>OW052185.1:35527383-36727383 GCA_932526625.1 Rhingia campestris | reverse complement strand
ACCCAGTCGTGCACCCACCACTCGTTTTTTTTTTAATTCATTTCTATTTTTTCTTCAACTTAGAACTAACTTACATGCTAGACAAAAATTAGTGAAAAACTAGCCTACTTATCTACTAACTTAACTAACTTACTTGTCCTCTGCGGATACCCTTTCGGCCTAAAATCTAATTAAATTATTTATTATAAATTTTTCTTTTTGTTTACCAAGAAACATTTAAAAAAACTTGGTTTCATATTTTTTTTTATTCTTATTTAAACTGACTTACTAAATAAAACTACTTATGAAATAATTAAAACTACTTAAAAATAACTTAAAACTAGAACAGCCACAGCAAGCATTTTTTTTTGTGCCACCACTACTGTTTTCCCTAACTTAGCCTTAACTTAAACCTTAGAACTATGCAAGTCGGCCATACTTCAAAATGAAAGTCAACTATCTTTAACTAAACTTGCAGCCACCACAACAGGCTTTCCTGTTGCCATCTACTCCGATGGTCCCAATCGGACACACTCCTGCTGAACCGCAGGCGCTCTCCTCCGCCCTGAGCGACTACGTCTCGGTCGTACAGGAGCCGCCTATCCACAGTTCGTCGGAAGACGTGGTAGATTAGCGGAACCGCCGATCTGTCCTGTATCAGCCCTCGACTATCCAAAAATAGGAAAGCTTCAGGCGGAATAAAGCCGCTTAAACGCGCACTTTCAAAATATTCATCATTGGGGTAGAAGGCCCCAAAGATGAGACTATTGCTCGAGGTCATCGCTCTTGCCGCGTGAAACCGAATGAGTTTCACCAGAAAATTGTATATCCTGTTTAAGTTGGCCCCGTTGTATAGGACCTAGTTGGAATAATATTTTGTGTAGTCAGATACTGGTGTTCTGTGAAGTCCAAGGCAGCTTCTCAAACACTGCCTCACAAACACCCGTATCTTTTCCATTTGAGATGGGGCAACGTTGAACACCGGGCACCCATAGGCAATCATCGGTCTGATAAGAGACATGTAGCAAATCACCTTCGCCCTGCTGTCAAGACGGCTGCTATAAAACAATCGTCTTTTCAGGGCAAATGCTCCCCTAGTTCTCGCCAGAGCAGCATCTACATGTCTTCCGAAATATAGATACTGATCCAGCCAGATGCCAAGGTACTTTACTACACTTTTACTCGCCAGTGGATGTCCGTTTGGTCCAACGATCACCAGCTTGCGCCAGTTCTTTCTTGTATCCCTAGAGGCCTTAGACAACGGTGTCCTAAACAGTATAGTTTCCGATTTCTGAAAGTTGATTTTCAACTTCCAGTCATCACAATATCTCTGGATCTTATCGAAGTTCCGCTGCAAAAGAGTTCGGATGACCTCGACCGTAGGTGCTGTTCTGTACGCGATAAGATCGTCCGCATACGCAATTGCCTGAGTAAGACAACCTATCATATCGCTGGTGTAAATGCTGAAGAGAATCGGCGAGTTCACCGCTCCCTGTTGCAGACCATATTTAATGAAAAATTCGGTGTTAGAAGTTACATTGCCACTTTTGACAGCAAACGTTCTACCAGTCAACATGTCATGAAGAATATATAGTAGTGGTTTACTTATGCCAAGTCTGGTCAGCTTTAGATAGAGGCCCTCTAACCATACGGTGTCGAAAGCCTTCTCCAAATCAACCAGAAATGCACCCGTGCACTGTTTTTTCGCTTTGTTCCATTTTATATCAGAGACGAGTTTGGAGGCGGCATGAATACAGTCATGTCCGGCCTTGAAACCAAACTGGTTCTCTGGTATAATATTGTTGTCCTCAGACCACTTGAACAGAGCCCGATTGAGAATCTTTTCGAATACCTTGCTGATACTCGGAAGAGGACTTATCGACCGGAAATTTGCCGGATTGGAGTTGTCCTTTCCCTTTTTCGGGAGAGGATGAACCACCGCCGTCTTCCAACGCACTGGATAATATGCATTATTCAGCGCGTTGTTGAACAGCGTGGCATAAATGTCCACAGCTTCAGGGGGTAAGTGTCGCAGTACAATGTTGGATATACCATCGACTCCCGCTGACTTATTTTTCTTTATGGAATCGAAGATGGTCTGGAGTTCCACCTTCGAAATTAACAGGGGACTAGACCCACTTCGCTCGGCGACTATGGCGTTTGCCAAGTTTTCGTCATCGAACTGCGTGAAACCGCGGTTCTCAGATCGCCATTGCGTTATGTCATTTCTGAGGTAGAAGTGATGGAGCAGGGCATTGTTTTCCAGGACGTGGTTCGGGCGAATGCTATCTTTCACCTTATACACTTCCTGAAAGACAGCCCCCACTGCCTCCACTTTCTCCTGAGGATCTTCAATAAAATAGAAATCGTCGTTGAAGACGGCTTCCCCTGGAGTTCAACTAGCCAGTGCCACTGTACCTATGTGCGAGCGATCGCTTGATTTAATTTTCTAGTTATTGGGTAGCAAGAATTTTCTCAAAGAATATATGTCAACACTGACAGTGGCACAATATTTTTATGACCTCTATGACGGGGGCTCAGTGGTGCGATGGTTAGTGCGATGAACCGCCACGCAGAAGGTCTGGGTTCGATTCCCAGCCGTATCAACACCTAAATGATTTTTCACTGGCCCTCCTCTCGTGATGAACTGACAAATCGTCCGAGTAGTATCAATTGTCAAGAATAGCTTATCTCAACTAAGCCGTTCGGAGTCGGCATAAAACAGGAGGTCCCGCCATCGTGCAAGAAGTACACACGCACACATGAATGGTTGTGAGAAAGCTAGGCCCTGGGTACTAACGAGCCTGTTGCGCCAAAAATTTGTATTTTTTTTTTGTATGACTAGGGTTAGGCACCAAACTTTTCCATAGAAATGTCTCTGCACATTACCTAGCATGTCCACTGTATGGCGCCACCTAAAAAACTCAATCCCATTTAATGTCGTATCGCGGAACGATGGAAATTAATATAAATTTTAAACATCGGATTTTTTTCTGTTTTTATCATGACATGCGAATTTAACCAGCAAACCAGAGCATGTTACGATAATATCACTCATCCAAGGAGACAGAGTTGACAGTGTCGCTATACACTCGTAGTTTGGCAGATCTTGCTTCTGTGGACTTTTTTTTTTTGTTTGTTTCATGAATGTGTCATAAGATTAAATTTCATCGTTGCTGGTAGTAGTATTTCTAGTTTTTTTTAGCAAATCTTATGATAGATGAAATGGCTTTAAAATTATGTCCTACCCGGGCCTCGGAGGGGTTAACTTCATTTCAAGTATACCCAGTGGAAGATTATTTATTGAAGTATACATTCAATATGAATGCGGAATGTAGGTTAACATATTCATTTGGATTAGGGTTTCCTACAAAAATATTGGGGGTATAATATTTCAGGTTGTGTATGTAGGTTATTACATAGTTGATGCAGACAAGCCTTCTACATTAAGTTTGATATCTTTTTCGACTCGAAATTGTGATCACATGATTTTATAATCACTGGGAAATTATAGATTATATATGCGTATAATATGTTCTTCTTTTTCCAGGTTACGATATGGATAAGAGGAGTGGCAATATAATGGTTCACAAGTGATATATATTGGTGAATAATAGGATATGCGAAGATATAGCGAAGTATTGGCATTGGACAAGCAACCACTTGATATTAAAAAAAGATTTAGATGACGCATTGTCTTGTGACTTTTTTTTAACAAAGTTCGTGAGAGGTTTGTGCAAAACTCCCGAGCCAACACCAGAGGAATAATCTTTCATAAATTTGGGCAACTTATACCAACTTATATTATCATATACTTATGATGGCGGGACCTCCTTTTTTATGCCGAATCGGAACGGCCAAGTTGAGGTAAGCATTTCTTGGCAGTTGACAGAGGAGGACCAGTGAAAAATCATTTATGTGTTACTTCAGCTGGGAATCGAACCCAGACCTTCTGCGTGGCAATTCATCGCACTAACCATCGCTCCACCGAGCCCCTTAGATCCTAGCTGTGAGTGTTAATTCATTTGTCAGTGTCGAGAGAAGAACCGTGCTTTCAAATCTGTTGAAAAATATACTCCCGGATGTACTTTTGGTAAGCGAAACTTAGCTCAACCAGAGACACAAATTGGGGTGTGTTAAGAAGAGACCGACCCCACTCCTTCCAATGGGGCTGGGTGGATGTCTTATTACACAAAGGCTTGCGTCATAATACCATGTATAGTGGGGAAGTACGTGTGTTCCAGGTGTTAGAAGCATGAGTCGTATGCATACCTCTCCAAAGTCGAAATAGAATGTATGGGGTATCGCTTTATAAACCTGGAGCAACCCAACAAACTCAATTTTTAGCAGAGCTCGACACTTTTGTTCATTACTTGCAGCTGCAATCGGCTGAATATAATTACTTTTTGGCCGGTGAGCTAAACCCTAAGCACACGGCTTGGTTTGTATTGTATTATCTCATAATTTGTACGCGGCGGATATCCCGTCTTATCCGATAGGAAATTCTTTTTGAAGTTAAATTTCTTTTGGGACAGTGTGAGTTGGATTTTATGAAACATTAAAACATCACGATGACGGTGTTTTGATCCGGTTTTCCATCCAAGTCGCGTGTTGTTGGTTTACTAGGTTTGTTTGAAGTGAAACTTATTTTTGGACGGCTGTTGTTGTGGCTGTTTGATCATGTGTAATGAACGGACGTATGGACTTGTATCTCAGGCAACAAGTACGTTGGCGTGCAAAACATGGGATGGTTTCTTGTTGGTTGCAGAAAGGACGTTGGTGCACCGGTATGCACCAAGAAAGTGTGTTGTCTGTCAATAAGTAAATTTGGGTACGTGGGATTGTATGCGAACAAGACCAAGTTATGAAACTCATCGGTGAGTCCAGGAAAGTAATATCCATTTTTGTAAGGAATCAAACGAAAGTTGCTACATATATGGATGCAACATTTGGTAACATGTAGGTGAGCAAAATGGTTATTTTCTCTGAATGATTTGGTAACATGTAGGTGAGCAAAATGGTTATTTTCTCTGAATGATTAGTAATACTGAAGATGTATTTTTGGAATTGGAGTGTTGCCTTCAGGAAGGAAGGTGTTTTTCATATGACGACATTTTTAAAACGAGATGCTAGATATCGTGAAAGTCTTTTACATTTATAGGTGCAAATACAAATTGCGATACTTGTTCTTGTGTGATTATAAGAGTATGAGATGAGTTTAATTTTCATAAAACCGATTTTGTAGGCTAGGGAACTGCGTTTCAATGTACAAAATAGTTGAAATTCAACCGAGTTTGTGCGGTATAACAATTTTTTTTTTAAATTCTGACCTGCCTAAGCAGTAATATACACATCGACCTAAAAGATCTATTGTGCTTGCCGTCAGATGTTTTTTAGGTTTGTAGCGCTTCTACGTTCCTAATGTAGCTGATAATGCTTTCAGCCGAAGATTTCCTCAGTTCTTCGGGACTTAAAAATTCCCTGAAGAAATATTCCCTTCTCATACCGCAAAGAGCCGGGCATTCACATATGATATGCTCGGCTGTTTCGTCTTCTTCTAGACATAGTCTGCACTCCGGTGAGTCGACTAGACGCAGACCGTGATGACCAGTTAGGTAGCCTACTAAGTTTTTGATATAGTGCCTGCGAATATTTAGTATCTTATTGGCATCTGATTTGAAGGGCTGAATAGCTCTTTTGGCCTGTCTTAGGCCTGGGATGTTTCCAAAGTATGAAACACATTTGTTTTGCTCCCAGTTTTTTATGACCAGATTTATGGCTGATTTGGGGATTGCACAGAAGGGTTCAGGTCCAATGAAGGGGGTTTCCGAACCATTTCTGGCTAGTTCATCAGCTTTTCGTTACCTTCAACTCCCTTATGTCCGGGGACCCACCATAGTCTGGTTTTGTTCCTGGAACTGAGTGTTTGGAGGGAGTTGAAGCAGTGTAGTACTGTAGTAGTACTGAGTACGGTAAAACAAGGTCGAAAACTAATCAAAACACATTTTTCACCAATTAAGTCAATTAATTGTCAATATGTCAGTTCAACTCACCTCGAATTAAACGAATACACTATGGAGGTGGTAAACAGAGAGAGGGAGAGTGAGAGAGAGAAATTAAGCAGAGTACAGTTTAACTTCTACTCACACTCGATTTTTCTGGACTTAGCGCTTAGACTAGAACTGACAAATATCGAAGAAACGCGGAACTGTATGAAAGCATTTGAGTACGATACTGATCATCCCATGCTTGCTGCCGTTTGGGATCCTAAACCAAACGAGCAAACTCACCTGGAGGAGTTTGACCAAGTGCGTTGTTTCGACCATCAGAGGACGTACTGGCAGCGCTTCGACACCGACAAATAAAAATCAAACAAATCACAAAATTGACCGACAGTTACTTAATATGAATGAGGTCATCACAAGGTCAACAGATCGAACTATACCTATCGCATCTATTTCCGACGACCAGACTGGGAAAAATTGAAGACAGAAGCACGCTACTATCGAGGCTTAAACGGCTGCACAGACAGTTTACTGACAGACAGTAGCTGGAGACTCGAACATTAAAATCATTGATCAAAAATCTCCAACAGTTAATCTCGGAGAATTACAGAACATCGGTAGGTTTGTGCAGGGCAAGAAAATTCAGGCTATAAAAAACCGTAGCCCATATTTGTTCCAAATAAATAGAATATTCAGAAGAAAAAATCAAAACGACATTCTATGTGTCCAAATTCGCCAAACGACAGAGAACAGACGGACAAATATATATATAGATCGGTATACGTCTGGAAAGTGTGACTCAAATGACGGTTTTTCACGATGAAAGATCCTCAGGAGAAGGCGATTTCGATAGGCGCTATTTTCGAGACCGTGTAATGTGTATACGGTGAACAATCCAGTACGCTTTAATCGCAAAATTGGGGAATGAGTCTTTCTTTTAATAAGTGTCATCTTTGTACTGAACTCCAACGTTGGCGATCTGAGAATCACGGCTTTACCGTATTCAATGACGAAAACCATTCAAATGGCATAGTCGCCAATAGTTTGCTGCTGTTCGTGCAAACAGATGAACTCCTGGACATCTTTGTATTTTTTTCACCACACTGTTGTGGTTGTCCTTTATCATGATCGTCAACAATAAAATCAGTCCTTTCGGAGGCTCATAGTTGCTTCGCAACAAAAGTTTTTTTCCGTGAATGGGTAGTTAACCCAAATCACAACCCCTAATCTGTAAGGCTAGTTCCAATTTATTGGATACCCCAAGGACATGGTGGCATCAGTATCCACGACGGGATTGAGCGCTGCTCTTGGCCTATCAGCTCATCCACCACCATCTCTGTTCAAAGGGCCTGACTTACCCTTGAGATTCCTAGATGACCTGTTGTCAGAATCTATAAAATTTAATTGAAGATGTTAGACGTTAGCTTATTCACTTTGTCCATCGTAACTGGGACTATAGACACCACCGTTGACTCCATTTTGGAAGTTCTACAGCTGCCTCCTTGAAATGAAATATGTGCATTAGTGTGAGTGCACGTTTTCCTCTCTGCCGTCAAGACCTTACATACAGGCATTGAGACACTATCTACGATGAAGGCTGAGAGTCGAAGTTGGTAGGCATCAGCTATGTAAAAACTCAGGATTTTATATAACCGTATAGCTGGCCTATATGGTACACCCTATGAGCAACACAAAACCTTCATGCACCTTATCGTATCCCAGCCTTACTCTACCAACTTTGGTCGTTTCATAACAATTATACCTTCATAGATATTGACATAGAAAATGACGTATTATATTAAAGACTTAGCGTTTTGACACTTTCTTTCCGTCGATTCCGTCAATAGCAGTTTATTTACAGTTTGCAACTCCTACAAAGAAAAAAAATGGAGAGACAGAGACAGAGAGAAAAAGAAACGAAAGTTAATTTACTTTTCAAATATTTATGCAAACTTTTTAAAAGTCATCTTCCTCGAAGCGGTTCGATGTCTTATGTCAACCTTTTGTTATTTCAGTAAATGTTTGTGATGGACAAGTAGTGCCAGTGGCGGGACAGATGGTAATGCCTCAATCGCTTGTGCCTTGAGAGAAATGGTTGTCATCGATATTTTTTTTTTAAATCATAATGCAAACTTCAAATATTTATTTCAATTGCGTAGAACAGACTTGAAGTATATATAAGGCCGTAATTAGACTTGCAAATCTTCATTTAAATTGTAAGTCCATTGTTGGAAGATACCATGCATTCACGTGGGTAACAGTAATTAGGGAGTTAATGTGTTTATTGTCTACCATCATCAGTTCACTTGCGTGTCAAATGAAATAAACGTTTTTGTTTATAAAATCAGAAGGGCAGTCTCGTGGTCAGATCTCATAATTCCTGAGAATGGTTGTGGAATATTTTTATTTCCTTAGAATTCGCGATCCGGTGGAAATTTTATGCAATGCAAATCGTAGATAAACAGGCTAACGACAAATAAGTCGACGTCGTCGATGTCGTGCTCAAGACTTGCCAAGTCTGTTGTGTGGTGTTGACAAATCAAATGGAATTCCCCAGAAGATTTCGCCGGTTGGTAGAGTAATCTGCTGGTTAGTAAAGGTTATCAATATAAAATTTAAGTGAAGAAGTTATGGAAGGCACTGGGAATAGATCAGATGTACCCTGTCCCAAGCTAATCTTGAAAAACTAGTTCAATTTATTTTTGATCAAGATCATTGGAGTCAACAAGTTGTATGTATCTGCTAGTGGGAGAATGCAAATGAGACTGACAGGGGAATTACAAATAATAATAAAAACAATAAGCTGGTTTTCTCTCAGGTTAGGATTGTCGTGATAAGATGGTGAATGGTGCAATTACAAGAAGGTACAATCGTAGAATTTTTTTTTGTAGAAGAAACGGCAATTTCCAATCCAAAGGTCGAAACTGCAAGTAAAACGTCAAGACTTAGAACTGAATAGAACCGCTTTCGAGACTAACATTGTACACTCATAGTCTAAAGTCTTTTAAACGGAGATCGCTAAGAAAATCAATAAAAGATGATGGGATCTAAAACTGAATGCCGAATCAAAAAGTTTGGGTTGTGACAAGCTTTTCGTGGCAATTTATAGATACTACTAGAATGTTTTGTCAGATCTTTGCGAGAAGAAAGAAACGACTACAGACTTGGGGTACCTCAAAATATAAGAAATTGTAAACTCTCAATGAGGAAAAAGTACAAATGTCGAAAAGTGCCCCAAAATCACCACTCGCAAGACTGTGGAGTACTCAAACAAATCTTCGCTATCTGTATTATTTGTGAGAGAAAGCACACGGACATTTTTGGAGGACGTAAAATAGCTAAGAATTTACAAACACGGAGATATGCGTCCCTTTCAAAATCTAAACCGCGAACTAATACAAAGCGAAAGACCGCTCAGCTGATAATAGGCAATCTAAAGGGTCCGCCAAATAACATTTTTTTTTTTTGAAAATGCTATAAAAAAAAACTACTGAATATTTTCTCAAATTTCTTTTTAACTTTCTCTTACAAAGAGAAAGATATTGTTTTCGTGAAAATTTTCGACCTCGAGATTTTGATTGATTCTAACATTACGATGATAGCTGAGCCTAAAAAAGTGGTTTTTGGAATTCCGTCCGTCGGTCCATCTGTATATATACTATAAGCATATTAGTTCCAACAAAACTGCATACCCAGTTTTTTCGAGAAAATTCATAAAACGGATTTTGTCATTTAGGCCACTTAAAAAAATTGTTAATTTCTCTCAAACAACTATGACAAATTGAATGAAATTTAATATATATACTACTATAACAGTTTTAAACAATTCCACATAATTAGTTGTAGCCCAACTATCACTAAACGGAATTTTCAGTTTTGGCCAATAACGAAAAATGATTATTATTCACATAGAAACCGATTCCTTCAAATTTCGGAGTAAACGTTCACAATCACATTTTGACAATATTTATATCATTTTAAGCATAAACAATCAAAATGCGTACTATTTGATCTAACCCCTAACTCGTTGTGAAAGAGAAAGTTGCGTACGACCCAGTCGTGTACCCACCACTCGTTTTATTTGAAAGTAAAGGGTGATCCATTTCGAGGTTCCCTACTTTTTTAAAGAAAAAAACACAGAAAATTCAAATTTAATGGAGAATGTTTGTTATCAATTGAAAGAACATTCTTTGGCATTTATTTTTTGAAGATTATGTCTATCAAATGTTGGCCGTTGCTACGTCGCAGATGGTCCATCCGTTGAGACCAATTTTCGATCACTCGTTCAAGCATTTCGACTGGTAACTGGCGAATGACACGCGTGATGTTTTCCTCCAAGGCCTGAATCGAAGCGGGTTTGTCGGCATAAGCTTTTGACTTTACATATCCCCACAGGAAAAAGTCTAACGGTGTGATATCACACGATCTTGGTGGCCAATCGACCGGCCCAAAACGTGAAATTATGTGCTCACCGAAATGTTCTCTCAATAAGTCCATTGATTGATGCGTTGTGTGGGAAGTGGCGCCGTCTTGCTGAAACCAAATGTCGCCGAGATCACGAGCTTCAATTTCAGGCATCAAATAGTCGGTTATCATGGTCCGAGTTGCTGCGAACGGCGCCGAATCGACTCTCCACGGTCTTCGTGTACACTCTCAGATACGGCCGCTATATTTTCTTCACAACGTGCTGGACGTGGTCTATTCGGTCGAAAATTATCCAATAATGAATGCTGGGTCTCAAAATGGGTGATGGTGTTGCGAATAGTACGCTCAGTAGGCCGATTATGTTGACCATAAGTTGAGCGAAGTGCACGAAACACATTCCTCACAGAACGTGAATTTTCATAATAAAGTTGAACAATTTGTAAACGTTGTTCGCGCGTAAGTCTTTCCATTATGAAATGCCAAACAATACTAAACAAAAATGACATGACAGCATGACACGACTCACACGTGATCTGTCAAAAAGGGCTATTGAAAAAAGTATCTCTACTTGAATCACCCGTTACAATCCTTCGCTTAATAATGGAAAATAATTTCATTCAAATAGCTGCCTCGGCTAGCCATGCAGTAGCCTACACGATCGTTCCAATTTTTAAGCACATTATCGATTGTGTGCAGCTGTATTTCACCAATGGCTTCACGAATAATGTCCTTTAAAGCGTCAATTGTCTCTGGCTTGTCGGCGTAACACTTATCTTTTACGGCACCCCACTAATAATAGTCCAACGGAGTCAAATCGCAGCTCCGAGGTGGCCAAACGACATCTGCTCTGCGGCTGATAATGCGATCTTCAAAAACAGGGCGCAAAACATCGAGTGTAGCTACGGCTGTGTGGCATGTAGCGCCGTCCTGTTGAAACCAAATGTTACCAATATCCTCCTCTTCAATTTTTGTGAACAAAAATTCGTTCAACATGGCCCGATAACGATCGCCATTGACTGTAACGGCCACTCCTTGCTCATTTTCGAAGAAAAATGGCCCAATTATGCCTCTGGACCAAAATCCCTACCAAACAGTGACTCGTTTTGGGTGTATCGGCTTTTCAATGTATGGGTGCTGGTTTTCTGTGCCCCAAATGCGACAATTTTGCTTGTTTACATACCCGCCAAGATCAAAATGAGCTTCATCTGAAAAGATGATTTTTTTTGGCAAAATCGGCATCTTCTCTAAGTCGATCGCAGGCCCACTTAGCGAAGCGAAAATGCATTGGATGGTCAGTTGGCTTCAACTCCTGAACCAATTGGACTTTGTATGGCGTCATACCAAGGTCTTTACGCAAAATTCGTCTCAATGATGTCTCCGAAATGTTCAATTGTTGAGAACGATGGTGAATTGATGTTGATGGCGCTTCACGCACATTTTCTGCCACAGCAGCAATATTCTCGGGTGTACCGTGTACGCACTGTTTTTGGTTTTTCACGCTTTGGTTTATCGATGAGGATGCCAGTTTCTTTCACTTTTTTCACAATGGTTTAATAGGCTCAGCTAGAGATATCTATCTAAACTTTTTATCTATGTTACAAATTTAATATCACAACGAATACACCCATTTGGTTAAGGCTATAGAAAAGCATATTAAAAATAATTATTTGGAATACAAACTGATTCTTACAAAAACTCGATTCTTACTGAAACATACGTAAAAATGGATCTTTTTAAAAAATACACGGCTATAACGATTTTCACGTCTGTCACCGTTTGGGAACAGCGAGACGCAGATCAACCTTGTTTATTAAAGACTTCATCGAACGATATCTAAAGACCTAAAGATAGAGCTAGAGACTATGCGGCTATGCACTGTTCAACTTGCAAGCAGTCAGTGTACTCTTAAGATCACATCTAGCTTCATTCACTCAAAACTTTTTTTATAATTGGCGACGATTTCAATGCGAAACACACGTTCTGGGGTTCTTGATACATCTCACGAAAAGGCAGAATGCTCTATAAGCCAGGTATGGAGTACAGTTGTAATTTGCTCAATGGGCAAACCGATTTACAAAAATTCCTGGCCTGATCGATTTATTTTATTGTGAAGGAAAAACTAGCAATCAAAAAGTTGAAGATCACTTCGATCAGTCGTCTGATCACTCCCCAGTTATTTAGACATTGAGCTTAGTCTCTAACCTGGAGCCAGCGAGATTAATTAGTAGATCAACTAACTGGGATGGCTTTTGGGTCAGAATAAAAGAGAATGTTGAATTGAGTGTTCCAATAACGGCAACCTTTGAACTTGGGATTGAAGTTGATCGCTTCGTTAATGATCGACTATAAAGATGGACGATAAAGAACGAAACCTTTCGACTTGACAAGAAGGAATCTGCATGATTTTTCAATGGAAAGTGACCTGCAAAATGTTTTAAAATCGTGATAGAAAAATAGCTTGATTTGATTTATCTTGGTTGTCGTAACAATCGAAATATTGTGTTTTTATCCAGTAAAAATCGGACACTATAAGCACGAGCTTGCTAGTCTCATAAAGTCTATGATGGAAGATTTTCATCTACCCTAGGAAAAAAAATTCTAGGCAACGCGTTTGTATGAAAACACCATCCAGCTTAGAGAAATCGAAAAGTCGTGCTGCATTAAGAATTGTAAGCTGGCTTTATTGTGGAACGCAGGATCCACGATATAACGATAACCTGATCGATGTCACGCAGATCATTGTAGGTGTTTCCAACATGGTTCCATATAAGAAAAAAAGAAAAAAAAAAACAGGAAAACCACCTATCTCTAGGCAAGAAGATTCCTCAACAGTATGGCTGTGATTAATTACCAGCAGAATTCTTTAAATACATAGGTTATGCCTTGATCGTGTTCAACAAGCGCCGCGCTGAGAACACAATTCGTCGTTTGGTGTCGAATTTTGTTAAACACGGGACAGTGGGAAATCATCGACGTGCCGTTCATCAATGCTCAAGACGTTTCACTAAACTGGTTGAGGCGGAAAGAGTGATTATTGCCGAGAACCCACATGTGTTGTATCGTAATCGTGCTCATTTTGAAGTATGATTTGCATTTCTTTTCGTTAAAGTGCTATTGACTAAAATAATATCGCCGACAGGCCATCACTTGGAATACGGCCAAACAGTCGCTCGTATGGCTTACCTTGACACAAAATCTGAATTTTTGGAAGCAAATTTTTGATGACCAATGACACGCATTTCACACGTTTAAAAGCTGTTAATAAGCAAAAGTGTCGCATTTGGGAAACGGAGAATCTACACAAGATTCATAAAACACCATTTCATGACCAAAAAGCGATCTGTTTTCGCGGCGCTTCCGCCAAGCCGAGTCGGCCTTATTTCACTTTACATACCTCCAATTTCGCAGCCATCCCAAATCTAACACTGAGCTCAAGCAGAAGGGTTCATACTTTGCATACATCCGAGTGCGAGTTTGGGTGTTTGCAAACTTTAAATTCGTATGGGAGGGCATGCTGCCCCCCTGAAACCCTCCTGTATGGGCTCACTGTTGGATTTGGGTAGGTTGGATGCATTAAAAGACAAGTCCCCGTGCAAAATGTGAACCCCCTCGCTCTAAATTCGGCTTTATTAGGCAAAGTTCGGCCTTATTTCATATTGTCATTGTGAAATAACGCCGAAATTTGATATTCGGTGTTATTTTATTAGCGAACGCATTGTTACAATCCGCATCAAGGCTAAATTCGCCAACATAAGCCTTATATGCGCTCATGCTCCGACGGAGGAAAAAGATGATATAACTAAGGATTGCTTCTACGAGCTCCTCGACAAAACCTATGAGCGACTACGATGTTAAAATCGTGCTGGGAGATTTTAACGCAAAGGTAGGAAGAGAGGACATATTTAGCAGTACTGTCGGAAAACATAACCTACACGACAACACGTCTGGTAACGGACTTAGGCTAATTGACTTCGCTACGGAACGAAATAGCCAGCACACGGTTTCCTCACTTCGATATCCACAAGGGGACATGGCGGTCTCCAGATCAACGAACAGTCAACCAAATTGATCACAATGCGATAGACAGGAGGCACGCATCCAGTATTTTGGATGTCCGAACATTCCTAGGGGCCAACATCGACTCGGACCACTACCTTATTGTAGCCAAAGTAAGGATACGGATATCCAGCACGCCACAAAAAAACAGAAATACTGTGAAAAAGTTTAATGTCGAAAGACTGCAATCGCCAGAGACCGCCAAGACCTTCGCGCAACGCGTATCCCTTAACCTCTCGACTCACAACATACCACCAGCATCTAATGTCGAAGAACAATGGCAACGATTCCAACAAGCCATTAGATCAGCCGCAACTGATGTGCTAGGTTTCTCGCGGCCACCAGCAAGAAACCCCTGGTTTGATGAGGAATGCCGACAGATGCTCGCAGCCAAGAACGAGGCCTACAAGGCTAAGCTGCAGGTGAAGACGAGAGCTGCCATTGAGCTCTATAGGCAAAGAAGAAGGGAAGAACATCGGCTTTTCAGAAAGAAGAAAAAAGAGCAAGAAAAGCGCGCGATTGAGGATATAGAGAGGTGCCACTCCAGGAATGATGTTCGCTAGTTTTACCAAAGTGTAAAACGTCAAAGCCAAGGCTACAAGGCTCGAACAGAATCCTGTCGAGATGAACAAGGAAATATCGTAGTTGAGACACAGTCGATGCTGAGGATATGGAAGAACCACTTCTGCTGACTGTTAAACGGCGATGACGAATAACATTCCGCTGTCAGGCAGAACGATCCATTCAATATTGGCAACGACAGCGAAAACTGCCAACCACCCGACCTAAGTGAAGTGAGGATAGCTATATCTAAACTCAAGCTTAATAAGGCCGCCGGATATGACGGCCTTCCCGCTGAGCTTTATAAAGCTAGCGGAGATGACTTGGTAAGCAACATCCACCAACTCATAAGCCAAATCTGGTCGGTTGAAAGCATGCCTGAAGAATGGAACCTCAGCATCGTTTGCCCGAGCCACAAAAAAGGAGACCCTCTGAACTGCGCCAACTACAGAGGCATAAGTCTACTCAACATCGCTTACAAGATCCTATCTACCGCAATATGTGAACGCTTGAAACCGTTTACCAACAACCTGATCGGCCCTTATCAGTGTGGTTTTAGGCCAGGAAAGTCCACAATCGATCAAATTTTCACACTTCGGCAGATCCTGGAAAAAACCCAAGAAGTCCAAATCGATACGCACCACCTATTTATCGATTTCAAAGCCGCATACGACAACATTTATAGAGACGAACTATACAGAGCCATGTCTAGTTTTGGTATACCGCCCAAACTAGTCCGTTTGTGTAGGATGACGATGGAGAATTCTCGCACCACCAGGGTCGGAAACGACCTCACCGACACATTCGGTTCCCAAAAAGGATTCAGGCAAGGCGATGCGCTGTCATGTGACTTCTTCAATTTGATTCTTAAGAGGATTGTGCAAAACTCCCGAGCCAACACCAGAGGCACAATTTTCCAAAAATCGATGCAACTACTAGCATACGCCGACGATATTGACATCATTGGTAGGACTCAACGTGATGTCATAGCCACGTTTGCTAGTATAAAGAAGGAAGCGGCAAAAATGGGTTTAGCGGTAAATGAGGGTAAGACTAAGTTTATGCTGTCAACACGAAAGGACACACAACATCGACGAATTGGACAGAACGTCACCATTGACAGATATTCTCCACTCCGCTATTAATTCTGACAACAACACCTCGTCAGAAATCAAACGAAGAATTACTCTTGCCAATCGCTGTTTCTTCGGGCTAAGAAGGCAATTTAGTAATAAAACCCTCACTCGAACAACTAAGGAGATCCTATATAAGACCCTGATCATCCCAGTCCTGCTCTACGGCTCTGAAGCATGGACCGTGTCAAAAGCGGATGAAGAAATCCTTGGTCGATTCGAGCGAAAAATTCTTCAGAAAATCTTCGGTCCCGTTTGCGTTGACGGGCTATGGAGACGAAGATTGAACCACGAACTATACGAGCTATACAGCGACATACCCCTAGTCAAAAAACTCCGCATTGGACGTTTAAGATGGCTAGAAAGAATGGACACCAATACTCCGGCTCGCAGAGTCTTCGATTCCCAGCCAGACGTCGGACGCAGTAGAGGAAGACCTCGCCTTAAGTGGCGCGCAATAGTAGAAACCGACCTCAACCAACTTGGAGTGCGCAACTGGAGGCAGTTAGCTAAGGACCGGGCTAATTGGAGAGGCATGTTGGTTGAGGCCCAGGTTCATTCCGGACTGTAGCGCCACTTAAGTAAGTAAGTAAGTTATTTCATGGCGCTATTGATATAACTTGGTAGATATCAGACCAGACCTGTTATTGGAGTCATCCATCACTGGCATTGACTAAAGACCAAGCATGCAACAAGATGTTACCTTAATGAAACTCTAAAATTCCTTGGCACCATTCCTTTCAAACAAATGGAAACTTCGCCCTCGAGCCTCCTGCTTTAAAAATGTCTCCAAGTTATCATTCATGGAACTAAACAACCTTTTTATTTCTTAGCTCAGGGTAGATGATTTGATGAGTAGGTATGGGAAACTTCTAAGAATCGACGTGGTAAGCCAATGTAACAATCCTGGCAGCCATTTGAAACTAACTATGGGTAATACTTTCATACCCTAACTTTGAAGGATTGATGAATATAACTTGCTGACAACATATACTTTAGAAACTTTTACTTACACTTTCGAGCTGTAGATTTTTATTCAATATTTAAATCCTGCAGGTAAGTAGATACGATTGATACTTATGAATTGACAAGGACTTTTTGGAAAAAAAACAGAAAAATTAAAATTATGACACGAGCTGCAAATTACCTACATTTAAGGTCACAAATAGAATTTTTTAATATGACACCATGCTCATATAATTGATGGTAACGAGCGCAAATATTATATAATTACAGTAATAAGCAAATTAATTGTTTTTTAACTCTGAAAAACAAATTAAAAATAAATAAAAAAAAAAGTATTTTTCTTTGAATTCAATTTCACCCTTATGGGCATCATTAGTCGTCATCAATTCGTGATTGTACATTACCACTTCGATAACAATGCCAATTGATATACAACCACAAGTACATCCTCAGCGCGATAATTACAAGATATGTCTCATTTTCATCTCAGTTTAAGGTTTCTTTTCATTCAAACAGATGGAGCTCTCCTTAAAGCTGGTTTTGTATCTTACTTAACCCATGGCCCCTTCGATTCAATGTGATGCTGAACTACATTCATATGAATTATAAACTCTTTCAACGAGATTGCACACACTTAAGATATACCCCCCTTTGTATGTGATTATAACCACTTGAAGATGTGAGAAATCGCAGATGAAATCCTACACACGCTAAATCCAAAGAGAGTGAGAGTGATTACGAACAACAGCAATAAATGGAAATGTACGCAGCGTTGCAAGAGAGAGATCGAGAATAATAAAACAACATCACACCTCACACCACAATAAACACAATCAAACACAGTTTATAGCTTTATGCTAAAGACCTAAAGCCAGCAAGTAGACTCACGCGTCAAATGGGGGCTTTCCAAGACTCTATACTCTGCCAGCAGAGTGGAAGAGTGTTTCACTATAAAAGCACACCGGCGGCAATGTCTTAACAACAGTCAGTTCACCGATACTACAGCGTGCACTACAGTAGTTTTTCCCATTTCCCCCTTTTCAATATTTATAAAACAAATTTTTGTTTTTTTTTGGTGAGTTTTCTCGATTTTTTGTGCAAAAGAAAACAATTATAAAAAATTGAAAATCGAGTTCAGTTCGTTGCTCAACTCTTTTATATTGAAGATTTTTTTTTGTTTTAAATTTTGTAAAGAAAATTAATTTTAAAAGTGAAGTGAAATTGGGTGGCGGTGTTTTTTTTTTGTTTGCTCATAGTGGAATACGGGATCAGGCCGAGAAGAAGTTGAGATACAGTTTTATGTCAGTCAGTCAGTGTTGTGGAGCTTAGTCCAATGGAAAAGAACAAAAAAAGTTGTCGTCGTTGCCAAGATACACAAAAGTCCATATTCGATGGGATAATTTTGCGCTTGATTGCGCATTGATTACATGGTTGCAGTGTGTTGTTTATCATGCATCATGATATTTATCTATTGCGTGATCTATGCTTTATTTGAAAAAAAAAAAAAATGGCGGTCGGGTTCTTTTTTTAAAAACGATAAGTGGTAGATGTTGTTTGAATGGTATTTTGAAAAACTCCTTTGGAAGAGGTCACCGCAGATGACCTTAAATATGCGGTTATTTAAAAACATATATCATGGTCAAAATGTTTGCATTTAAATTAAAGGCAATTCTGTAACTAAACAGTTATAAGGTCATTATACATTTTTTTAAAGAAAATCTATTTGCAAATATTTACCCTGTGAAAAGGGTGACGAATTTCATAAAAAATAGTTGTAACAACAAAGTGTCATCTCTTTTGTCAGATAATTTTCTGTCAACAATGGCATATATTATACCTATTTTCAGAAAGTCCGAAAAAGCGATTTGTTTGTTACAATCGCAAAAGGTTTTTGTCCGAATTTTAGTGGAATCACAAAGTTGCCAGATTCATCCTTAAGACAACGTATTACCTTTTTCCATTTTCGAAAAATAAGAGGTCCTATGTTGTAGAGGTTCATATAAATGGTTCAGGTTGTGTATAATTCAAATAACTTCTCTTGAATAGTACAACTCCAGGGACATGATACACCTAAATTGCATTGAAATGAACCTAAACTTTGCGCTGTTATTTTTTTTAGGAAAAAAAATTTAACTATATAAAAGCACCCCATGTTAATTTATATAAATGTATAGAAACCTATTCAATCTACTTTTTTTTTAATAAATTGAACTACAATCAAGACCGATCATTGATATCCGGGTCGATCCTAACCTATTCAGATCCTTAATATTATTAATTTACTAAATGAATTTTCTGAAAGAAAAAAGTGGTCCAGTTAAATAGGCTTGTAGGACACCATCTTCTTCTTTCCCGCGATCTGGTGGTTTGACTACAGGAACCCATTAAACCATTCCCATTTTGGTGCATCGCCACTGGTCCGTTTAATGCTATTCGAAATAGAAAAAGATTGCTTCCAATTTTTAAAATATAACTTACTTTGAATGCACTTTCTCATAATTCATTTCCTAAAGCTTTTACATCAGTGCCACGATATTCTGTGCACAATGTTTTCCACTGTACCCATGTATTTTTCCGCAAACAGTGTTCATCTGTTTCATAGATTTAATCATTATCTCTCACTATACCCAACTTTTGCTCTATCTCTCTCTTTCTACATTATCAATGATTTTATCAGAAAATGATGAATCACTCTAATTTTTTTTATTAAATAGGCTGAAGGAGTTGGAAGTCTTTAAGTGTCTTGAAATCAACTTTCAAATTAGCTCCTAAGAAACACATGATTAAAAAAATGTTCATGATAATTTTAATCCTAGATATTTTAATTAAATTAAATTTAAATTTAATTCGTATACAATTAATTTACTTTGTTTCGAAAGATTAATTTATCCCACTTCATGAAATGCTAGTATTTATCACGATCTTGATATGCTTGTCATTTTTCCTCAAGGAAAAAACTCAGAGAGTTAATTCCTAAATATTAAAATCCATCAACTCAATTTTAAAAATATCAACTACCACAGTGCTGTCATTGTGGACCCATACATTTTGTGCATTCAATTGTAAATCAATCAGCTTTATTTGAACTTGTAAAACTAAACATTAAAAGTGGATGCTATTTCATTCAAATCCTGAGTACATGGATCACTTAATCACTTAATGTTTGGTATTCCTCAGGGCTGTCATTGTTGACCTGTTCCTTTTGGTTTATGCACAGATTAACTTACCTGGCAAAATAAATTCTAATGATTAATTTAAAAGATTTTAAGCGTAGTAATGAACAAGATTGAGACTCATAAAATATAGTTAGAGCCTGTACGAAATTCGCAACGTGTGTCCTAGAGATTTTAGGTAAAAATAATGCTAGAGTTTAGATTCTACCTAAATTACTTCTTTGGTTTAGTGCTAACAGGTGGGTGTAGGGGGCTATTAGTTTTACTTTTGACTGCTAAGCGCGGGATCATTGATTCAAATCCCTAAAGTGGCAAAAGTTGCGAAAGTCTGATAATAATCCAAGAGTAACACTGTCTTCTCAAAGTTGCCATTCGTAGGACCTATTTTTGGGGAAAAATTATTACTTCAGACACACAACTGAAGGGACAAGCAAGCCC
This sequence comes from Rhingia campestris, assembly GCA_932526625.1. NCBI lineage: Eukaryota > Metazoa > Arthropoda > Insecta > Diptera > Syrphidae > Rhingia > Rhingia campestris. The sequence goes on along the minus strand of OW052185.1, from coordinate 36,706,647 downwards.
ATATAGTGCAGTAAATGCCCGATATTTATTTATTTTTTTAGTGCTAATAGGTTTATTTTTTTTAATCAGTTCTAGCTTGACGCGTACTTATGTAAGAATTGCAAAATTTGCCACAGTTTTGACGAAAACGTTGAAACTTCTAAGCTAATTTTTAAAATGACAGCTTACATACATGCCTTAGATATTTGAAGTTCCACAAGGCTATCCATTGTGACCTATTATTTTTAACTTTTGTTTGGTATCAATAGTGCAGTAGCTCTATGGTTATTTCGTTGGATATTAACCTTCTTCTTACACGCCTTTTTGAAATCTCGAATCGATTGATCAGCAAAAACTTGTAGGGGATCTGTCTCCTTAATTAGGGCACTAAAAAAGGAGATGAGCTTCAAGAAATCATCCCTAGGCTACATTTGAAATACCTACAAGACACTCAGTTGCAGATCGTAGCCACATTGTCCATCAAACAACGAAACAAAACCCATTTTCTGTTACAGAGCAAGCAAACAATAAAACGAACTTCCAGAAGCACCTAACTTTTACCAAATCATTCCAATCGATGGAGTCCCGCAAGACTGTCATTAAGGACCAACATTTTTTTTTAAATTCCGGCAATCCAAACACCAGCGCAGCGGCTCGTACAAATTTCACTTCAATTATTCTAATTCTCATTTCGATAAATTCAAAATAAAATCACCAACCACTTTAAATCCATTACCTAACATGTACAACCTAACCCTCAATTTCTCCTTCATCTACAGCTCATCATGAAGGTATTCATTGTTGCGGTACTCGCCCTTACCATCGGCATTGTGGCAGCTGATGACGTTTACACCACAAAATATGACAACATCGACGTTGATGAGATCCTCAAGTCAGATCGTCTCTTCCAAAACTACTACAAGTGCCTGATGGAGAACGGCAAGTGCACTCCCGATGGCCGTGAACTGAAGCGTGTCCTTCCCGACGCATTGAAAACCGAATGCTCCAAGTGCAGCGAGAAACAACGTGCTGGCACTGAAAAGGTTCTCAAGTACATAATTGACAACAAGCCTGCTGAATGGAAGGAACTTCAAGCCAAATACGACCCAGAGGGTATCTACCTAAAGAAGTACGAGGCTGAGGCCAAGAAACTCGGCGCTTAAGCTACGAATAGAATTATGCAAAAGATTTTGTTCTCGTGTGTGATATTTAGTGAAAATCAAAAAAAAAAGTAATACTCCCTCATTCATTAAAAAAAAAGATTTATACCACAATTAGGCTTAGTAGTGCTTTATGCAACGCGACGAAAGGAGACATCAATTTCGACAAACATAAAAAACATACAAAAAACAACCTCAAAAGAAAAGCTCTGTTTTCTGCTCTCTTAGTAATGTTAGTTTTTTAAAGAAATTTTTAAGAAAAAGAAGATGAATTTAGAGGAAACCTAAATTGCGTAACAAAATAAAGAAAAAAAATATTTTTATACAAAAAATTATAAAAAAAATTTTTTTTATTTAATTATACGAGTGGTCAACTTTCACTCGAATGTAAATCCTTAAGCGGACACACATCACCGAGGTGGGTAATAAAATTATGGTTGCGCCACACTGAATACTGTCAACAGTGGTTGGCACATTGTTGACATAGTCAGCAGAGGGGCTTTAATTTGCATCTTGTTACGTTTTCGATTGTGGTAATTATTGGCAACATTGGCTTGGCATGGGGTGTCCATTGAAATGTTTTGACACACATACACAATGGAAACGGTTTTGTGTCAGTTTTCATGTTGTGATGGCTGTAAAGTGTGTTGTTGCAGGGGTATTTATGTAACTCAGTTATGTACGGCTTGACTTGACAGATTTATTGGATGACCGTGGACTTGATCTCCACTAATTAACTGGTTAATGAAGGCGAGATATTCGGGGCAGTCGATTGGGGTGTGGTAATTAATTGGAGTGGTTACGTTTATGAGTAAGGTACAGCTGGTTAGAAAGTGATGTAACTCGTGTTTTGAAGGAAGTACTTGTGTTTTACAGAAAAAAGGCGTCCAGATAAGGCACGGTGTAGTGTTTTTTTTTATAATTTACTAGCTGCCCGGCCCGGCTTCGCCCGGGTACTGTTTCGTTTTAGGGTCCGTAATAGTATTTTAGTGTTAGTAGTATTTATTTTCTCAAAGCTGACCTGAGAGATTTTCTCAATATTTTTTAGAACCTTGTACAGAGTATTAGAAAACTACAAAAAAAAATCAGCCAAATCGGTCAAGCCATTTTCATGTTATGTCGTGACAACGGAAAACGGGTTTCATTTTTATATATATAGATTTATGAATATTCTTCCAAGATCACTTACTACAAATAAATACCATGTAGCTACTTAAGACTACTGACTGACTAATTCACCAAGGCTATTAAGTTTTAAATTTAAGTTAGTCTTACATGTACCTCAAAAATTAAGAGTCGTTTTTATTCCAACAGAGATGAAACTCTGTGAGATAAAAATATTTATATGGTTCTCTGATGCATTTAGAGATTGGTTCATTGTATATAACCATTGTTGACTCAACTGGAGTTAACTTGGCGATGTCCAGTCGTTGTTACTTCGAATACACATCACATTGTGCTTATTTTACCTTCGAGTGCTAACCATGGAAAACTGGTCTCATCCAACCGGATTTCACTTCCTAAACTTATAAGCTCGAGTGATGCTGATGATAACAAGACGAAAAACGGGAACACTATAAAAAGCCTGGACTATCATGGTATATCCGGCCGGCTTCCCTCAGACGAACCTAGATGAGCTGCTTCGACATATTCGGACAACAAGTCAACTAGGGATTTCAAGGGTTAGTCAGCCCGCTTTAACAGAGATGGTTGCGGATGAGCCGAAAGGCAACGCTATATGGCTCCGTGTCATAGGGGTATATAATAATTTTTAACTGGCCCTCCAGGCTGTGGATTGTGTTTTGGGTTCAGTACCCACTTACCAAAAAAAAAAGCATTGTTATAAAGCCACTACGAGCATCGGAAAGAACTGATTTAAATGTTGACGACCATGTTAAAAGCCCAACTCGTTCGTATCTGCACCTGCAATCTGAGAATATTAAACAGGAGAGGTACAGGCGAGCAACTAGCATAAGCGCTAAGCTGCTACAATCTACAAAGCAGATATTACTGCCATCCAGGAAATACGATGGAATGGGCCGGGCAAAAATAGGATGAAAAACTGAAACATGAACTAGGGACTGTGTTATAGTGAGCAGAAACAACGACTATTCGGATGCGGATTTGTTATAAGTGCCAGACTTAGGCAAGAAGTCTTTTTTTATTAGATATTAGCGAATGTATTGTAATAATCCACATTAAGGCCAAATTCGCCAAGACATATTTAGAAGTATTGTCGGCTTACGTCGACTCGTACCACTACTTTGTTGCAGCAAAGGTAAGAATGCGGATATCTACCAAGCCATAGCAAATAACAAATACTGCTAACGATTTAATGTCGAAGGACAATGGCAACGATGCCAACAAGTCATTAGATCAGCTGCAACTGATGTGCTTGCGGCCAGCAGCAAGAAACCCCTGGTTTAATGAGGAATGCCGGCAGATGCTCGCAGCCAAGAACGACGCCTACAAGGCTAAGCTGCAGGTGAAGACGAGAGCTGCCATTGAGCTCTATAGGCAGAGAAGAAGGGAAGAACACCGGCTTTTCAGAAAGAAGAAAAAAGAGCAAGAAAAGCGAGCGATCGTTTATCGTATAAAGAGGTGCCATTCCAGGAACGATGTTCGCAAGTTTTACCAAAGTGTAAAACGGCAAAACCAAGGATACAAGGCTCGAATAGAGTCCTGTCGAGATGAACAAGGAAATACCGTAGTTGAGTCACAGTCGATGCTGAGGATATCTTCCATATCCACCACTTCTGCAGACTGTTAAACGGCGATGACGATCAACATTCCGCTATCAGGCAAAACGAACCTTTCAATATTGGCAACGACAGCGAAAACTACCAAGCACCCGACCTAAGTGAAGTGAGGATAGCAATATATAAACTTAAGCTTAATAAGGCCACCGGAAATGACGGCCTTCGGCGGAGATGATTTGGTAGGTAACAACCACCAACTCATAAGCCAAGTCTGGTCGGATGAAAGTATGCCTGAAGAATGGAACCTCAGCATCGTCCGATTCACAAAAAACGAGACCCTCTGAACTGCGCCAACTACAGACGCATAAGTCTCCTCAACATCGCCTACAAGATCCTATCGGCCGAAATATGTGAACGCCTGAAACCGTTTACCAACAACCTGATCGGCCTCTATCAGTGTGGTTTTAGGCCAGGAAAGTCCACAACCAATCAAATTTTCACACTTCGGCAGATCCTGGGAAAAACCCAAGAAGTCCAAATCGATACCCACCACCTTTTTATCGATTTCAAAGCCGCATACGGCAACATTTATAGAGATGAACAGAGCCATGTGTAGTTTTGGTATACCGCCCAAACTCGTCCGTTTGTGAAGGGTGACGATGGAGAATTATCGCTGCTCCATCAGGGGCGAAAACGACCTCACCGACACATTAGATACCAAAAAAGGATTTAGGCAATGCTGTCATGTGACTTCTTTAATTTGATTCTTGAGAGGATTGTGCAAAACTCCAGAGCCAACACCAGAGGCACAATTTTCCAAAAATCGGTGCAACTACTAGCATACGCCGACGATATTGACATCATTGGTAGGACTCAACGTGATGTCATAGCCACTTTTGCTGGTATAGAGAAGAAAACGGCAATGCTGCCAACACGAAAGGACACACAACATCGACGAATTGGACAGAACGTCACCATGTCGTCAGAAATCAAACGAAGAATTACTCTTGCCAACCGCTGTTTCTTCGGGCTAAGAAGGCAATTTAGTAGTAAAGCCCTCACTCGAACTACTAAGACCATGGTAATCCAAGTCCTGCTCTATGACGATGAAGCATGGACCGTACGGGCTATAGAGACAAAGAATCAACCACGAACTATACGAGCTGTACAGCGACATACTCCTGGTCAAAAAACTCCGCATTAGACGGTTTATGATGTCTAGGACAGGTAGAACGATCGGACACCAATACTCTGGCTTGCAGAGTCTTCGATTCAAAGCCATGCGTCGGACGCATAGGAAGACCTCGCCTTAAGTGGCGCGCACAAGTAGAAACCAAACTCAACCAATTCGGAGTGCTCAACTGGAGGCAGTTAACTAAGGACCGGGCTAATTGGAGAGGCATATTGGTTGAGGCCCAGGTTCATCCCAGACTGTAGCGTCAATTAAGCAAGTAAGTAATGCCCATCTGAGACCATTGAAGCGTCTGTATTCTAAATTTAGGTAAGTCAGCTTAGATCTCTTTGTTTAGAGATCCCCTTCTATAATGTATATGCCTCTGCTGTAAGTGATCACTGATCAGGTGTCGTCTTTATACCCTATCCCATAGGGGTATATTAGTTTTGATACTTAGTTTGTAACATAGAGAAATAATTTAGCTACATATACCTCAAAGTATATGGATCGACTCAGAATCGCTAGCTGAGTCGAATTAGCCATGTCTGTCTGTCCGTCCGTCCGTCCGTCTGTCTGTTCGTCACCGATTTTTGGGCCTTAAATTTTGAGCTACGATAATGAAATTTGGTATATGGGATCCTTGGCCGAGTCACCAGAACAAGTGTAAAAATTTTTAAAATCCGCCCACTGCCACGCCCCCTTTTAGAAAAAACGTAGTTTTAAGCCAAACCGTAAGGAATTTCAAAAAGTGTGTTAGCAACATATCTAGACAATCCTAATATCTATATTTCGTCCATACAAAGTTTTTTGCCACGCCCACTTTTTGGGGGCGTTTTTAGTAAAAAACGTTTTTTGTCCAAATTTTAAAACTTTCGAAAAAAATTTTGATGCAAATACTTCCGCAATGGTAATATAAACATTTTGTCTAAAGATCATTTTCACCTACGCCCACATTTTGGGGGCGTTTTCTTACAAAAACCATTTGTATACCCCCTCCCAAGGCATTAGCAATAGAAAACCGTTGTTTTTTGTCGAACCACAAAAGATTTTGATAAACTGTCTGAGCAATATATTGTGACAATGTCATTTTCTGTATTTCATCGCCATAAGGCCTAGATTTTGAGGATATTAATTTTAAGGATGGGATGGGATAGGGTTTTCAACGATCCGCATAGCGGATTGTAGCCTCTCATATGTTTTTGTATTAACATTGTCATTGTCCACCAACTTTTTTGAGATTTCAACATAATTACCTTGGTAGGCTTTGAAAACTTTTTTCAAATTGCTAGAACATTTTTGCCCCCAGGCCACTTTTAAAAATTAAAGGAAAAACGACGCATAAATGTATCTTTTTATAATTTTGTATGGCTTGCCCCAAGATACTTGTTTCTATACGAGTGCACGAATTTAATTATATGACGCAAGAGAAATAAAAGGTTTAAACCGCTGATTCCTTTTATAATCTCAACCGTTTAATTCAAACTTAAACCAATTTCGTCGTTGCACCTAAATGTATGCAGTGATTTGGAAACAAGTTTAGAAAAACCGTTGGTTATGCTCACATTTAAAATCTCATACAAGGCCTTACAATATTAGTGAACGGAAGAGGTCATCTAATAAGATGTCTGCAAACCGACCTCAAGCGAGTTTCCTTCATGTAGCCATGCATGGTTACATTTTGGCTCATGATGATGAACATGAGCGGGGGCTCTTCGAGAATTTAAGGTTCGGCTCACATAAGAAAAGTGAAAAGTGCAGTGTGAAAACCAGAGAAGGAAACTGGAAACTTTTGCTGAGTATCTTGAAGATGTCTTCCAACCGTATGAAGATAAAGATTATCAAGGAATGGAAGAAACGTGCCAAGAAGACGTACCAATTCGTCCGGTTACGTCAAAAGAACTTGCCAAAGAAATAAAGGAAGGCATAACTATAAAAAGGCTACAAGGTTTGATTTAATAACGGGGGAAATTCTAAAACAATTGTCAAAAAAAAAAAAAAAAAAATACTGAAACATCTAGTGCAGATCATAAATGCTGTATTCAGACTCAGATACGTGCAAAGTATATGGAAGGTCGCGGAGGTTGAAAAGGGTGTTCTTTTTTAGAGGTATAGAACTTCGAATTGAAATTCAATTTAGCTTTATTGGAAGGATAATTTTATGCCATTAATGTTTAAATATGATTTCACGCATGAGGCCGCTGCGGCTGGTTCGAATAAAGCCAAGTCTAGTGTCCAATTTTCAGCCACTTTTTCGAGCATTTGGGCCGTATGTCGACAATGTTGGCCACGAATATTGGCTACCAAGTCCTCTAAAGTTTCTGGTTTGTTGGTGTAGACGAGCAACTTCACATATCCCCAAAGAAAATAATCCAATGGTGTCCAATCACACGATCTTGGTGGCGAATTGACAGGTCCATTCCGCGAAATTATGCGTTCATGAATGTTTCCTTCAATATATCGATTGTGACGTGCGCTGTGTGGCATGTAGCGTCGTCTTGTTGGAACCACATCTCATCCACATCCAATTCGGGGACAAAGTAGTCGGTTATTATGGCTCTATACCGGTCTCCATTAACGGTAACTGACTCTGCAGCATCATTTCAGAAGAAGTATGTCCCAATTACTCCACCAGCCCATAAAGCACACCAAATAGTCAGTTTTTGTGGATGTAATGGCGTCTCAATGGTCTCATGAGGATTTTCTTCACTCCAAATGTGGCAATTTTGCTTGTTGACGTAGCCATTCAACCAAAAATGAGCCTCATCACTGAACAAAATTTTGCGATTAAAATCAGCATCGAGATCAATCTCATTTTCGGCCCATACACCAAAATCACGACGCATTGCATGGTCTCGCCGCTTTAATTCTTGCACAAGCTGGATATTGTTGTTGGACAATTATGTCGACCATACAATGGACAGAGCTTACGGTAAACTTCGCGAACTTAACTATTATTTTCGAAATTTTGCACGATTTGCAAGCGTTAGAGTTGCCCGATTTGAGCACAAAATGTAATTTTCTTCAAAAAACCAACCTCTAAAAACCACCCGTTACATACATAATTAAGTGGCGCTACAGTCAGGAATAAATCTGGGCCTCAACCAACATGCCTCTCCAATTATCCCGGTCCTTAGCTAACTGCATCCAGTTGCGCACTCCAAGTTGGTTGAGGTCGGTTTCGACTTGTGCGCGCCACTTTAGGCGAGGTCTTCCTCTACTGCGTCCGACGTCTGCTGGCAGTCGAAAACTCTGCGAGCCGACGTATTGGTTCCATTCTTTCTACATGTCCTAGCCATCTTAAACGTCCAATGCGGAGTTTTTTGACCAGGAGTATGTCGCTATACAGCTCGTATAGTTCTTGGTTGAATCTTCGTCTCCATAGCCCGTCAACGCAAATGAGACCGAAGATTTTTCGAGAACCAAATTGAAGAAGTTACTTGACAGAGCATGGCCTTGCCTAAATCCTTTTTTGGTATCGAATGTTTCGGTGAGGTCGTTTCCGACCCTAATGGAGCAGCAAGAGTTCCCCATCGTCATCCCACACAGACGGACGAGTTTGGACGGTATACCAAAACTAGACATGGTCATATGCGGCTTTGAAATCGATAAATAGGTGGTGGGTATCGATTTGGTCTTCTTGGTTTTTTTTTCCAGGATCTGCCAAAGTGTGAACATTTGATCGGTTGTGGTCTTTCTTGGCCTAAAACCACACTGATAAGGGCCGATCAGGTTATTGGTAAACGGTTTCAGGGGTTCACATAATACGGCAGATAGGATATTGTAGACGATGTTGAGGAGACTTATGCCTCTGTAGTTGGCGCAGTTCAGGGGGTCTCCTTTTTTGTGGATCGGGCAAGCGATGCTGAGTTTTCATTCTTAAGGCATACTTTTATCCGACCAAATTTGGCATATGAGTTGGTGGATGTTACTTACTTACTAAGGCATTCCTCATCAAACCAGGGGTTTCTTGCTGGTGGGCGCCAGAAACCTATAACATCAGTTGCGGCTGATCTAATGGCCTGTTGGCATCGTTGCCATTGCCCTTCGACATTTGATGCTTGTGGTATGGTGTGAGTCGAGAGGTTAAGGGATACGCGTTGCGCGAAGGCCTTGGCGGTCTCTTGCGATTAAATTAAATTTATTCACAGTATTTCTGGTTTGTTGTGGCATGGTGGATATCCGTATTCTTACCTTGGCTACAAAAAGGTAGTGGTCCAAGTCCTAGTGGTCCCCTCTGAATGTTCGGACATCATTGATCACATTGTCTATCGCAATGTGATCTATTTGGTTGACTGTTCATTGATCTCGCACTTATAATTTAGCAAGTCAAATGCGGTTGGATTAGACTAGTACACGGTGGTTACCAATTGGAGGTAAAAATAAGCACATTTAATGTGTAGTTAGAGTTACAACCACTGGACAAGCCAATCAGAGTCTACACTCTTTCTACAACACCCAACTATCATAAAAGGATGTACGCTGAGAGTACCTTGTTACCTATTGTCTTGTCCTCGTTAACTACAAGACCAACGCGTTTTTCTCTTCCTCAATAGCCGTAAATGCTTCTACAACGGCATCCGACGTGAAGTCTCTTTATACCCTATTCCATAGGGGTATATTAGTTTTGACATTAAGTTTATAACATAGGTAGAGAAATAATTTTGACACCTTTAAGTATATGGATCGACTCAGAATTGCTAGCTGAGTCGATCTAGCCATGTCTGTCCGTCTGTGTGCCACCGACAAAGCAGAACCCGTGTAAACATTTTTAAAATCCGTCCACTTCCACGCCCTTTTAATTCAAACGTTGTTTTTGACAAAACGGTTAAGAATTTTGAAAAAGTGTTAATATACATTTTTATGCCACGCCCACTTTTTGCGGGAGATTTCTTACAAAAACATATTTCGAGAATAATTCTATGAACATTTCGTCTATAGATTATAATAACATACGCCCACTTTTTTGGGGCGTTATTCTAGAAAAACGATTTTTAAAGCCTATCCAATAGCATAACCATAAAAAAACGTCATTTTCTGTTGAAACATAAAATATTTAGATAAACCGTCTGAACAAGATTCATTCAGTTTTTAGGAACGCCCACTTTTTAGGGACATTTGTAATTAGGATAGGATGGGATAGGGTCAAATATCGCACAGCCTATTTTAGCCATCTTCTTTCAGGGAGCTGCAATTTCCTGAATTTGGCCTCGGAATGTGTGTTCATCCAGGATGTTGCATGCATGCCTCGTATCTATCCAGATCACCAGGTTGCATTGTGGATTCGAAGTCGTAGGAAGCTAGTGCTGCTGATAACAGTATTACATGTTGCCGCAAAGTCTGTTAGTTGGAAGCTATTATCTGTTGTCGTTTCATGGAGCCTGTGCTTTCCAAATATAACACGCCGAAGATGTAAGTCGTTTTCCGTGAACGTTCCGGGTCTGGTTGATATTTGAAGGATCTGTTATCCGAGGCTGCTGTCACTCTCATAACCAGCTATTTTTTACGTGGTAACTGAATGCCAAAACCCCAACCTGGAGGGGCAGTTCCATTTTATTAGATACACGGATTGAGCCCTGCTGTTGGCCTTTCCGTTCATCCGCCACCATATCTGTTCAACGGGCCTTACCTACTCTTAAGATTCCTCGATGACCTGTTGACCGAATATGTCGAAGCAGCTTATTTAGTTTATTCACTTTGCCTATTACTGAACTGGGACTGAAGATGCCACCGTTGAGTCTGTCTTGGGACTTCTTCCGCTGCCGCCTGGAATGGAATATCTTCATTAGTGTAAATACACGTCTTCTCCCGCTCTTATCTCATTGAATATGCAGGCGCATTCCTGAAATAAAGCACTTAGGTCTGTAAATCGTGCATGCTAGTAGCCCGGGCTGCTAGACTCTTCTGAAGATTACACACCCCATGGCGCAACCATACAAAAATGTATCTGAGTTGAACCCAACGAGTCCGATTAAGGCATGAAAAAATAAAATAGGCTTACGTTAATTGTTAAGACAGTCAGGACTTCCGCGTTTCTTTATATATTAACGACGACGGACTTATGGGAAAATAACTAAATGCAATGTCCATAGGAACTCAGTGAATAATACTTTATCCACTTACACCCGATATTTATCTTAGTCTCTTGAAATTTAAACCACAACCATAATACACCGCAGGTCGACCTTGTTGTTAAGAAAGGCCTTTCTCCCAATGTCAATCCAAAAGGTTTCTGATCTCACTCCATGATTAAAAGTCAAGACATCCAACGATGTGAGAGGCTGCCGCAGATAAAAACGACAAAACAAATCAAAAAGAAATGTCTGCATCAAAATGCAACAACAAATCTAGTTTCACAGCTTCACCGCACACGCATTTAAGTTCAAATTATTCAAATTAATTCACAACCTGCTCCAATTCCGAGGAAATACACTAAGCCAACGGTCATGATAGCCATCAGCTACCAACAGCCGTGATCGTCTAGTGGTTAGGACCCTACGTTGTGGCCGTAGTAACCCAGGTTCGAATCCTGGTCACGGCAAGTGTTCACAAACGAACCTAGGTGGCTCTTATTATTTTTTTTACTATTAGAGGCATGCCAGCTTATTTACATCTTTTTATAGGTTTTCTTGAAACCCACCTTTGTTACGATATCGTGCCAATCGGACACGCTGCACCAAACCACGCATAATCATCTCATTACAGAAAATTTATTTCAATTTGCCATAAATCTAAACAAAACATGTCAATTTGTCCTAAATTATGCCAATTAAGGCCACGTAATGTCAATCCCATTGCTGGGTCTATAAAAGCCGCCCAAACTCCAATAGAGTTAGTGGAAGCTTTTTAAAAATGTTCGGACGTCTATTATACTTGACAGTGGTTTTGATGGTTGGATTTGGCTCTGCCCATCCACCTACTACACCGAATCCTGGCGAATCATACGATACAAAGTTCGATAACATCGATATCGATGAAATCTTAAACAGTGAAAGACTCCTCAAGAACTACGTTAAGTGTCTGGAGAGAGAAGGACCATGCACACCGGATGGAAAAATGTTGCAAGGTACGTAAGGTATGCAGTTCATTACATAAGGGCTGGTGTTTGATGTTTAAAAATAATGGCTTCCGATTAAGCTATCATATCGCCATTGATGCTTTTCAGAGATACTACCCGACGCGGTGTCAACCGGTTGCGTCAAGTGTTCGGAGAAACAGAAGATCGGCTCGGACAAGGTGACACACTTTCTAATCGACAACAAGCCAGAGGATTGGGAGCGATTGGAGAAGCTTTACGATCCGCAAGGTGGCTTTCGCAAAGCCTACTTGGAACAGAAGGCAATGGAGGCCAAACCGGGTCCAACCGGGGAATAGCTATTTTGACAGTAAGTTTTATTGTGAGGTAGGGTTTGTTTGCTTAATTTGGTGTTTTTTGTTTCAGGATAACCTTCCTTAGATTGGGGATCATCAATATCAATTTGTCAAATTGATAGTTTATTGTTACAAAAGTGGTTTGTTAGTGTGTAGTTGCATAAATAAATGTTATAGCATTGAGTGCTGGTGATTTTTTGAACTGGAAGGGGTCGCATGTTTTACAGATCCGATTATGTTTGCATGTACATCACTAGAGTTCCACCGACCGATCAATAACAATGTTCACCTATCATCGGTTACTGGTAAAACCATTTATTTAATGGCTGCATAATAATGTAAACAACAAATCCATGTCTAGTTTTGGGCTACCATTTAGACTACCAGATGATCTACCAAGGCTGGCAATGATATAGAAATGCAAATATCAGAGGAATACCATCCACTGTGCGAATCGTTTTTATAGCCTATTCCATCTAATCCCATCTTTATAATGAGTATCCTAAAAAGTGGGCGTGGCTAAAAGCTTTATAGGGGTGAAGTATAGAAAATTGCAACGAGGCCTACAAGGCTAAGCTGTATGTGAAGACGAGAGCTGCCATTGAGATCTAAAGGCAAATAAGAATGGAAGGCTTTTCAGAAAGAGGAAAAAAGAGCAAGAACAGCGCGCGCGAGAATATATAGAGGTGCTACTCCAGGAATGATGTTCTACCAAAGTGGAAAACGAGAAAGCCAAGGATACAAGGCTCAAAAGGAATCCTGTTGAGATGAACAAGGAAATATCGTAGTTAAGACACAGTCGATGCTGGGGATATGGAAGAACCACTTTTGCAGACTGTTATACGGCGATGACAAACCACATTCCGCAGACAGAAGATCGAACCATTCAATATTGGCGACGAAAGCGAAAACTATACACCACCCGACCTAAATAAAGTGAGAATAGCATTATCTAAACTTAAGCTTAACAAGGCTGACAGATATGACAGTCTTTTCGCCGAGCTTCATAGAGCTGGGGGATGTGACTTGGTAAATAACATTTACCAACCACTCTCAACTGTGCCAACTACAGAGGCATAAGGTTCTTTAGCATCGCCTATGTGAACACCTAAAACCGTTTACATACAACCTGATCACGCCTTATCAGTGTGGTTTTATGGCAGGAAAGTCCACAGCTGATCAAATTTTGACACTTCATCAGATCCTGAAAAAAACCCGACAAGTCCAAATCGATATCCACCTCCTATTCATCAATCAATCAAAGCCGCACATGACATCATTTACAGAGACTAACTATACAGAGCCATGTTTGGTTTTGGTGTACCGCCCAAACTCGTCCGTTTGGATGACGATGGAGAATTCTCGCTGCTCCATCAGGGTCGGAAACGACCTCACCGAGACATTGTCATGTGACTTCTTCAATTTGATTCTTCAGAGAATTGGGCAAAACTTCCGAGCCAACAACAGAGGCGCAATTCTTCAAAAATCGGTGCAACTACTAGCATACGCCGACGATATTAACATCATCATTGGTAGGACTAAACGTGATATCATAGCCACATTTGGTAGTATATAGAAGGAAGCGGCAAAAATGAGTTTAGCAGTAAATAAGGGTAAGACTAAGTATATGTTTCCAACACGAAAGGACACACAACATCGACGAATTGTACAGAACGTCACCATTGACAGATATAACTTGGGGATAATACGAGACTTTGTTTACATCGGCTCCGCAATTAACTCTGACAACAACATTTCGGCAGAAATTAAAGGACGAATTACTCTTGCCATCGCTGTTTCTTTAGGCTAAGAAGGCAATTTAGTAGTAAAGCCTTCACTCGAACTACTAAGGAGATCCTATACAAGGCCCTGACGATCCCAGTCCTGTTCTACGGCGTTGATGCATTGACCGTTTCAAAACCGAATCAAGAAATCCTCGTCGTTTTGAGCAAACAATTTTTCGAAAAAGGGAACGAAGATTCAATCAATATTCATGATTATCAGGTCGACCTTTTTGGGGATCTATTTGTCTCAACTCGGGGTATTTGTAGCAATTGGGCCTGCCCAAAATAACATTGAGGAGATTTTTAAGTTGGATCTGAAGACCACTGACTAGGACTACAATATACTATTCGCAAACATTGGTAGGTATTATTTGGCCCACCCTGTACAATAATAGTCTTCAACTGCATATGGGATGAGAATCCCAGTAGACAAGCAATTCATAGTCCAGTGAAAAAAATTGAGTCAAAATATTCGCTACTTGCTGTTGCCGTGCCAGTGAGACAACGTTTTACCCGAAGTGAAGCGAAGTACGTTCTCGAATTGGGCTCTGGACATGATGGAAGAAAATGAAAATCATCTCCAGCGATGAAGCGCATTTTTAATTAAGTGGCTTCGTCAATAAGCAAAATATGCATTACTGGACAGGTGAGAACCCTCATGTACTTCATGAACCCTCATGTGCTTTTCAGTTCAGTGAACGTGTTATCTCGAGAAACGAACCCGTCGATTGGCTGCCGAGATCATGTGATTTAACACCTCTAGACTTTTTTTAGGGGCTTCATCAAATCATTGGGGTATGGCTATGCCAATAAGCCGACGACGTTAGATGAGCTCAGAGCCAATATTGAACGAGAAATAGCGGTCGAAATGTGCGGGCGAGTTATCGAAAGTTGCACGATTTTAACATCGTACTTCGGTAGTCGCTCATAGGTTTTATCGAGGAGCTCGTAGAAGCAATCCTTAGCCATATCATCTTTTTCTTCCGTCGGAGCGTGAGCGCATATAAGGCTTATGTTGGCGAATTTGGCCTTGATGCGGATTGTTACTATGCGTTCGCTTATGTCTTGGAAACATAAGACTTCTTGCCTAAGTCTGGCACTTATAACAAATCCGCATCCGAATAGTCGCTGTTTCTGCTCACTATAACACGGTCCGTAGTAGATGTCACAGTTTTTCATCCTCTTTTTGCCCGGCCCATCCCATCGTATTTCCTGGATGGCAGTAATGTCTGCTTTGTAGCAGTTTAGGGCTTCCGCTAGTTATTCGCCTGCACCTCTCCTGTTTAATGTTCTCACATTCCAGGTGCAGATACGAACGTCGTTGTCCTTTTTTCGTTTAGCAGGGTCGTCAACAATAAAATCAGTCCTTTCCGGGGCTATTGGTTGCTTCGTAACCATATTTTTTTTCTGTGGGTGGGTAGTTAACCCAAAGCACAACCCCCAACATGGAGGGCCAGTTCCAATTTATAAGATACCCCTAGGACACGGGGCCATCAGTATCCACTACGGGATTGAGCGCTGCCGTTGGCCTTTCGGTTCATCCGCCACCATCTCTGTTCCGGGGCCTGACTAACCCTTGAAATTCCTAGACAACCTGTTGTCCGAATATGTCAGAGCAGCTCATCTAGGTTCGCCTGGGACAGCAGGCCGGGTATTCATCAGTGCCATTCTCACCAGGGTGTTTATAGTGTTGCTGTTTTTCGTCGTGTTATCAACACTCGCGCTTATCGTTTACCAAGACAAATCCGGTTGGATGAGACCAGTACCCGATGGTTACCACTTGGAGGTAAAAATAAGCACATTTGATGTGTAGTCAGAGTTACAACACAACGCCAAGTTAACGCCAATCAGAGTCTACCTTTGTAATAGCATAGCTAGGTGGGATTAATCGGAAAGGTGGTGGTTGACCTATGTCCCTTGGCAGCAGTAGGCACGCTTGCGATCGCACGGCTTTAGCTCGACGGTGGGGTGGGATCTTGCTGCCTCCCTATGCATACAAAAAAAAATCGTGCCTGGTGATGGGATATTCATAGTGAATAACAAAACAGAATGAAGAAAATTTATAAATGGTAGTTGAAAATGGAAAGAGTTGGATAAACGAACTGAACTGATTATGCTTCAGGTGTAATAAAGCATATGGACTGGCCCGCCCCTTTGCAAATGGTCGCATTACTTTTGCACCATTGCACCTTGACTACTCGCATCCATTTTGTATTGTGATGAGTAGTCCCTGTCACTATTCTTAAATGCGTTTACCTGATCACACCCCTATATCCTGTTAATTTAGCAACACTTCATTTTGATTAAAATCTCACACGTGAAATGATTTGGATGATACATTTTATTGAGGTTCAAAATGGCGTTTTAAGCTGAATTCTCATGATACGTAGATATCGCATCATTTTAATGTTAAATAAAAGTATGTACATATAAGTAATTTTACGTAGTTAAATATCTTAGGGTAGTTAATTCACTTTAGTTTAAATATACAATAATTTTATATACATAGTTTTAAGTAGGTTCTATTATAATTTTTTTTTTTTTTGGTATGTATGCAAATAAAATAATGAATTTCAATTTGAGAAGATAAATAGATTAATTGAATAATGGATTGGGTTGCTCAAGAAAACTTGTAAAATGTACAATATGTACTTACGGTTACTCCAGATTTGATGAAAGTTGTGGCCACAAGTTCCGCTTATCTGCTTTGTAGAAGTTGTACGTATACCTTTATGTATATCGTGTTGTATGTATATTTTTAATTATGTATATGTTTTCTTAAGCAATTTGTGTTTTTTTTGTATTTTTTTTTTGTTTTTAAACTATTTGCATGCACACGTTATTGAAAATGTAGGTATATGTCTTTTTTTTATGTATTTAATTTATGCTTTTATGTATTACGTTTTCACTTATACCACTTTTGTGTTAACTAATTATTTTTGCTGCACATTGAAGAGACACCTATGGTCTATTTTTGTTGTTAATTACAAGATTAACACTGTCTTTTTACGGATTTTTATGGCTTATCTATCCAATGATGAAATCATCTGGGTAAGATGCCTTATGAAGCGTGGGTCGATCGCGTACAAGTGTTGCGGCGGCTTGTCACGTGCTGTTCTCCCTCAGATCATACAGGCATTACAAAAGTATTGCGGACGTTCTCGTTTAGCTCTTATGTATTTACTGCACGTAAGAAGGTAGCGAATTTCAGGCTAAACTGTACTGCTGAACGTCCGCTATGGCTGGGAATACTCGGGGTTAACATTTTATTTTACCATCTTGCTGATTACATACCTTTTAATTTTATTTGCGATGATGTGCAAAAGAATGTTGGATTTGATTGCTATGCACGAGTATGGCTTATGGTGAATGATGGCTTAGTAAAAAAAATGCTCCTAAGAACAATAGAATATTTTCTTTAATTTCTAGCAAACTTTATTGCAATAACTCATTTACCTTGTCAAAAAATACGAGTGTGGTATATTTAAAAGAAAACTAGGAGGTTTTTGGTTAAGCTTCTTGGAGCACACTTTGTCGCAATCACTGACCACCAGAAAAGAAATTAGCTTTCAATTGCGCTTTAACACAATGGTTACTTCTCCCTAACTTCTTTTACTAAACTTATAGTTCAGTGGAACACTTATCGATAGCATGCGGCTGTGTTCAAAAGGTTATTAGGTTTAAACACCAGTTACACTTTTTACTAAGTGACAATACTCGAGTGCAAACATCATGGTGTTTTATCTTTTTATTTATACTTTATATTAAAGGTGTACGCTACAACAATTCATGATTTTATAAAGCAGCTTCTGATAATAAAAGCATTAAGAAATCGGATACCTTATATCAAAAATAAACTCGACCCATGACCCTGCAGAAAAGCTAACTTTAGCTTCTCAAGTCTTTGGCGTGATACACGCCCATCTTTTTACTATCTGTATCTTCTACCTCATATATTGAGTTTCCAATTTGTTTAACGATTTTGCATTTAATGAATTTGTTACAGAGTTTTGCATTCAGCTGTTTTGATGCATCACTGAGAATGAAGTTTCTGTGATATACTATATCACCTGGTTGAAACATCCTCTTCGAACTTCTGAGGTTGTATGATTTCTTATTTTTCGAAAAGGCCAGCTTTAGATTTTCTTTAACTTTTTGTCGTAGAATTTCCAGCCTATTTTCTTTCGGTAAACAATTGATCTCGCTATCATTCAGAGCTTTCAAGTTGCGAAGAAGCGTATACATGCTAGCATGGGTGATCATACTATGACCAAAAAGACAAACATAGGGTGTTATTCCTGTGGACTGATGTACAGAGGTCCATAATGCTTGCTGAATCTGATGTAAATGTACGTCCCATTCGCGCTGATCATCCTTAATATAGCTCCGGATACCTGACAGAATGGATTGGTTTACCCTCTCGGAAGCATTCGCTTGCGGAGAGTATATGGCATTCCGAATATGTTTGCACCCATACTTTTCCAGAAATGCCTTGAAGTCTTTTGAGATGAATTGGCTTCCATTGTCACTGTGGACAAACTCTGGAACTCCATATTGACAAAAAATCGATTGCTCCAAAAATTCGATAACCAATTTGACATTTGCTTTATGCATCGGTTGCAAAAATACGCATTTGGAAAAGCCATCAAGTACCACAAATATAAATGCTTTTCCACGCTTAGTTCGTGGGTAAGGCCCCATGAAATCTATAAAGATTTTTTGAAATGGCATATCTAGCTGCTGTTGTGCTATCATTGGTGGTCTTAGTGTCTGGTTGGATGCTTTCGTTTCTTTGCAAACCGAACATTTTTGCACAAATGATCGAACGTCGCAAGTCATATTTGGCCAATAATAAAATCTTTTAACTCGTTCCAAGGTTTTCATCATACCTCCATGTGAACAATTAGGTGGACTATGCGAATTTGCAATTAGAAACTGTGTTAGCCCTATGGGTATCCACAGCTTCCATTCAAATTCGGTACTGAGCGAATCAGTCTTTAAAAATGTACGCTTGTAAACAAACTTGTTATCAGCGACTTTAAGATCCGGGAAGTTTGACGGATTACTGTTGATAGTTGAAATAAGTTCTTTATATTCCTTAGAACTAAATTCGGGAGAATCCAGATCCAATGGTAATTGGGTAGATGTAAGAGAAAGTTCCTCAGCGAACGCTCGCGACAGTGCATCGGGTACAATGTTTTGTGAGCCCTTTTTGTGTCTAATATCGAAAGTATAGGCCTGCAACTTCAGTGACCATCTAGCTAACCTACCACTTAGGTCTTTCAAGCCCATGAGCCATTTAAGGCTAGCGTGGTCAGTCACTATAGTAAAGGGTAACCCTTCGATATAGGCTCTAAATTTTTTAACCGCCTGCACGGCCGCGTAGCATTCCTGTTCCGTGACACTATAGTTACGTTGGCAGGCATTCAACTTTTCCGAGAAAAACGCAATAGGCTTCTCGTTTTCATCTTCATCTAACTGATAAAGAACTCCGCCTATGCCGTAACTAGAAGCATCACATTGAATGGTGAATGGTTTTTGAAAGTCGGGGTTGCTCAACAATGGAGCTGAAATCAATGATGTTTTCAATGCTTCGAAAGAGGTGAGTGCATCGGGGGTTTAACTGAATGTTTTACCTTTTTTAAGGGTGTCTGTCAAAGGGCTGGCTATTGAAGCGAAGTTTCTAATGAATCTTCTGTACCACCCACACATTCCTAAAAATCTACGAACGTGTTTTTGCGAAGATGGTACAGGAAAATCCTTGATAGCAGCTACCTTATTGGGATCAGGTTTTATATGACCTTGACCCACAATATAACCTAAATACCTCAACTCTCTGAAGCAGAAATGCGACTTCTCCACATTAATCGTTAAGTTCGCCCACTTCAGACACTCCGCAACTTTGTGTAAAATTTCTACATGTGTGGCAAAATCTTTGGAGATTATAAGAAGATCGTCTAAGTATACGAAAACTTGTTCTCTGAGTGCGCTTGGGATCACTTTATCCATTAACCGGCACATCCTTTGGGCTGCATTACACAGTCCAAAAGGCATGACGGTGAATTGATAGAGTGGTCGCCCTGGCACAGTGAAGGCCGTTTTCTCTCTTGACTTTTCCTCCAAAGGAATTTGCCAAAAGGCGTCTTTTAGATCAACACTACTTATGTAGTGCGTATCCGAAAGACGACTAAGCATACCATCTACATGTGGGAGGGGGTATGCATCCTTTTTAGTTAGAGAGTTCACCTTCCTGGAGTCCAAACATAAACGATTCTTACCGGGTTTTCGGATTAAAATAATCGGTGAACTCCAAGGACTTGAACTCTCCTCAATTACTCCTAAAGACAACATACGATCTAATTCCTTATAAATTAGATCCTGGATAGGTGGTGACACAGGGTAATGCCTTTGTTTCACCGGCGCAGCATCATTGGTATCTATGGTATGCATTTCAACCGATGTTTTACCAAGACCTAGTTGCGAGCACGAAGGAAACTTGCTTATGACGTTTTGTAACATAAGCTGTTCTGGAGAGG
The DNA here is from genome assembly GCA_932526625.1 of Rhingia campestris. Taxonomy (NCBI): domain Eukaryota; kingdom Metazoa; phylum Arthropoda; class Insecta; order Diptera; family Syrphidae; genus Rhingia; species Rhingia campestris. The sequence continues at coordinate 36,685,947 of OW052185.1, read as the reverse complement.
TTAAAATGTGAACATCCGGTTTTTTTGACTCAGCATCCAACTCTGAAGAAATCTCGCTTATAATATTTGGCGCAATTTTGAATTTAAGCCAAAAATCGATGCCAAGATACAATGCTTGCGACAGGGAAGGAATCAGATATAAATCCAGGCTCTCAGTTTGATCACCAAATGTAATATCTACTTTAATTCGACCAATGATTGATTGGGAAGCACCGTCTGCTGTTTTAATTGACGATGAAAAGTCAATTATAGGTATGTTTAAGCTTTGTACAAACTCTACGCAATTATATCCCAGACAGGAGATAGTCGCACCGCTATCTAAAAGTCCAGAAATGTCTCTGTCTCTTATTTTAACTAATGCGTATGGTCTATGGTCTGAACAAGGTTTGTGGATACAACTGCTAATCATTGAATTATGAAATTGACGTTTTTTATGTCGAGATCTAAGTGTCTTTATCTTAGCTATATTACCATCGCATTCGCTCACATTAAATATTTTTGATCGCAATTCAGTATAAATTTTTAATCTTTCTTCGTATGGTTTGTTACGGAATTCATTTTGCTTTATCTTGTTAAGGTTTATTTTTTTGGATAAATTTAGTTTTGTATAGTTATTGTCATTTTGAGAAGGTATGTCAGGATAAGTATTCGTAGACACGTCTACTTTGGTAACTCCGGGAGAGTCTGCGTTGAACGAGACTCCCCGGGTAAAGTCAAGTTCTTTTGGAAGTTTTCCCGATTCGCATTACACTTTCCACAATCCAGAACGGTAACATCATCGGTACCACAACGATAGCAAAACAATTTTGTTACCGGCACACGACAATTTATGAACAAATGTCCCATCTGTTTGCAATTAAAGCATTTGATAGGTTTTGATGACGTATTGCCGTTGGGTGTTCGATTGTTTATTGTAGAAACTGCTGAGACACTGAGATCATCTTCGGTCACTATAAGATTTTCAGCTTCGAGTTCGTGTACCATCCTATACTGAGGATTTCTAATATGTGTCGAGAATCTGGAATGCAACATCCGCTCTACTCTTTTGCACTCATCCCTGAATTGATCTAGAGTCGTAAATCTCATGGGATAGACAAAATTCAAAAGTTTCGTGTTGATGTTCGCACGTAAAATATTTATTAGGTCTCTATCCCTTATTGGACTTCTAAGCTGACTCTTCATTTGCACAATAGAATTGAAGAAATCTTCGAAACATTCCTGAGGCATTTGTTTGCGATCCATAATGTGCTTTATTATCTCAAAGTCACTCTCATGGTTACGAAATTGTTTAAAAAGAGCTTGTCGAAGCATCGACCACTCGCCTCTTGGATTGTTACGCAGATACTGCCAATACCAGTCCTGAGCTGTACCTGTCAGCAGGTGGTGAAAATCTTTAATAACATCTCGCCAAGAACAGTCATGATTATTCTTCAGCACTTCAACACGAAATACAAAGTCTTCGATGGACATCCCTTTCGAGGTGCCATCGAACTTTACTCCCCATCGATCCAGTTGAAGTGTTGGGGCTTCGCTAAAGCGAACATTACTATTATCGGCATTCCGCCGATCAAAAGGAAAACTATTATTCGAATTAAAATTAGAACGAATTTCGTCTTCTGGAAAACGATTTGAAGAATGTTGTGTTTGATTCGGAAAATCAAATAAGTTGCGCGACGGGACCCTTCTGTTATTAAATGAATCAGGAGGTAACATATCTTGTGTATTGTCTCTATTGCGCACGTCATTATCAAACGCAGTTACTGGATTTTGACCAAACACCTGTGATAATGCATTCTGCACGTTAATTTTTATTAAATCCGGTATACATTCATCCAGTGTGGACGTAACAACATCTTTAATATGACTATCAAGTTGTTTGATTCTTAGCGAATTGCTTGCTACGAACTGAGTTGAATGACTTAAATGAACCGTAGGGTCAGCTGGTTGTAAGTTGCCAGCAACATTGCCAAAATTACCGCTCTCAGAAACATTTGGCATACTATCAGCATAACAGCTGGGTAACGTCAAATCATGATAGCTTCGTTCTGCTCTTCCAATATGTGTTGTCACAATTGGGCTAGTGACACTTGTAACAGTTGCCGTCGTTGTTGACCTAACTGTAGCAGTTGTAAAAACAACATTAAGTGTCGAGAGAGTGGTCACATGGCTGGAAGTTTTTGTACCATTCACGTTTCTGTTAGAGAGATTTGGAGAATGAATCATATCATGGTTCATTATCGATTGATCTGTATCAGCTGGTGGTATAGGAGAGTGTCGCACTGGCTGTTGACTTCTGCTAAAATCTGCTTCGCGGGTGCGAGGGGTATGTGGTTGCCGTAGATCATATGTGTTTAAAGAGCTGGGAACCAAATTCTTATTTTGGGTAACCCTCTTTTGCTTTGGGATTGCTCCGTTACCTGAAGTTATTTTTTTACTGCTCATGGTAGTGGATTTACAATATATGAATGGATAATTGAATAAAAACAAAGGTTATTTAAAAAGGAGAATGACAAAAAAAATTTTTTTTTGTGTTTCAATATAGGTGAATGTTTGTTAGAAATGTAAGAATCATTAATTTAGGATAGGGATGTGATCATTTACTACTTTTAAGGGGGTAATCAGATGTTCGTTTATGTATGAGGAAATATTTAAAAACAGAGAGAAAGAAATGAGATAGGAAATCAATGATTGACACTATTAGTTTTCTGGACTGTAATATCGATTACCATTATTTGATAATCTTAACATATTAACGACTCAGAAAACAAATGGAACAGATGACATCCTACGGCAGCATAATCTTCTGTCACTATTAACATAAAGCAACAAGTCGATATATGTCCTCAAGGAGTACTTCCTGTACAAAGTCAAACTATAATTACATAGGAAGTAAAACCAAGTGCTACGATGCCTAAATTACATTTGAGTCGGCTATCGGACTCCTCGGCCTACCCACATTGTAAATTGAATGATTTCCTAGTGGAGAAAAAAGAAAAGTAAAATTTTTAAATCAAGCTCACGCAAGAAATCAAGAGTGGAAATTTGTAATTAATTTAATATTGGTACTTAGATGTTCAAGTCAATGAAAATTTAATTACGGTGGGGTTAAACAAAAAAAAGGTTGGTCGCTTGCCCCACGTTGTTGGGCGCCATTATGTAATAGCATAGCTAGGTGGGATTAATCGGAAAGGTGGTGGTTGACCTATGTCCCTTGGCAGCAGTAGGCACGCTTGCGATCGCACGGCTTTAGCTCGACGGTGGGGTGGGATCTTGCTGCCTCCCTATGCATACAAAAAAAAATCGTGCCTGGTGATGGGATATTCATAGTGAATAACAAAACAGAATGAAGAAAATTTATAAATGGTAGTTGAAAATGGAAAGAGTTGGATAAACGAACTGAACTGATTATGCTTCAGGTGTAATAAAGCATATGGACTGGCCCGCCCCTTTGCAAATGGTCGCATTACTTTTGCACCATTGCACCTTGACTACTCGCATCCATTTTGTATTGTGATGAGTAGTCCCTGTCACTATTCTTAAATGCGTTTACCTGATCACACCCCTATATCCTGTTAATTTAGCAACACTTCATTTTGATTAAAATCTCACACGTGAAATGATTTGGATGATACATTTTATTGAGGTTCAAAATGGCGTTTTAAGCTGAATTCTCATGATACGTAGATATCGCATCATTTTAATGTTAAATAAAAGTATGTACATATAAGTAATTTTACGTAGTTAAATATCTTAGGGTAGTTAATTCACTTTAGTTTAAATATACAATAATTTTATATACATAGTTTTAAGTAGGTTCTATTATAATTTTTTTTTTTTTTGGTATGTATGCAAATAAAATAATGAATTTCAATTTGAGAAGATAAATAGATTAATTGAATAATGGATTGGGTTGCTCAAGAAAACTTGTAAAATGTACAATATGTACTTACGGTTACTCCAGATTTGATGAAAGTTGTGGCCACAAGTTCCGCTTATCTGCTTTGTAGAAGTTGTACGTATACCTTTATGTATATCGTGTTGTATGTATATTTTTAATTATGTATATGTTTTCTTAAGCAATTTGTGTTTTTTTTGTATTTTTTTTTTGTTTTTAAACTATTTGCATGCACACGTTATTGAAAATGTAGGTATATGTCTTTTTTTTATGTATTTAATTTATGCTTTTATGTATTACGTTTTCACTTATACCACTTTTGTGTTAACTAATTATTTTTGCTGCACATTGAAGAGACACCTATGGTCTATTTTTGTTGTTAATTACAAGATTAACACTGTCTTTTTACGGATTTTTATGGCTTATCTATCCAATGATGAAATCATCTGGGTAAGATGCCTTATGAAGCGTGGGTCGATCGCGTACAAGTGTTGCGGCGGCTTGTCACGTGCTGTTCTCCCTCAGATCATACAGGCATTACAAAAGTATTGCGGACGTTCTCGTTTAGCTCTTATGTATTTACTGCACGTAAGAAGGTAGCGAATTTCAGGCTAAACTGTACTGCTGAACGTCCGCTATGGCTGGGAATACTCGGGGTTAACATTTTATTTTACCATCTTGCTGATTACATACCTTTTAATTTTATTTGCGATGATGTGCAAAAGAATGTTGGATTTGATTGCTATGCACGAGTATGGCTTATGGTGAATGATGGCTTAGTAAAAAAAATGCTCCTAAGAACAATAGAATATTTTCTTTAATTTCTAGCAAACTTTATTGCAATAACTCATTTACCTTGTCAAAAAATACGAGTGTGGTATATTTAAAAGAAAACTAGGAGGTTTTTGGTTAAGCTTCTTGGAGCACACTTTGTCGCAATCACTGACCACCAGAAAAGAAATTAGCTTTCAATTGCGCTTTAACACAATGGTTACTTCTCCCTAACTTCTTTTACTAAACTTATAGTTCAGTGGAACACTTATCGATAGCATGCGGCTGTGTTCAAAAGGTTATTAGGTTTAAACACCAGTTACACTTTTTACTAAGTGACAATACTCGAGTGCAAACATCATGGTGTTTTATCTTTTTATTTATACTTTATATTAAAGGTGTACGCTACACCTTGGTTCTACAACACCCAACCATTCTCCTGGGTATGAAATCCTGTATCCCTCACCGCGTAAAGAGTATCAGAGGTTGTTAAGGTGAAAGAGTTATGTTTTCGGTTATATAAATATAAAGTTGAGGCAAAACATTCTACTATGTCCCAAAGGTAGTAAAAACTTTTAGTCGTTTGTAAAAAAACATTAAGAATTCGATCTCATCTTCCATCCCAACGCTCATTTACAATGAAATTCCAGCTGTCACCACTCTACACAAAGCCAATCTGCTCGCTGCTCATTTTACAGCCAATTCCACGCTGCCAGATTGTGCCCTGTACTAGAGAACGTAGAACATTCTATGGGACCAATCCACTTTCGTACTCGTACAGTCGCAAGAGTATTAATCGATCTTGACAAACACAAACTGGTCCAGATGGTATCTCCCCCATAATTCTGAAGAGGTGTTCTTCAACGCTGGCAAAACCACTGCGTAAGCTTTTCCATCTGTCCTATTCATAAGGACTCTTTCCGAGTCGATGGAAAACTGCATTTGTCCAGCCCGTCCCCAAAAAAGGCGAATCTTCTTCTCTCTCCAATTACCGACCAATTGCACTTACCTCCCTTCTTTCGAAGGTCATGGAAACGCTGATAAACCGTCAGCTTATGAAATGTCTTGAATCACGAAAACTCCTCAATGACCGACAATATGGTTTTCGTAGCAACAGGTCCACTGGTGATTTGATGTCATGTCTCACCGAAAAGTGGAACTAATCAATCCACCTTGGTGGCGAAAACAAGATCGTTGCACTTGATATTTCAAAGGCAATTGACAGGGTTTGGCATCAAGCCCTTTTGTCGAAAATGCGTGCTTTTAGTATCAATGATACTCTTCTTCAATGGATTAGAAACTACCTCTCGAAACGTTCAATTCAAGTAGTTTTGGACGGTTTCAAGTCTGCTACTCACCAAATAAATGATGGTGTTCCCCAAGGCTCAGCTTTGTCTCCGACACTCTTTCTCATTTTTAGTAATGACCTATTGTCTGCAACTTCTAATCCAATCCATTCCTTCGCTGATGACAGTAACTCAGCTTTTCAAATTCTTTCTCGAATTCACGCCCTTCACCTTCGGATGTGGAAGAAAAACGATAAAATATGTTAAGTTCATTCAATTGCGACCTGGACAGCATTATTAAATGGGGTAAATCTAATAGAGTGGAATTTAATGCTTCCAAAACGCAATGCTGTCATCTGTCATCCGAGCGAAACCAACTTTTACAGCCACTATCAATGAATGACACTTGCATCGTCGAAACCGAAAAACTTTCCATGCTTGTTTTGGGTGTTAGGTTAGGTTAGATGGGCTGTTGACGCTCGGGTGAGTCGTCAAACTCGCATAGGCCTACGTGGCATAGCAGGTGTGAGACATCTTCTTCGACGTCAGGGTCGCTGCATTTCCTGCAAAGTTGGTTCGCACCAGTCAGTTTTATCTTATTAGAGTGCTTACCCAACTGGTTGTGACCTGTTATCACTCTCACCGCTATATTTATTTATTTTTATTTATTTATTTATTTCATCTACTGAGCTTAACTCTAACAGATTACTAACAATATTGTAATAACTTAAGGTATGTGTAATAATTTCAGTATTAAATATTTAAAATTCATTCTATTTAGTGTTCAATCTATTTCATTTGGAATTAGCAAAGGTAATTCATTAAAATGTTTAATACATCTTGATATGGGTTCGTTGCATCCATAATTATATTTATACCTCTGAGCTTTCAAAAAATGACGCTGACGCAAATTCATTTCGGGTACATATATATCAAATAACTCAAGGATATCTGGACATTTCACACGACTCGAGAATACATCATGTACAAACATTATACATTGAACACACCGTCTCATTTCTAAAGTTTCAAGCCCTATAATGGCGCATCTTTCTAAATATGAAGGCATTTTTTCAATATTAGGGCTTAGTTTTCTTATAACAAAACGAGTAAATGATTTTTGAACTTTTTCTATTCGAGTTATAGCATTATAATGAGAGGGGTACCATATAATAGAACAATATTCAAGTAAAGAACGTACCAGAGACATATAAACAGATTTAAGGGCATACATATTGGTAAAATCAGAACAATTACGTTTTACGAAACCAAACATAGAATTAGCTTTTGCTATAATATAGTCCATATGAATGGAAAATGTTAATTTGGTGTCAAAAATTATTCCAAGGTCCTTAACATCATTTTTTCGTTCTAACATTATATCTGCAATATTATAGATAAAAATTGTTGGAGTTAAAAGACGGTTTGCAGTAAAGACATAACACTTATTTGTATTCAATTTCAAACCATTATTTTTACACCAATTGACGACTACATTAAGATCACTTTGAATTTTAGTACAGTCAAAAACGTATAGCACTCTACAAAATAGCTTTATATCATCTGCATACATTAAACATTTAGTATATTTCAACAAAGACGGGATTTCATTTATGAATATATTAAATAAAAGAGGACCAAGATGGCTACCCTGTGGAACACCCGACGATACATTTATGTACCTTGATAAAATATTGCTAATTTTAACGCACTGTTTTCTACATTTGAGGTAACTTTGGATCCAATTTAAGAGCATCCCATGTATACCAAATGATTCAATTTTGACAATCAATGTGTTATGACAGACAGTATCAAAAGCTTTTATAAAATCTGTGTATATTACATCGACTTGATAGCCGGATTCAAATGCTTCTATGACATATTTCGAAAGCAGTATAAGGTTGGTTGTAGTGGATTTACCAGCTACAAGCCCATGCTGTTCAATACAAATATGCTCTTTAAAAAAAAAAGGTTAGATTATCAGAGACGATCAACTCAAAGAGTTTTGGGATTGCAGATAGCTTTGATATTCCACGATAATTTTCAATATTAATCTTTGGACCAGCCTTGTGTATTGGTGTTATAAAGGAAAGCTTCCATTCATCCAAGAAAATCCCTGAAGACAATGATAAATTAAAAATTATTTGAAGGGGAATGGCCAAAGCAAATTAACATTGTTTTAAGAAAAATGATGGAATTCCATCGGGGCCAGGATTCATAGAACAATTCAATTTTGTTATACCTTTTATGATCTCGATTTCAGATATTAAAATAGAGCTTATATTAGTATGGCCAATATTTGAATGTGCAACGTACGATGGACTAACGACAGAATGATTGATATACACTGACTCCCGAAAAAGAAAAGCTTGTTATCTTCCCAATAGACAATTACATTTAATGGCATGAACATAAATTGGGAAGCGTCAGTCAAATATTTAGGAATATATTTAGACACCAAATTAACTTTTAGCGCTCATGTTGCCAACACATTAAAGAAAATTGCGATTGCTATCAAAATACTATACCCTTTTATAAATCGGAAGTCAATGCTCTCGAATAAAAACAAAATAATTATCCATAAAGTGATCTTCCAGACTATTCTTCTCTATGGTTGCCAAGTATGGGGAAATATTGCAATGTGCCATATTAAAAAATTACAAATATCCCAAAACAAATTATTAAAAATGATGCTCAACTTACCGTGGCATCACTCAACTTCGAATCTTCATAATAGAGCGAATGTTGAATTGGTCGTTGACAGAATCCAGAAGTTAAATCTTCATTTTTGGACCGCTGTAGTTTTTCTGATAACCCTCTTATACAAAATTTAATTATGAATTAATTTAGATAAACAGTTAAGAACCTTTTAATAAACTCTCCCTCCTTGAGCATTTATGATTATTTATTTTTTTACCTTTTATTTATTAAATTATACTTTATGTTATTAACTTATTTATTCGTTTGAATTGTTATTAATTTATTTATTCGTTCAATTGTTATTAATCTATTTATTCGTTTAACTGTTAAATTATTTATATGTTTATTTATTTATCTACATATCTCCATATATCTATAAATATCACTACGTACCTTATTATTATTATTAAATTATTTATTTATTTATTTATTTATTTATTTATTTATTTATTTATTTATTTTTTTTAATTTATTTATCTAGTCAATAGTATCGCTATATTATTATTAATTATATTTATTATTATTTATATTATTATATATATTCAAATTGAAGGTTTTTTTTCGTATTTTCCTTCAGTATTATTATATTTTCCTCAATGTTAATTGCTCAATTATGTTTAAAATCATGTTTCAGAAGAAAGATACATATTATCATATCTCTGTATTGTAAAATGTGTGGTAACTAACCTATTGTAAATTTATATACGAAATAAATATCTATCTATCTATCTAAATAGAGCTTATATTAGTATGGCCAATATTTGAATGTGCAACGTACGATGGACTAACGACAGAATGATTGATATACACTGACTCGAAAAAGGTTGCGAAAAGTTCACATGTGTTTTCAAGATCAATTGATGATTGCCCATTATACTCCATGCATTCCTGAAGAGAAACCGATTTTCTTTTGCCATTTAGAAATACCCAAAATGCTTTCGGATCATTTGTTATGCGAGACTGTATGTTCAAAACATATTGTTTGTATAAATATTTGTTTAAAAAATCATATTCTCTTCTCAATTGACAAAAACGCTGCCAATCAACATCCAAATTCGATTTTTTTATATATTTTATAAACTTTGTTTTTGATATTTTTTAAATTTACAAGTCTTTTGTTATGCCACGGTAATTTAAAGTTACGTTGATTTCTTTTTTTTAGAATAAATTGTGAAAATCCACAATGTAGTACATTCTGGAACTTATTGTATGTATCTTCTAATGAGAGCCCGAAAAGGATTTGATTCCAATCAACAGAGTCAATGTAATTATTGAGTGCCACGAAATCACCTTTAGAAAAGTTATATGTTAGACTATTTGAGTAATTGAATGATGTTTTTAAACTATTTTCAAATTTTAACATAGAACATATAGCAATGTGATGGATAGAATTTCTTAACAATGGATAAATTACTTCAGAAACTTTATAAATTACGTGATTGTTTATAAAAATTAAATCAAGAATTCTATTTAAAGAGTTTTCAATGTGGTTAATTTGAACAACATCTAATGAATAGATTTTATCAATAAAACTAAATTCTATTTCTTTCTTCATATTATATGGAATTAGGCATTTTTCATCATTCGAATAAATCCATTTAATGTTACCTAAGTTAAAATCACCAACTATAAATGGGTATTGTTTATCTGACAAATTTTGTGTAACATTTTCGACATTAAAAACGTGGGATTCATAAATACTAATAGGACTATTTGGAGGTATATAACTTACTATAAAGAACATTTCATTATCATACAATTTCACACATACACATAGTTGCTCAATGTCATCTCCATTTCTTGGTAATTGTATAGGTTTGCTGCAATATTTTTGTCGTACAGCGATAAGTACTCCGCCTCCCCGTAATTGACCATTAGTTGTAGGACGATCCAGACGATGAACAGTGTATTGGCAATCAAACAATTCAGCAGACGTAAAATTTGAGTTCAGCCATGTTTCCGTAATAATAATGACATCATATTCATGTATAGAGGTGGCTAGGAATAAGTCATACGTTTTTGTACGGAGCCCACCTGCGTTTTGATAATAAATCGCAATCTGAGATGGGTCAGTTGTAGAAATCATATGTTTACGCAGATGGTTTGCATTATTGTCCGCAGATTCTAATTCGACTTCTTCTCTATTGGAACTACGGCAACATTCCCGTTTTTTGAAAACGGACGAAAATTTCTTACATGTACATCCATTGGCCACTTCGATGAATCAAGGGCACTGTCATACATTTGCGCCGGAATACCAATTTTAAAATTAACAAATTTTAATTCGGAAACAGTGACATCTTGTTTAATTAATTTAATGCATACGACATCAGCTATATTGCATCCTATTTTATTAGCGACATAGAGTTTTAATGTTTTTAGAAATGGAAGCTCTATTCAAAGCTAATAGCTTGTTTGATTTGCTGCCGCTTAATTCTGGCCAGAGAGCTTTTGTGTGTGTACAAGTTATTGTATTTTGCCATCTTGTTATGGTTGCTTTTTGAGTGTGCTTAGTTAATTCATGTTTTTTAGATGCTAGACCCTTTTATCAGCTAGGGAAATGCAACTGGACGATCCTAGTCTGGCTAGTTCGTCTGCTTTCTCATTTCCTATAATGTCATTATGTCCTGGCACCCAGATAATTTGGACTTTGTTCTGGTTACAAGGAGCCTTCAGCTCTACGCGGCAGCGTCCAACTACCCGTGATTTTACTATATTGGATGCCAGAGCTTTCATGGCCGCTTGACTATCAACGTAGATTGAGATATCCTCATGTGATATGTCCAATACCCTAGCCGATTCGGCAGCTTCGAGTATGGCCAGTATCTCAGCTTGGAATACACTACACGAGTTTGCTAATCTTAAGGATGTAGCTAGCCCGATCTTTTCAGAGTAGACACCAGAGCCCACTCCGACTTCCATTTTGGATCCGTCGGTGTAGATTGCTATTTCTGTGTTAGATAACACATTGTTTGAAGACCATTCGTCTTTGCTTGGTATTCTGATAGAGTAATTAGTATCAAAGTCGTGATATGGGATCATGTAGTCAGATGCTACATCCGTAAGGCTTCGTGAGTAGATTGCCCGATTCTTTGAGTCTTGCTGCGCTTTTGGCTGCTGTGTCATTGATTTGTAAGTCAATTGGTGTTATGTTTAGGATTGTTTCTAACCCTACTGTGGGGCTAGTGCGCATGGCTCCTGTCGTAAGTATGCATGCTGTCCTTTGAACTTTCGTAAGTTTGGTCATATGTTTTGCTTTTCTCATAGCATTCCACCAGACCAAGCAACCGTATGTTAGGATTGGTCTGACAATGGCTGTGTATAGCCATTTTGTGACCTTCGGGAAAGGGCCCCATTTTTTGCCGCAGATTCTGTTGCAGCTATAGAGGGCAATATTTGCTTTCTTTACTCTTTCTTCAACGTTTCGATTCCAGTTCAGTTTACTATCAAGTATCACCCCCAGATATTTCGCGCTTGCTGACAATGAGAGAGTCGAATCTTCCAAAGACGGTGCCGGAAATGCTGGGGTCGATCTCCTGTTAGTAAAGAGAACCAGTTCTGTTTGGTTTGGATTTACACCCAGCCCGCAAGACTTTGCCCACTTGCTGAGTATATTGAGACTTCTTTGCATAATTTCACTCAGTGTCGGTGGGAATTTTCCGCACGCCATGAGGACTACGTCATCAGCGTATGCCACTGTTTTTATTGCAGTGATATCTAGCTTCGTAAGTGCCTCGTTGACTACTATCAGCCAGAGGAGTGGGGATAGTACGCCTCCCTGGGGGGTACCTCTTGACGTTGTGATCCTTTTGGTACAATCGCCTAGTGTTGACGAAATGATCCGGTTATTGAGCATGGTTAAGATCCAATTGCTAGAAACCGTACCTATTTCAGCTTTGGTAAGTGCCTCAGCAATTGCTTCAGTTGTAACGTTGTTGAAGGCTCCTTCTATATCTAGAAAGGCTGCTAACGTATATTCTTTGTAGTGCAGTGAATTTTCTACTGTGGGAACTACTTCGTGTAGAGCCGTTTCCACCGATTTACCCTTTATATAGGCGTGTTGGCTTACAGATAGGTAACCTGGATTCAGGTTGCTACGTATATGGATGTCGAGTAATCGTTCCATCGTTTTCAGTACGAAGGAGGACAGGCTTATGGGTCTGAAATCATTCGCTACGGTGTGGCTGCATTTACCTGCCTTCGGTATGCATATAACTTTAACTTCACGCCACACTTGTGGTTTAGTTTTAGACATGCACGGAAAATAGTGAGCAGTGTTGGCATTATGTGCTTAGCAGTTTTTTGTAGCATGATAGGCGTTATGCCGTCAGGGCCGGCTGATTTATGGGGCTTGAATGAATTAATGGCCCATGCAATTTTTTCCTTGCACACTATCGTCTTAATGAGAGAGAGAGAGTTGTCACCCATGCTGTCCGTTGTGTGGTCTGATTTTGTATTTACGATGGCATTTTCCTCTACCGTTTTGCAGTTCGGAAAGTGTGTGCTTAAAAGAAGGTTCAGGGTATCAGCGGTTGATTCCGTCTATTCATTTGCTGAATTTTTGAGAAAACCTGGGCTGCTTGCTTCTTTCGATAGTATCTTCCTCAATCTGGCGGATTCATTGTTATCCTCGATACTGCTGCAGAATTATTTCCAAGCCTTTCTTTTGGCCGTTCTGGTCTCTTTTTTTGAATTTACAGAGGCTGGTTCAGTATGGGTGTTAGTAACGACCTTCGTTGGAACGACCACATATTCGAAATCGCCAAAAATGCAGCAAAATGTCTAGGTTCCCTCAATCGATGTAAGAAATACTTCACCCCTTCTGATCTGGCCTCAATATATAAAGCGTACATACGCTCCAAACTTGAGTTCAACGCCCACATATGGTCAGATGCAGCCAAAACATCATTGCACCTATTAGATAGGATACAAAAGCATGCGATAAAATTGATAGGAGATCCAACCATAGCGAACTCCATAGTTTCGCTCGAACATCGTAGGAATGTCACCTGCCTTACACTCTTGTACCGCTATTACAACAACAAATGCTCTAACGAAATAGCCAGCTGCATTTTAGATTTAGATTTTAGATTTATTATTCAGTCAATTCATGATACAAAAAAGAGATATATCTTATATAAAATTGTACATGCTTTGTTTTGTATTAATATTCATGATAAATATTATTATATAATTCAATTAAATTTACAAACTATAATTAGTAAAAAAAGAATGAAAGGAAATGAAAAGAAAAATGTATGGGGGAGAAAGGAAAAAGGAAAAGGTCCGTCAATGCACTAAAACGTCTCTGCGAAGTATTGAAAAATATTTTTAGCGAATATGTTGGTACTATATGTTCGCCTAATATTGAGGGGCAAGGAATTCCAAAGCTGAACAGCATGTACAAAAAATTGTCGTGATGTTACCAAAAATTTATGGGTTCTACCCATTCTAATTTTGTCATATAAATATTCTGGCGTTCTGGTCGTAATTATTTTATGTAGATATAGAATGGTTCGGTATTTTAGAAGGGCTGTAAGGGAACAGCCCATAATCTGTTTGGCATAGCCGGATATATGATCGTGTCTGTTTATACCAAAAATATATCTAACGCAACTGTTGTAAGCTACATTTAGCTTTTGTTTTGATTCAGAATCCATATTAGAAAAAATCTCGCATCCATACAAAACGATAGGCAGATTAAAGGTCTTTACTAGTTTAAGTTTTACATCTGTCGGAAGATATTTTCTAGTTGGACTAAGACCACGGAGCGCTCCATAGACCTTTGCTACTACCTTATTTATATGGAATTTCCATGTGAGGTTTTGGGTAATATGAACTCCTAAATTTTTTATATTGTCAACGCACTCAATTGGTGAGTTGTTGAGGTATAGTTGATGCATATCAGAAAATTGATTGGTTCTGCTTATTATCATGGCTCTCGATTTGGTTGGGTTTAGTTTAAGTTTGTTGAGTTTGGACCAAGAATAAACTTTATCGAGCTCGTGATTAACTTTTTCTATGGAACTATATTTTTGGGACTCAGGAAACATCAAATATAATTGAACATCGTCCGCATATATATGATGATTGCATATGGTACAACTGCCTGCAATATCGTTAATATCTTTGATGTGATCTCTTTGATGTGTGCGAAAAATACTTTTCAGCACGGGTGGCTTACAATCAACAGAGTGACACAGATGATGGGAAATTGATTTTATTTTCTCTTCGGGCAATTGGGGCACTCCGAACAGAATAGCATCCGCGGCCAAGTCTTTTTTTTCATGAGCATCACATTTATTCCTCAGTTCAGCGAAATCAATATCATATGTGTTTGATTTGGTTGGGAGGGACTCTATTTTTTCCACACGCATTTTCAACTCGTTAAGGGACTGGTCGACATGTTGCACGTATGTTGACCACTTTTGGTCTATCTGCGCAATTTGCTGCATAACACTATCACGCAGATTAGATATATCAGCTGAGATCTTATTCATTATCATTGAAGTATGTTTATTCAGCCTCTCTTCTAAATCAGTGATGGATAGAGTAGAACCAGAAGGAGAATATCTTGATGATGGAGTGCTGTTTTGTTTTTGTGTTGGTGTTGAAATCGATGAAGATGATGAAAGTGCAGTTGGTACTCTCTTTGAACGGGTGTTCATTGCATTGGTGTTAGATTCAAGAGACATGGAACCGGTTTGCATTTTGAGTGACACGAAGAGTGATTTAAATCGATATCGCGAAAAGCAAGAATTCAGAAGTGTAATTTAAATAATTTTTTTTTTAATTTTTTCTTAGTTGTCTTGTTTTAGCACTTCAATAACAACTGATCACGATATATACGTTGATTTTACGCACTGAAACTATGATTATGTTATAGATTATGTTTGTTTATTTATGTTTTACCGGACGAGAAGTAAAAACACGTCTATTAACTATTCATTATGTACACACACTCCGCCCCTTCAACCGTAATACTCGCCGTACCACGAATGCTAATCGGTTCACCCTAAAGCCTATCTTCGGACGAACTATGAAATATAGAGATTCATTCCTTAACCGAACAACACGAATGTGGAATGCTTTACCAAACTCAGTTTTTCATCTTACAATTTACAGAAATTCGCGCTGTGCTTAAACACCATAAGGGTATTCATAATCCCTTTAGCGCGCGCCAAATATAAAAAAAAAATCGTTGTTGTTTTCCTTGCTTAAGCCTCATTTTCACAAGTTTGTAGCTCAACTCTATTGAAATAAAAAAATATTTTCAGCATGTGAGGTAAATGGATGGGTTTTCTTCAGCTTTAGTTTCAATTTATTGGCTTTCGGAGTAGCTTAATTGGCGGGGAATTTTAGAGTGTTATAACTAGATTCGTCTCACCTTCCGAAGTTTGTAGCTCAACTCTTTTAGAATTTAGAGCTATTTAGAAAATTGTTTATATCATGTGAAGAAATTCCGATTAGAAGTTAATATAAATTGTTTGACACCAATTTTATCAGTTAGCGTATAGCTGATGTATCTCAAAATATTATTCACGAATCTTTTAAAATAAGCTGAAAGCGCCTGTGAGTTCACTTTGTTTTTTTTTTAGTGAAAATTAACCTAGCAAATCCAGCAACCATTTGCAAAGCTCTAGTCTACCTCTATACAATCAAATAACATTTGTGGTGTTTAAAGCTCTAGTTAGGCTAATTCATTTGCAAACTGTTTAGATATTTGTGATTGAGGGGGGGAGTTGTGCTGTATACTCTTGTTCTAGACCCTGTTACAAGCTCTTAAGAGTAACAGAATTGAAATTGCTCCACTGGATATGTGAAACAAAACCAAACAAAATGCAGTACCGGTGTCTTTTGTACTCATATGTCATATCTTGTCATCGCTCATGTTACCATATGAAGCACTCTTGTGCATCTTAAATCCGAATCCGCTTTACCTTTCCAAATTAAGATTAACTCTCGCATTTAATCATCATCTAGTTGCAAATTTAAATTCATTAAGATGGCATGATAATCCGCCTCTACCATTACTCACTCGAGGATAATAGTTCGAGGTTCAGGTGAGGCCTTGCACGTACCTTTCCACTTACCAGTTCTACTTAACAGCAGGATGGTGTCGTAAAATATTCCGTTGCATTCTATGCGAGGTGGCAGCAGAAACACTTCACATTCTTTTTGTTTTTTTTTTCACTTGAGCATCCGCGACTGCAAGATTTGGTTTTGTACTGCATTGGGACGTTGGTCTACTTGAAATTCATAAACTGGTCTGTTTTATTTTCGCTCGAGTTTATTGACGCACCGAACTGGTTTTTTCGTCGAAAACTATTTCGATTTGACAGCCACCGTTCGGCGAATGTATGTTGAGAATGAAGGAGAGAAAAACGGGTTGCACATTGAGGGTCAACATGAGCTAGACTGAAAAGTGGTTCTAAGACACCATTTTGGCGCTATTATGCACGGAGAACAATTAACATTTTTATGGTCAAACATACAAAAATAACGTTTATGACTTGTGACACCATCTGTATGGGGGGCGGGGGAGTAATTACCCATTTGGGTGATAGGAGCTATAGACAGACAAGTAATCATTCATTAGCAAGCCTATAAGCTTGTAATGGACGGTTTAACATTGGCCAACTTATTCCGCTTGACATATTTGGAATTTAATGACATCGTCTCGTGGTGCTAGTTCGGCTAGTAAGTTTTTTTTTTTGATAGACAGATGTTGAGAAAATTTGCGAAAATGTTTTTGGTCAAGGTGAGAAGTTTAGAGCAACTAACTGTGCGTGGGTGTCATCTTTGAATTTGGCACTTTTTTTGGCTTAAAGTAGGCGATGGTGAATTTAGTTTTTAATATTGAAAAAAGTTGATCTGTAGCCTTTGCAACAAGCAAATTTGAAGGGTGGAGGATATGGTTTTTGCCATTGAGCGGGAAATTACTTAACGCAAAAAGTTAGTTTGTAGCAGTAGTGTAACTATACTTAGCTCGTTATGGTAGTGTTTTAAGTTCTTATCCTTGCTGGCAAAACCGCAAGTGCGACGAGAAGTGTGCACCTTTATCTATGCGCGAGATCAAGTAGATGAGGTAGTGGGTAGTATTGTTGGAAAACAAAGCTTACATGACACTACGTCTGGCAATGGAATTAGGCTAATTGACTCCCCTGTGCAACGAAATGCCACTATAACAAGCTGACAGTTACCTCAACTTGATATGCATATGGGGACATGGCCATCTCCAGATTAGCAAATGGTCAATTAAATTGACCAAATAATGATAGACAAGAGGCACACATCCAGTATTCCCATAGATACCACCATCATCTAAAGACGAGGATGCCAGGATCGACCGTAACTGATGTGCAAGGTTTCTCCCGCACATAGAAATGCCACTTCAGGAATGGTGAACGATACCAAAGTGTTTGTGCAGTTGCATAGTGGTTAGTGCGTTAGACTACTAAGGTCGGGGTAACTGGTTCAAATCCCGAAAGTAACAACACCTAATTTCTTTTCACTGCTCTACCTTTTGCAAAAGTCTGACAAACCCCAAGGAGTAACAATGTCATGAGAAGCTTCCCAAATTTGCATTGCCGTTCGGGTTCGGCGTTAAACAGGACGTCCTATTATTTGTGGTAAAATTTATTATTTTGCACTTACAAATGGATGGAGTTGCTAGGTTTGAGGCCTTCTATGGGCCGTTAATATTAGATATTTCGTTTATGAAATTGTAAAACGCCAAAGGCATACGGTTACAAGTCCCAAAAAGAATTCTGTCGATATCATATCGAGTCAGTCGATGCTTGCAATATTGAAGAACCATGCCTACAGACTGAACTGCTATAACAAACAATCTTGCGCTGTCAGCCAGAACGAAAGTTTGTCTGAAAAATTGAACCTCAGCATCGTTTCCCAGATGCACAAAATTAGAGATCTTCTGAACTGCGTCAAGTAAAAAAGCCTGAAATCGTTCACCAACACTAATATCGGTACCCACCACCTGTTCATCTTTTTTTAAAGCCGACGAAATATGCAGAGCCTTACTTACTAACTTGAGTGGTGCTACAGTTCGGGATGAACCTGGGCCTCAACCAACTTGCCTCTCCAATTAGTTGAGGTCGGATTCTACTTGCCACTTAAGGCGAGGTCTGCGTCCGACGCACATCTGGCTGGGAATCGAGGACTCTGCGAGCCGGGGTATAGGAGTCTATTAGTTGTACATGTCCTAGCCATCTTAAACGTCTAATGCGGAGTTTTTTGACTAAGGGTATGTCGCTGTACAGCTCGTTTAGTTCGTATTGGAATCTTAGTCTCCAAAGTCCGTAGAGCAGGATTGGGATAATCAGGATCTTATATAGGATTTCCTTAGTAGTTCGAGGGTGAAGTCGTTTCCGACCCTTTAGGAGCAGCGAGTATTCTCCATCGTCATCCAACACAAACGGAAGAGTTTCGGCGGTATACCAAAACTAGACATGGCTCTGTATAGTTCGTCGCTATAAATGCTGTCGTATGCGGCTTTGAAATCGATAAATAGGTGGTGGATATTGATTTGGACTTCATGGGGTTTTTCTAGGATCTGTGTGAAATTTTGATCGGTTGTGGACTTTCCTGGCCTTAAACCACACTGATAAGGGCCGATCAGGTTGTTGGTAAACGGTTTCAGGCGTTCACATATTACGGCAGATAGGATCTTGTAGGCGATGTTGAGATGACTTTGTGAATCGGGCAAACGATGCTGATGTTCCATTCATCAGGCATACTTTCATCCGACCAGATTTGGCTTTTGAGATGGTGGATGTTACTTACCAAGTCATCTCAGTCAGCTTTATAAAGCCCAGCGGGAAGGCCGTCATTTCCGGCGGCCTTATTAAGCTTGAGTTTTGATATTGCTATCCTCACTTCACTTAGGTCGGGTGGTTGGCAGTTTTCGCTGTCGTTGCCAATATTGAAAGGTTCGTTCTACCTGACAGCGGAATGTTGTTCGTCATCGCCGTTCTTCCATATCCTCAGGATCGATTGTGTCTCAACTACGATATTTTCTTGTTCATCTCGACAGAATCTCGACGTTTTACTTGGAGTGCGCAAGCTTGTGAACATCGTTCCTGGAGTGGCACCTCTCTATATCCTCGATTGTGCGCTTTTCTTGCTCATTTTTCTTCTTTCTGAAAAGCCGGTGTTCTTTCCTTCTTCTCTGCCCATAGAGCTCAATGGCAGCTCTCGTCTTCATCTGCAACTTAGCTTTGTATGCCTCGTTCTTGGCTGCGAGCATCAGTCGGCATTCCTCATCAAACCAGGGGTTTCTTACTGGATGCGTGCCTCTTGTCTATCGCAATGTGATCAATTTGGTTGACTGTTCGTTGATCTGGACACCACCATATCCCCTTATGGATATCGAGGTGAGGAAACCGTGTGCTGGCTATAGTGGCATTTCGTTCCGTAGCGTAGTCAATTAGCCTAAGTCCGTTACCAGAGGTGTTGTCAATTAGGCTATGTTTTCCTACAATACTGCTAAAGATGTCTTCTCTTCCTACCTTTGCGTTAAAATCTCCCAGCACGATTTTTGTCAAGGAGCTCGTAGAAGCAATCCTTAGTTATATCATCTTGTTCCTCCGTCGGAGCGGACGTCAGCATGGATAGCGCTCTCGGTGTAACTTGTCCGCCAAGTTCTCTTTCAAGCTGGTTCCAATCCGTAGTGAACATCCGGTACTCCGTCAGGGAGTGATCAGCATTCTGTATTTTTCCATCACAGTGTGGACAGTACGGGTCACTCACGTGTTTGCATTAATGGAGATACTCCCAAACGAATCCATGTCCCGACAGAAACTGCGTCAGGTAGAAGTTTACTTCTCCATGTTTCCTACTGACCCATTCTTCTATGTCATAGATGAGCGTATGCGTCCGTCTTTCTTTGGTGGAGTTGTTCCAGCTGCTTTGCCATTCTGCGTGTAGAAACTAGTTGATGGTTCTTCTATCTTCAGGTTGGTTCTCGCTAAGAGCCGCACACCGTTTTGTTTCTAGATCGATGGATATTCGGCTAGAGATGACGCTGATAGCGTTTCCTGAAACTATTCCGAAGGAGCATCATACTCCTAGCGATGCAATTCTATGCACTGCGTTTATACGTTTTCCGATCCACTGCTGGTGTCCATATCAATGACGAGTACATCAATATTGATTTTGCTAGTAGTATATATTGCTAGTAGATTTGTGATTGGCTGCCTGGGTCCTCCGACGTTTAGACTTGACAGCCATCCTTGACTGCCCGGGAAGCCCTTTCAATTCATATGCTCTTTAAAGTTGAGCCTGTGATCCAGTATCGTTCCTAGGTACTTTATGTGTGGACTCGATCCAATGGTTTACTTTCCCACTTGTATTGTAAGGTGTTCTATCTGTTCCTGCTACTTATCAGCACTGCTTCCGTTTTGTGGTCTGCCAGTTCTAGACCTGATACTTTTAGCCATATCTGTACATATGTAATTGTAATGGTCTGACTGCCATTTCCAGACAAATCATCATGTGTTTTTGCTACCATTGTGACTGCAATGTCATCTGCATATCCGATTATATCTACTCGGTTCGGCCTTTGTATTTTCATTATCAAGTCATACATTATGTTCCATAGAACTGGACCTAGCACTGGACCTTGCGGGACTCCTTCCGTGATTTGGTACTTCTTTGGCCCTTCTTCAGTATCATACCTCTCACTTAGGTAGCTGCATATTATTTTCAGCAAGTAGTTTGGGATGTTCATGTTTTCTAACGCTCTTACAATACAGCTCAAGTCAGCTGTGTTGCCTGCGTTTTATATCTAGCGTTATGACGGCATAGTACTTTTTACTGCCTCCCAACTATCTCTGCCCTGCGATTGCTTCACTCGCAATATCGCAAACTGTCCTATAAATAGTGCTTCTCTTCTTTCTAAACCCAAACTGTCGGTTAGAGAGTCCAGTTTTTCGATGACTCCAGGCGTATGCGAATGTCAAACATTAGCTCGAGCTGTATGTTTCCTTTTGGAATGAGGACGAGCCGTTGCCTTTTCCACTGCAGCGGCTAAGAGCTTTCATTTGAGCATTTTGTGTGAGATGATCTCTGGTCTTGTTTTAATTGCTTCTTTTAGAACGAAGTTTGGAAAACTATCCATTGCTGGTGTCTTATTGCGCTTTACTGCTGTCGTGGGTTCTAGGTATTCTTCAGTAGCGTCTACTACTTCATCTGTTCTTCGAGGTAGGATGAATCCGTTTTTTCTCGAAAAGAGTGCTTTTACAATAGAGTACATGATGCTGTTAGGTGATATGGCAAATCACCATTTGGTCATAACAACATCGGAATTACCTAGCTATATATACATTGCCATGTCTGTTCAACCATTATCGTGTGACAGTGACTATTAGACTTCAAATTTTGAGATAGGATGATGACATTTAGTAAAGGGTCTTTCATTAAGCGCTTCCCATTTTTAAATTTAAATAAAACAAAGTACATGTAAGATATCATCGACATTTTTTATTCGTTTGAACGGCTTATTGATGCCATTATGTATGTAGTAAAACATTGTTCAATTGTTCGTTGCGGCTTCTTTGTGTGACATGCATCCCAAAAGTCCATTTTCCATAACTCTGGTGCATCAGTCTGAATTTGACCGATGGCATGGGCAATGTTGGCTTTGAGAGCCGTTGTGATTTGTGGCTTATTCCCATAGATCTGCGACTTCAGAAAACCTCAAAAAAAAGTCCAAAATTGTAAAATCACACGATCTCGATGGCCAGTTCACATCATCTCCACGTGAGATGACCATGCCCTCGAATCGGTCGTGCAGAGTTTCCAATGTGGCGTGAGATGTGTGACGGTCCTGTTAAAACCACTTGTGGTTGTTGTCCATCTCATCTCATCTAATTCAGGCTTAAAGAATTTGGTAATCATCGACATATAGCACTTGTCGTTGGCAGTGATGTCCTGGCCAACGTCTTTATCAAAGAAATATGGACCGATGACGATGTCAGCCCAAAATGCACACTAAACAGTGACTTTTTCGAGATGTACTGGATGCACTTGGATTGTGGATTGGTATTAGGGCAGTTTCCAACTACTCCGGAAGACCCTATTTGGAATACCCGTTATATGGACCTTCTAGAGGGTGGTTAAAATTTAAGGCCCGATGTTGATTTTGAATAAAACACAAATTATTTAGAAAATTATTGTGATTTCTTTTTATTATGATAATATTGGTATGGTTCAATTATGTATGGAATAAAATATCGGCCAAATGGCTGCCGCGACCTTGGCGGCACACCTCCATCTGATGATTCAAATTTCCGATGACGCTGAAGCGTAATTGAGGTTCTATGCCGTTAATGTGCCGAATTATCTCATCCTTTAGCTCTTGAATTGTTGCTGGCTTATCGACGTACACCTTTTCTTTCAAATAACCCCAAAGAAAGAAGTCCAACGGTGCCAAATCACATGATCTTGGCGGCCAATTGACATCGCCACCACGTGAGATAACACGGCCATTGAATTTGTCGAGCAAAAGAGCCATTGTTTCGTTAGCTGTGTGGCAAGTGGCACCGTCCTGTTGAAACCAAATATCGTCCACATCCATATCTTCCAATTCGGGCCATAAAAAGTTCGTTATCATCTCACGATAACGAACACCATTCACAGTAACTGCCTGATAGGCCTCATTTTTGAAAAAATACGGCCCGATAATGCCGGCAGCCCATTAACCGCACCAAACAGTTACTCTTTGTGGGTGCATTGGTTTTTCGACAACCACTCTTGGATTATCATTCGCCCAAATGCTGCAATTTTGCTTATTGACGAATCAATCCACTTAGGTGAAAATGTACCTCATCACTGAAGATGGATTTCTTCGAAAATTGATCATCCAATGTTGCCATTTCTTGCCACCTTTCTGACCATTGACGACGCTTGAAATGGTCAAGAGGCTTCAGTTCATTGCACCTTTTAAGCGTGTAAATCAAAGTCTTTATGCATAATGTTCATCAACGACGAGCATGAAAGGTGCAATTGTTGGACACTACGACGAGTTGAGGTGGACGGCTCTTCAGTCACACTATCGCGAACAGCAGCAATATTATCTGCAGTACGAGCTGTACGAGCGTGCACTGGTGTTTTCACATCTCTTACAGACCCGGTTTGCTCAAATTTTTGGACGATTTTTCCGATTCTACGCACATTTGGATGATTAAATTGACCAAAAAAATCACGAAGTGCACGATATGCATTTTGATTTGAACGCCCATTTTCATAATAAGCCTGAATAACTTTAACGCGTTGCTCGATTGTGTATCTTTCCATAGTTCAAATTGAATTATTCTGAAATTGAGATATGCCAAATAAAATGCAGAAAAACTTGACGTTTAGCTGTGGTTCACATTCAACATCGGCTCTTAAATATTAACCACCCGTTATATATATACAGTTGTAGCAGGTAGGAAGGTTCGATCATCTCTATGTCCGTATTGGCATAGGAGTAATCGAGATGAATAACCTATTGTTCACCTAGGTTGTAGCAGCGGGTTGGCACGCTTCCGGTGCTCAGCATCAGCTCGTCGTTGGGGTGGGTTCTTGCTGCTTATCTTTCCTGTCTACAAACAGATCGTGCCAAGAGAAAAAAAAGGTTACACCTCGCATACAAGAGGGTAAGAGGCAAAGGGACGTATAATGAAATACAACTTCGAAAGGGGGTAAAATGCTTGGAAAGTTTAAGAAAAAAAGATATATGTGAACCCGTTATTATTAGTCGTGGTGTCTTGTGTGTTATGACACCGAGAGGTCCCCTCCCCAACAAATGTACGCTTTCATTTGCACCTGACTACTTCCTCCTCTATGATTATGAAAGTAATCCCAAACTAACACATACGTACTGCTTCAAATTCTCGAACTAATAACACATCTCAACGATTATAATTTAAATTAAATCATATTTATTTGCAATTTATAACTAATATTATAAAAATTCATAGACCTATACATCTTAATACAACAGTTATACAGGCTTGTTTCCGCGTAGGTAGGTAGATAAAAATTATACAGTAGGTTTAGCAAATTAGGTTATTTTAGCTTTTTTTTTTCTTATTTGGTTAAAATATGAATTTTACAGATTTAGATTGCATGATAGCTTTTAAGTTTTAATGTTTATTTAAAGTTAAAGAAAATAGGACTGAGAATGTACTCACTTTTATAAATTCCTTGCGTCCAACTTTGTGCATAAACCTCTCGCTTTTGTCTGCATAATGATGCTACCATAGGGTTGATATATATAAATATTTTCTATAACTTATTTTAAACACTTTTTACAAATTTAAAAAAAAGTTAGATAATGTCATAGTACCAATTTGCCAATTATTATAACGGGTGATCCAAGTAGAGATACTTTTTTCAATAGCCTTTTTTGACAGATAACGTGTGAGTCGTGACATGCTGTCGTGTTATTTTTGTTTAGTATTGTTTGGCATTTCATAATGGAAAGACTTACGCGTGAACAACGTTTACAAATTGTTCAACTTTATTATTAAAATTCACGTTCTGTGAGGAATGTGTTTCGTGCACTTCGCTCAACTTATGGTCAACATAATCGGCCTACTGAGCGTACTATTCGCAACACCATCACCCATTTTGAGACCCAGCATTCATTATTAGATAATATTCGATCGAATAGACCACGTCCAGCACGCTGTGAAGAAAATATAGCGGCCGTAGCTAAGAGTGTACACGAAGACCGTAGAGAGTCGATTCGGCGCCGTTCGCAGCAACTCGGACGGACGTATGGAACGACTTGGCGCATTTTACGTCAAGATCTTAAATTGAAAGCGTACAAAATACAGCTTGTGCAACAACTGAAGCCGCTCGACCTTCCCAAGCGACATCGCTTCGCTCTATGGGCTCTTGAAAAGTTCCAAGAAGATCCGACGTTTTCGAGGCAAATTTTGTTTAGCGATGAGGCCCATTTCTTGCTCAATGGGTATGTAAACAAACAAAATTGCCGCATTTGGGACAAAGAGCAACCTAAAGAGATTGAAGAACTGCCACTTCATCCAGAAAAAACAACGATTTGGTGTGGTTTGTGGGCCGGTGGAATCATCGGTCCATATTTCTTTAAAAATTATGCCGGTGCGAACGTAACCGTCAATGGCGACCGTTATCGTGCCATGATAACCGACTATTTGATGCTCGTGATCTCGGCGACATTTGGTTTCAGCAAGACGGCGCCACTTCCCACACATCGCATCAATCAATGGACTTATTGAGAGAACATTTCGGTGAGCACATAATTTCACGTTTTGGGCCGGTCGATTGGCCACCAAGATCGTGTGATATCACACCGTTAGACTTTTTCCTGTGGGGATATGTAAAGTCAAATGCCGACAAACCCGCTTCGATTCAGGCCTTGGAGGAAAACATCACGCGTGTCATTCGCCAGTTACCAGTCGAAATGCTCGAACGAGTGATCGAAAATTGGACTCAACGGATGGACCATCTGTGACGTAGCAACGGCCAACATTTGATATACATAATCTTCAAAAAATAAATGCCAAAGAATGTTCTTTCAAATGATAATAAACATTCTCCATTACATTTGAATTTTCTGTGTTTTTTTTTTTTAAAAGTAGGGAACCTCGAAATGGATCACCCTTTATTACAGCTTTGAAAATTACTTTGTGACTACTTGAATTTACAAATTACCAAATAAACGTTTCAAATATTCACTTTAGACTAATAGATTAATCCACACAATCAAATTTAACCTAAACTTGGCGGTTTTGTAGGTTATGCACAATTTATAGAACAAAATAATGAAGAAATCACGTAAGTTGTGAAATCATTTAAAGTAGGTGGATCACTTTTGGTGTTCTTCTTTTTTCGGCGTTATCGATGTCCACTCGGCTGAGCGGCTAAAGATGACAATGTGGTCGACAAAAAGGTATCCAGCTCATTTCTGTGAGATCAAACTGGCAGCAAACACATTAATCACTTTCGTCGCTCCAAACTCGATGCACAACATACTAAAAATTGATTCTCTGTGGAAGCTTAGGACGAATGGATTTCTCAAATGAATGAGCGACTCGTAAAGCAGTCCACAGAGTCCTAGTGTATGCCTACGATAGGATTAATGGTCTTAGAAAAATTCAAGTTAGAACTCGTAAACTTACTAATCGATTTCGATTGTACGCTAGTAAAGACGTGTTTTGATTTGCTCTCTAATAATTAGATTTTTAGCTATGGCTGATAATTGTGCGAAGTGTGATAAGATTGTAAAAAATGATTTTGTCATTTGTGGTGGCATTTGTTGTCATAAATTTCATGACAAATGCACCTTGCTATCTGATAGCACTTTAAAAATTTTAAAATCTAATATAAGCCTTTCGTGGAAGTGTAATGCGTGCGCTAGCAATTCTGCACTAGCAATAGTTTCAAAAATAAATGAACTAAATAAACTAGTCATTCAATTAAAATGTGATATTATTGCACTTAAAGAAAAGGATTGTGTTCTAGTAGACAATACAGTGAAAATTGCAGAAAATGTAAAGCCAATAAAGAAATATAAACAGACATTAGCCAAGGTCACAAGTGAAGTCGACAAAAATTCCACAGGTGCATCGGTCAAACAAAATACAGTGCAAACTGAGGCCACTGACCCTGGCCCTAGTGGTAATAACTCAAATGCATTTGCAAAAAAAAACTGTCCTCTCTCTGAACCCAATAGTGAACGGCGTATACATGGCAAACGAATACGTATTGCTGGAAGTGATTCAACATCAACGACGCTAAATGCTATTCCCTCCCGCAAATGGATACATCTGTCTCGTTTTTCCCCAAACACCACTGCAGACGAAATAATAGCATATGCATCAAGCAGGTTAAGTGTTTCGACTAATCAGCTGTTATGTTTCCCGCTCATCAAGAGAGATGCAAATTTACAACAACTAAAATTTGTGAATTTTCGTCTAGCTGTTCCCTCAACATTGATTGGAGAAGCACTTAAACCAGAAAATTGGCCTGTTAATGTATTTGTGAGACATTTTCGTTTTATACAAAAAAACGAGAACACCCAAATATCGCACACCAACACCTAAATGCATTAAACATCGCCAACACCAACATCATAAATGCTTCGTCCTCTTCATCATCATGTTCGAATTTGTCTCTTGCCCACTCCAACGCCTTGAATGTTTATTACCAAAATGTTGGGGGTATCAGAACCAAAACAAAGGAAATTTTTCTTGGTTCAACTATGCGAGAATATGACGTCATCGTTTTTACCGAAACATGGCTGCATGTAAATATTCAATCAGCTGAGCTGTTTGATACATTTTACAACGTTTACCGTTTGGATCGCTCTCCCAATACTGGATTATTACGAGGAGGCGGTGTTCTTGTTGCTGTTCGTTCATCATATGGCAGTTTGGTAGTTGATCTCCCAATCATTAATGATCAAATTGAACAGCTGGCTGTACGTGTAAATATGTTTGATGGAATAAATGAAATTGTTTTTGTTGTAAGTTATATTCCTCCAAACAGTGCTAGGTTAGTATATGACATGCATGTAAAAAATATCGAATTTATATTAAATAATCTTTCTGATAATCAGTACCCATGCATTTTAGGTGATTTTAATATGAGTGATGTAAATTGGTCTTATTCGGAAGATGACAAATGTTTGATTCCATATAACATCAAAAGAGAATGTGATATTATTTTTATAGATTCGTTGTTATCATTAAATTTAATTCAAATAAACAATATTGTCAACTCTTTGAATAGATCTCTGGATCTCACTTTTATAAGCAACAATTTAATGCATGAAGTTACTGAAGTACTATGCCCTCTATTAAAAAAATCGATACATCACAATGCAGTATGTATTAAACTTAAATTTTATATGAGTTCTGTAAATAATGTAGTAAAACCAAATTTTAAGAAAACTTATAACTTTGCTAAAGCAAACTACGCAGCACTTAATAATTATTTTCTGTCTTTTGATTGGGAAAATATACTTTCTGGTGCTAATGTTTACGAAGCGTATATAACACTTTTACAACATTTTCAAAATGGATTTTCACAATTTGTTCCATTTAAATGTATATTGTCTTCTGTTAAACTACCGTGGTATAACAAGCGACTTATAAATTTAAAGAACACAAAACGCAAGGTTTTTAAAAAGTTTAAAAAATCTAATAATGATATGGATAAAAATCGTTACATCCAACTAAGAAGAGAATTTGAATTCTTAAACAAATTCCTATACAAACAGTATATAATGAATATCGAGTCGCAAATATCAACTAATCCTAAAGCTTTTTGGTCATTCATAAATGGAAAGAAAAAGTCATTAAGTATATTTAACAGCATGCAATATAATAATCAAACCTCTACTGATTTAACAGGGACATGTGAATTGTTTGCATCATTTTTTGAATCTGTGTACAGAAATCATTCTAGTGTTTTTATTACTTCTCAAAGTGATTCTGTAACTACTACTCAAAATATCGGCTCTTTGTATCTTTCTTTAAATGATGTTCTAGAGGGTCTTACATCTTTAAAACTGAGTATGAACTCAGGTCCTGATGAAATCCCCTCATATGTTTTGAAAAATTGTAAACAATCATTGGCCTTACCACTTCAGCTTTTATTTAACTCTTCCCTATCAACAGGTGTCTTCTTGGATGAATGGAAATTATCATTCATAACTCCCATTCATAAATCCGGACATAAACATAAGGTAGAAAATTATCGTGGTATATCCAAAATATCTGCTATACCAAAACTGTTTGAATTCTTAGTTAAAGAAAAATTATATTTTTATTTAAATGAACATATCTCCCCATTTCAACATGGGTTCATGCGTGGTAAATCTACAACAACTAATCTTGTTTTGTTTACCAAATATATTTTTAATTCTTTCGAAGCTGGTTTACAAGTAGATACAATCTATACTGATTTTACTAAAGCATTTGATACTGTTTGCCAACAAATGTTAATTCAAAAAATAAAGTCTTTTGGAATTCATTCCCAACTTTTAAAATGGATCTCAAGTTATTTGAGGAATAGAAAGCAGATTGTTAAAATATCAAATGTCATGTCCAGAACCATCTCTGCGACTTCAGGAGTTCCTCAAGGTAGCCATTTAGGCCCACTGTTTTTTATCTTGTTTATTAATGAAATTCCATCTTTACTTCGTTATACTAAATGTCTTATGTTTGCTGATGACTTCAAAATGTATACTCGTATAACTAATAAAAATGATTGTCTTAATGTTCAAATCGATTTTAACAATATATTAAAATGGTGTGAGGAAAATTACCTCGAATTGAATATAAAAAAATGCCATATTTTCACGGCTTCGCATATGTCGACACCTATTCTTCACAACTACTTAATTCGTGAAAACGACTTAAGTAGACAATGTGAAGTAAAAGATCTAGGAGTTATATTTAATACTAGATTAACATTTTCCACTCACATTGAATACATTGTAGCAAGAGCAAATTCAATGCTTGGGTTTCTAAGAAGAAGTTGCAAAGATTTTTCAAATCCCTACACTATTAAATCAGTTTACATGTCCCTAGTTCGTCCTATTTTAGAGTATGCTTCCATTATTTGGGAACCAAATTATGAAAATGCTAAAACTCGTATTGAAAAGGTTCAAAAATCGTTTACTAAATTTTTAGTAAATCAATTGCATTGGAACCTAAATGTATTGCCGTCTTATAATACTAGATGTGCGCTTATCGGTTTAGATACTCTTCAAAAGCGACGTAATGTTCATTGTGTAATGTTTGTATATGACGTTTTCTCATATCGTGTTAAATGTTCTGAACTTTTAGAATTATTTTTTATATATGCACCAGAAAGACATATTCGAGTAAGAAATTTGCTATATACACCTAGGCACATTTATAATTATGGTGCAAATGAACCAATTACCCGATGTGTTAAGATGTTCAACTTATTTTATTCCAATAATTGCGATTTAAGTCTTAATAGAGTGGAATTTAAAAAAATGCTGTTATATAATATAAGATGAAAAATATGTATTAGAATACTTAAATATTATCATGTATATGTAATCTGTAAGAGTGTAAAACTCGGTAGATGAAATAAATAAATAAATAAATAAAATAAATAAATAATATGTTAGATTTCTTATCTCTTTAAATTAATTAAAATATGCTCCTCTGATTGGCAAACCAGCACTGTATAATTTAGAATTTGACATGCGTTTACTTCGCAGAAGTTGTCACAATAATGGCTTGAACTAAAAAGAGAGCACGACCAACGATTTCGCTTGTATTTGTAGCCTATTCAATAACTCGTTGGTTTTTTCGAGTGCACTTGCTTTAAAGAAAATACAGGGTTTACTGTCAAACGCATTCGTATTGACAATACTGGTTCAAAGCAAATATCTCAAATGGTCTAAACTTTCGTTTCCGGTATTCATCGTTATTTTTTGAATTTTTAAACAAAAAAAAAAATAAATAAATAATAATTTTATATGTGGAATCCGCCACACAGTGTTGCCAAAATCTTTGAGAAGCCCCAATATTGTTTTTTCTGAGGTTCCAGAAAAGACGAGGCTTCACTAAATAAAAATATGAAATACCTCTCAAAATGATTATAAGAACCATAAGAATTTATACGAAGAATAACGTATCCCCCGACCAGGAATATAAGTGAATGTGCGCTTACACACCCATTTGCGCTTGCATTGAAAGCTCAGTCCCACCAGAAGCCAGCTACATCATGTATCTCCTATGTTTCGGTTGAGAGAAATTTCCAATATTTATTTACATTTAATATGAATACGTTACATAATCATATCGTCAGTTAATATTCATCAGTATCTATTTCTGGTATTTACCTTAAAGTCGGTGAAATTGCTACGTAATGCCGTCGACGTAGGTCTATTGACTTTAGAAATGAATTCCAATTTGATGCTATAAAAAGCAACTTGTTTGGACACATTTTTGTTTTTTTTTTTTTTAAATTCCGACCTGCCTAAGCAGTAATATACACATCGACCTTAAAGATCTATTGTGCTTGCCGTCAGATGTTTTTTAGGTTAGTAGCGCTTCTACTTTCCTAATGTAGCTGATAATACTTTCAGCCGAAGATTTCCTCAGTTCTTCGGGACTTAAAAATTCCCTGAAGAAAGATTCCCTTCTCATACCGTAAAGGGCCGGGCATTCACATACGATATGCTCGGCTTTTTCGTCTTCTTCTAGACATAGTCCGCATTTTGTTTAGGTGATATCGAGTCGACTAGACGCATTTTTTTAGGTGATATCGCAGATCGTGATGACCAGTTAGGTAGCCTACTAAGTTTTTGATATCGTACCTGAGAAGATTTAGTATCTTATTGGCATCTGATTTGAAGGGCTGAATAGCTCTTTTGGCCTGTCTTAGGCCTGGGATGTTTCCCCAGTATGAAACACATTTGTTTTGTTCTCAGTTTTTTATGACCAGATTTATGGCTGATTTGGGGATTGCACAGCAGGGTTCAGGTCCAATGAAGGGGGTTTCCGAACCTTTTCTGGCTAGTTCATCAGCTTTTTCGTTACCTTCAATTCCCTTATGTCCGGGGACCCACCATAGTCTGGTTTTGTTCCTGGAACTGAGTGTTTGGAGGGAGTTTAAGCATTTGGAGTTAATGATGTGTGTCAATGATGTGTGAGCTAAGGGCTTTTATAGCTGCTTGACTGTCCGTGAATGTATGGATGTTTGCGCCTTTAATACCTGAGTTGTGTATTAGGTTTGCGCATTATTTTATGGCATGGAGCTCAGCTTGGAATACACTAGGGTATTGAGATGTTTTTATTTGGTCCATGTATGCCAGCTCCTACCCCTGAGTCCATTTTAGAACCATCCGTATACCACTTTAGGCCGTTAAGGCAGTTTGGTGGGTTGTTGCTACTCCATGCTTCTCTGGTTGTGATCTCCGTTGAGAATCTTTTGTCGAAGCATAGTGTCTTTGGTAAGCGGTCTGTAACCGCACAGATCATGTCAAGTTCAGGAAGTTCGGATAGAAGGTCAATTAGTTTAAGGTGTTCACTAATGTTTAATTCTTCCGCTTGTGTCAAACTTGCTGTGCTGCGTATTGCCACTTTTTTTTATATAAATGTGTAGGGGTGTTAGTCCTATTAAGGCTTCTATAGCCGCTGTGGGACACTACTTTGCTTTAAGATGAACACTGGATGCGATAGCTTAAAATTTTTGTCTCGACAACACTCCTGTGTATTATTAATCCCAAGCTCCCAATTAGGTGCCTTATTCTAGGCCAATTAAGTTTGACTTCCGCTATTAAATAAAACTTCATGAAAACGTTTAACAAAGCGTGTACATCATTTTGTGCAGCAGGGAGGTCTTCTTGAACCCGAAGAGGAGTTTTAATTGTCTCATGCATGACTAACTACTTGAATACACAAGAAGTTATTAATTTCCAAACACGACTTCTAAAGACGCAGTAAAACAAAGTACAGAAGTTGCTTGTATGGAACAGCTTTACGTGCAATTTGCAGAGTTGAAGGTTGTCGAAAATTTGAAATTCTGTTTCTTTTTTAGGTTTAAGCCTACTAATAACTAGTTAGATGGGTATGCTTGATAGTTAGGTCTTCCCTGTCATTTTCGTACTCTAATTAGATTCCCAACGCGAAACTTAAATGCGAAACCGATAAAATTGGACAAGCGGAAGCAATTTTGGGAAAGAACGTATGATTGGCGTGTTATTCACATCAAGTGTTGGCTATTTAGGAGATCAATTAGTCAATACCGAGTGGTAATACACTTGTAGTTGGAGTGAGTAATTAAACTGCACTCTACGTGGAAATAATATTTATCTACTTTTAATTGGTTTTGAGGGTTTTCATTAGCTCTACAGATTTAAATCGATTATCCTCTTCATCTTTGCTATGAGAACTTGAAAGTAATACTAGTTTCCCTGAGGGTAGATGCTTTGAATATATAGACGGCAAGTTTTGTTTTAGTTTTTTACTCTAAGCAGTGCATCATTATTATGTGAGGATAAAAAAAGGCGTGTGTCATGCCCAGGAGCAGTAAAAGTATAAACTATAGAGGGCAGAAATTTCTAGATGACAGAAAGCAATACTTCCACGAGGTGACCTACCTATAGCTTCCGATAAAGCTTCGCAATCATGATTGATATTCACAGATGGAATTCCATAGAGCACACAGCCTTTACGTTTGACCATTCTAACCATCGACCAAAGTAGTGGCTGTTGGATATAACCTCATTTATCGCAGACTGCAAATACATCGACTACGATACATTACAACCGCTGCCTTTCTCCATGCAAAAACTGAGGACGGAGCTGTTAAGGACATGTTTGCAATTTCCGTTAAACAATCTCCATAAGTGGCTCCTTTATATTTTGGCGTAACGATGCCACGAGTACAGTGGCGTGATTTTAAGTGCGATGAACAAACAGCCCCACTGAAGGGCTGGGCACGATTACAAGCCGTAGCAACAATAAATGCCAAGAAAGTGGCGCTAAAGTCCGTAATAAACCTGGGCATCATCATCCAACATGCTTCTCCACTTAGCCTGGTTCTTAGCTAACTGTACTCAGTTGCGCAGTTTAAGTTGGTTGAGGTCGGTTTCTACTTTTTTGCTTCACTTAATTCGAGGTCTTCCTTGACTGCGTCCGACTGGAAATCGAAGACTCTGTGAGCCCCGGAATATTGGTGTTCATTCGTTCTACATATCCTAGCCATCTTAAACGCTCAATGCGAAGTTTTTTGTCGCTATACAGCTCGTATAGTTCTTGGTTGAATCTTCGTCTTCATAGCCCGTCAATGCAAACGGGACCGAAGATTTTTCGAAGATTTTTTTCTCAAAACGACCAAGGATTTCTTCATCCACTTTTGATAGGGTCCATGCTTCATCACGGTAGAACAGGACTGGAGTGATCAAGGTTTTATATAGGATACTGAATTGCCTTCTTAGCCCGAAGAAAGAGCGATTGGCAAGAGTAATTCTTCGTTTAATTTCTGACGAGATGTAGTTGTCAGAGCTAATAGTGGAGCCGAGGTAGACAAAGTCCCGTTCTACTTCAAAGTTATATCTGTCAATGTTGTCCTATCGTGTTGACAGCATATACTTAGTCTTCATCCTGCACAGGCAGGCGAGTTTGGGCGGTATACCAAAACTAGACATGGCTCTGTATTGTTCGTCTCCATAAATAGTGTGAAATCGATGAATAGGTGGTGGGTATCAGTATGGACTTCTTGATTTTTTTCCAAAATCTGCCGAAGAGTGAAGATATGATCAGTTGTCGACTTTAACCACTCTAATAAGGGGCGTTCAGGTTGTTGGTAAAGGGTTTCAGGCGTCCACATATTACGGCTGATAGAATCTTGTAGGCGATGTTGAGGGAACTTATACCTCTGTAGTTTGGGGCAGTTTACTGTTCAGAGGGTCTCCTATTTTTGTGGGTATACGATGCTGTGGTTCCATTATTCAGGCATACTTTCATCCAACCAAATTAGGCTTATGAGTTGGTGAATGTTACTTACGAAGTCATCTCTGCGGCCTATATAAAACTCGGCCGGACGACCATAATTTCCGGCCGCTATCCGCACTTCACTTAGGTCGGGTGGTTGATAGCATTCGCTGTCGTCACCAATATTGAATGGTTCGTTCTGCCTGACAGCGCAATATTGACTTTTAACAGTCTGCGGAAGTGGTTCTTCCGTATCCTCAGCATCGACTGTGTCTCAACTAAGATAAATTTCTTGTTCATGACGACCATACTAAACGAAAAAAAAGGACAAAAACATTCGTTTCTGCACCTGGAATTTGAAACCTTTAAACAGAAGAGGTGAAGACGAACAACTATCGGAAGCTCTAAGCTGCTACAAAGCAGACATTACTCCCAAGGAGGCAAAAAGAGGATGCAAAGCTGTGACAACTACTACGGCCCGTGTTATAGTGAGCCAAAACTGCGAGTATCCAGATGCATTATTGCGATATTTTGGTATTTGGTATTTTTGATTGGTATTTAGTACCAACGACTCGAAGCACTACCTTGTTACAGCCAAGATAACAATGTGGTTGTGCATCACAACAAATCAGCATTACTGTAGTCCATTACATATACTTTACTGCATTTTCATAAGTCCGGTTTTTAAGGCTGAACTATAATAGAAGATGGTTGCGGACGACAACTTCCCTGTGCGACCACATGCAATTTGTATTGTACGACCATAATAGCTTTTCGCTTCGATTCGTTCACTTTTCCTTCAATTTTGCTCACTGGCGAAAAAACGAATTCATTCGCTCTTTCTCTTTCTTTTGTCCTTTCATACAAAAATTTGACATTTCACTTCAACAGCTGTGTACATTTAAATTTGGAAGTTCATAAGCAACGAACTTTTGTTTTTGATAAGTGACACTCTGACAATCACTTCCATTCACAAAAGTCTATTATGGGCAACATGAGTAATTGACAGTACCGAAGAAAACTTAACGTAGAATTTTGACATTAGCTTCCGACTGACGGTCATAGAGGCCTGTCAAATACTCAACGAACTCTGAACTCTAATAGTCGAATCGGTCCGTAAAATCACGTCCGTAAATGTGTGAAATGCAAGGAAATTGTTATGTTTAATTATAATAGCTTTCCTGACATTTTCGTTCAGTTTCGTTCACTTCTGAAAGAGGAATCTCATTTTTTTTTTGTATGAACGTTTGACAGACAACTTTTGTGGAAAAAAGTATTTTTAATGGCGTTTTCCATTGGTAAACAAAAATTTGTTTTTATCTAGATCTGTCAAAATACCGATTTTGACAGTTGTTGTGTTCCACTGGATTTTTCGGTAGATTTACTCCTCCTTGAACACTGAAATTAACCGTGTAACTTGAAATGTTTGCAGCTACACGGGCACTTACTTTACAGACAAGAAATTACAACAATCTGAAATCGTGTTCCATTGGCAAGATTTACCAATGGAAAACGCCATAAGAAAAGATAATTTTTCACCCCCCTTGAAAACAAAAAATAAACAAGACGGATATCGCGTCTTCTTGATCATTACTTTTGTGTTGTTTTCGTTTTTCAAAATGAATAAACAATAAATGAAAACAATAAAGCAGCCACAAAACCCATTGACTGTAGCTTCCCTTCACAAAGTTCTATTAGAGGCCACTTAAGCAAATGACAGGACTTATGAAACTTAACGTAGAAATTTGACATTAGCTTCCGATGGGTTATTCTGATCGGAGTTCTGGTGAATCTAGTCGTTCAACCTGTTAATGCCATAACCTTGAATATTAAAACTCCAAACTCTTTTCTAATTTGTTATGGAGTATTAATTCCACAACAAATTAGAAAAACATTTTAAATTACGCTTTTTTGTTAAATAATATGTTGTAACCTGTATGAAATCTTTAAATGTTTAACTTAATACAGATTTTTTTTTTTTAAATTCCTACAAAATGAAGAAACGATCGTTAAATCTGTGTAACTTTTTCTTCTATGGAAAACAAAGTCCTAGATTAACAAAATTTTATTATTCTTTTATTGTTAATTTTTTTTTTAGTCTGACATCATAATTCTTTGCGGAATTCCTTAGTATTG
This sequence comes from Rhingia campestris, assembly GCA_932526625.1. NCBI lineage: Eukaryota > Metazoa > Arthropoda > Insecta > Diptera > Syrphidae > Rhingia > Rhingia campestris. The sequence continues at coordinate 36,648,682 of OW052185.1, read as the reverse complement.
ATCGATAGAAAAACAAAAGATTTGCATAAATGAAAGTCTATTTGATAATCAACACTAAATGGTCTAGGCGCCAAAAAATTTAACCACCGCATAGATATATTAATTTCGTTTTGGATGTTCGGACTATGATAATTTATTCAAAAAGTTTGATTTATGTTAAACATAGTAATTTCGTGTTTTTGTTTATTTTAAAAATAATTATACGCCGCCTGAACTTAAGAATTCGTTGTATTTGAGTTTCCTAGTAAGCATAGTTTTGCTAATTTAGCATTCGCAAGTATTTGTTGAGCAATATTGCTAATTAAAAAACAGATTGTTAATTCAATTATTAATTTCGCTCTACGCTTCACCTTGATTTGGAGTTCTATCTTATATCAGAACAAGGCATAACCAGGAGCAAGTTTGCACTTGGATGCATTCAATTTATTTCGCTCGACGTACGTACATTTATTTCCCAGTTGGACAGTGACTAATGGCGGAATGAGGCGTAGGTATTCTATGTTTGATTAAATAAGAATAATTACACAGAGCTTGCGTTTCAGATATTTCCTGAAGATAAGCAATCGTTGTACACCAGTGTATACATTTTGTATAAAAATAGTTTTGTAATGAGTGATCAAAACGTGGCCTAAGGTTGATAGGAAAATGGAAATGAAAAATCAGATTATTTATTATTATTAGAGGATTTTGTTTTAATTCAGTTTTTTTTTTATTTTTTTTTAGTTTTCCAGTATACGTATTATGGGGAAGTATTGTGATGAAGCTAAAATTCGAAGTTGAGATTTTTGTAAATTCTTATGTTTTGAGGTAAAGGGTCCGCCAAATAACTTTTTTTTTGAAAATGCTATAAAAAAAAAACTACTGAATATTTTCTCAAATTTCTTTTTTTATTTGAAAGTACAAGCCTTCCGGTAAATAATGGAAAATAATTTCATTCAAATGGCTGCCTCGGCTGGCCCTGCAGTAGCCTACACGATCGGTCCAATTTTTAAGCACATTATCGATTGTGTGCAGCTGTATTTCACCAATGGCTTCACGAATATTGTCCTTTAAGCGTCAATTGTCTCTGGCTTGTCGGCGTAACACTTATCTTTTACGGTACCCCACAAATAATAGTCCAACGGTGTCAAATCGCAGCTCCGAGGTGGCCAAACGACATCAGCTCTGCGGCTGATAATGCGATCTTCAAAAACAGGGCACAAAACATTGAGTGTAGCTTCGGCTGTGTGGCACGTAGCGCCGTCCTGTTGAAACCAAATGTTGCCAATATCCTCCTCTTCAATTTTTGTGAAAAAAAATTCGTTCAACATGGCCCGATAACGATCGCCATTGACTGTAACGGCTACTCCTTGCTCATTTTCGAAGAAAAGAGGATTTTTGCGGCAAAATCGGCATATTCTCTAAGTCGATCGCAGGCCCACCTAGCGAAGCGAAAACGCATTGGATGGTCAGTTGGCTTCAACTCCTGAACCAATTGGACTTTGTATGACGTCATACCAAGGTCTTTATGCAAAATTCGTCTCAATGATGTCTTCGAAATGTTCAATTGTTGAAAACGACGGTGAATTGATGTTGTTGTCGCTTCACGCACACTTTCTGCCACAGCAGCAATATTCTCGGGTGAACGCACTGTTTTTGGCTTTTCACGCTTTGGTTTATCGATGAGGATGCCAGTTTCTTTCATTTCTTTCACAAGATAACGAACATGCGGAGCTGACGGTGCTTCTCTTCTTCCAAAAACCGTACGCAATTTTCGCACACATTCTGCAACATTACCATGATTTTCAAAGTAATGTCGCATTATTTCCCAGTATTGTTCAAGCGTGTACACAACCATATTCGTTCAGCGGAAGGATAAAACTAATCACCTGTCAAATCAGACATGAGCTAAGTGTTACCATTCACAAAATAAGCACTAGTTGAAAAAAAAAAAACGTTAGATGGCGGGCCCGTTAGTTTGAGACCAAGAGACTTGTTTTTAGAAAAATGTATGTCTGCCGTCCGGAGTCTGGTGTCTGTGCTGGAGTCTGTCTTAACGGTACCTCCGATATAAGACTTTTTTTTTAAGCACGCTGATCTCGAAAAGGGCTCTAACGAATTGATTAAATTTTGAAGCTTAGATAACGACTGCTGCATACTCAGTTTTTCTATTAAAATGATTATAACGGTAATTTATTTGCTTATTTTACCTCCAAGCGGTGACCATCGGATACTGGTCTCATTCAACCATGGAATTCTATAAACAGCCTGGTCAAAATGCCTGGCACGGAATATCCGACCTGCTGTCCTCAAACGAGCCTTCGACACATTCGGACAACAGGTCATTTAGGAATCTCAAGGGTAAATCAGGCCCCTGCAACAGAGATGGTGGCGGGTGAATCGATAGGCCAACGGCAGTGCCCAATCTCGTTGTATCCAATATAGGTTATCCAATAAATTGGAACTGGCCGTCCAGGTTGGTGGTTGTACTTTGAGTTAACTACCCACCCATGAAAAAAAGTATTGTTACAAAGCAACCAATAGTCTCGGTAAGGACTGATTTTATTGTTGACGGACAACGACCATCGTATCTGCACGTGGAATTTGAGAACATTAAACACGATAGGTGCAGGCTATCAACTAGCATAAGTCCTAAGCTAATACAAAGCAGACATAACTGCCATCCAGGAAATACGATGGGATGGGCCGGCCAAAAAGAGGATAAAAAACTGTAACATCTACTACGGACCGTGTTATAGTGAGCAGAAACAGCGACTATTCGGATGAGGAATTTTCATAAGTGCCAGACTTAGGAAAGAAGTCGTATGTTTTTAAGACTTTAGCGAACGCATTGTAATAATATGCATCAGCCTTATAAATGTACTCATGCCCCGACGGAGGAAAAAGATTATACAGCGAAAGACTGCTTCTAAGAGCTCATTGACAAAACTTATGAGCGCCTACCAAAGTACGATGTTCAAATCGTGCCGGTGGATTTTAACGCAAAGGTATGCGCAATAAAATTCCACTATATCCAGTTTATGGTTTCCTTACCTCGATATCCATAAGGTGACATGCCGATCTCCAGATCAGCGAACCCTAATCCCAACATTTTGAGGGGCTAACATCGACTCGGACCATTAACTTGTTGTAGCTATGATAAGAATGCGGATATCCACCACACCAACACTAATCAGAATTACTGTAATGTAGAAAGACTTAAATCGCAAAAGAACGCCAAGTTCTCTTCGCTGAACGCGTATCTCTGAAGCTCTCTATTAACACCATACCAAAAACATCTAATGTCGAAGAACAATGGTAATGATTCCAACAAGCCTTAGATCAGCTACAACTGACGTACATCTACCAGTGCAAGAAACCCTTGGTTTGATGAAGAACGCCGACAGATGCTCAGAGCTAAGAACGAGGTCTACAATGCTGAGTTGCAGGTGAAGACGAGAGCTGCCATTGAGTCTTTACGCAAGAAGAAGAGAAGAACTCTGTTTATTTTTTAGACTGAAAAAAAAAGAGGTAGAAAGGCACGCTCTTGGAGGTGCTACTCCAGGAAAGAGAACTATAGACCTAAGTAAAGTGATTAAGGAATATCCAAACTTAGGCTTAACAAAGCTGCCGGAAATGGCGGTCTTCCCGCAGAGCTTTGTAAAGCCGGTGAAAATGATTTGATAAATAAAATTCACCAACTTATAAGCAAAAGTTGGTCGGATCAAAGTATGCCTCAAGGTTCCAGAATCTATTGCCCATTCCACAAAAGAGGAGCCCATCTAAATAGCGTCAACTACGGAGGTAAAACCCTCCTCAACATCGCCTCAAGATCCTATCTGCCGTAATATGTGAACGCCTGAAACCTTTTACCAACAACCATATTGGCCCTTATCAGCATGGCTTTAGGGCAGGAAAGTCCACAACAGTCCAACATCTATTCATCGATTTCAAAGCTCATCATCGACATCATTTATAGAGACAAACAGAGCCATGTCTAGTTTTGGTATACCGCCCAAACTCGTCTGTCTGTGCAGAATGAAGGTGGAGGATTGATACTGCTCCATCAGGGTCGGAAATGTCCTAGGCAAGGCGATACACTGACATGTGACTTCTTTTATCTGATTCTAGAGAGGATTGTGAAAAACTTCAAACTGCAACCGTTATCTTCCATAAATCGGTGTAACTACAAGCATACGTCGACGATATTGACATCATTGGACATTCATAGGTAGGTAAGTATATGCTGTCGACACGAAAGGACATACAACATCGACGAATTGGACAGAACGTCACCATTGACTTTGAGTACTACTTCAAACTTTGTCTACCTCGGCTCCCCTATTAAGTCTGATAACAACATCTCGTCAGAAATTCAACGAAGAATTACTCTTGCCAAAGGCCCTCACTTAAACTACTAAGAAGATCCTATAAAAGACCTAGATCATCCCTGCTCTATGGTCCTGAAGCTTGGACCGTAGCAAAAGTGGATGAAGAACTCCTTGGTCGCTTTAAGAGAAAATTTCTTCGAAAAATCGTTGATCCGTTTGCTATGACAATGCATGGAGACGAAGATTTAACCACGAAATATACGATCTGTACGTTTAAGATGGCTAGGACATGTAGAACGAATAGATACCAATACTCCAGCTCGCTGAACCTTCGATTCCAAGTCGGACGTTGTAGAATAAGACCTCGCCTTAAGTGGCGCGCAGAAGTACAAACCGACCTCAACCAACTTGGAGTGTGCAAATGGGGGTAGTTAGCTAGGGACCGTGCTAGTTAGACAGGCATGTTGGTTGAGGTCCAGGTTCTTTTCGTACTGTAGCGCCACTTACCAAAACTAATTGGTAGTGTGGACATGAAATGGAATTTTTACATCAAATGTTGGATGAATAGTTTAAATTTTCGGTAAAATGCTTAAATATACACCACGTTGATCGCCATTTGGGAACAGACAATTTTAAGGTTCCCTGAAAGATACATTTAAGCTATATGTCATCGTGTTACAAGAGTTGATTGATTTCGCTCCCTGCTATGATAGTCTGAGCACATTACGGCTTATGTCGTCAATGTTTTTCGGTCCTTGCTTACGCCTGTAGCGTGCTATAAACCATCATCCGTTGTATTCCCTTTTTTTATAAACTTTTCTCATTGATGGGGGAACCTATAACGCTGAAGGAGTGCTCTGAAATGATGCTTGCTGATGGTTACAGATCATTCTCTTGAATTTCTGGATCGCAGTAACTAAGCTGGACCTCAGCTTGTTGTTCAGGTGTACACTTATGTAAAAAAAATTCGAAGTGCAGACCCGAACAATGTTATCCATTGTGTTCACTAGCTTTTCCGAGGATAGAAACAACTTTTACGATAAAAATTACAGCAACAAGGCTCACTCTCTTATCCCGTAAAATCCTTTCGTTCCCTCTTATCTTTGCGGTCGTAAAACCGGAATAGTTCCATCAGCCACTGGCCCAAGACCTTCAGATGCAGTAATGCAACCAACTACAGGAAATCCGTTTTTTATTGGCATATGGTCCAAAAATGTCGCCCAAATAAGGTTCATTTTTTTTTTCATTAATTTCTTTATTCTTTCTTTAAAACGTTATAATAATTCATTTACCCGCGAAGCTTATTGCTCATCTGCAGGTGGTTGCATATTCTATATTGATAATATTTCACAGTTTATCGGTTGTGGAAATTCGAATTATAATTCATTTACAATTTTCAATAAATTTAGTTACTAACAAATGTTTATATGGGGTTAAGATACATGATGTATGTTTAAAACATAATTTTTTACATCTTTTTTTCGTTTTTTCAAGTTTAAAATGTATTTCAAGTTTGCTGGTAGTACATTCATTATTGCTGGCGTAACTTGGATGTCTGGGCCTTCTTTTATTGTCTTGTCTTCTTGTATTGAGATTATGGCGTATATTTTGTTGGTATCGTTGATCGTCATAGTATTGTAATAAAGCTGTCATCTTATATATGCCGTAATACCTTTCAATTAAAATGGTTAGTACTGACTATTTTAAATAATCGATGCTGAATATTAAGTAGGTAGGTTTTCGATGCATTTCCCCAAGCTTATATCCCGTATCTTAAGCGAGATTCAGCGAGAGAAAGGTATACTTGTTTTTGGACATCAACGCTAGTATATCTTTTTAGATACACCATCGCAAAAACAGCACTTTTATATTGCATCCGTATTTTATTTATGTGTTCATGCCACAAGAAGTGATCATCAATTATGATTCCTAGATATTTTATTGATTTAACTACTTCAATAGCATCACTTTTGGTTGTGGTTGGACAGTCTTCGTTTTGGTGATATATACGTATAGACACTTCAGGTTGACGTGGCATGCGTATATGCATCATATTTGTTTTAACAGCATTCATAGCCAGCCCTTGATCATGGCACCATCGTGAGACCTTATTAAATTCGTCTTGCATTATTCCTATAGCAGTATCCAGGTACTTGTGCTTGACAACAATTGCAATGTCATCTGCATATGCAAAAGCTGTACTTTGTTTAAATACACGTAGTAGCTCATTTGTGAACAAGATGAAAAGTATCGGTCCAAGTTTTGAACCTTGTGGTACACCATACAAGCATTGTTTTTTCTTGGCTAACAGCGTTTCCTACTTTTACGCGTATGGTTCTTCCTGATAGGTAACTTTTTATCCACTTCGCTAAGGTCCCTCTTATACTTAAGACTTTCTATTATCTTCTCATGGCTCAATTTGTCGAAGGCCTTACTAAAGTCTAGAAACATTACTAGTACATGGTGGTTTTTGTTAAGACTTGCGTTCACCACACTCGAAAGTTCTCCCAATAGTAATCATGTGCTTCTATTTTTTTTGGAAACCATATTGATTTGGTTGTAGGACTCTATACTTTACTATAAATTTCGTTATTCTTCCTACTATTATTTCTTCTAAACATTTGTCTATAACAGAAAGAATTGCGATCGGCCTATAATTTTCCATTTGGATTTTCACTCCTCCTTTGAATACTGGTCGGCTTATTGACGTCTTAAGTAACCTAGAAACACGGTATTGGCTTATGCTTCGGTTTATAATTGATTTTATTATAAGGGTTAGGTATAAAGCGTTAAGTTTCAAATCAATCGGTCTAATGCAATCTGCTCCTGCTCCCTTATCGGATTTTAAACAGCACAACATGTTGTACACTTCTGCTTCGCTAGCTTCCTCTAAATAGATTGATGGTGTGATATGTATATTTCGGTGGTTAGATGATTTCTGACTACACTTGTGTACTATTTTAGACACTTGGTTTGAAAATTGTTCCGCAATTTTTTTTTTGTCGGAAAAATTGTCAATAATGACTTTATCAATCGATCTTTTATTTCGTCCCAGAAGTTTGAAGGTTTTAAGCAATTTTGTAGTTTGGCGTTACGGGAACCTTTGATTTTTTTATAGGCGTCCTGGTTTGTTGGCTATTTCAACATAGAACTGGTTTCAATCAATGGTCCTACTGCAATATTCAAGTTCTCTGATTGCGTATCTTTAAGGTGCAACAGTTGGTTTTTTTTACGAAAGTAAGTTGTAATTACAACGGTCAGCACTCGTTTGAAAGTTCCGGGCCCCATGTTACCTTGGAAGAAACAGGACGGATAATCCGGTCCTCATTAGCCTATGTGGGTGCAGTGATCTAGTAGTCAACACCCAAAAGCTTTTTCATGACAATTTAATTTTAGTTATTTAATTTGCTAGTCATCAAAATAAATCTTAACTCTTAGTATTCTACCTTATAAAAGAACAATTCACTAACAAGCGCTATAAAGTTCTAACTACTCTAAAAGCAGTTAAGTTATTTTAAACACGCAATAATTTATTTAGCTTTAATTACCCTCTATCTACGAACTGCGGATACACCAACACCCAACAAAATGTGGTTATGACCATTGTTCTACAAGTACGTTCTAGAAAGTAACTCCTAACTCTTTGCGAAACCACAAAAATAAAAAAAAAAACAGGAAATCACTATCCCCACCGTTAACCTCCTTTCGAGAATTTTCGCAAATCCCCTGTAATTAGATTTTCTTTCACGAACAAGAGGCTGTAGATACTTTCTTTGTGCAACCACAATTAGGTCGCCCATAAAGATAAACTATTACTTTGCCATTGAAGCACAGAACTAGGTCAAGATAGATTTTTTATTTGGAATATATGATTTTCAATTAGACAAAACGGAATTTAAATAGAGAACGTCCGTGGAAATTCAAGATCGTTTTCAATTTCCAATTAGATACCTATGAAACAGGTATCCGTTGATAGGGCCCATTGTTTTTTTTCTTGAGTAGATCAAACTAAACGAGCTGTTACATCTTCGAAGGGCATCGATACATCTCGAAGAAACAACTTCCGATCGATCTCCATCCGAGCCAAACTTCATTTGCATTTACATTTACATCACGTTCCGCCGACTTGTGAAAAATGTGACATCCATTCACCTTTGAGTAATATTCCAACCTTATCGGATGGCTACTATCTTTTTAGAATAAAATGCACGTCTGCTCGTATATATATCGTTGCGCTCTGTCTTTTATTAGAGATTATTCACTGAAACATCGCCATTCATTTTTTTTCCACGTTAAATAATGAATCTTACGTGATTGCTATAGATCTTCCCAATTATAATAGATACACCGACAGCTCCGGAATAAGTGATGCGTGGGTGTGTTCGTTGTCAATGTCATTTCGCTTAGTTTTGTGGAAAAGTCAGAGAAACACACAATTGAAGCTTTATCACCTAATCGTTGACAGGGAAATGGTGGCGTTACCCATAAGACTCAAGGTTTGAATGAGTCTTCCTATATTCATTCGATATCTAAATAAATCCCTATAAGGAGATATGATGAGGAATATGTTCTAGAATGTATTCGTGACCTTAGCTTATATTTTAATTCGAAACGGTTCGGATTTCCTGATTTTAGAGGTGACGAAGTGGTAAGATTATTGTAAGTCAAATATGGTTACGGAAAAAGAAATATTATTCAGCGTGTCTATTGTGTCAATCCTAGTTATTGTTGACACCAAAATTCGTCATGTTCTCAGTAAAGATATACTTCATCTGGTCAACAAATGTGTGTCACTTATTGTGTCAAGTGAATATAACTAGTGTGACCAAAGCCTTCAATCAGGAAGTAAGAATTCTTGATTGAAGGCTTTGGTCACACTTTAGACAAATCTTTGAAATTTTATCTTCAAAAAGTAGGTGTGTATAATCTTATAATTTTTCATTGAATCAATTGTGTGTACATTTGTGCTTATACCTTTGTTCATGGTGTTAATCCGAGCCATAGAGAAATGACGGCTTAAACCTCAAAGATCAAATTACTTACTTTACTTACTTAACGCACTCCCGACCCGTTGAGGGTCTCTGCTACGTTGCTGCCAGTTATTCAATCCATGCGCTCTGGCATCCGCCATTTACTTACACACATAAATGGTGCTACAGGCCGGAATGAATCTGTGCCTTAACCAACATGCCTCTCCAATTAGCCCGTTCCTTAGACAACTGCCTCCAAATGAGCACTCCAAGTTGGTTGAGGTCGGTTTCTACTTGTGTGCGCCACTTAAAGCGAGGTCTTCCTCTACGGCGTCCTACTTCTGGCTGAGAATCGAAGACTCTGTGAACTTGAGTATATTGGTGTCCATTCATTCTACATGTCCTAGCCATCTTAATCGTCCAATCCGGAGTTTTTTTACCAGGGGTTTGTCGCTGTATAGCTCCTTCTTGGTGAATCTGTCTCCATAGCCCGGTAAACAGGACCTAAGATTTTTCGAAGAATTTTCCTCTCAAATCGACAATGCGCTTCAGCGCCGAAGAGTAGGACTGGGATGATAAGGATCTTATATATGATCTCCTTAGTAGTTCGGGTGAGGGCTTTACTTGCCTTTTTAGCTCGCAGAAACATTGATTGGCAAGAGTAATTCTTCGTTTAATTTCTGACGGGATGTTGTTATCAGAATTATCAGCGGAGCCGAGGTAGATAAAGTCCTGTATTACCTTAAGGTTGTATCTGTCAATGGTGACGTTCTGTCCAATTCGTCGATGTTGTGTGTCCTTTCGTGTTGACAGCATATACTTAGTCTTACCCATATTTACTGCTAACCCAATTTTTGGCACTTGCTTCTCTATACTAGCAACCGAAGCTATGACATCACGTTGAGTCCTACCAATGATGTCAATATCGTCAGCGAATACTGGCAGTTGCACCGATTTTTGGAAAATTGTGCCTCTGGTGTTGGCTCGGGACTTAGGGAGTCTTGCACAATGCTCTCAAGAATAAAATTAAAGAAGTCACATGACAGCGCATCGCCTTGCCTAAATCCTTTTTTGGTATCGAATGTGTCGGTGAGGTCGTTTCCGACCCTGATGGAGCAGCAAGAGTTCTCCATCGTCATCATACACAGACGGACGAGTTTGAAGGGTGTACCGAAACTAGAGATGGCTCTGTATAGTTCGTCTCTATAAATGCTGTCGTATAAGGCTTTGAAATCTATGAATATGTGGGTATCTTGGGTATTTTTCAGGATCTGCCGAAGTGTAAAGATTTGATCAGTTGTGGACTTTCCTGGTATATGACCACTCTGATAAGCTCCAATCAGATTGTTGGTAAACGGTCTCAGGAGTTCACATATTACTGCAGATATGATCCTGTAGGCGATGTTGAGGAGATGTATGAGTTTGTAGTTGCCATAGTTCAGAGTCTCCTCTCTTTGTAGATTTTATAAGACCACATTTGGCTTATGAGTTGTTCAATTTTAATTTCGAATTCGTCTTCCCCGGATCTTTAAAGCGGGAAGACCGTCATATCCGGTAACCTTGTTCATTTAGGTCGGGTGGTTGGTAGTTTTCGGTGTCGTCGCCAATATTGAATGGTTCGTTCTGCCGGACAGCGGAATGTTGTTCGTCATCGCCGTTTAACAGTCTACAGAAGTGGTTCTTCCATATCGTCAGCATCGATTATGCCTCAACTTCGATATTTCCTTGTTCATCTCGACAGGATTCTGTTCGAGCCTTGTATCCTTGGCTTTGACGTGTCATTCGTGGGTTTGATGTTGACTCCGACTATCAATATTGACATTTTGACCAAGGTTGTGTGGCTACAGTACCTTGTTTGTTGATAGCATATACTTTGTCTTGCCCTTATTAACTACAAGACCAAAGTGTTTCGCCTCTTCTTCAATCGCCATAAATGCTTCTACAATGGCACGGTGGGAGCGACCAATGAAGTCGATGTCGTCTGATTATCCCAGTTTCTGGAGATATTTGTTGAAGATAAGCCTTTCTCCTTGTCGGAATCCGGTACAATTTGGAAAGGTTCTAACGATAGGCGACACAGCGGTATTAGTTCTGATGGCACACCGAATTCCACCATCGCTTCATAAAGCTCAAGACGATGGTCACTATCATACGCGGCCTTATAGTCGATGAAAAGATGGCGTGTTTCGATTCGAAATTCATTGGACTTATCCAGGATTTGCCTTACGGTAAAAATTTAGTCGATCTGACAAGCTGAAAGCCACACTGGTATGTGCCAATAAGTGAGTTGGAGAAAGGCTCAAGACATTCACACAGTACGTGGGATGGGATAGTTGGTTTACATTGGGTCACATTTTTTGTAAATTGGACATATGGAGCTGATATTCCAGTCATCCACGCATGCTTTTATCCATCCAGACTTTATTGATGGTTTGGTGGATGTACACTTCTAAAGCAACACCTCTGTATTTGAAAAGTACTGCTGGTAATCCATCAGAAAAATTTAAATACTTTAAGGGGGCGTTACCTCTTCGTTGACTGAAGGTGGATTAAAAAGCTGCTGGAAATGCTGTCTGAATGAATCTACGATTACCAGCGCGTCAGTAACTAGGATATTTTATTGTTATTTCGTAGAGCCTGCGTTCCTTAGACTCTTCGATTTCCCTGAGCTTGGGGGCAACATGTTCTCTTTTCTTCCTACATAAGTTTTTCTTTTGTTCCCTTATTTTGCAACTATCATCACGAGGTTAGTGGCACGATGGTTAGTGCGATGAACTACCGCGCAGAAGGTCTGGCTTCGACTCCCAGCCCTAGCAACACCTAAATGATTTTTCACTGGCCCTGCTCTCACGATGATTTGACAAATCATCCGAGTAGTATCAATTGTCAAGAAGAGCTTATCTCAACATAGCCGTTCGTAGTCGGCATAAAACAGGAGGCCCGCCATCATACAAGAAGCACACACGCATAGATGAATGGTTGTGAGAAAGCTAGGCCCTGGGTACTAACGAGCTTGTTGCTCCAAAAATTTTTATTATAACTATCATCATACCTGGGACATTTTTTCCGGGGTGGATGGTTGCCTATGGTGGTTTTAGCTACTTTTTTGATGATATTGCGATACCGTTTCGACTGGCTGTTGACATTGGTGGACGATGAGGCCACAACGGGGAGTCTTTCACTCAGTTTTTGTTCGTAGACTCTATCAATCTCCGGCTCCCTAAGGCGTCCAACGTGAAGTCTCTTTTGTTTTGAAACATCCGCAGCTTCTTCTCGTTGGACAGTTCGGGCTCTGAATTTTGCTGCGACGAGAAAATGGTCAGAGTTGACGTTTACCCCTCTAAATGTGTGTATATCCTGGATGTTGGAATCGTGTCTAGAATCTATGAGCACTTTTACATTGTGGATTCGAAGTCGTGGAAACCTAGAGCTGCAGATAACCGTATTACATGCCCCAAACATATTTTCCTTACCGATATCTACATCGAAGCCCCCTAGTATGATTTTAATATCGAATTCTGGACAGGCTCTGTAGTCTCCGTCCAGGGGGTCGTCGAATTCCACCTTGATAGGGTCTTCGTCTCATCGGTAGGGGCGTGTATACACATATAATGCTGATGTTGCAAATCGTTTCTCTGATGCGGATCACAGCCAGGTGATCACTAACCGGCTTAAAGTCGATTACTTTTGACCAAAGTCGGCTCCCCACAACGAATACGCAACCTGATATTTGCAGCCTTGGGTGGCAGCTATACGCATTTTCCTCGTTTATGTATTCTTGATCCTTCGAACGTATTTCCTGGATCGCGTCACTTTAATGGGTCAGTAGAAATGCCGGATAGTAAACCTAAGTTTTATTGGAACTACTATCTATATTCACAGTATATGAAAAGCTAGACTGCGAGGTCTTCCTCTACTGCGTCCGACGTCTGGCTGGGAATCGAAGACTCTGCGAGCCGGAGTATTGGTGTCCATTCATTCTACATGTCCTAGCCATCTTAAACGTCCAATGCGTAGTTTTTTGACCAGGGGCATGTCGCTGTACAGCTCGTATAGTTCTTGGTTGAATCTTCGTCTCCATAGCCCGTCAACGCAAACGGGACCGAAGATTTTTCGAAGAATTTTCCTCTCGAATCTACCAAGGATTTCTTCATCCGCTTTTGATACGGTCCATGCTTCAGCGCCGTAGAGCAGGACTGGGATGATCAGGTTCTTATATAGGATCTCCTTAGTAGTTCGAGTGAGGGCTTTACTACTAAATTGCCTTCTTAGCCCGAAGAAACAGCGGTTGGCAAGAGTAATTCTTCGTTAAATTTCTGACCAGATGTTGTTGTCAGAGCTAATAGCGGAGCCGAGGTAGACAAAGTCCCGTACTACCTCAAAATTGTATCTGTCAATGGTGAGGTTTGGTCCAATTCGTCGATGTTGTGTGTCCTTTCGTGTTGACAGCATATACTTAGTCTTACCCTCATTTACTGCTAAACCCATTTTCGCCGCTTCCTTCTGTATACTAGCAAACGTGGCTATGACATCACGTTGAGTCCTACCAATGATGTCAATATCGTTAGCGTATGCTAGTAGTTGCACCGATTTTTGGAAAATTGTGCCTCTGGTGTTGGCCTTGGATTTTTGCACAATTCTCTCAAGAATCAGATTAAAGAAGTCAAATGACAGCGCATCGCCTTCCCTAATTCTTTTTTTGATATCGAATGTGTCGGTGAGGTCGTTTCCGACCCTGATGGAGCAGCGAGAATTCTCTATCGTCATCCTACACAAACGGACGTGTTTGGACGGTATACCAAAACTAGACATGGCTCTGTACAGTACGTCTCTATAAATGCTGTCATATGCGGCTTTGAAATCGATGAATAGGTGGTGGGTATCGATTTGGACTTCTTGAGTTTTTTCCAGGATCTGCCGAAGTGTGAAAATTTGATCGGTTGTGGACTTACGTGGCCTAAAACCACACTGATAAGGGCCAATCAGGTTGTTGGTAAACGGTTTCAGGCGTTCACATATTACGGCAGATAGGATCTTGTAGGCGATGTTGAGGAGACTTATGCCTCTGTAGTTGGCGCAGTTCAGAGGGTCTCCTTTTTTGTGGATGGGGCAAACGATGCTGAGGTTCCATTCTTCAGGCATATTTTCATCCGACCAGATTTGGCTTATGAGTTGGTGGATGTTACTTACCAAGTCATCTCCGTCGGCCTTATAAAGCTCAACGGGAAGGCCGTCATTTCCGGCAGCCTTATTAAGCTTGAGTTTAGATATTGCTATCCTCACTTCACTCAGGTCGGGTGGTTGGCAGTTTTCGCTGTCGTTGCCAATATTGAATGGTTCGTTCTGCCTGACAGCGGAATGTTGTTCGTCATCGCCGTTTAACAGTCTGCAGAAGTGGTTCTTCCATATCCTCAGCATCGACTGTGTCTCAACTACAATATTTCCTTGTTCATCTCGACAGGATTCTGTTCGAGCCTTGTATCCTTGGCTTTGACGTTTTACACTTTGGTAAAACTTGCGAACATCGTTCCTGGAGTGGCACCTCTCTATATCCTCGATCGCGCGCTTTTCTTGCTCTTTTTTCTTCTTGCTGAAAAGCCGATGTTCTTCCCTTCTTCTTTGCCTATAGAGCTCAATGGCAGCTCTCGTCTTCACCTGCAGCTTAGCCTTGTAGGCCTCGTTCTTGGCTGCGAGCATCTGTCGGCATTCCTCATCAAACCAGGGGTTTCTTGCTGGTGGGCGCGAGAAACCTAGCACATCAGTTGCGGCTGATCTAATGGCCTGTTGGCATCCAAAATACTGGATGCGTGCCTCTTATCTATCGCAATGTGATCAATTTGGTTGACCGTTCGTTGATTTGGAGACCGCCATGTCCCCTTATGGATATCCAGGTGAGGAAACCGTGTGCTGGCTATAGTGGCGTTTCGTTCCGTAGCGAAATCAATTAGCCTAAGTCCGTTACCAGACGTGTTGTCGTGTAGGCTTTGTTTTCCGACAATACTTCTAAAGATGTCTTCTCTTCCTCCCTTTGCGTTAAAATCTCCCAGCACGATTTTAACATCGTACTTCGGTAGTCGCTCATAGGTTTTGTCGAGGAGCTCGTAGAAGCAGTCCTTAGCTATATCATCTTTTTCTTCCGTCGGAGCGTGAGCGCATATAAGGCTTATGTTGGCGAATTTGGCCTTAATGTGGATTGTTACAATGCGTCCGCTATTGTCTTGGCTTATGTTGGCGAACTTCTTGCCTAAGTATGGCACATATAACAAATCCGCATACGAATAGTCGCTGTTTCTGCTCTCTATAACACGATCCATAGTAGATGTCACAGTTTTTCATCCTCTTTTTGCCCGGCCCATCGTATTTCCTGGATGGCAGTAATTTCTGTTTTTTAGCAGTTTAGGGCTTCCGCTAGTTGTTCGCTTGCACCTCTCCTGTTTAATGTTCTCACATTCCAGGGGCAGATACGAACGTCGTTGTCCTTTTTTCGTTTAGCAGGGTCGTCAACAATAAAATCAGTCCTTTCCGAGGCTATTGGTTGCTTCGTAACCATGTTTTTTTTCTGTGGGTGGGTAGTTAACCCAAAGCACAACCCCCAACCTGGAGGGCCAGTTCCAATTTATTAGATACCCCTAGGACACGGGGCCATCAGTATCCACTACGGGATTGAGCGCTGCCGTTGGCCTTTCGGTTCATCCGCCACCATCTCTGTTCAAGGGGCCTGACTAACCCTTGAAATTCCTAGACAACCTGTTGTCCGAATATGTCAGAGCAGCTCATCTAGGTTCGCCTGGGACAGCAGGCCGGGTATTCATCCGTGCCATTCTCACCAGGGTGTTTATAGTGTTGCTGTTTTTCGTCGTGTTATCAACACTCGCACTTATCGTTTAGCAAGTCAAATCCGGTTGGATAAGACCAGTACCCGATGGTTACCACTTGGAGGTAAAGATAAGCACATTTTATGTGTAGTCAGAGTTGCAAAACTGGGCATTGCCAAGTTAACGCCAATCAGAGTCTACCCTCGTTCTACAACACCCAACCATCATATTTTAGTAAAGGCTGGACAAATCCATTTTTCATCTTCTCTGAAGTGTCATGATGAATAAGACTGGTAATAATGCGTAGGAAATGGTTTTGCGGGCATGAAGACAACCTCTTTAGAAAAGTGGCTGAGAAACAACGGAGTTATGTATGTCAAGATCGAATGGTCTATATCATTGGTCGGATAGTTGGCTGTTGTTGTTTTAAGCATGTAACCTGCAATATATCAAGCTCGTTCGTATCCTTATACGACCAATAAAAAATAAATAAATCAAAACTGTGCAATTAACTAAATTTATTAAGTATATACAATTTTCTCAAAATTTAAAATAAACAAATTGTGGATACTTATCTGCATTTTATTACTTACACCAAATGTATATTAATCTTTGTAGGTAATTACATATTCGAATATTAACCGGAATACAGATCCAACGTGTCATATTTACTTGTTCACTATTCCTTAATTGTAATTTATCGGTTAATTTATTCAGTTAACTAACAACAGTTTGAGTAAATTTGTTATTAACTGACCGCAGACGATTAAGACAGGATAATTTAGTATGCGATGAATTTCAAATAAATTGTGAATATTAGGTCAGAATGTATGAATCAGAATTTCAATGTGCAACCCTTTTGTTAGCTTAAGTGCTATTTATCTCGGAAAATTGTATTAATAAATCATTTTGTCCGTATGATGTGGACCGTATGATGTTTTTATGGTAATTACTTATATTTTGTGTATTTTTGTAAACATTTAAAATTTGTATTGCTATAATTTTCTAAGGTAGTTTCAAAATGCCAATTATCTAAAAGCGACAGAGGAGTCTCTCATTTTATAAAAAAAAAAACGGACAGCGTCAAAAAAATGCAATAAAACACATATGAGAAGGCTCCAATTCGCTGCACGGATCGTTAAATACCCTATCCCATCCCATCCTTAAAATTAATATCCCCAAAATGTGGGCTTTATAGAGATAAGATACAGAAAATGACATTTTCACAACAAATTGTTCAGACAGTTTATCAAAACCTTTTGTGGTTCGAAAAAAAAACAACGTATTTCTATTTTGAATTTTGAATTTTGAAGTTTTTTTTAAAATTTTAGATTAAAAGTTTTTTTTTCAGTGAAAACGCCTCCAAAAAGTGGGCGTGCCAAAAAACTTTATATAGACGATTCAGACTATTTTTTAAAATCCTTACGGTTTGGCTAAAAACTAGGTTTTTCTAAAAAGTGGGCGTGGATGTGGGCGGATTTAAAAAAAATTACACTTGTTCTGTAGCTTCGGACAAGGATCGGTACCAAATTTCATTATCCTAGCTGATGGCTAAATCGACTATACTTTGAGGTATATCTGGCTAAATTATTTTTCTATGTTACAAACTATGTATCAAAACTAATATACCCCTATGGGATAAGGTATAAAAAGGACAAGGACGTTCGTATCTGCGCCTGGAATGTGAGAACATTAAACAGGAGAGGTGTAGGCGAACAGCTAGCGGAAGCCATAAACTGCTACAAAGTAGACATTACTGCCATCCAGGAAATACGATGGGATGGCCGGGCAAAACGAGGATGAAAAACTGTGACATTTATGATGGACCGTGTTATAGGGAGCAGAAACAACGACTATTCGGATGCGGATTTGCTATAAGTGCCAGACTTAGGCAAGAAGTCTTATGTTTCCAAGACATTAGCGAACGCATTGTCACAATCCACATCAAGGCCAAATTCACCAATATAAGCCTTATCATGCTTCGACGGAGGAAAAAGATGATACAACCAAGGATTGCTTCTACGAGCTCCTCGACAAAACCTATGAGCGACTACCAAAGCACGATGTTAAAATCGTGCTGGGAGAATTTAGCGCAAAGGTATGAAGAGAAGACATCTTAAGAAGTATTGTCGGAAAATATAGCTTACATTACAACACGTCTGATATCGGACTTAGGCTCATTGACTTCGCTACGGAACGAAATACCACTATAGCCAGCATACGGTTTCTTCACCTCGATATCCATAAGAGGACATGGCGTTCTCCAACACCCAACCAAATTGATAACATTGCGATAGACAAGAGCCACGCATCCAGTATTTTGGATGTCCGAACATTCCGAGGAGCTAACATCGACTCGGACCACACCCTTGTTGCAGCCAAGGTAAGAATACCGATATCCACCACGCCACAACTAACCAGAAATACTATGAAACAATTTAATGTCGAAAGAGTGCAATCGCAAGAGACCGCCAAGACCTTCGCGCAACGCGTATCCCTTAACCTCTCGACTCACGCCATACGCCATACACGAACAATGGCTACGACGCCAACAAGCTATTAGATCAGCCGCAACTGATGGTCTAGGTTTCTCAAGGCCTACAAGGCTAAGCTGCAGGTGAAGACGAGAGCTGCCATTGAGCTCTATAGGCAGAGAAGAAGGGAAGAACACCGGCTTTCCAGAAAAAAGTAAATATAGCAAGAAAAGTTTTGTCAAAGTCTAAAACGTCAAAGCCAAGGATACAAGGCTCGAACAGAATCCTGTCGAGATGAACAAGGAAATATCATAGTGGAGACAAAGTCGATGCTGAGGATATAAAAGAACCTCTTCTGCAGATAGTTAAACGGTGATGACGAACAACATTCCGCTGTCAGGCAGAACGATTCAATGTTGCCAACAACTGCAAAAATTGCCAATCACACAACCTAAGTACAGTGAGGATAGCAATATCTAAACTCACGCTTAATAAGGCCGCCGTAAATGACGGCCTTCCCGCTGAGCTTTATAAATCTGGCGGATATGACTTGGTAAGTAACATCCACCAACTCATAAGCCAAATCTGGTCTGATGAAAGTATGCCTGAAGAATGGAACCTCAGCATCATTTACCCGATCCACAAAAAAGGAGACACTCTGAACTGCGCCAACTACAGAGGCATAACTCTCCTTAACATCGCCTACAAGATCCAGCGCTAACTACAGAGGCATAACTCTCCTTAACATCGCCTACAAGATCCTATCTGACGTAATATGCGAACGCTTGAAACCGTTTACCAACAACCTGATCGGCCCTTATCAGTGTGGTTTTAGGCCAGGAAAGCCCACAATCGATCAAATTTTCACACTTCGGCAGATCCTGGAAAAAACCCAAGAAGTCCAAATCGATACCCACCACCTATTTATCGATTTCAAAGCCGCATATGACAGCATTTATAGAGACGAACTTTACATGTCTAGTTTTGGTATACCTCCCAAACTTCTAGGATGACGATGGAGAATTCTCGCTGCTCCATCAGGATCGGAAACGACCTTACCGACACATTCGATACAAAAAGAAGATTTAAGCAAGGCTATGCACTGTCATGTGACTTCTTTAGTTTGATTGTTGCGAGGATTATGCAAAATTCTAACACCAGAGGCACAATCTTCCATAAATCGGAGCAATTACTAGCATACGCCGACAATATGGTATCATTGGTCGGACCCAACCTAGAGACAGCCACATTACATGGCTGTACAGCTCAGCCACATTACCCCTGGTCAAAAAAAAAAACACCGCATTGGACGTTTAGGATGTCTACGACGTGTAGAACGAATTTTCCAGTTAAAGGATGTAAAGTCAGGACTTTGACGCCTGAACATTTCTAATAGCCTTTCTTTGGGGATTGTGGTGCAGTGCTATTAACAGTGTTTGACTACTAAGCCCATGGTCCCTGGTTCAAATCTTGGAAGTAAAACCTCTAAGTTTTTGCACTGCTCTATGTCTTGCGAAAGTCTGACAAACATACAACAGGAACGCGTTTAACGGGAGGTCCTATTCTTTGCGGATAAATTAGAACTTCGCACAGGTTAGGTTTTAGGCCTTGTAAGAGTAGTTAAATCCACATATTTTATTTCCAGGGGCTGAGGGTCTTTGTAGTCAAGTTACATTAGGTCGGCTTTACGTTGCCACATTATCGACGATGTTTAGATATTGGAAGACCCTGTTAATTTTACAGGACAATACCTTACAAAGATGTTGTTGTGTACCATCTTTCCAAAGGGTGGAGCGTTTTGGAGGTTGTTTGCAAGCATGCTGCTTAGTGTTGTTATGTACCAAATGCCACTGGTCCTCACCATGACCTGGTTCTTAAATGCTCATCATATGCACATAGTGAGTGCAAAATCTTGTCCACTACGTGCCGCATTTTGCGTTGAGCCGCTGTTATTAAGCCGACTA
Source organism: Rhingia campestris (assembly GCA_932526625.1). Taxonomy (NCBI): domain Eukaryota; kingdom Metazoa; phylum Arthropoda; class Insecta; order Diptera; family Syrphidae; genus Rhingia; species Rhingia campestris. Next base: position 36,628,149 of record OW052185.1, on the reverse strand, counting down.
CGTTTGATAGGACTGTTGGCTAATTGGAAGGTAGTCGGCTTCATGTTACTATATTGCCTCTCATTATTTCCGGTGTTTTAGCTGATATTTTCTCAGCTACGAATGGTGAATCAATTGGTGCTTCTATGTCGAAAAGTGGCTTTCTAAGGTGGTTGTGATAGCTTTAAGCCTTTCGTCACTTCTCACCGTTTCAGCTGACCTTGTCTTAGCTCCCATGGGTACACCCATAGGCGCTGGGGACTCTCCTCCTAATTCGGACTTTTTGGACAATAACTTATTTTTCTTCAGTTGCCGGGTGGTCTGGTCTATAGTGGTCGGTCTTACCGAATGGTTCCCGATATTAAAATCAGGAGTTTCCATAAGAGAATTTGAGAGCATGGGTTTTTTTTTGTATTTTCAAAATGTTTACTGTTGAAAGTAGGTCCCACGAGTAGCGCAAGAAAAACGATCGATCCACGCAGTCATCGCAGTTGCATGGACAAGGCTTGACTAAAACCGAAATGCGTCTGATACCCGGAGTTCTACCCTTTGCGATTCATGCCCTAGGCAGGACGGAAGATTAACACAATGAACTTATTAACGAGTAGTAAATAAGGGAATGAGGATTTAGGTCAAAGTGGGATCTTGTCAGGAATTTTGAGAAAGGAATCCACCAACACTAGGCTAAAAAAATGGTTTTAGTCTGATCACTGAAATTAAGCAGCTTTGGACACGTGAAGTACCTAGGTGTCGCACGCTTATGATCAGATAAAAAAAAACTGCGAAGTCTACAAGCGGAACAGTAGCTCTCCAGTAACGTTACAGGGTCGTGACTGGTCGATACGGAAAGGAGAAGGGAAGTTTATGGCTCAAAATCTTACGTTCAGCATAGAGAAATGGGATTACCGGCATTCGAATTCCAAAATGGAGTCTGTCAAGGCTGTATACTTTCATCGATACTGTTTCTATTTGCTGGGGGTCTAATTGTCATGATATCGATCTCAATAGCGCATAATATATCAGTCATATAATGGAGTGATTCCAACTTTTTAATGACGCCGACATTGTGATATTGTGGATTTCTATCAATTAGAAGCGATCTATTTGTATGTACTCTGATGCAAGCATCCAATCAACCACTTTATCATGATCATTTGATCGTTTACCAGTACAAAATCCATGTAGTCCCAACCAACTACAACCTAATGAAGACTTACAATTAATTTGTCAGTCATTGCAAAATCGTGACTGCCTTGTAAGATCCACCTGCTAAGTCCGATATCTGATTACAGATAATGGCAAATCAATAAACCCTCCTTACAAACAACACCTCCCCATCGGTTTCGAACTTTCCATTTAAATTTGATCACGAATCTCGCCCGACACACGATGTAAGAGTTATTAAATTAAATTCACTAGCTCACCAAGATCTAGATACAATTACTGAACAACGATCTCATACTACTAGACGAATTTCACACGTCACGGACTGATATTCACCGGCTTTTGATCTTTACACAGTACCCAACTATATCTAGATACAATCTCACGAATCGTGGAGTCAAAACAAAATTCAACAAAAAACAGAGAGAAACTCTGACTCTGAAATACGATCCACAATTCATTGAGCAACAATCACTTCAATGAGGCTCTTCTACCCGCTGGGTGCGATGGTCGCTGGAATACCTCAAACTCAGCATCGGAACAACAACCAGTACGAGTAGCTTCCACTGATGGTCACTTCCATTCACTCGTTCACGACTATCTCAGCCACGAACTGCAGCTCGCTGGCTCTATCCATATTACCAATAAAGAGTTGTTCCAACTGTGACCAGGTTTCAGTGTGATTTCACCATCGGTGGCGGTAAAGTAGTAAATCCAATCGTCTCTTCGTCATCGGAGTAGCTTTTGCGTGCGCAAACTATGTTTCCAGAGTTAAATCCGTTCAAAGAGTTGTAAGTTTTCTTGTTTGTCTCTGACTGTCCGTGGAAAGTGTTCAAAGTGTATGCGAAATTATTTTCGCGATTTTCTGCTTAAAAAAAAAAAAACGTGCGAATAAATTCAAAAAAAAAAAAAATTGACAAGTGAAATCGTGGAAATAAGCGCGGATTTGATCATGCTAAAGAAATAGATAAATAAAGCTGAGATACAAATATTATGCACTTTTAACCGATTTTCATAGATTAACCTAATACGAAAGCGATTGCTCAAAGTGTCACCTGGGTGTAGGTACGTGATCGGCTAATAATAAGCGAATTAAAAAAATTGAAATTTCTGAAAGGAATTTGCGAGTATCGACTGCTTTCGATTTATCATCTACTGGAGGAAGGCAGTCTGTCATACAATAAAATATCTGTAAGTATTGAACAGAAATATTTACCGTATCTTCTACCCCATATATGGCTCGTCGACGTAATGTGGTTTGTTCGTTGTTTTGTTTTGGCTCGATTGATGAGTGGACAATCGATCGCGATTTTTGATGCAACCTCATCGTTTGGATGGTTTTTGATTTTTTTGTTTGCGAATTTACCACTCCTTTTGGAAATGTCTACATGGGTACTTGTTCAGGTGTTTAAAAAGTGCGGGTGCCATATACGGACTATCTGTAGTTTGGAAACTACCAAATGATTAAATAAATGAGTTGTTCGAAATTTTGAATGTCAACACTTTTTTGGTTTCAATTCAAGTTATAGGTGAGCTATTAATTTTGTTTTATTATTCAAGCCAATTGCCGGTTTTATTACGGCTTGAAATTGTACGTTTTCAACTGTTTACCGATATAAAGCTTTGTGGGGCAATTAAGACGATTGGAAATAATTTTTTTTGTTTATTTAAATAAAATCGCAAAAAAATAATAAAATAAATATACGACCCTGTCCAGTCTTTTAAATTTAAGACTTCTAATAGAAGTGGATGACAGCGGTATATCTGTAATGGGTTCGACCATTGAATGGCAAACAAAAATAAAATAAAAAAAAAGCAATTTTAAAATTTTATATTCAAAATATAAATGGCAAAATTTGAATTTTGCGCCATTTAATAATGTACTGTGTTGCCAACGGAAAAAATGATAACAATGTGACAGCTGACAGTTCGGGGTTTTTAAAAAATGGAGTAAGAACAACGCTCAATTAGTGTTGAGCAATATTTTAAAAATAATGACGGTTTTTCAGCTACAGTCCGTAATTTTCGAACAAAATATCGCCGTCATAGTGATTTAAAACCATCAACTGTAAACAGAATAATTGAAAAATTCAGGGTGACAGGATCAATTAGTGATCTTCGACACAATGCAATGGGAGTACTGTCACAAGTCGTTCTTAAAAAAAACATCGCTGACAGTCCAGAATGGAAATTTCGAGAAGCTCTATGCAGCGAATTCACACGAAAGACTTGAAACTTCATGCTTACAAAGTTCATTTGACTCCAGAACCGAAGACTACTGACTGAATGGATTTTGGACCAACGAGTGGAAGCTAATTAAAAAAATCATCTTCAGTGATGAAGTTCATTTTCATTTTGATGGCTTCGGTAATCGTCAAAATTGTCGCATTACTTACTTACTTACTTACTTACTTAAGTGGCGCTACAGTCCGGAATGAACCTGGGCCTCAACCAACATGCCTCTCCAATTAGCCCGGTCCTTAGCTAACTGCCTCCAGTTGCGCACTCCAAGTTGGTTGAGGTCGGTTTCCACTTGTGCGCGCCACTTAAGGCGAGGTCTTCCTCTACTGCGTCCGACGTCTGGCTGGGAATCGAAGACTCTGCGAGCCGGAGTATTGGTGTCCATTCGTTCTACATGTCCTAGCCATCTTAAACGTCCAATGCGGAGTTTTTTGACCAGGGGCATGTCACTGTACAGCTCGTATAGTTCTTGGTTGAATCTTCGTCTCCATAGCCTGTCAACGCAAACGGGACCGAAGATTTTTCGAAGAATTTTCCTCTCGAATCTACCAAGGATTTCTTCATCCGCTTTTGATACGGTCCATGCTTCAGCGCCGTAGAGCAGGGCTGGGATGATCAGGGTCTTATATAGGGTCTCCTTAGTAGTTCGAGTGAGGGCTTTACTACTAAATTGCCTTCTTAGCCCGAAGAAACAGCGGTTGGCAAGAGTAATTCTTCGTTTAATTTCTGACGAGATGTTGTTGTCAGAGCTAATAGCGGAGCCGAGGTAGACAAAGTCCCGTACTACCTCAAAGTTATATCTGTCAATGGTGACGTTCTGTCCAATTCGTCGATGTTGTGAGTCCTTTCGTGATGACAGCATATACTTAGTCTTACCCTCATTTACTGCTAAACCCATTTTCGCCGCTTCCTTCTCTATACTAGCAAACGTGGCTATGACATCACGTTGAGTCCTACCAATGATGTCAATATCGTCAGCGTATGCTAGTAGTTGCACCGACTTTTGGAAAATTGTGCCTCTGGTGTTGGCTTTGGAGTTTTGCACAATTCTCTCAAGAATCAGATTAAAGAAATCACATGACAGCGCATCGCCTTGTCTAAATCCTTTTTTGGTATCGAATGTGTCGGTGAGGTCGTTTGCGACCCTGATGGAGCAGCGAGAATTCTCTATCGTCATCCTATACAAACGGACGAGTTTGGGCGGTATACCAAAACTAGACATGGCTCTGTACAGTTAGTCTCTATAAATGCTGTCATATGCGGCTTTGAAATCGATGAATAGGTGGTGGGTATCGATTTGGACTTCTTGAGTTTTTTCCAGGATCTGCCGAAGTGTGAAAATTTGATCAGTTGTGGACTTTCCTGGCCTAAAACCACACTGATAAGGGCCAATCAGGTTGTTGGTAAACGGTTTCAGGCGTTCACATATTACGGCAGATAGGATCTTGTAGGCGATGTTGAGGAGACTTATGCCTCTGTAGTTGGCGCAGTTCAGAGGGTCTCCTTTTTTGTGGATCGGGCAAACGATGCTGAGGTTCCATTCTTCAGGCATATTTTCATCCGACCAGATTTGGCTTATGAGTTGGTGGATGTTACTTACCAAGTCATCTCCGCCGGCCTTATAGAGCTCAACGGGAAGGCCGTCATTTTCGGCAGCCTTATTAAGCTTAAATTTAGATATTGCTATCCTCACTTCACTCAGGTCGGGTTGTTGGCAGTTTTCGCTGTCGTTGCCAATATTGAATGGTTCGTTCTGCCTGACAGCGGAATGTTGTTCGTCATCGCCGTTTAACAGTCTGCAGAAGTGGTTCTTCCATATCCTCAGCATCGACTGTGTCTCAACTACAATATTTCCTTGTTCATCTCGACAGGATTCTGTTCGAGCCTTGTATCCTTGGCTTTGACGTTTTACACTTTGGTTAAACTTGCGAACATCGTTCCTGGAGTGGCACCTCTCTATATCCTCGATCGCGCGCTTTTCTTGCTCTTTTTTCTTCTTGCTGAAAAGCCGATGTTCTTCCCTTCTTCTTTGCCTATAGAGCTCAATGGCAGCTCTCGTCTTCACCTGCAGCTTAGCCTTGTAGGCCTCGTTCTTGGCTGCGAGCATCTGTCGGCATTCCTCATCAAACCAGGGGTTTCTTGCTGGTGGGCGCGAGAAACCTAGCACATCAGTTGCGGCTGATCTAATGGCCTGTTGGCATCGTTGCCATTGCTCTTCGACATTCGATGCTGGTGGTATGGTGTTGATCGAGAGGTTAACGGATACGCGTTGTGCGTCTTGGCGGTCTCTTGCGATTGCAGTCTTCCGACATTAAATTTTTTCACAGTATTTCTGGATTGTTGTGGCGTGGTGGATATCCGCATTCTTACCTTGGCTGCTACAAGGTAGTGATCCGAGTCGATGTTAGCTCCTCGGAATGTTCGGACATCCAAAATACTGGATACGTGCCTCTTATCTATCAATTTGGTTGACCGTTCGTTGATCTGGAGACCGCCATGTCCCCTAATGGATATCAAGGTGAGGAAACCGTGTGCTGGCTATAGTGGCATTTCGTTCCGTAGCGAAATCAATTAGCCTAAGTCCGTTACCAGACGTGTTGTCTTGTAGGCTATGTTTTCCGACAATACTTCTAAAGATGTCTTCTCTTCCTACCTTTGCATTAAAATCTCCCAGCACGTAGAAGCAATCCTTAGCTATGTCATCTTTTTCTTCCGTCGGAGCGTGAGCGCATATAAGGCTTATGTTGGCGAATTTGGCCTTGATGCGGATTGTTACTATGCGTTCGCTAATGTCTTGGAAACATAAGACTTCTTGCCTAAGTCTGGCACTTATAACAAATCCGCATCCGAATAGTCGCTGTTTCTGCTCACTATAACACGGTCCGTAGTATATGTCACAGTTTTTCATCCTCTTTTTGCCCGGCCAACCCATCGTATTTCCTGGATGGCAGTAATGTCTGCTTTGTAGCAGTTTAGGGCTTCCGCTAGTTGTTCGCCTGCACCTCTCCTGTTTAATGTTCTCACATTCCAGGTGCAGATACGAACGTCGTTGTCCTTTTTTCGTTTAGCAGCGTCGTCAACAATAAAATCCGTCCTTTCCGAGGCTATTGGTTGCTTCGTAACCATGTTTTTTTTCTGTGGGTGGGTAGTTAGCCCAAAGCACAACCCCCAACCTGGAGGACCAGTTCCAATTTATTAGATACCCCTAGGACACGGGGCCATCAGTATCCACTACGGGATTGAGCGCTGCCGTTGGCCTTTCGGTTCATCCGCCACCATCTCTGTTCAAGGGGCCTGACTAACCCTTGAAATTCCTAGACAACCTGTTGTCCGAATATGTCAGAGCAGCTCATCTAGGTTCGCCTGGGACAGCAGGCCGGGTATTCTTCCGTGCCATTCTCACCAGGGTGTTTATAGTGGAGCTGTTTTCCGTCGTGTTATCAACACTCGCACTTATCGTTTAGCAAGTCAAATCCGGTTGGATGAGACCAGTACCCGATGGTTACCACTTGGAGGTAAAGATAAGCACATTTGATGTGTAGTCAGAGTTGCAACACTGGGCATTGCCAAGTTAACGCCAATCAGAGTCTACCCTCGTTCTACAGCACCCAACCTTCTGATCTGGCCTCAATATATAAAGCGTACATACGCCCCAAAACTTGAGTTCAACGCCCACATATGGTCAGGTGCAGCCAAAACATCATTGCACCTACTAGATAGGATACAAAAGCGTGCGATAAAATTGATAGGAGATCCAACCATAGCGAACTCCATAGTTTCGCTCGAACATCGTAGGAATGTCTCCTGCCTTACACTCTTTTACCGCTATTACAACAACAAATGCTCTAACGAAATAGCCAGCTGCATTTGTTTGTTTCTAATCAGGTTTCGAAAAAGTGGCCGCTGCCCTTGTTGATCACCATACGCATTCTTTTCACCCCATATTCGGTGGTTATCTTGGAATCTTCAGACGATAGGTTCTTATCTTCTTAAAGAATGTTCTTTTTTATGGTTGACTTCTTTACATAAGCCCTTCGCTTTTAATTGTTCCTCAGGAGGAAGCTTAAAGCGGTTAAAATGGATGATCTAATTGATTTTTGTAAATTGAAAAGCGGTATAAGATGGCTAAATCACGTTATCGGACGACCACCTGGTTCAAAATCTTGAATATTTCAAATATGCAGTATGCGTTATGCTGGAACTACAAGTCAGCCTGTTTTTATTTATCTAATTGAATCTTGTCTGTTTAGCGCTCACCATCCACAGTGACCATTTGGCCCACTGCAATCACTATTTTCTGCCGTATGAAAGCCATTCTTTTTTTCTCAAATTCAGTATTAAGATTTTTTCTAATCCAAATTTAAAATCGAGTTCGCAAAGAGCAAGTACGTACGACCCAGTCGTGCACCCACCAATCTTTTGTAACTAACTACGTCATGGTAGAGTGATTTTGAGTAGATGGTACTTATAATGAATTATAATTAGTATTTGTGAATTGAATTGCAATTTGTTAGTGCCATTCAACCGCAAATTTTAAGCCCATTTTAGACGCAGTTAATTAGCAATATCCATCAACTCATGGACTGGCTGTACTTTTTAAGCGAATATCTTCAAGTCTTTAATTAAAATGCGCCACAGAATCTCAAATAGCGCCATACGTCGTTTCGTCAATGTGAACAGAGCCTACATGAGCATCTTCAGCCAGTCTAGCGATATTTTCGGCAGAACAAAAGGTACGGAGCCTTTCAAAAGTTATGGCTTTCAGAAAAATGCGGCTAATCTCTGCATTAGGAGCGGCCAGAAAAACGCGCTAGAAATACTCGTTGTCCAACATCACTGACGAATTGTTATTAAAACATATGAGAAGGCTACAATCCGCTGTGCGGATCGTTGAATACCCTATCCCATCCTATCCATAAAACTAAAATCCCCAAAAAAGTTGGCATGGCTAAAAACACGATGTGGATAAAATAGAAAAAATGATATAGTGACAACAAATTCTTCAGACTGCTTACAAAACACTTTTACGGTTCTACAAAAGACAAGGTTTTCTCCTGCATATGTGATGGGGTAGTGTATAAAAATGTTTTAAGCCATGTCCACATTTTGGTGATATTAGTTTTACAGATGGGATGGGATAGGGTATTCAACGATCCGCAAAGCGGATTGTAGCCTCTTCATATGTTTTTCATAGGAAAGAGACTTTTGGACCACCCTGTATAGTAAGAGAAGTTTTCTTTTCTCTTTGTTTCAAATCTATGAAGGCTTAGAAAACAAGTTACTTGTAAAATACAACAACACCTTAGCCTTTATAGATTTTGGGAAGACTAAATAATTATCCAGACTTACACCAGTAGCCTGGATAGAAAGTGTGCTACCAAACCAATTTTTTTTTTCAGTTATTACCGAGAACGGTTGTCGAAAATGCTAAAATTGCAAATATAAAAATAGCAGCAGATACCACAACCGGTAATCATCGCTGCAATATATTTGAGAAATCAATGAATGTATTCAATCAACGTCGTAATAGTGCTTACACACCGAATCATAAACTGAGTTTTTGGCAAAAAGTTTACGTAAACCACTGGATGCTTTCACACCGACTCTGACCAGGTTTTGTTTGACATTTCAATCAGCTGTGAATTGTGATACTAGCTGCAATATTTGTGTGTGGAAATATTGTAATTGATTAATAAATGAATTCTAATATAATCAAACTAATATTAGCATTTGAAGTTCAAAATTAAACAAATCTAAAGATTTTGACAACAGTTTTTGACTCTCAAGCCCGCCGTTTGTTTTGTTTTTATTTCATCTGGTGTGTAAATTTCTAAAAAAAAAAATTTGTTTTGACAGCGAGTTCATCAGCTGTTTTGTGGGACGTGTGGAACACGTGTAGAATGTATGAAAAGGTGTGTTCTTTCCAACAACCTGCAACGAGATGACGTCTACGAAAAGATTATGAGAAGGTTACGTCGTAACCTACTAGGTTTTGAGAACTGACAATGTATTGGAAAACTCGGTTTTCGATGAAGGTTTCAGGTGTTTTTGCGAAAACTCAGTTTATGGTTCGGTGTGAATGCACTATAAGTTTACAAAGTTCCAAAAATTGTAAGTTTGCGACGATGTGACGTTTCATGAACCCCCCTAAAACTGCACCAATAAATAATGTCATAAACATCCGAATTAAATCTCATTTTAGTAATTTTTATCAATGGAATTTTTTGCTTTGAATTTTCTTTTTCCTTATCGATAATTTTTTTTACAGTTTACCGCACATGATTGATGTGTAAAAGTGGCTGATTAAATGTCAAAATAGCGTTTCAAAATTTTACAACGTTTAACATCTCATTTTACACACCCACTTTGTGTGCGAAATTTCCGATATTGTTGTAAAAAATGTTTTCATACAAATGTTGACAGTTAATTTACCACATACTACGTTTACAACTTTTACGATGACTTTTCGACGTCAGATGAATACCTTTAAAGTTTTATGAAATAATTTGATGCAAATATATTTTTAAATTTGCTTTAAATCTGAAATCAAAACATTACAATTAAAATGTGAAGAGGTGAATAAAATTGAAACAGATTGGATTTTTTGTCCAAAAAATTGAAACCCGTAAATGCCATCTGTTGGCGTTTACGTGTTTCAATTTCAGTTGGCCAAAATACCCATTAGGTTAGGTTAGGTTAGAGTGGCTGCCGGCGTTCGCCAGCACACTAAGACCACTTTGATCCGATGTGATACCACATGGATCTTGTCCAATCTCCTTACTATCCGTGGGAAAATCATTTTGAGCTTTTGATGAAGCGGAGGAGGCTTTTCACTTCCGTTTTTGCCAAATCACTGAGATTTTGAAAATAGTAAGCTCCGAGATGTAGCTTCCTTTTGTTTGATAGGGCCGGGCAGTTACAAAGGAGATGAAGTATTGTTTCCTCCTCCTCCTCGTCCATGCAGCTCCTACAGAAGTCGTTTGAGAAAAGGCCTAGCCTTTCTGCGTGCCGACCTGTTAAGCAGTGTCCCGTGATGACACCAATGGTATCGCAAATATGCGGTCTATCGAGCGAAATCAGTCCCTTTGATCTCTCAAATCTAGCTTTGGCCATATTTGTTTGGTTGTTTGACACGTCGTGCCAAGACTCCATCTGAGGTTTGATTTTCTGTTAGCACGTTGCGCTAATAAGCTTTTGCATGTAGCGATAGGAATACCTGGTGCACCCGTGTCGGGTAAAACTGGTAATTTGGTTCCATTTCTGGCGAGTTCATTAGCCTTACAGTTCCCTGGAATGTCACTATGCCCAGGCACCCAGCATAGGTGAATGTTAAAATGCTTTGACATCTCCTGCAGAGATGATCGGCAATCTAGGGTTGTCTTTGAATTTGTTGAGACTGATTCCAGAGATTTGATTTGATACCCATTATTTTAGAGTTATTTTATTTATAAAATTATTTACGTAACCAAATTAGTATAATCACAAAGTTCCAAGAAATCTTTTTCTGCACAAATCGCTCCGACCCTTTGTAATTTTAAAAATAATCGTTATTTAATTTTTAGCTTAAGACTATGAAAAACAGATCTTGTTAAATCTATTTCATAGTTTCAAGCTAAAGCTAAAGTTTTAAGCTAAACAAAGCTTCATCTAAATCCATTTATTACTTTAGGAGAAAAGGACATTTTTTCAAGTTCTGTTATTCTCTCTTTTGACAAAAATCTTGTTATAAATTTATTGGTATATGTGTTGAGGCCGATTAAGCAATTCACAAATCTTAATGGAAATTCTATATTATATTTTCAAGAAATCAGTAAATTTATTATAATCAAATCTAAGATATTTAGTACATACCAATTTTTAATAAAATCAACTTAGTCTTTCTTATGAAATCAGCCAGTACCGTACTGCTTATGCCATCTTATTTTACTTCTAAAAGATATTCATTTTTGTCAATATCCTGTTTTTGAGATAATTGCTGTAATTTAGAAATTAGAACTCAAATTCCAAAAACTCTGTAGGACAATCAAGAACACATATAGCCGGAATATCAGTCACATCGGGTGCGTAATTTGAGCTCCAGTATCAATAACAGACTCCAAATCACAGATCATAAATCACAGACTTCAGACTAGAGGCTCCACACGTACAGACTCCAGATTTCAAACTTCAGACTTCAGATTTCAGAGTTCAGATTATTTTTTTTAATTCCGTTTTTGGAGTCGGGGTAGGTTAGGTTGGTGGGTTGACAATCAGGTCAATATAAAACCATTGTAATACCCGTTGGGGGGGAGGGGATTTCAGATCTGTGGTTGGCTTCTACCCTTGTCCAGTTGCGTTCCATTGGTGTTAGTTCCTTTCCAGCCATCCACATGTTATTGCAAACCTGAAAATATTAGAGAAACGGATTTCGGTAGAAAAGTGAGGTCTTGGAAAAAATATTTTTCTTAAGTTCGTATTCTTAATTGTCTAAAGCCTGAATACTGGCACAGAAAGTGGAGGATATCCTCGTATATTTTTAAATCATCACAGCCTTCACAAAGGTCTTCATGTAAATACAAGGTGAATTTTTAGTCTGTGGCTATTGAGTAAGCTGTGTCCAGTGAGTATCCCTACTAGTGTTGAAACAGAGTTTCTGTTTCTTTGAAGAAGTTTGTGGGTTCCGTCCTTGTCATACTCGGGCCACAACCTCTAGGAAGTTTCACAGATGTGGAGGCAGTTCCACCTGTTTATGACAATATCCAGTGTTTTCTATCCTGGATGATTTCTGTGATTGGAGTTCACATAGTAGCAGTTCTACAGATGGGTTCGGGGTACCTCAAACCATAAGAATTTGTTAAAATCTCAACTTTGAATTTCACAATACTCCCCCTACTACAAATACCGGGGAAGTAAAAATTGTGAAAACTTAGTGTACATATCTGCTGCTAAAAATCTTTTAGATTATTTAGATTAATAATATTAATTGGGCTTATAGGGCCATAGCGGGTCTCTTTTACATTAATACTAAAACCTTGTAAAATTGTGTTTCTTAACTTTTTTTTTTATAAAATCCTAACCCAGTTTCAAAACCTGCCCTGACCAAATTTAAACTTTCTTGTTAATTTAATCAGGTTTGTACTTTTAGCATTATTTCCCGATTGGACGTTAATAGAATTACGTTTCTGAGCGCTTGTTAAAGAAAAATTGCATAGACTCCCTAGCTAGGCTTTGTCTAATTACTTTAAGTTAGAACCAACCTTCTTAAATACACAGCCACTTCTATAAATTGAAGCGAACCTATTTCGCTGAAGGAGAGCTCTCCTTGAAGTTGACTGTTCACTTTGCTTGTTCGATATACTCCAAACATTTGTAAAGTATTTAAAGGTCTAGTCTTTAAGTCTAGTCTTACTTAACAAGATTGCAAATGCGTTCTCTCAAACATATGCTTTGCTTATGTCTCTTACACTTTAGTCAAGTTGACTGGTTTTAAAACAATCTAGTTCTCAAAGCAGAAACCATCTTGGCTCTAGCCAGACAGACATTTATTATTGTCGTAAAATGTAGAAAGAATACAGTTAAAGGGCTGATCGTATTGTTTACAGTTTTAGTATTAAGCTACCCTATACCCTATACCTCTCCTAAAAATGCTGTAATTTGCATGATGATTCATGATCCTGAAAGAGGTCCCCTTCCGTAATCGTGTATAGAATTTATTTAAAAAAAAAACGCGCTTGTCTTGAAAGCTCAATTGACCATGACCATGGTCGCCACAACGTATCTAGGTTAATTTGATAACAATGAAATAGTGAAGCGTTAGTGATACGTTTTTTGAATATTTTATTTACTTGTATTTACTGACTTAGTCTTGTTTGCATATTTATAAATTTAAACTTACTGAAAACTAAAAAAAAAAATGTTAAAGTCAACAGTAAAATATGACCTACAAAATCTAGCGACTGGAACACGACCATACTCTAAAGTAATACATCGAGGCCAGCGCTAAGGTCTGACAATATAACTAATAAGTTCTGTTTCTGACACTTTGTTTCTATTTTATATTAGCGTTGCTAAGTTAATCAAATATTTTTTATTATATTGTTTAGTTATTTAATTGTTGAATAGGTTAAGGAAAGGTTATAGTTACATTCTACTCTACTACTCTCCGGTAGATACTTTCCTCTTATATCCTACGGGGCCTACATAGTAATCGAAAGCTTTCAATTTTGTCATGCCTTCATGTTAAGTTTTTTTAGGCCTTCAATAAAGTACCTTTGCTGGTTAATTATAATAAAGTACTCTCTCCGGTAGATAATTCCCACTTACAGACCTATAAAATATGGCGAAAGCTTAAAATTAAGTCAAGCCTATCCTGTATTATTTGAACAATTTAGGACAATGATATCAAAAGACAACCGATCTTACGGCTTGAAATAATTTCTGAATAACGTCTCATGACACAAATTATATTAAAGAAACAAATAATTGTTTGCAAATATTTTACGAAATTTTAAATTACCTTTTGAATGCTTTTTCCTTTAGTGAAAAAAAAAAACAAAGTTACATGCAGCCTTCTGCATCTTTAAAAACAGAAAACCAGAATCAAAATTCCCTTCTGAGAACATTTGAAACCTACATTATGACAACTGTCATATGGTTCTAAAAATTGCGATAAATAACAGTCTATGTTGATATGCAGAGGTTTTTGACATTTTATTTTATTTCCAAGGTAATGAAAACGCTTATGAAATATCTGGAAACACGAAAACTTCTCAATAAAGGATAATAAATTCTGGTGTTGCTTAAGGCTTAGTTTTGTCTCCAACTCTATTTCGCATTTTATTAAATGATCTGGTGACAGTATTAATTGATTTTTTTGTTTTTATCTCAGATCAATCTGGATTTTTCGAAAGATTTACCCCTCCTTGCACACACACTAATACAAATGATAGCTGTCAGTTTGACAAAAATGCTTTTCGTTTTGATTTATTATTATTTCGGTTGTGAAAAACTATTATTAAAGCCTTGTACGCTGCTCGAGCGAAAATAACTTTTAGCTGCTTTACACTATTTCTCTCCAAACACTAGCTAAAATCCTCGCTAAATTTTGACATAGAGTGCTTTGTAGATAAGTGTCACAACAAACAGCTGTGTTTTGAAAAATAAGTTTCTTCAAAAATTCCATCAGTCGAATCAAAAATATAAATTCAATACAAATATGGATAATCAAAATGTTACTTGAGAAAATGTCCCAAACCATTAATGGGGACGCTAAATTGTTACAGATATGTCCAGTACAGTCTGAAATGAAAGTTTGTTTTTTATTAGCTGAAGCAGCGTACCGCTCGGCTAAATGGATTCGCTTAAATTTAGCTCAGCTAATTTTTGAAGAGAATTTTGTATATGAGCTAAAATTCAGCTCGAGCAGCGTACTCAGCTTAATTATTAAAACTGTAGCAGTTCAATGTGAAATATAAATTATATGAAAAACAATCAACCTGCGTGACTTGAAACTTGACAGCTACACAAACACTAACTTCACAGACAAGAAATTACAGAGACAAAAAAATCTGAAATCGTGTTCCATTAGCACTGAAAAAAAAAATCAAATTTTAGATCAAAATACGGATTTACCAATGGAAAACGCCATTAGTAACGACTAACGTTAGAATGGCCACATATTCGAAGTCGCTAAAAACGCAGAGATATTTCTAGGTTTCATTTGTCAATGTATGATTTATTACCCCTTTTGATCCGGCCATAGTCAATAAAGCATTTATAAGCTCCAAATTTTAGTTCAACGCACACGTAAGGTCGGGTGCACGTAAAAACATAACCCACACCTCCTAGATACAAAAAATTACACATCCTAGAAGGATTCAAACGTGTGCCTAAAACTCATAGGAGGCATAGGAATAACGAACTCTTTAGTTTCGCTTGAACATCGTCAAAATAACTCCTGATTTACCTCGTTTTATTGTTATTGAACAACCAATGCTGAAATGAAATAGCCAGCTGCATTCCTCCCATCAACAATTCAGCCGTAATACTAGCTACGCTTTGAATGGAAATCGGATTAACCTCAAGCCTATCTTCGGATCCTAAAATAAAGTACGCAATCCGAATAACACGAATGTGTTCATTATAGCTTACAGCCATTTAAAACCAATGTGCATCAGTACCTCCTATCTTCTAACCCTCGACTATTTTAAAGCCTGCACTGTGTTAAAACATATAAAGGTTTTTTTTTTTTAAAAAAAAATATCCAATGAGAAGAAACATTTATCAAATACCTCTTACCATACCTAAGTTAATAAAGACTTACTTATCTCAGGTTCATGTAACTGAGCCGCAATCAATTTGACGTTATTTTATTTATTTGCTTCTGACTAATTGATGATAATTATTTAAGTTTTATAAAGTTGCTAAAAAGCAATTTTCGTTTATTTTTAATCGAGTTGGCAAACATTAGTTTTTAGTCCAATTGGGAAAGTCTGTTGACTTCATTTTGCTAAATTTTATCACAAGTTGTCAAAATGATGTTTAATTGAAAAACAAACAGTTTGAGTGTTTAGTTGTTTTTCGAAAAACATAACTCACAGGCTTTAATTCTTCAAGCCATTTGAAATTTTATACTGACATCTGCTTATTACTGCCGCTTGAAAATGTTTTTAAACAAAATATAAAAAATGTACAATATCGTTTTTTTGACATTTAAAAGTTTGGCAATATGGACAATCCTTTGTAAAATAAATTAGCAAAAACAAACAACCAGAAACTCTTGTGTAGACATTTCGGACGATTAATTGAGCTAAAACTTTATTTGACATTTGCTTTCATATTGAACATTTTTTGTACGTACTGTACTAAGTAGAATGGAAATTCTTTTCTTCTATTGTATATTGGTGGATCTGTAGGTACAATTTTTTTAAAGAAAGAATTCAGAACATGTGTTTGGGTTTAACGAAACAATTCGGATGGTAAACAAGTGCTTAGGACATATAACTGATGACAGCTGTCAGGCAACTACCGATCAGTGTCACATCGTCAAAAACAAATCGCACAAGCTAGAAAAAAGATTATTAATTGAAAGTCGACCGGTCGAATGATGGGTAGCGCATAAATAGCAACGCAATACATTTTTTAATTACATGCATTAGTATATATCATACATATATAGAATAGTTCTTAAAGTATCTTATTTCCATAATATTACCTACATAACAGAACACAAAACTTTACATGATAAATTAAGAACACCCGAATTCACCACCAGTTTCCGATGAGTAATAAAACTGAAATTACAATTTCTGAATTAATTCCACAGTCTGTCAAAAAACAAGACAACAGACATAAGGTACCGCCTGAACTGAATTCAAAAATCATTATTGACGTCATTTCTAGAAGGGGCACTGAAAAAAAGTGTTCCTATTTTAAGTTGTGAATTACGTTGCAACAAAGGAATTAACATGTACTGGGTAACTGTCACGCAACGGGTTAATAACACGTCCCAGTACGAATTTCACCATATATAACAACAAAAAAAGTGAAAGTACCCATACATTCGTTTTACTCTAAATATGTGCGAATGTATTTATCCGTACAATTGGGTGTAGGTGTCATAAATAACCAGCATTATTATATTGACAGCGTCTGACAGACGTTTAATGACTTAATGTTGAATTTTAACTGTCAGTCTAAGTCACAATAATTACTTAGTTAGAATTATTAATTGAAAAACTTTCCGCAAGTAAGTAAGTGTTAAGTTTATTACGAGCTATTAAACGTAAGAAACAATTGTAAAAGTGTTTTAAATGGTAATTAGGTAGGATCACCTAATCATAATGGAAGTATCATAAAATTGTGTTATTACGTGATAAAGAATTGTTTCTTGTTAATAAAACATTGCAACATGCATTGATAGATGAAGTAAAATCTGCTAAGAAAATTGTTGATTTTTGAGAGCCTTATATAAAAAAAAATCGGTATATGTTAGGTAATTGTCACATAATTTTATGACTTTTTTATTGTGACAACTAAATGTCAGAAGAAATAGCCACACAAATGTAGTGGTGACAATCGTCTTTCACAGCCCTACTTGGTTGATTAGACTGTCACTTAACACAAATCTGCTTATCCGATTCTACCGCTGTTTTAACGAGACGCCAGTATTTTTAAGTAAGTATTAGATACTATGGAAAAATTTGAAGAAAATTAGAGCTAAGGGCTTTAAGTGGGTGATGGGACCAATGAGCAAATCAGCAATTTGAATGTTTCGTTTGCTCTTATGGTGGAGCATTATAATAAAGGGTGATCCATTTCGAGGTTCCCTACTTTTTTAAAGAAAAAAACACAGAAAATTCAAATTTAATGGAGAATGTTTATTATCATTTGAAAGAACATTCTTTGGCATTTATTTTTTGAAGATTATGTCTATCAAATGTTGGCCGTTGCTACGTCGCAGATGGTCCATCCGTTGAGTCCAATTTTCGATCACTCGTTCGAGCATTTCGACTGGTAACTGGCGAATGACACGCGTGATGTTTTCCTCCAAGGCCTGAATCGAAGCGGGTTTGTCGGCATAAGCTTTTGACTTTACATATCCCCACAGGAAAAAGTCTAACGGTGTTATATCACACGATCTTGGTAGCCAATCGACCGGCCCAAAACGTGAAATTATGTGCTCACCGAAATGTTCTCTCAATAAGTCCATTGATTGATGCGATGTGTGGGAAGTGGCGCCGTCTTCGTGTACACTCTCAGCTACGGCCGCTATATGTTCTTCACAGCGTGCTGGACGTGGTCTATTCGGTCGAATATTATCCAATAATGAATGCTGGGTCTCAAAATGGGTGATGGTGTTGCGAATAGTACGCTCAGTAGGCCGATTATGTTGACCATAAGTTGAGCGAAGTGCACGAAACACATTCCTCACAGAACGTGAATTTTCATAATAAAGTTGAACAATTTGTAAACGTTGTTCACGCGTAAGTCTTTCCATTATGAAATGCCAAACAATACTAAACAAAAATAACATGACAGCATGACACGACTCACACGTGATCTGTCAAAAAAGGCTATTGAAAAAAGTATCTCTACTTCGATCACCCTTTATGAATACTTAACTCGAGCTTTACCTTCATTTTAGCAGAGAATGTAATAGCTCTCAAATTGAAAACAATTTAACTTTAAACTCCATGAATTGAGAAAGGAATTGGCGCTAGTCCCGGCAAGGAACCGAACAAGAAACCCAATATTTAAGAATTCGTTAACAAAAATCAATCTACAGGGCGGCAACATAACCTCCTTATTAAAATGTGTTATTTGTGGCATAGAGATCGTAGTTGGTCTCATTCGACAGGCGTGGTTTTAAAGTTTTCTTCACTACGATCAGTCACTACCATGCACCGGAAAAGCGAGGAACGTGCATTTGCCGTCAAGGGATACTTTTCGCAAGATCGTGCATGAACTCTCCAAAAGCGACTTCAATTCTCGGAAGAATACATATGAGATGCTCCAGAAAAAGGTTACATAAGAAGAAATGTTTTTTTAGTGACAAAAGCCATTTGGAATCCCCAGGATAAGATGGTATCATACCTGAGGAGCATAAATTCAACCTTGATATCCTGCTACCATGGTTACTAATAATCATGACCAGTTGCCTATACATCCCAAAGACATGGACAAAAGAAGATGTTGTATTCATCCCCAAAGCAAGAAAGAGCTCTCACATCCGTAGGACCTCCGACAGATCAGTCTATCCTCTTTTCTTCTAAAAACTCTGGAATGATTAATAATTGAACTTAATGACGTCAGTCTCAAGTTCGCAGAGTCAGACAAGTAGGTACCTGGTTCTGGTCTTGTAAAGGGTATATTTTCTCAAATTCCTTGTTTTATTTGAAAGTACAATCCTTCCGGTTAATAATGGAAAATAATTTCATTCAACCGGCTGCCCCGGATGGCCATGCAGTAGCCTACACGGTCGGTCCAATTTTTAACCACATTATCGATTGTTTGCAGCTGTATTTTACCAATAGCTTCACGAATATTGTCCTTTAAAGCGTCAATTTTCTCTGGCTTGTCGGCGTAACACTTATCTTTTACGCTACCCCACAAATAATAGTCCAACGGTGTCAAATCGCAGCTCCGAGGTGGCCAAACGACATCAGCTCTGCGGCTGATAATGCGATCGTCAAAAACAGGGCGCAAAACATCGAGTGTAGCTTCGGCTGTGTGGCACGTAGCGCCGTCCTGTTGAAACCAAATGTTGCCAATATCCTCCTCTTCAATTTTTGTGAACAAAAATTCGTTCAACATGGCCCGATAATGATCGCCATTGACTGTAACGGCCACTCCTTGCTCATTTTCGAAGAAAAATTGACCAATTATGCCACTGGACCAAAATCCGCACCAAACAGTGACTCGTTTTGGGTGTATCGGCTTTTCAATGTATGCGTGCGGGTTTTCTGTGCTTTTCAAGCTTTGGTTTATCGATGAGGATGCCTGTTTCTTTTACTTTTTTCACAAGATAACGAACATACGGAGTTGACGGTGCTTCTCTTCTTCCAAAATCCGTACGCAATTTTCGTACACATTCTGCAACATTACCATGAATTTCAAAGTAATGTCGCAATACTTTCCAGCGTTGTTTAAGCGTATACAAAACCATATTCGTTCAGCGGAAGGATAAAACTAATTATCTATCAAATCAGACATGAGCTAAGTGTTACCATTCACGAAATAAGCACAAGTTGAAAAAAAAACCGTTAGATGGCGGACCCGTTATAAGAAACTGAACTGGAAACTACATATCCAAGAACGCGTAAAGAATGCCACCGTAGCCTTATACACGTGTAAAAAGGCAACCATATCTCTCTATGATTTTACGTGTCCATCATTATTTCTGTATAGTGTTTTAGTCTGGTGGACGGCTTTAGAAACAGCCTCCAACTGAAACTTTCTATAGAAAAGGTTCAAAGATCAGCTTGAATATAGACTAGCAGAGTTCTATCCACCACCCCGTCCGTAGCCCTAGATGTTATCCGACATCTACGACAACCGAACCGCAGCTCGTCCTAGTACACAGTCGAAGATGCTAAAACACCTTAATATTACAGCAAACTTGGTCAGTGTTTGCTACCCAACTAAGTTTTGAGCCTAACTTCAAGTTAACCATTCCCAGTTGCCTCGAATAGGAGTCGGATATGATCAGAGATAAGAACTCGATTTACATCTACACGGATGGATCTAAAACAGAATCTGGAGTGAGTGGAGGTCTGGGTACCGGGTCACAGAGATATACCAGGGAACTGGTAGGCGGATGGGCCTTCCAGACAGGGCACTACCCGTGATATTCTACCGCAAGTAGAAATGTTAAATATGCCCCTCGCTTCATGTAAATTACTAAAACAACTGGATGCGATTAAGAAAGCAAACCGTAGATGGATAAATGACACAACACGTCTAATATCTATAATATAAGCATAAGGGCTTTCTCTGCTTGATAATACTGAACTGAACAAACATCAATACTATAATCAGTGTCCAGTAAGGACCTTCTAGGCCTACATGCAAAAATACTAAGCCTATTAAGCAATGACTTCTGCAGAAGCTGTTTGGCCTCACCTTATCTGTTTTTGTCCAGTTCTATCCAACAAAAGAAAACTTCTTCTTGGAGACTACTTTTTTGACAATCTAGGTGAGGTAGCTAATATTCAATTTCAGAAATCTCGTTCGCTTTATAGTTAGCTCGGGAGGGTTCAATTAGGCAAACGAATATAAGGAAAAGTCGATATCAGACCTTTTATGATCTAAGTGTGCACGCTCATCTCGTGAAGCCACTATAACCGAACCTAACCTAACCTAAGGCCATTTTCACATGAAGGGATAGGTCAAAAAGTCTACTTATGTTCAGGAGATCTGAAATCAGCACCATTAAATGCGCCTAAGACATCTTAATCCAAACAACCACACAGTGCACTATCTTATTTTCAAACAACTATCCAAAGCTAGACCGCAAGTTCAGCGCACGTTTTTAGCCGAACTTCAAGCATGAGATAAGCGTTCAAGACTTGATTGTAGATACATGTGCTTTCAAAATATAATGGAGCTGGGCTGGCTTAAAATATGTCCTAGCTCCGATGATTTGACATTATACATACATGAACCAATTTTTATTTATAAAAGATGCATCGATTCCTCTGATTTGTTTTTTCGATTTCTATTTGCGGAACTTTCATTTTTGTAAACGCTGTCTACAGGGTTTTCTTCGATTTGAATAATCTTTTTTAGGTCTCCTTTTATAGAACGAATATGCTCGTAGTAGTTACAGTAGTAATGGTAGGAGTGGTAGTAGTAGTAATACGAGCATATTCGCAACAATAGCGCTAATATTTGTGTCATTTGAGTTGATAGCTATTAGAATACTAACAGATGTCTATATTGAAGCAGGAATAGAGTGGGTAAAAGAACTGATCCTTGCGGTCCTCCAACGTGTATATAAAATTTAATTTGAAAAAAAAAAACGCCATCAACCACTACATGTAAGGAAGTGCCCTTAAGAAACATTTCATACAGCCGCATAGTATTTGAGTTCGGATGTTATACATTCGATAAAAAAAAACATGGATGGGTTACATAGCTTATAGGGTTTTCAATTAAGCATTTCTTTTACTGTCGATCGCTTATAGTTATGACCTTTCCATTACCATTAAAAGCGTTGTTTGGAAAACAGAAAAATTCTAACGACTAAGCCGGCCTTTTCCTTTGATGTTGTAGCTAGTGGTACATGGGTTCTGAATGCCTGATAATCGGTCCTAGCGAGGTATCCGTCGGAGCGGAAAATTCTCCGATTTTGTACGATTCCGATGATTTTTGCTTTGAGGTATTCTTCCGAAAAGCTGTTCGGAATATTTCTCCGACATTTCGTAACGCATCCCAGCGAATTGCGTTGAAGTGCGTTCAGGAGCATTTTTTGTTCAATTTTTGACAGCTAAGTGCAATTCTTTTTCCGATTTCCTCCGACACAAATTCGTCGCGGAATTTGTTTACGAAGTGAAGTGGAGTAATAGAAAAATGTATGTAATTATATAAAACTATTTATTAAAGTAATTTTCGTACTAATCGTTTGAATTTGTGTTTCCAGGGCGAGCTCAATGGAAAAAACCACCCCTGAACAGTACGAGCTTCGTCGTCGCATTTGTGTAGTATTTCTTTCCGATGGCAAATACCTCGAATGGAATTTGAATCTCCGACGAATTATGCGTTGCGGAACATTTTCCGCTCCGACGAATACCTCGCTAGGGCAGAATGTAAAAAAATAAAATGTGTCTAAAAAGTTTACTTACTACTTTTGCCATGGACCAAAAAATAGCCTTCCGCCTTCCGGATGTCAAAAATTTGTTACCTTTATTAGCATTCTTTGAGATTTTTGTTGTTTGAATGATGGACACTGGACAATAATCTTATATCTTCAACTATCCGTTACGGCTGTCTAAACGTTTTTATTCTCGATGCTTTTACTTGTTCGCATTTTTTTTTTGAACCACGGCTTGTAGGAGCCTGGCTTTTCAATAGACTGAGGGCAGAATATTTTCATTTCATTTCATCGATATCTAGTACGATTCCGATAATGATACTTATAGCTTAGACAACACAAAACACTTCTATAATCGTTGCAACGGAGGTATAAAAGGGCTCTCCCTAAGGGTGTGCTATTTGGTCTCTATTATGTTATTAACATTCTGGCCTTTTACAGGTGACTTTACACTGCTGTACAATTTATTAACTTTCATACTACGAATGAAGAATAATGTCCTTAACATTCACGTCGAAAGTTTAGTGGAAAAGCTGTAATAAAAAAATATAAGAGCCTATTTTTCTTAAAATAAAAGACTAGTTTTTCTGTCATTTGCTGAAGTGTAAAGGTAGATTTTTGAAGTGTTTATTGTTTTTATGTATTTTAGCCTTACAAAACAGGCCTTACTCCGTATTGAAGCTATATTCGTTTACCGTACTTTCGACAGTTAATTCATAGGGTGATCAGTAACAGGTTATTTTATCAGGTTTTTTCCAAACTCTACGCTGAGATTATTTTTCTTAACCAGCAGGTGAGAATCTTTACAAAATTGATCACGTAACTATAGCGTTTTGGGTTTTCCACTCTTCAAAGCTCGTTGTAGTATATCATCCTCATCGACGGAGTTACACTCTTGATTATTGCCTCACACTTTTGTGCTGGGATTCAAATATAATTTTGATTAAAGGACATTATTCTTTATTCGTTTTAAGCGTGCCCTCCCGACAGGTTATAACCTTTTTAACTTCATTCACACCATATTACAGATCATAAAGCTAGAGGTTATATCTTCCCCTGTGGGTGCTCTTGTTCAAATCCCAACACCTAAGTCTGTTTTCATGCTAAACCACTTGGGAAGAGAGAAGCTTATTTGTCGTTCGAATTAGGCGTTAAGCATGTCCTCTTCTTATATAGGGAGAAATAATAACTTTGCACGCACAAATGAATTGAGAAGCTAGGAATTTCATTAAATTTATATCTTCTCCTCCATTGGGAGGGCCAAATTTTCAATTTTTTTATGCGAAAGTGAGTACTATTTGCTCCAATTTTTGCTAGTCTAGAAATTAGTGCCATAAAAAAGGGCTGGTAGGATTAGGGTCCACTAGATCTAGGCGAGTAAATGGTTCTGAATAGGATTGCTTCGAAAAAGCAAAGATACATAGGTATCTAAGGGTCTGTTTTACTAGGATCTTTAGAACGGTGCAATTCGTAAACTTGATGTTGTCTCTTAGGTAAATGAACTTCTTATCAATAGTCAATAGTTGTGGGCTGATAATACCTCTTCTCTTGATGGCATATAAAGGGTCCGCCAAATAACTTTTTCTTGAAAATGCTATAAAAAAAACTACTGAATATATTCTCAAATTTCTTTTTTTATTTGAAAGTATAATCCTTCCGGTTAATAATGGAAAATAATTTCATTTAAATGGCTGCCTCGGCTGGCCATGCAGTAGCCTACACGATCGGTGTCAAATCGCAGCTCCGAGGTGGCCAAACGACATCAGCTCTGCGGCTGATAATGCGATCTTCAAAAACAGGGCGCAAAATATCCTCCTCTTCAATTTTTGTGAACAAAAATTCGTTCAACATGGCCCTATAACGATCGCCATTGACTGTAACGGCCACTCCTTGCTCATTTTCTAAGAAAAATGACCCAATTATGCCTCTGGACCAAAACTGCACCAAACAGTGGCTCGTTTTGGATGTATCGGCTTTTCAATGTATGCGTGCGGGTTTTCTGTGTCCCAAATGCGATAATTTTGCTTGTTTTCATACCCGATAAGATCAAAATGAGCTTCATCTGAAAAGATGATTTTTTTGCCAAAATCGGCATCTTCTCTAAGTCGATCGCAGGCCTACTGAGCGAAGCAAAAACGCATTGGATGGTCAGTTGGCTTCAACTCCTGAACCACTGAACCAATTGGACTTTGTATGGCGTCATACCAAGGTCTTTATGCAAAATTCGTCTCAATGATGTCTCCGAAATGTTCAATTGTTGAGAAAGACGGTGAATTGTTGTTGATGGCGCTTCACGCACACTTTCTGCCACAGCAGCAATATTCTCGGGCGTACGCACTGTTTTTGGATTTTCACGCTTTGGTTTATCGATGAGGATGCCAGTTTCTTTCACTTTTTTCACAAGATAACGAACATACGGAGCTGACGGTGCTTCTCTTCTTTCAAAATCCGTACGCATTTTTCGCATACATTCTGCAACATTACCATGATTTTCAAAGTAATGTCGCAATATATCCCAGCGTCGTTCAAGCGTATACACAACCATATTCGTTCAGCGGAAGGATAAAACTAATTCTGTCGAATCAGAAATGAGCTAAGTGTTACCATTCACGAAATAAGCAGCAGTTGAAAAAAAAAACGTTAGATGGCGGACCCTTTATTTTGTTCTGTCCTTGACAAACTCGTTTTACCTATTCATCAATCGGCATAAAATCCTCTACAACGGCCCGATGGGAGCAACCAATGATGTCGATATCATCTGCGTGTTTTAGTGCTGTACTCTCTACACAGATTTGTTAATGAGAGTGACTAACAAGCATCTGCATAAGCATGAACAAATCGCATGAAAGTCTATCTTGTCAAAATCCCATTACCTGATGAATATTAATGAATAAGAGTGAATGTGTTACAAGTTGCCCAAACCTCGATGCTACATTACAGCCCTTCAGTAATATTCTGAATTTCGAACAGCAAACGCTTTAATTTATAAAGATATGACGCAGGTCAAAGTTTAAAATCCAACGGCTGTTGACAAAGTGACTTGCAAATATCTTTCAAAGCCCTCGCATTTACTTAAAACGTGGTCACCCTCTCTTGATTATGCAAATCATTGCCGGTGCTTTAACCTCCTTTCCAACACCAATCGCACCACAACAAACGAAAGACCAACAAACAAAAAACTAAGACAACAAAAAAGTATCTCCAAATGTAATCGAAATCAAATTTCACACATTATATATCATTTGTCAAGCTCTACGACCTTGTCCAGATGATGATGATGACGATTATGACGAAAACTGAAAATGAAAACATATCGCAATACCCATGCCATGGCACGATTGGACCCACAAATCGCGCTTTACACCTCAATCGATGTTGCACGAGTGCAGCATCTTACTTCTCACAGATGGGACTATGATTTATTTATCGATAACTCTATCAGTCGTGTTCGATTTCGATTGCAATTAAACAAAACATCATTTCGATTGTGTATCGCGATTGGAGGTGTGACAACTTAATCGGCTGACTTGAGTCATGCCCTGCGGTTTAATGGTGGGAAGTAATTTGTCGGTTGCAACGGTAATTATTACACTGACAGTTAAAAGTGACAGCGAATTTAAGTGATTGAAGTCAACATTTTTTGTTTGGCTTATCGACTGTCTCGCTGTGTATTCTTTATGCAATTCAAAGAGATTTGTTAATACCATATCATCGATAGGCAGTGATACCGTTTGATGTGGATGCATCTACGGTTTGCATAATAGAGGTATTATTTGCGTGTGTACATTTACTTACACTTTTATTCCGATGTTGTTAACTACCTTGGAAGTGAATAAATTAAACGACTCTAAGCAAATGCACTTTTCTCTCCAAATATTGTGTGACGTTATGTTAAGAAAGTTTTTCCTAAATTGGGTTAGGCATGTGAGGTTACCACCTCTTTTATTATGCACATCATTCATCTCTTGGATTTTACCTATTTGTAAATGGAACATTACCCGATTCATGTTTCCTTTATGGTTTGACAAAAAAATTACGTTTTTCTGTGGCAGGCCTATGATAATATGATGCTATACAAATATTTATTTTTGGGAAAACGCCGTCAAGTGGACGTGGGTTAGAATGATCTAAATACAAACTTTACATAGTATTTTTCTCCAAATATTTTCGTCGAAATTTTTTTTCGAAATTTCTTAAAATTGTACCAAAAACAGTTTTTCACGGACATCTTGCTCAAACAATTTATCAAAATTTGACGGCGCAAATACATTGTTGAATTTTCAAGTTTACCATTATTTAACATCGCTATATCAAATCTAGAAAAGAAAACCAAATTATTGAAACAAATTTATTCCTTCAATCCAAATTTATGCGTTTGTTGAGTTCACAAAACATTATAATGACGCACCCTGTACGTGTCAAAATCAATACATTCAGATAGAATAGGGTACAAAAACACCATTAAAAAAAGTTGAGAATAATAGGAAGTGCCAAATAAACATTATTATAATACAAACCCGCCTACCTTCACTATTAAAAAGTTGATTTGACAATCATCAAAAAAAAGTCTAACATATCCTAATACCCATAAAAAAAAACTTTTAAACCATTTTTCCAATCAACATTTGACATTGATCAACCATAATGGAGCACTTTCGTAATGACACATAATTTATGGTAGATACTCATCCCACAGTAGGCCGAGCTACATGCCGATACAGCCTTCAGTCGACTCGACTTGAATTCGATGCACAACACGTCTCAATTGGGTTACAAACTCACACAACATATGGCTTTTAGTGCTTCCATTACCAAAAGGTCATTCACCAACCTGGCATTTAGCCACTGACAAGTGGTTTACTATCCAACTAACGACTACAATGTGAAGCCATTTAAATATTGTTTACACCTTACCGCCTTTCAGCACGTTGTACTGCCAAGTCAACAAGATCGCACTTATGGAACAAAAATGTAACCAATCTAGTCTGACGTTTATTTGTGCGCTCCCAACAACTATCATTTCTCTGCGGCTGTCATTGACTCAAATAAAGAATATTGATGAAGAAAACCGCGTGACGGCCTTGATTGAAACTGAAACTCGTCGACAGCTTTTAATGACTTCTCAATAAAAATGAATATATGGAAAAACAAAACCAGCAGACTTGTATTTATTTTAATTAATGCCGTTGACATTTGTATGAGCAAGATGAACATACTGTACAGCCGCCATATTGCGGGGCAGTGTCAGGTGTCAGACACACTTTTGCAGTTGGTATGCAAAAACTATTGCGTTGATGGAGTTTCGCAAAACCACAAGATTAACGTGTGTTTGCAATTTCGCTATACCAAGTGCGCGATTGTTAAGACGAGATAAAACGTCAGATATTAATTGTAAATTAAAAGTAAGCTAAACAAAAAGCTGCAAATTCCCAGCTGCATCGAGAGAGGTTTGCTGAAGGTCTTTGGTGCGGGTGACCTTTAAAGAACAATATTTCACTTGATATCCACGAGAGTTTGACTAAATGGAAATCGTGGTTTAAAGATGGAGTAGATTACTTTTTTGAGTAAACTGTCATTATATTATAAAGATTTTTAATTAGTAATTGAACTTTATTTTTAAATAATTACAAGGTTTGAGTTTTAAAAATAGAAAGTGGGTAGACAATGAACGGTTGCAGAAACAAAGACAGTATAAGGCTCGAATGACAAAATAAATGGCGAAATGTTCTTAATAAAATTCGTTGTTCCACAGGGACGCATCTTAAATCGTTTACTTTTGATGAAAAAAAGTGAAATTTTCAGCTATGGGTAATTTTTATTATTGCCGATAGAGACGTTATAAACTAGTTAGACACTCGCTTTTCAAAATACAAAATTTCAGCACCCCCACTTCGAATTTTTTCAAACATATCGTCGTTCTAAACACGAAGTGGCATGTGTGCAAAATCTTAACTTAAAAGAGAAAGATATTGTTTTCGTGAAAATTTTTGACCTCGAGATTTTGATTGATTCTAACATTACGACGACAGCGGAGCCTAAAAAAGTGGTTTTTGGAATTCCGTCCGTCGGTCCGTCGGTCCGTAATGGTCTCCCCAGCCTAAACGGCTTGACCGATTTTCTTCAAACTTCGTATCCAAGCTTGTTTTAGTCATAATTCTAGGCCATTTTTTTGTTTGCTTTTAGCCATGTTAATAACGGTACCTGTCATATAAAAATTACACATAACCTCAATTTTCTCGAAAACGGCTCCAAGGATTTTGATTAAACTTTATATATACTATAAACATATTACTTCCAACAAAACTGAATACTCAGTTTTTTCGAGAAAATCCATATAACGGATTTTGTCATTTAGGCCATATAAGGAAAATTGATAATTTCTCGCAAACTATTTTGTCAAATTGAATGAAATTTAATATATATACTACAATTACAGTTTGAAGCAATTCCACATTATTAGTTTTAGCCCAACTATCACTAAACGGAAATTTTAGTTTTGGCCAATAACGGAAAATCATTCTTATTCCCATAGACACCGATTCCTTCAAATTTCGGAGTAAACGTTCGTATAATCACATTTCGACATTATTTATATCATTTTTAGCATCAATAATCAAAATGCATACTTACTATTTGATCTAACGCCCAACTCGCTGTGAAAAAGAAAGTTGCGTACGACCCAGTCGTGCACCCACCACTCGTTTTATTTGAAATTACAATCCTTCCGGTTAATAATGGAAAATAATTTTATTCATATGGCTGCCTCGGCTGGCCATGCAGTAGCCTACACGATCGGTCCAATTTTTAAGCACATTATCGATTGTGTGCAGCAGTATTTCACCAATGGCTTCACGTATATTGTCCTTTAAAGCGTCAATTGTCTCTGGCTTGTCGGCGTAACACTTATCTATTACGGCACCCCACAAATAATAGTCCAACGGTGTCAAATCGCAGCTCCGACGTGGCCAAACGACATCAGCTCTGCGGCTGATAATGCGATCTTCAAAAACAGGGCGCAAAACATCGAGTGTAGCTTCGGCTGTGTGGCACGTAGCGCCATCCTGTTGAAACCTCCTCTTCAATTTTTGTGAACAAAAATTCGTTCAACATCGCCCGATAACGATCGCCATTGACTGTAACTGCCACTCCTTGCTCATTTTCGAAGCAAAATGGCCCAATTATGCCTCTGGACCAAAATCCGCAACAAACAGTGACTCGTTTTGGGTGTATCGGCTTTTCAATGTATGCGTGCGGGTGCCCCAAATGCGACAATTTTGCTTGTTTACATACGCGCCAAGATCAAAATAAACTTCATCTGAAAAGATGATTTCTTGGCAAACTTTTCGGCCCACTTAGCGAAGCGAAAACGCATTGGATGGTCAGTTGGCTTCAACTCCTGAACCACTGAACCAATTGGACTTTGTATGGCGTCATACCAAGGTCTTTATGCAAAATTCGTCTCAATGATGTCTCCGAAATGTTCATTTGTTGAGAACGACGGTGAATTGATGTTGATGGCGCTTCACGCACACTTTCTGCCACAGCAGCAATATTCTCGGGCGTACGCACTGTTTTTGGCTTTTTACGCTTCGGTTTATCGATGAGGATGCCAGTTTCTTTCACTTTTTTCACGAACATACGGAGCTGACGGTGCTTCTCTTCTTCCAAAATCCGTACGCAATTTTTGCACACATTCTGCAACATTACCATGATTTTCAAAGTAATGTCGCAATATTTCGCAGCGTTGTTCAAGCGTACACACAACCATATTCGTTCAGCGGAAGGATAAAACTAATTATCTGTCAAATCAAACATGAGCTAAGTATTACCATTCACGAAATAAACACTAGTTGAAAAAAAAACGTTAGATGGCGGAAAAACTAAAATGGCTTGAGAGATACAGATACGTCACTTCGTGTGATTATAAATAACGATTGGTAGATAATATACGCCAAATATCTCAAAATGCAAATTTTTGCAGATACGCCACTTCATGTTTGGAACGACGATATATTTGAATCAAAAAGAGTTAAGAAATTCCAAAACAAAAACCTTAGTGACGTGACAGAGAAGTTTACTTGCGAATGGAAAATCATAGAACATTGCGGATGCTGTCATGGGATTCATTATAAAGTCGTTGGATCTTATTCCCAAAATCGGGAGTGCAAAAAAATATGTTTCACAGTTACATGCCATTTTAATTCTAATTCTATTACAAACGGAGATTTTTTATATTATGTTTGTGTCCTTGTTAGTTGGTCTATATAACGGATGATTTTTTAAGAGTTAAGTTTTTCAGGTTGGCAGTACTCGTTAGTGCTCTAAAAATCCATGAAAATCCGCTGATTTATCGAAAAATTCTGTTCAGCGATGAGGCTCATTTCTGGCTCAACGGGTACGTAAATAAGCAAAACTGTCGCATGTGGGGTTATGTTAAGTCGTTAGTCTATGTGGACAAGGCGAACACGATTGAAGCCTTATAGGATAACATAACACGCGTAATTCGTGGAATACAGGCCGAAATGCTCGAAAAAATGACGCAAGATTGGACCTTCCGAATGGACCATTTCAAACGGTGCCGCTGACAACATTTACATGAAGTTCTCTTTAAAACGTAAATGGCAAAGGCCTTTTTATCGATTACAATAAAAATTTGGAATATTTCATACAAATTTGAGTGTTTTATTCGATCAAAAAAAAAACTACGCTTAAAAAATCACCCGTTATTTATGTCTTGTAAGGCCATTGGTTGAAAATTAAATATAAATTGGCCCATAAAAACGGGTTAACGCGAACGGTGTGTATATGTAGAGGTAGTAAAATTTTAAGGGCCCATGTTGATTTTGAATTAAACTCAAATTATTTAGAAAGTTATTGTCATTTCTTTTTATTATGATAATATTGGTATGGTTCAATTATGTGTGGAACAAAATATCGGCCAAATAGCCGCCACGACCTCGGCGGCACACCTCCATCCGATGGTCCGAATTTTCGATGACGCTGAGGCATAATTAAGGTTCTATGCCATTAATGTGCCGAATTATCTCATCCTTTAGCTCTTGAATTGTTGGTGGCTTATTGAGAGCCATTGTTTCGTTAGCTGTATGGCAAGTGGCAACGTCCTGTTGAAACCATATATCGTCCACATCTATATTCGTTATCATCTCACGATAGCGAACACCATTCACAGTTGCTGCCTGACCGGCCTCCTTTTGGAAAAAAATGCGGCCCGATGATGCCGCCAGCACATTAACCGCACCAAACAGTCACTCTTTGTGGGTGCATTGGTTTTTCGACAATCACTCTTGGATATGCATTTTGATTTGATCGCCCATTTTCATAATAAACCTGTATAACTTTTACGCTTTGCTCGATTGTGTATCTTTCCATGGTTCAGATTAATTTAGTCTGAAATTGAGAAATGTCAAATGAAACGACGAAAAAAACTTGACGTTTAGGTGTGGTTCACATTCAAAATCGGGCCTTAAAATTTAACCACCCGTTACTTCAGATAAGGCTAGGTTAGGATGTCTGTATAGGTCACTCTGAATGGGTTAGGAATATTTTGATTATGAACTATATGCACAAGAATTGCATAAGGAGAGGGTTTGATGTCTTAGAAAATATTGACACTAGAAGCCGGTTTCAAAACAGAAATATGTTCATGCCAATCTGGGAAATACTAGAATTCTGCCCAGCTTGGAGGAAATTCCCTGATTTTTACTAAATTGGACCCAAGGAGAACAATTGTGCTTTTCGCTAAAGATGGTGTGCAATCGATCCTAGCACTTGAACAACCAGGTGACCCAGCGACACATATAATCACCAATACGAGGTATCCGTTTGGAAGAAAATTTTCTCCGATATGTTCGAAATCGGAGAATTTTCTGTCGAGGTATCCGTTCCAATTAGGATTTCGAACAGATCTTCCGACGAAATGTTGCGCATATGATGGCGCATCGGTAGTATGCGTTAAGTCTACAATTTTTGAGAGCTATCTATGCCTTGAATTTCTTCCGAAGTTATCTGACAAAGAATAGCTGCGGAATCAAACGAACGCGATTGTATGCTTTTTTATTTTGTTCCGTAACACCTCGAAAACAAACTGCCTTCCCATTAGAACTGATTTTGGTTTTGGAAATAGTTTCTAACAAATACCTCATAGGTGATGCGATATTATCGACAGAAAAAAGAATAGTATCGTCACCAGCAAAAATAAAATGGCGTAAGTGTTCATATGTCAATACCAACTAAAAGTAAACTTATAAAATCGCGATAAGCCTCCCAGGTTCACAAGGATGGTGGTAGTCAAGTCAAAGGACTTTAGGCTCTCTTTTCAAATCTAATCCCAGCTGATATATTACACAGATTAAATATGTTCACTCATATCAGTGGAAGGAGTATTCTTAATTTTTAAGGAATAGCATTGACAATGGCTCCGTTTACACCTGGATTATATTTTTGTTTCAGACTTTCTGTTTAAACCATACAGGACTAAGTGCAAAACTAGCATCTTTTGCATTGCAGTGAAATGTCAAATTTGATAAAACTGTGAATTTTGTTGAAGTGTAGTTTTAAAACGGATTTCCAATGATAGATAAATTATTGTAATGGTGTTTTCAAAATAGCAGCATCAATTATTAAAAGTAGAAACAGATTTTTTTGAGTACCAAATTTTTCAGCGGATGAAAAGAAACAAAAATGCGATGTCAGAAGCTATTTTGTGGTGAAATCCGGGTCAAAGTAGAAAAATGCTCGCTATAATAACAGTTGAGTTGAATATTTAGTGACATCTAACACAAGGTTAAATAAAAAGTTCATTTTATTTTACTCCAGTTCACCTTAAATGGAGGACTGACCTAAGCAATTTAGTTCTTATTCGATATGTTTACACCGTTAAAACTGACACCATGTGTAGGCTTAGCCTGGGCCATAGTTCACGGCAGAGATCAAGTAAGGAAGAGATAGGAAACTTTGGTGATCAATTTATCTGTCAAAATCCTAGAAAATTCCAGCATTAGCTTGTAGGCAAAACGTAAAGTCCTGGAAAGTTTCCTATCTCTTTTTTACATGATCTCTAGTTGACGGTGTAAACGTAGCCAATAATCTGTTTAGAAAAATTAAACTTGACTATAAAAAAATGGATTTTCTGCAGAAGATTAAATTAAAAATTCCGTAATTACTACAAAGGACAAAATATGTCCAATAATTCTTTCCAATAACAGCTAGCTATAACCTGAAAGATTTAGAAAAAACAATTGTGAACGCGAAGCGAAATTTTTTCTGTTTTTTTTTTTTTAGAAATGTATAACAAACAAAAAACCAGTTCCATTTTCATAAACATCAAAACAAAGGTCTCAATATCGAACAAACTGTCATCGTTTATTGTTGTCGTTCTTTTTGTGTGTGTTTGTAGAATGTCAAATGCTCCCGTCACCTCCTCCACACAGTGTTTGCATTTCTCTTTTCGTTTACGCCCACATAACCACTTTTACTTCCAGATGTAAAAATTGTTAAGTATTCCACCGATCAACTGTACTTGACACAACTAGCTATGCAAATATTTTTCGCCTTTTGTTAAGCTTCCGGAGTTTGGCAACTATTTGACATTCCTTGAGAATTTCGCATGCAATCGTAAAATAGTTTTGCATGTACTTAATACGACCTCTGTTGGTCAAAATAAGTCACGTATTTGTTCAGTAATTACCAACAATATCAGTAAAATCAAAAAAAATTCAAAGAATCACTCCAACTAACTTATGCAAACAGAAGCAAACTAACCGCCAAGTTCGCACTATCTTCATGAAGGAAAACGTCAGAGGTTTTTGCGTGCGTGCAGACCTGAGCACAATCATACCAAGGTCGAAACTAACCAGTTCTCAATCAAAGCCTGAAATTGAAATTGATTTCAATCGGCTGGGTTAAGCATGTGTTTATCAATCTGTCACGAGGTAGAGGTATCTTTTTGATTTCAAAAAATTGAGGAAGTCTCAGACAGACAAATAAACAAGCCGGTGATTGACGCATGAAGAGGGGTAAAGGACACTCTGGCGAGAGGTTTGAACAGTAGTTTTCAACAGGTGAATGAAGTGCGATAATTCTTAGCACAGCTTGGATTTGAACGATTGATGATCATTGACATTGACCGCTTGGAAGTGGTTGCGGTAGGAACTGATTGATATGTTTTTACAATTATGGAGATGATTCGGTTTGATTGGCAGTGAGGATCGAAAAGCTAGCTGTGGAATATTAATTTATTGAACAATTACTTGGAGGAGTTAATCGGAAATCAAGACTTTTCTATGTCGCATTACAAAACTGATGCTTTAATTTTTTGTAATGATTTAGTGAACTCATCACCGAATCGTATTCTGGAAATCTTATAATTCACATTTAATAGAGGCGTCCAACCGATCATAGAGACAATAGATATTCATGACAAAGAACTCGTTTTTAACCTATTATTAGTCTGGCTACGTAGTTAATAACCCTGTTTTATGAGAACATTTGATTGTCTATTTACGCTAGAAGACGATATCAGCTGGTTTCGGACATTTTTAATGATACGACTCACAAACCATTTATATGTAAATGCAACAATTTTTTTGGAAACGGTGACGCCAGATTATAGACTGACAAGTTAATAGATAACACGTCTATTAATTTACGCATCACTTAGTTTTTCTCCCCCGCTTCTTTACCTGAGAGTTTTTGGACAAGCGACATTTCTCAGCTTGTAATATTGATAAATTTCTTCATTCTAACGGATGAAGTAAAATGGTGAATACTTCAGTATTGGCATATTACAAGAAATCTCCGCAAGAAAATCGTGCTTCACTTATGGAATTTTCGGAGATCTAGGAGGGATCTGTCAGTAAAACATATGGAAAGGCTAAATACCCTATCCATTCCCTTCCTTTAAATAAGTGTCCCCAAAAAGTGGGAGTTGATAAAAACTGAACAGGGGTGAAATATAGAAAACTATACTATCACCACATCTTGTTCAGACATATATCTAAATCTTTTATGGTTCGAAAAAAAAACGACGTTTTTCTATGGCATATGCAATGGGATTGACTATACAAATGTTTTTTTTTTTAAAACACGCCCATATGTGGGCTTGGGTTCAAATGATCTAAAGACGTAATGGTTAAAGTAATATTCTCCAAATATTTTCATGGACATTTTCTTTTTCAAAATATCCTAAAATCGTTCCGAAACCAGATTGTTTATGGAAAACGGCTCAAAAAGTGGACGTGGCAGAAATTTCGACAAAATATATTGAAAAGTCCAAATAACTTGTTCAGACAGAAAATCATTTACGGTTCGACCAAAATTGCTTTTTCTGAAAAGTGCGCTTAGCATAAATATATAGATACCTATACCAAATTTTATAATTCTAGCTCAAAATTTGGGCCCCAAAAATCGTTTACACACAGGCGGACGGATAGTTTTTGACATTTGAAGTATTTTGATGAAGAAACAAGAAGATTTCGCAAAATACCACATTTCTGCTTTGCCAAAATTTATTTTTAGATTGGTTTTGTTTTCCGTAATCTAGAGGTGCATTGGCTTAAAATGCAAGAGTTATAATTATATTGGCGTTCGTTAGGGGTCATACGCCTCAGTTGCAAAATTTTAAAGACCCGTTGGCTACTACCAGATAATTATCATGTACTGAAAGATACACATTTTTGGCGCAATAGGCTCGTTAGTAATCAGGCCTAGCATTTTTCTCACAACCATTAATTTGTGCGTGCATACTTCTTGCATGATGGGCGGAACTGGGTCCCGAAAATCCAAAAAACCTGAAAATCCAAAATCCCGAAAACGAAAACGATTTTTTTTGGAAAAACTGAGTATGGAACATTCCAATACACCTACACCATCTTTAATCAAAATCGTTAAAGCTGTTTTCGAGAGAAGCAACATTTAAAAAAAATTGCATCAATATGTACCGTTAAGAAACTGTTTTTGAAAAATCTGAATATCGAGTATTCAGAATATGCATATTACACAAACGTACAAATTTTAATTTGAATCAACGCGATCGTTCTTGAGCAATCAGTCATTTTGAAAATACAGTAATTCGCATTTTTGGGGAAAAGCTGTTGTTTTTTCACCTAATTCAAGATTATTTATTCATTTTTATCTACATCGTTAGGGCTCAGTTATAGCTATCATTGAACAACTTCATTGAAACACAAAACATGATGGAATTGAAATTTTACCTCCATAGCTGCTTATAGGAATCGTAGGAAAATTCCGTTTTATTTCGGTGGAACGACAAACATTACTTCACAAAAATAAATCATGATCAGTGAAAAAAAAGTGATTTTCTGCGATAACTACAATTAAAAATTAAAATATGTTTGGATAATCATGTTCTAAAATTCATAAGCTTTGTTTTGACACCAACTCGCCAATGATTGAATTTATAAAAAAACCGCAAGAAGTAAAACAAAATTTCCAATGATGTTTTTCAATGATAGCTATAACTGGGCCCTTAGAGTCGTTATCAACATGTGGTGTTTAAAGAAAACCGTTAGCGTTAATTTTTGAGCTAGAACCTCGATTCCAACAACACCCATTCCAATAAGTATTTTTGCGAAATGACCACGCTTAAAACATTCAAACGTCATGTGAATGACATACAGTCATTATTATTGCCATCGTGTTTCACTAGAGTAAATGAAGCATTACTCTGTGGTGTTTTCGAGACTTCTTTGAATGTTTTTGAACAAAGTATAATGGAGAGTTGTCAAGAAACTAGAAAAGGTTGTTATTTGGAATTCTTACGGTCTTCCACACTTTCTATACAATTATTCAACTTCTCCACTTGAAAGAAGAAAGTTACGAGTGATTCGAATCGGTCGCAAGGTTCGAACGATCTCGGCTTTATTTTCCACATAGATACAATACGGTTCGCGATCAATATCTTCCGCCATTTGTAATTGCAACTTGAAAAGAGAAGCATTTTCATTTGATTTCCGAATAAACTCAAAAACACTACAATACCTTGTTGTTTCGCATAGGGTATACGTTTTCACCAAGCTGATGCCTACCAACTTGGGTTGAACATTTACTAGTAACATTTCAGAATTATTATTTCAATATGATATGATTTCAATATCATGGAAGAATCTGAAAACTGTCATTGAAAACGTGCATTTGGATATTTTAGAAGAAAATTTCACTTCTAGATAACTTGTGCACCAAATGCGTTAAAGTTTGGGTTCAATTTTGTTCTTAAATTTCTTTACAAATTTTTTGAAGTGTGTATTTGATAAAACGGAACCTATTGATAAACAGGCTAAATAGGCTAGAATTCGCTATGTGAATCGTTGGATACCCTATCCCATCACTTCCTTGTTCAGAAAATTATCGTTTGATCAAAAACAATGTTTTAATCGGATTTTAAAAATATTTGTTTCTGTACTAAATTCATGAACAAAGAGCTTGTAAACCAAAATTTAATAATCTTAGCCCAACAATTTTGGACTGATTAATATACTTACATGACCGATGTTATAAGCTATAGCATATGCAATATAAACCGTTTTTATAAGGCTGGCATGGTTAAAAATAAACTGTAGACGAAATGTTCATATGAATATTATAGAAATATTTTCATCGAATATCTATACAATCTTACCAAAAAATATGTTTTTTTTAAGAAAAATTGTATATTTCTTGACCCAAATTTTAAGTCACAAAATGGGGAGGCTTAAGTCATATCAACTTTTAAGTGCAGTTTACCACTCAAGTCGGCACTGTGAAACACCAAGCTCTAAGTGAGGGTTGAGTTCTCACTGTGAAACCGGGCATTAATATCTTTTTTAGTTACTTTTCAAATATTCCTTACGGTTTGACTGAAAAGTCGGCCAATGGAACGATTTTGAAAATGATTTCACCTGTTCTGCAGGCAGCAACAAGGAGGTCGTGCACCGAATTTCATCATTCTGGCTTAAAATTTATTTGTTGACATAAATAAAGTCTACCTATTTAAGTCTACCACATATATATAAATAATTTACAAATTTTTTGATAAAATAATATAATTCAACAAAAAATCCAGAAAGAAATAATTATTTATTTTTAAAATTCTTTAAAAACAGACAGTCATGGCTAAATCGACTAAGCCAGCGATAAATTTCAAAATTGTATTTCTATGTTCGTGAGATTTTGTAACCAAGTGAAGTAAGCTTTCACACGGAGTACAAATACAACAAATTACTGGGAATTACTTTACCCTTTTATGTAAAGCAAGATTGAGTTGGGATAGACAGTACCTACATCCTTCTCAATATCAAAAGTCGCTGAAAACAAATTTTTGAATTTCTGAGTTTGGTACCTACCCCTTTCGTAGATTAGCATTTCTTGTGTTTCGTTGAAAGAAAGTGGGCCAACTTTTTAAAATCCGTTGCAAAAATTATATTTCGCGTGTGCATTAAAAAAACTAATTTATTTACTGGATTAGGATATATTGATTATTCGGCTTCTTCAAAAGCCGAAAGAAATTTTAAAATCAGTCGATAGATTGATTAAAAGTTTCCTTATTTTTAAAATCAATTTTTTTTTTATGAAAATTTCAGAGTTTCGGAAAAAAAATCTAGAAACCAAATCTAAAAATTAAATTTTTTTTATTTGAGCTTATAAAAAGGACCGATGGTTGGGTGTTGTAGAACGAGGGTAGACTCTGATTGGCGTTAACTTGGCAATGCCCAGTGTTGCAACTCTGACTACACATCAAATGTGCTTATCTTTACCTCCAAGTGGTAACCATCGGATACTGGTCTCATCCAACCGGATTTGACTTGCTAAACGATAAGTGCGAGTGTTGATAACACGACGAAAAACAGCAACACTATAAACACCCTGGTGAGAATGGCACGGATGAATACCCGGCCTGCTGTCCCAGGCGAACCTAGATGAGCTGCTCTGACATATTCGGACAACAGGTTGTCTAGGAATTTCAAGGGTTAGTCAGGCCCCTTGAACAGAGATGGTGGCGGATGAACCGAAAGGCCAACGGCAGCGCTCAATCCCGTAGTGGATACTGATGGCCCCGTGTCCTTGGGGTATCTAATAAATTGGAACTGGCCCTCCAGGTTGGGGGTTGTGCTTTGGGTTAACTACCCACCCACAGAAAAAAACATGGTTACGAAGCAACCAATAGCCTCGGAAAGGACTGATTTTATTGTTGACGACCCTGCTAAACGAAAAAAGGACAACGACGTTCGTATCTGCACCTGGAATGTGAGAACATTAAACAGGAGAGGTGCAGGCGAACAACTAGCGGAAGCCCTAAACTGCTACAAAGCAGACATTACTGCCATCCAGGAAATACGATGGGATGGGCCGGGCAAAAAGAGGATGAAAAACTGTGACATCTACTACGGACCATGTTATAGTGAGCAGAAACAGCGACTATTCGGATGCGGATTTGTTATAAGTGCCAGACTTAGGCAAGAAGTCTTATGCTTCCAAGATATTAGCGAACGCATAGTAACAATCCGCATCAAGGCCAAATTCGCCAACATAAGCCTTATATGCGCTCACGCTCCGACGGAAGAAAAAGATGATATAGCTAAGGATTGCTTCTACGAGCTCCTCGACAAAACCTATGAGCGACTACCGAAGTACGATGTTAAAATCGTGCTGGGAGATTTTAACGCAAAGGTAGGAAAAGAAGACATCTTTAGAAGTATTGTCGGAAAACATAGCCTACACGACAACACGTCTGGTAACGGACTTAGGCTTATTGATTTCGCTACGGAACGAAATGCCACTATAGCCAGCACACGGTTTCCTCACCTCGATATCCATAAGGGGACATGGCGGTCTCCAGATCAACGAACGGTCAACCAAATTGATCACATTGCGATAGATAAGAGGCACGCATCCAGTATTTTGGATGTCCGAACATTCCGAGGAGCTAACATCGACTCGGATCACTACCTTGTAGCAGCCAAGGTAAGAATGCGGATATCCACCACGCCACAATAATCCAGAAATACTGTGAAAAAATTTAATGTCGAAAGACTGCAATCGCAAGAGACCGCCAAGACCTTCGCACACCATACCACCAGCATCGAATGTCGAAGAGCAATGGCAACGATGCCAACAGGCCATTAGATCAGCCGCAACTGATGTGCTAGGTTTCTCGCGCCCACCAGCAAGAAACCCCTGGTTTGATGAGGAATGCCGACAGATGCTCGCAGCCAAGAACGAGGTCTACAAGGCTAAGCTGCAGGTGAAGACGAGAGCTGCCATTGAGCTCTATAGGCAAAGAAGAAGGGAAGAACATCGGCTTTTCAGCAAGAAGAAAAAAGAGCAAGAAAAGCGCGCGATCGAGGATATAGAGAGGTGCCACTCCAGGAACGATGTTCGCAAGTTTTACCAAAGTGTAAAGCGTCAAAGCCAAGGATACAAGGCTCGAACAGAATCCTGTCGAGATGAACAAGGAAATATTGTAGTTGAGACACAGTCGATGCTGAGGATATGGAAGAACCACTTCTGCAGACTGTTAAACGGCGATGACGAACAACATTCCGCTGTCAGGCAGAACGAACCATTCAATATTGGCAACGACAGCGAAAACTGCCAACCACCCGACCTGAGTGAAGTGAGGATAGCAATATCTAAACTCAAGCTTAATAAGGCTGCCGGAAATGACGGCCTTCCCGCTGAGCTCTATAAGGCCGGCGGAGATGACTTGGTAAGTAACATCCACCAACTCATAAGCCAAATCTGGTCGGATGAAAATATGCCTGAAGAATGGAACCTCAGCATCGTTTGCCCGATCCACAAAAAAGGAGACCCTCTGAACTGCGCCAACTACAGAGGCATAAGTCTCCTCAACATCGCCTACAAGATCCTATCTGCCGTAATATGTGAACGCCTGAAACCGTTTACCAACAACCTGATTGGCCCTTATCAGTGTGGTTTTAGGCCAGGAAAGTCCACAACCGATCAAATTTTCACACTTCGGCAGATCCTGGAAAAAACTCAAGAAGTCCAAATCGATACCCACCACCTCTTCATCGATTTCAAAGCCGCATATGACAGCATTTATAGAGACGAACTGTACAGAGCCATGTCTAGTTTTGGCATACCGCCCAAACTCGTCCGTTTGTGTAGGATGACGATGGAGAATTCTCGCTGCTCCATCAGGGTCGGAAACGACCTCACCGACACATTCGATACCAAAAAAGGATTTAGGCAAGGCGATGCGCTGTCATGTGACTTCTTTAATCTGATTCTTGAGAGAATTGTGCAAAACTCCAAAGCCAACACCAGAGGCACAATTTTCCAAAAGTCGGTCCAACTACTAGCATACGCTGACGATATTGACATCATTGGTAGGACTCAACGTGATGTCATAGCCACGTTTGCTAGTATAGAGAAGGAAGCGGCGAAAATGGGTTTAGCAGTAAATGAGGGTAAGACTAAGTATATGCTGTCATCACGAAAGGACTCACAACATCGACGAATTGGACAGAACGTCACCATTGACAGATATAACTTTGAGGTAGTACGGGACTTTGTCTACCTCGGCTCCGCTATTAGCTCTGACAACAACATCTCGTCAGAAATTAAACGAAGAATTACTCTTGCCAACCGCTGTTTCTTCGGGCTAAGAAGGCAATTTAGTAGTAAACCCCTCACTCGAACTACTAAGGAGACCCTATATAAGACCCTGATCATCCCAGTCCTGCTCTACGGCGCTGAAGCATGGACCGTATCAAAAGCGGATGAAGAAATCCTTGGTAGATTCGAGAGGAAAATTCTTCGAAAAATCTTCGGTCCCGTTTGCGTTGACGGGCTATGGAGACGAAGATTCAACCAAGAACTATACGAGCTGTACAGCGACATGCCCCTGGTCAAAAAACTCCGCATTGGACGTTTAAGATGGCTAGGACATGTAGAACGAATGGACACCAATACTCCGGCTCGCAGAGTCTTCGATTCCCAGCCAGGCGTCGGACGCAGTAGAGGAAGACCTCGCCTTAAGTGGCGCGCACAAGTGGAAACCGACCTCAACCAACTTGGAGTGCGCAACTGGAGGCAGTTAGCTAAGGACCGGGCTAATTGGAGAGGCATGTTGGTTGAGGCCCAGGTTCATTCCGGACTGTAGCGCCACTTAAGTAAGTAAGTAAGTTATAAAAAGGACCATTTGTAACGCGTGTTTTTTTAGAGGTATAGAACGCTAAGTTGGCAACACTATTTTAACTGGCGGCCATTTTGTCAGCTGTCAAGTGATTTATTTATTCAACATGAATAGACTCAAGTCTGAACAACACTTCCAAATTGTGCTAATTTATTTTAAAAATCATAGTTCTGTTCAAAATACGTATCGCGCACTATGTCCATTTTACGATCAATATAATCGTCCATCAGAGCAATTAATTCGATGAAGTATGGAACGTTTCAGCATCACGTTTACTCTTAATGATAACACGCATCCACAGTGATGTCGTACAATGCGTACAGAAGAAGTCATTGCTGCTGTAGAGCGTAGAGTAGAGGAAGACCCGAATCATTTATGGAAGATTTTGCGGAAATATATTGGCTTGCGTGCTTACAAAATCCAACTCGTTCCAGAATTGAAGCCACAAGATCACCTAGCAAGACGTAGATTCGGTGAATGTATCAAAATCAAGATTGACGTTGATCCCAATTTCATAACCGAATTTCGTTTAGCGATGAGGCTCACTTTTGGTTGAATGGATACGTCAATAAACAAAACTGCCGTATTTGGGGTGATAATAATACTCAAATGAATGTTAAGGCACAGTTACATCCACAAAAACTGACTGTTTGGTTTACGGACCAATTATTCCACCAACCCATAAAGCAGGGTTTTTGGAATAATTGGTCCGCAATTCTTTAAAAACGATAATGTCAATGGTGACCGCTATAGAGCCATGATTGATTACTGACTTTTTCGTTCATCAATTGAACAACCATGATGTGCAGGAGCTGTGGTTTCAACAATACGGTGCAACATGTCACACAGCTCGTGCCACAATTGATTTGTTGAAGGAAACGTTCGGTGAGGCCATAATTTCGCGTTTTTTTTCTACGCAGATTTCCTCCCAGATCGTGCGATTTAACGCCACTTGACTATTTTCTGTGGGAATATGTGAAGGCGGCAGTCTACGCCGTTAAGCCTGAAACGATTGACCACTTGGAAGACAACATTCGCTGCGTTACTGCCGATAACCTCCAGATTAGACTACGTCCGAGCCAGCCGTGGCGGTCATATGCCAGAAATCATATTTAAATTATAATGCTTGAAGATTATCTTTCGAATCTTTGTTTTATTCCATTTCAAAGTTCTATACCTCTAAAAACCACCCTTTATTACAGTTATGATCCAATTTTTTTCTATTTTTGCAAATTTTTAAGATTTTCGGAAAGCTGTTTTTGATAAAATTTTGTTGACTAGGAGTTGGGTTTTAAAAAACCTTTCAGAGTCTTTAGTCTAAACTCAACGGAAATTTATTCTTTGACTATTTCTGAAACATTTACTAAGAAATTCAGATGCCACTTTTCAGACAGAATTTACGGATTGCAGCCAATAGAACGATACTCTCCGGAAATGGTAATTTGTTGTTGTCGTAATAAATCATCATTTTGAGTTTACAACTTTTTTGGTACTATTTGTGTTCATGATATCCATCGCACTATGCTTATTTTTTCATAAAATTAATTTCAGTTCATTGTATCCATTACAATAAATTTTCTGGTGCTAGATACATGTTAACTACTTTTTGTTTAATAATCATGTGAACAAATGTGAAGATTGACAATGAGGAATAACTCGAGCAAAGAAATCATCACGCCAAAAAATAGTCAATGTATATATTTTTGTAGCGGGCTCTATGGAAGGCTAACAATTTGAAGTCTGTATTCAGAAAAAATAAACTGGCACATGGTCTTAATGCCAGATGGGAAT
The DNA here is from genome assembly GCA_932526625.1 of Rhingia campestris. Lineage (NCBI taxonomy): Eukaryota > Metazoa > Arthropoda > Insecta > Diptera > Syrphidae > Rhingia > Rhingia campestris. The sequence goes on along the minus strand of OW052185.1, from coordinate 36,583,510 downwards.
CAATTAACAGGCAACAAAATGAGTGCATTCGATGCAAATATTTGTTTGTGATAGAACTCGATTCAATATTTTTAACAGACTCGATTTTTACTTTTTTACTCTTTTACGTCTACTACGTATAGCGTACACTCCAAATCGGTACGACACTGCTTCAATTCCCTCCAAACACTCAGTTCCAGGAACAAAACCAGACTATGGTGGGTCCTCGGACATAAGGGGATTCAAGGTAACGAAAAAGCTGATGAATTAGCCAGAAAAGGTTCGGAAACCCCCTTTATTGGACCCGAATCCTTCTGTGCAATTCCCAAATCAGCCATAAATCTGGTTATAAAAAACTGGGAACAAAACAACTGCTATTCATACTGGGAGACCATCCCAGGCCAAAAGAGCTATTCAGCCCTTCAAAGCAGATGCCAATAAGACACTAAATCTTCGCAGGCACGATATCAAAAACTTAGTAGGCTACCTAACTGGTCATCACGGTCTGCGATATCACCTAAATAAAATGCATCTAGTCGACCGGAGTACAGTACAGAGTGCAGACTATGTCTAGAAGAAGAGGAAACAGCCGAACATATCATATGTTTATGAGAAGGGAATCTTTCTTCATTGAATTATTAAGTCCCGAAGAACTAAGAAAATCTTCTGCTGAATGTATTATCAGCTACATTAGGAAAGTAGAAGCGCTACTAACCTAAAAAACATCTGACGGCAAGAACAATTGATCTTTTAGGTCGACGTGCAACTTAATCCTTAGGCAAGTCAGAATAAAAGAAAAAACGTACAGCATTCGTTGGAACGGAATTATTTTTTTACTGAAATTTGTTCATTCCTTGACGTCTTCTGCCTACCGAGTACGTAAATGTGTTTGGCAAGCAGAATACTAATAATAGCTGTTCATTTCATTTCAGCTAATTTCAATTAGCGGGTTTTTAAAAATCCGTTAATTTTTTTTTCAAATTATTGTCACAAAATTTGGCTATTCTCTGAATGCTGTGATTTCCATTATTTTCAGTATGAATAATAATTTTATTCCAAGAATCCATTACCAAATTTTTAAATTAATTGAGTAATGACTCTCCACATAGGTATACGATTTGTTAGCCTAATTGGTGAACAGGTAGAGTGGAATTTGATCGCCTGATAAAGTTTCCCAAGCTTGTTGTGTAAAACCCATCTTACAAACTCTCGTTCTTTTGTTGAGGACATAAATCGCAGTATGTGTACGTTATTGTGGGAAAGAAACCTTAATTATGTGCGTGGGAATTTTTGTTCATTCCCTTAAGCCTAAGCTTGTTGAAAATACCTTCATCGTAATTTACAGTAAAAGCTTACTGGAATATCTAGGCTGGCTTTGGTATGTTGTTGCTTTCTTACCTAACTACGATACGTGTGTTTGGATGTTAGATTTACATATTTAATTTCTTTCAACCTACCATGTCCATACCATGCGAAGGAGGATGAGTCTTTCATACTCATCTTGCATCTGATCTGCATTGCTTACAGCTCAGACTAGAAGTGTTTCATAATCAAATTCAGCTAACATATTGTAATCTTCTGAATGCATTTCTTTTTATTGGGTATCTGTCAAATTTGTTATCAATTTATGTCAAATGAATGAAGCTGAACGTCTTTAACGAGTATGATATACATATTAATGAGTAAAGCTCAAACTTTTACACCATTAGCCAACAAATCTATAAATTCAACACTTTCTGCATCCGGTACGAATGCGCTCGTAATACAGACAAGTTTTCTCTTGGCAGTGTCGTGATGGAATGACCGGATGAAACGACTTGGAAGCATGCATATTTAATAGTGATACTAGGATTGAACCTGTTTTTATTATGCAAAACAGATTTTAGTTTTTGCCAGACTCAAGTTTATGCTGAATTTCGTTTAAATCTTAATTACTTGATTCAGATCCCATTATTTCTAAACTTGGTTATCTAAATGTTATCTCAATTAAAAAAATCAATTAATTTGTTTTAAACTGTAAATAACTGAGGTATTACTTGAATTCCTTAAATACTAATCACTTCCGGTGAAGTTAATTTGTTACCATTTATGTTTCCGGATTTTATATAGTCTTTCCGACTTTAAGAGCTACTGTCTTCGTGGTTCTTCTAGTGTCATGAATTTTGCAAAACTATCGAAATGGCAAACATGGAAAACCTAACCAAATATATACAAGAAATTTAAGCGGACGGTTATAGATGATTATTAACTTTTCAATGGGGTTAAGTTCTCAGGCGATCCTGGGCATATAAAAACATGGAACATCAATTGACTCAGTCCTTAAATAAATACCTTCTGTTGGGGACTTTAAAATAGTTGAGTCCAGTTTTGATTTATGTGCACTGCATCTTTCCTTGGTCTATAATGTATTTGTGAGATTTGTGTCCATTTGCTTCACAATTTTTATGAGTGCATATCACTACAAAGCCTGTTCGCGTCTCGTGATATTTGTGTGTCCATAGTCCAAACAAATAATTTTTCGCTCAAAACGAGCAAGAATTTCTTCATTCGTTTTTGATATAACACATGATTTGTAAAGCCATACTGAGTAATCAGGGTCTTATATAGAATTATTCGGCCAGTTTTCGAAATAACTGTATACCCAAATAACATTGAAGTCCCAAGAAAATTCGGTTGGAAAGCTAATATTTCGTTTGATTTGTTAGTCTGCTTCCACACGTTGACTGGTGAGTCAAGACTTTTTTCGAAGTTCTCTTTGTTAATTTTCTTCCGTGAGTCTCGCGCTTTTACACGACGACTTTTTCTCTTGACTCAAATTTGACATTCCTCTTTTATTCTGCTTGAAAAAAAAACACCAGCAACCGAACAAATATACGCAAGTAGCCGAAACTGACTCTCCAAGCAACGAAATTATATGAAGCAACATGATGATAAAAAGAAGGAAGAGAAAAGAAAACGTCAAAAAGAGTCGCTGAAAATTTTGCCCACGACTCACAGGGCAAAATATTTTTCCTCTCAACTTTTCGAATTTTCTTTCTCTTTTGCACTCATGTGAGTCGTGAGTCGTGAGTCTACGTGTGAAAGCAGACTTAGTCTGCAACAACTTAGTCAAATTTGAGTCAAGAGAAAAAGTCGTCGTGTAAAAGCGCGAGACTCACGGAAGAAAATTAACAAAGAGAACTTCGAAAAAAGTCTTGACTCACCAGTCAACGTGTGGAAGCAGACTTACGAATTGTCGTTTTCAGACTTAAAATCGACCTCTATCTAGACAAAGCCGACCTAAGTTGTTATTTGTGAAGTTCGTTCCAATTCCTCAATATCTGTTTTGTTGACAGGTGTTTGCTTCATTCAAGAAGAATTTACTATAGCAGCTTCATTTTTAATACAGTTTGGTAAAAGTTCTGATACAGCATTCACGGAGTTGATGAACACTGTTCGATCGGATGCTCTTCTAGTTCTTACTTCCGAAACAGGTGTTTGTCCCTTCAGATCTGAGCAACATCTCCTCAGCAGCCTTCGTCTTCCCTTGCAGTGTTGCATTGTATGCCTCATTTTTGTCTGTAATAACCCGTGGGCATTTTAAACTGACAAATGTCAGTTTAACCACCGTCCTTAGATATTTGTTGCATGCATCATTAGTCGACAATTTAAGAGATATGCGTTCTACTCGGCACTGTGGTTTCTGCGATGAAATGCTACAAAGAACTCTGTGTTCTATCCCAGTCGCTACAAAACCAAAATGTTTTTGACTATCCCGTCTCTCGCCATGATCTGACAAATCCTTCGAGTATTATAAACTGTCATAAACTGTCAAGAAATGCTTGTCTTAACTGAGTTATTGGATTCTGCATTAAACTCGAGATCCAGACATCGTGCTAGAAGTAAACACGCGCAAATGAATAGTTTTGATGAAAAGCTAAGTCCCGAGTCCTTACGAAAATTTGTATTTTTGTAATTTTTCGTTAAATGTATGTGCCTTCATAGCAATTGCACAGCCTTTTGACATTCAATATTTTTAACAATGCTGAAAAATATGTCCTCTCATCCTATATTGGTGTTCAAATCAATTACCGCTGCATAAAGCTTGTTATTTTGACAGTTGGTCCGAAGTGTTGTTGAGGAGCTCGTAGAAGCTGAATGTAGTGATGTCGTTTTTTCATTCCGTTGGCCTTCATGAGGATTTTCACATTGCGTTCGTAAGTGTCTTCGAAGCATAAGTTGACTTGCTAAAGTCTTTGGCTTATTACAAGTCCACACCCTATAAGCAGCTTATTCTGCTAAAAAAAACATGGAATAAAATAAAGTCACCACTTTTCTCCTTTGTCGTTGCCCATACTATTGTATTTCTTGGTTGTCAGTAATGTATTCTTTGTAGCGGCTTATCGGTTTCAAGTTTTCTGTTAGTTTTTCTTGCATTCTAGGTGCAGATACAAAGGTTTTTATCCTTTTACATGCTCCTAATGTGGCAAGTATTGGTTTCGTGAAAGCTCGGAAATTTAATCAAAACTAACATTACGATGATGGAGAAAACAATTTTGTTCGTCTTTCTGTCTATCGGTCTGAGCTGGATGCTAGACGACTTGACGGATTTACTTGAAATTTCGCATACGAGGTTATTTGGGAGTAAAACATAGAGGGTTTTAGGAATTGCCATATTAGGAGCAATGCTAAAGGTACCTTCTACATATCAGTTTTGGAAATATCCAAATTTCTTAAAAACGGATCTAACAATTTAGCTTAAACTTAATGCGGTTATTAACGTTGACAATTGAAACGAAATGCGTACCCAGTTTTTTTCACAAAATTGAAATAACAGAATTTTGTATTTAGGTTAAAAAAATTGAAAATCAATTTTACTACTGACACTTGTAATAACGCTTTATTATTAGTTTTAACCTTTAAGTCTTTTAACTAAATTTTCAGTTGTGGCCAAATATGGAATTAATAACTATTATCTGCGGATGAACGCATGCCAATGGAATTTCATCGACGTGGTATATTGACACATGGTTACTTTGCTATTCTTAGGATTAGATTAAAAATAAAAGTCTGTAATTCATGTTTATGATCATAAAATTGATTTATCTTAAAATCTTAAATTATATATCCTAAATTAACAGAATTGAAAATTTGGTATAATAACCTTAGCACCAACTAACTCTAAAAATAACTGTTTCACATTCCACAAGATGGCGTCTCTGATCCCCATAAATTTCAAGATCAACCATCGATTGCAAATTGTCACACATAGAAAAGAAAAATTCTTTGGTAAATAAACTTCATATGCATAATATATCTATCGGGCTGACCTACTTAAATGCTGCCAATATTTTTTAAAAAGAAATACGTTGCTCTCGAGTTAAATTTCCGCCAGCAATTTAATAGAACAAAAGTAATTAATTAAATTTTCCCGAGAAAATGATTTTTTTGTCAATTAAAACGAATATAAAGTGGAATTTTATTCGAACTTTTCTATAAGTCGCACTTTCTGTACACTGATTTTTCGTTGGATTTTTCATATATTTTTTGCTCCCTAACTCGAATATTTCTATAACTCGAACTACTCGAAGAGATATTTCAATCGTAGTTCTAATTTTTTTTAGGTCTTTACTCACTGAACTACGTTTTCTCAGAAGCGGAAAAGGGGAGGTCCCGATTGTTATTTAAATTCCATATTCATACTTATCATGCAGTGGCAATTGGTTTTTCTCGTGTGCGGGAGATTTTTTTTAATCGTACAGGTGACAAATAAGTATCTTTGGTAAAATTGAATATAGGTACAGAGAATTGGAATGATAACGATGGCAAAAATTACCGACTTCTTTAAAATAGACATATAATTGTATTCCCGTACAATTTGTGTATTTTCTATTACTCGAAATTTCTATAAATCGAACTTATTTTCTGGTCCCTTGTATCTTAAAAATAGTATAAAAATTAATCACGCATACTTTAACTGACAAAGAACATATTGCATTCAAGTTAACATTCGTTTTAATCATTCCGGAATAAATGCTTATCTGAAATGATTCAGTGGTTGAACCAGCATTAGGGGAGTTTAAGTGAGATTTATGCAATGCAAAGTAAAAAAATTCTCAATGAGATAATCCAACCTTAATATGCTTTTTAATATTTGAAGATTGAAGATTTGAAGTTTGCCTACTCGCAGTCAGATCACGTAAGTTATCAAAATACACAGTGGGCCCGTTTCAATTTTTGGTTGCAAAGTTGAACGAGTTTAGATATTTTGATATATATATATATATATATATATATATATTGATATAAGGCGAAACACACGGGTACCAATTTCGGGAGTTTTGAAAAAAATTGGTTCACCGGGTGTTTCAGAATCATGTGTTGAAATACGTCTTTTTTATCAATTGATTTTGTGTGAAAAATAGATGTTATTCAACGGGTCGTTTTTATAAGCTCAAATAAAAAAAATATAATTTTTTGACTAGGTTTCTAGATTTTTACTCCAAAACTTTCAAAACTTTCATAGAAAAAAACAATTTTTCTTTGATTTTTAAAATAAGGAAAAATCAGACATATGTATCTTTCTGCGCTTTTGAAGCTTTCGATATTTTCTAATCCAACGAAACACAAGAAATGTCAATCTATGAAAGGGTTAACAAACTCAGACACTCAACAATTTGTTTTCAGCGCCCCCTGATGTTGCTGTCTATCGCAGCTCAATCTTGTTTTACATAAAAAGGTAAAGTAATTCCCAGTCATTTCTTGTATTTGTACTCAGTGTGAAATCTTACTTCACTTGGTAGCGAAATCTCACTAAAACACCCCTATTGTCAAACCCACTGTCAAATGTAAAATATGTGAGAAATATAATATAATATACTTTTGAAAAAAATGGCCGTATATCTAAAGATTAGGCAAAACAAGCAGGACACGACTATCTATGGCCCTGTGCCAATTGAAATTTAACCAGTGGATCATTTTTGACATTAGTGTGGTAAAAAATAGACTACAAATTTTGAGTCTGATTAGGAGCTCGCTAAAATTAATCCAGTGGCTAGTTTTTGACATTTGGTATACCTACTGAGGATTGAGGGAGACGGAAAGCTCACTCGTGGATTATTCCTCATCACCAGTGCTCACTTGATGCAGGAAATCTTCAACTTCGTATTATAAATACAAATTTTTGACGCAACAGGCTTGTTAGTACCCAAGGCCGAGATTTCTCACAACCATTCATGTGTGCGTGTGTACTTCTTGCACGATGGCGGGACCTACTGTTTTATGCCGACTCCAAACGGCTATGTTGAGATAAGCTTTTCTTGACAATTGATACTACTCGGATGATTTGGCTTTTGACTTTTTATTTACTGACAATTAAAAATAATTAAAAGTTTTTTTTATAATCTGAAATCTATTCGATTTTTTTATTACTAGAAACGAATTTGATTGCAATTCCGTTGGGAAATTATTGAACATAGTGTCAAAATTATATTCCATTTAATTCAATTGACACATCAAAAAGCCATTTTTTTAACTTTGCCGAAATTTGAAAAATTAGCCAGTGGGTTAAATTCAACCTCCATTTTAATGCAATTGTCACATTTTGGCTAGAAAACTACTTCCAAAATTTATACAGATCAAGACTTTTTATAGGGAATGAAGATTTTGCCTTAACATCCTATTCAGCCTATTTTTCGAATTCATTTATACTAAACACGTTTCATTACATATAAACGGGTGATCCAAGTAGAGATACTTCTTTCAATAGCCTTTTTTGACAGATCACGTGTGAGTCGTGTCATGCTGTCATGTTATTTTTGTTTAGTATTGTTTGGCATTTCATAATGGAGAGACTTACGCGTGAACAACGTTTACAAATTGTTCAACTTTATTATGAAAATTCACGTTCTGTGAGGAATGTGTTTCGTGCACTTTGCTCAACTTATGGTCAACATAATCGGCCTACTGAGCGTACTATTCGCAACACCATCACCCATTTTGAGACCCAGCATTCATTATTGGATAATATTCGACCGAATAGACCACGTCCAGCACGCTGTGAAGAAAATATAGCGGCCGTAGCTGAGAGTGTACACGAAGACCGTAGAGAGTCGATTCGGCACCGTTCGCAGCAACTCGGACTGACGTATGGAACGACTTGGCGCATTTTACGTCAAGATCTTAAATTGAAAGCGTACAAAATACAGCTTGTGCAACAACTGAAGCCGCTCGACCTTCCTAAGCGACATCGCTTCGCTCTATGGGCTCTTGAAAAGTTCCAAGAAGATCCGACGTTTTCGAGTCAAATTTTGTTTAGCGATGAGGCCCATTTCTGGCTCAATGGGTATGTAAACAAACAAAATTGCCGCATTTGCGACGAAGAGCAAGCTGAAGAGATTGAAGAACTGCCACTTCATCCAGAAAAAACAACGGTTTGGTGTGGTTTGTGGGCCGGTGGAATCATCGGTCCATATTTCTTTAAAAATTATGCCGGTGCGAACGTAACCGTCAATGGCGACCGTTATCGTGCCATGATAACCGACTATTTGATGCCTGAAATTGAAGCTCGTGATCTCGGCGACATTTGGTTTCAGCAAGACGGCGCCACTTCCCACACATCGCATCAATCAATGGACTTATTGAGAGAACATTTCGGTGAGAACATAATTTCACGTTTTGGGCCGGTCAATTGGCCACCAAGATCGTGTGATATCACACCGTTAGACTTTTTCCTGTGGGGATATGTAAAGTCAAAAGCTTATGCCGACAAACCCGCTTCGATTCAGGCCTTGGAGGAAAACATCACGCGTGTCATTCGCCAGTTACCAGTCAAAATGCTCGAACGAGTGATCGAAAATTGGACTCGACGGATGGACCATCTGCAACGGCCAACATTTGATAGACATAATCTTCAAAAAATAAATGCCAAAGAATGTTCTTTCAAATGATAATAAACATTCTCCATTAAATTTGAATTTTCTGTGTTTTTTCTTTAAAAAAGTAGGGAACCTCGAAATGGATCACCATTCACAAACGTTATATGAAATGTTAGCTTGAAAGACTAACTTACGTTTTACTAACGTGTGATTTTTCAAGCGTAGTTTTTTTTTTAATCGATTAAAACACTCAAATTTGCATTAAATACTCAAAATGTGTACTGTAATCGATATACATTTCGGCCTGTATTCCACGAATTACGCGAGTTATGTTTTCCTGTAAGGCTTCAATCGTGTTGGGCTTGTCCACATAGACCCACAAGAAATAATCAAGAGGCGTTAAATCGGATGATCTTGTCGGCCAACTTACAGGGCCATTTCGAGAGATATCTAAGCTGCTCACCAAATTCATCCTTCAACATTTCCATTGTTTCACGAGCTGTGTGGAATGTGGCACCGTCTTGATAAAATCGCATGTCAACGAAGTTCAACTCACCAACTGGGGCAATAAAAAGGCGCGTATCATGGCTCGATATCGTTCGCCGTTGACGGAAACGTTTCTTCCACAGTCGTCTTTGAAGAAAAATGGACCGACGATGCCACCAGCCCATAAACCACACCAAACTGTCGTTTTTTTTTTCGGGATGTATCGGTAATTCTTGTATGGCATGTGGCTGTTCATCACTCCAGATGCAACAGTTTTGCTTATTTACGTATCCGTTGAGCCAGAAATGAGCCTCATCGCTGAACACAATAATATGGTCGTAACAAACGGTGCACATTTTTCACAGAGCACGATTTTAATAATAAATTTCAATAATTTGCAATTTGCTCGTTTGTAAGTCTTTCCATGATAGAATAAGCTGAAAACTTTTCACTTTGACAGATGACGTTTGGACGCCATTACTAACCAGTGCTGCCAACCTGAAAAACTTAACTTTAAAAAAAATCACCCGTTATAAGTCTGAATGTGTAAATCGCGAATTTTGATTGCGGTCGAGTTATTTTCTTAATGACATTTTAACAGATTATAAAATTATATTTTTTTTATTTAACACAACTGGAACTAGAAATAATAAAATCCGTAAGAATCAAAGTGATTTTAATGCTGTAAACATATAATAGACTTTTTTTGTTTTTTATAAATAGACCATTAGGTCTTATGGAAATACATACATTTTTCCAAAGCTTATCTTTACTGCGTCGAAATTTGTTAATTAGGAATGTAAAGTGACTTAACTCAATGTTAGGTTTTATGTCGTTCGCTGTTATAAATTCGCTTGTGATGATGTGAAAAAAGATTATAGCGAAATGTGATTCACTTTTTCATTAACTTGCAAATCTAAGCTATTTAAAATTGGATTGGTCAAGGTTAGAGACTATCAAGTTTTTTTTCAGTAGGGAATACGTTAGATGAGAAAATTAATAGATGATTGGAAAGAAATCATGTTTTTGTGTTCGATAGTTCTGCGAAAATAAATGTTATTTATTCATGTTTTATTGTTGTCAAACTTTTAATAGTTTTCAGTTCTTTTTCTGTTGGCAATAATAACAATAAAAAAAATCCGGTATGAGTTCACACGCGGTAGAAGTGAAACTGTATTCTCGTTAATTTGTAAAGCTTTATTGGGCAAAAAAGCTGATGCCAACAATACGCGGTGTTCTCAAACAGTCCTCTATCTAAGTACTAGAGCCGATATTTATACCCTATCCCATAGGGTTATATTAGTTTTGGTACATAGTTTGTAGCATAGAGAAATAATTTAGCTAGATATACCTCAAAGTATATTTTTTATCTCTTTTTCGTTACACTTTTTCGTTTCAAAAAATGCAATTTATAACGTCCTAAAAGAATTGCCACTCTAAAAAAAGTTCCACTAAATCCCAAATAATAAATAAATTATGGCTGACGTCTGAAATAGTCGTTATCTTGAATTATAGCCATGGAGTGATAACCTTCCTAATAGTAGGGTATGTTTAATTATTAAAATGATTCCTACAAAAGTATAAACTTAGTAGTGTACCAGAATAAATTTCACTTAAACAAACACAAAAGTACACAGTTTGAGAAAAAGAGAACAGTTTGAGGAGTACTGTTACAAAGAATCGATTAGATGATTAAAAATAGACAACACAAAATTTTGAAATATTAAATTGGATATACGATCAGACGAAAATGCTTGGGAAAATTGTGGAGAGGCACAAAGCAGTTGTGGTGGACTAGGACAATGCCTAAATTTGGACCCGATTAAAGTCAACAGTAATGAAAGCCACCATCATCACAAAAAAGCTATAAGATCAACGGGGAATAGTTTCACTTAAGAATCCCCAAGTCGAGAATCCTCCTCGACTAGTGAGTTTATGATTAATTGGAACAATTTTCAAAGCAGAAGTCAAATTTGTCTGTCAAACAACAGTTTTTAGCTTTCCAGGGGAAAGAAGTTGAATTCAACAAATTTTAGTCTTATGAAATTGCTTTTCCTGTTTTTTAAGTGAGGATTCATTTGTTGCTTGCACATTTTTTCTAAAACTCGGATGGATCCGTAAGTGAAACACGCCTACTGATTCTTTTGGTCTTCTGATTAATTTTGACAATTCAAGTGCATTAGAAAAGAATCTATTCATAATCGTCAAAAATCTGCCCAAGTATAATCAAATTTCATTTCTTATTCGTTTCCCAAAATATAGATCGGAGATAAAACAATTTTAATGTAAACATCATTCGTAAACCTCAAACTGAACGAGGTTATGCAGTTGGCACAAGTTGTCGATTTATAGTCAACCCGAGCAGTCGTATTAAAGAAACTTATTAATAAGATATTAACCAGTTGTGTTTTATTTTACAAACGAGCGGAATTAATATTGAGAAAAGTAATATTCGGACCATAAATAAACCTTAAAAATTCTTTAGTATAACGTTGTTGAATACGCCCATTACAAACCATCTAAAGGGTGATCCATTTCGAGGTTCCCTACTTTTTTAAAGAAAAAAACACAGAAAATTCAAATTTAATGGAGAATGTTTATTATCATTTGAAAGAACATTCTTTGGCATTTATTTTTTGAAGATTATGTCTATCAAATGTTGGCCGTTGCTACGTCGCAGATGGTCCATCCGTTGAGTCCAATTTTCGATCACTCGTTCGAGCATTTCGACTGGTAACTGGCGAATGACACGCGTGATGTTTTCCTCCAAGGCCTGAATCGAAGCGGTTTTGTCGGCATAAGCTTTTGACTTTACATATCCCCACAGGAAAAAGTCTAACGGTGTGATATCACACGATCTTGGTGGCCAATCGACCGGCCCAAAACGTAAAATTATGTGCTCACCGAAATGTTCTCTCAATAAGTCCATTGATTGATGCGATGTGTGGGAAGTGGCGCCGTCTTGCTGAAAGCAAATGTCGCCGAGATCACGAGCTTCAATTTCAGGCATCAAATAGTCGGTTATCATGGCACGATAACGGTCGCCATTGACGGTTACGGCGCTGAATCGACTCTCCACGGTCTTCGTGTACACTCTCAGCTACGGCCGCTATATTTTCTTCACAGCGTGCTGGACGTGGTCTATTCGGTCGAATATTATTCAATAATGAATCCTGGGTCTCAAAATGGGTGATGGTGTTGCGAATAGTACGCTCAGTAGGCCGATTATGTTGACCATAAGTTGAGCGAAGTGCACGAAACACATTCCTAACAGAACGTGAATTTTCATAATAAAGTTGAACAATTTGTAAACGTTGTTCACGCGTAAGTCTTTCCATTATGAAATGCCAAACAATACTAAACAAAAATAACATGACAGCATGACACGACTCACACGTGATCTGTCAAAAAAGGCTATTGAAAAAAGTATCTCTACTTGGATCACCCGTTATAACTATATATTTGAAGCATCTGTAAAGATTGATATAGAGTTTAAATTTACTACTCGGTTCGACTAGATGTTTTTTTGAGGATATGACCGATTGGGCTTGATTTAGTCATACGTCACTACATGCTGCTTGTTCTTGCATTTAACGATCAGGAGGGAGATGTATTGATTCCAGTCTTGCTTGAGTATTCAGTGGGCTAGTGGTTAGTTGGACTTTCCTGGAAAACAATGCCCTTCTCCATCATTTCTACCTCTGAAACGATGTACCGCAATGGCAATCTGAGAACCGAGGTTTCACTCAGTTTGAATGGATTCTCAATCGGGCTTTGTTCAAGTTGGCGGTGGACAATAAGATATCAGAGACCCAGTTTAGTTTCAAGGCGGGATATGACACTTCATGACGCCTTCAAACTGATCTCTGAAATAAAGTGCAACAAACCCATAAAACAGTGCACGGGTGCATGTCTGGCTTATTTAGAGAAGGCTTTCGATACTGTATAATGAGAGGCCTCTATCTAAAGTTGAAAGTTGAAAATCAACTTTCAGAAATCGGAAACTATCCTGTTTAAGGCACCGATGTCTGGGACCCCTAGGGACACGAGAGAGAACTGATCGTTAGACCCAACGGACAGCTTCTGGTGAGTTAAAGTGTAGTAAAGTACCTTGGCAAATAGTTAGATCAGTGTCATTATTTCAGCAGACATATAGATGCTGCTCTGACGAGAGCTAGGAAAGCGTTTGTCTTGACAAGCAGTCTTCTTGGCTACATGGCCCTTATCAGGCCGATGATTGCATTTGGGTGCCCGATGTGGTTCAACGTTGAACCATCTCAAATGGAAAAGATTCGGTTGTTTGCGAGGCAGTGTATAAGAAGCTGCTTTGCACTACACGGAACACCAGGATCTGACTACACAAAATACCAGCCAAGTCCTATTAATTTAATTTTCTGGTAAAACTCATTCGGTTTCAGGCGGCAAGAGTAATGGCATCGTCGTTGAGGCCTTCTACACCAATAATGAATATTTTGAGAGTGCGCGTCTAAGCATCTATATTCCGCCTTAAGCTATATTTGGATATTCGAGGGCTGACACAGGATAATTCGGCGTTTCCGTTAATCTACCCCGTTTTTCGAAGAACTATGGATAGGCGGCTTCTATATGACCGAGACGTCATCGCTCAAGGCGAGGGAGAGCCACTGCGGTTCAGCAGGAGTGTGTCCGATTGGGACCGTGCTGGCTTGAATAGATGGCGCGTTAGTTGAAATTATTAAACTTGTATGTCCGACTTACATAGCTTAAGTTTTAGGATAGGTTCAGTAGTCAGGGTGGCCAAAAAAAGTGCGTTGGAATATTAAATGTGGGGTCATATCCCGAAAGTGACAACACCTACGTTTTTTCACTGCTCTACCTCTTGCGAAATTCTGACAAACATCTAAGAATAACACTGTTTTGGGAAGCTTCTCAAATTAGCAGTTGGATTTGGCGTTATACTTCGCACACAGAAATGAAGAACCCTGTATGGGCCGAATGCCGGTAATGATCCTACTAATGCTGTATAGATTTACTTTGATATTGGGTCTCAATCCCAACGTCTTGCCGAATATTCTATTTTTATTCCAAATGACACATGTATGAGATTCATTTCGCCATGCTCTTCAAGGATCTTGTTATAATAAACGGAATTTCCTTCAAGTCTTCACAGAAGTAAACGTGAGAACTCTATTCCAGACCTTGTCTTATAGAATAAAAGAAAGTTGATAGATACAAAGGGGGCTCAGTGACGCTCTAGCAACACCTAAATGATTTTTCACTGGCCCTCCTCTCGTGATGAATTGACAAATCATCCGAGTAGTATCAATTGTCAAGAAAAGCTTATCTCTACTTATAGCCGTTTCGATTCGTCATAAAACAGGAGGTCCCGCCATCGTGCAGGAATTACACACGCACACATGAATGGTTGTGAGAAAGAGAAAGCTTGGCCCTGGGTACTAACGAATTTTTTAAATTTTTTTTTTGTTAGATACAAAGAAATCATTACATAAGTAATCATTAATGTGGAGGAGGAACAAAGTAGATGAGAAATTGAGCGTTAAAGTAGCGTCCATCTGAAGATACGTTATCCACCATTACTTGAAGAGATCTGATGTAAAGGGCATGCTTCCATAAATCATCAAACATTGTGGGACTCTCCATATGCTGACAACTTAGCTCATGAATGCTTTGTGGCAAACTCAATCGAAAGACTTAGAGATACCTGAGGCAACTGCTGTCACATCATTATATTAGATCCTCCATTGATTGTATCCGCAAATGCTTTTTGTCTACCTTTTCATGTAGGTATTTATCTATTTCAAAAAATACTAAAAGCTACATGCATCATTCGACTAGCCAGTAGTTAGTTGGCATAAATTCCCAAGAAAATGTCTAGATAGTTGAATAAATAGGTTGGTGGAAGTCCCCTGATGTTCTATTCTCCTAATGTGTGGTTTTAATTCCTGTACTCTCCTTTTCTTATAAGACGGCTTGTTCGTTTTTGACGGAGTCAAACTTCGCTTTTATTGCCCCAATTACAAATTGCCCGTGAAGGTATCGTATATCGGGTGACGGAGTGCGGATAGAAACTTTCATTTGGCAAGAACTATGTAGCCCGAATTCCACTCATTGTGCATACCTCCATGCATCCAAACATTGCAATTATTTGGACCAGGCACTATATCAAGGAATCACCACCATATTTAAGAAGTTATAATGTTTCTTCTAATAGTGACCACTTCTACATTGAAAAGAGCTTCTTCCTTGATAGCCTAGAGCCAGACATTGTACTTGCTTTCGCGCTTTCGACACTTTCACAACTGCAAATAATGGTACTTGAAAATATTAACATAAACCTTAAGCTTTTGTGACTAGACCTGCTTTGATAATTCTTAATGAAATTAGGCAAATCTGTACCTGAAGTGCTAACATGCCCTATTTATATATGCAACGAAAAATACTAACCTCTCACGAAGCTTCAAAATAAAATTGAACGCAATCAATCAAATCATCACTCATTTCGACTTATCCAACTCAAAATTCCAACCAATATCTTCTACAAACATCACAGCTTAATAAGAGGAAACATAAAACATTGTTCGCAACAAATGCTTTCAACATAAAGACACATTTTTAAAAACATTTCGATTCAATCTTCTACGACGTCGCTACTTGTTATGCGAATTATTGACGTTTTCCGTTTACACCTTCCCCGACAAAAAAAAAAAAAACACGCAAATCTTAAACCATAACTCATTTGGAGGCCTCTCATCCATGACGAAGCTTCATGTTGGCAGCGACCTTGCTGCTGGCGAAATTTTTAATTTGTTTTAACGAACCTAGTCTTCCTTATAAGAAAAATAGTTCTGCAGAAACCTCGCGGTTCGAATTAATTGAATTTGAAATAAATTGTCCATGTCGTCTCTGAAGCTATTTCAAGCCTTTCATCAAAGAGTGGTGATACCAGTTTTAACTTTGAAGACGTTTTCCTTCCGTTTGGTATTTGGCTGTCAAAGAGTGTATTAATATATCGATTTTTGCTAATTTGTGAGTTTTTTTTGCGTCGAATTGTTTTTTTTTTTAATTAAATTGGCAATTACTGGGTAAACGAACGTTGTGCCTAAAAACTGTAGAGGTGGGGTTTGTTTTCGGTAAATACCCTTAAGATCACTTCTAAATTTAGACAAATGGAAATTTTTGGAAGCAATTTGTAGTAGAAGTGATTTATCACATTCAATCTCAAAGTGATGGGTGACTTTTGTAATAACTTTTGACAGGTCTTTAGATTCCTATAGGTGTTTGTCAAATATCTTTGTGGACTTATATTTGGGGAAACTAATTGGTAAAATAATAAAACAGTTCAAAAATGCATGCTTTTTTAATTGAGAAATTGCAAAACAAAATCAAAGGGCATTAGGTATTCATGACCCGCAATCATGCTTGTTTGGAGAGTTCATATTTATAGCCGATGCGGTGGAGATCTTTTCAATGTCAATGTCAAGGTGAAACAACCAATTTTGAATATGACCTTGGGTTAGGTTTTACATTGTATTGGGCGTATCTTGTTGTGGTCTTTGTGAAGTTACTGGATATTGAATTATTTTCAAGATATGCCCTACTGGGCATGTAGTTTAGATAAGCAATCCCCCTTTCTATGACAAAGGTTATGCATTTCATGGTCACTAGGTATCGCGACCTTTTCATTCATTCTTCTGGTTGCTTTGAATTAAGTTTAATAACAAATGGAATGCATTTTATATTGAAATGTGTTACAGTGGGACATGCCTACAAGCCAGTTAGTCGGTTCATCTAGACACACCTAAAAGTCGCATTCAGGATGCGCCGGGAAAAAAGCTGGAATAATGATTCTTGGAACAAGAAATCTTTATTGAAAAACTGTACAAATGTGAAACTTTTCAAAAATAATGTTTTTTTTAGGAAAACAGATTTTAAAACATCGACAGTTCGAAATCACACCTTTATTTTGCAGCTTGTCTTCAAAAACATTTAGATATTAGATAACAGTGACGGAGCAAGTTTGTTTCTTCCTAACTATAGCCTTTAAAGGTGTCGCTATCGTTCTTAATAGGTTATGATCAGTGAGTTCCCCTTTCGGTGAGATTTTTGTATACATAAGAAATTTGTTCTTTCGGTTCTTATTATGTTCTAGTCCTTCCTTCTGATATTGGCTTGCATTTAGATATGGATAGAGTTTTAATAGCTTCACTCAGCTTCACTATCAGCTGGCTGTAAACTTCCTATATCCTTGTTCCTAAATGTTAGAAAACTCTGAACTCATCAAATAATGTGATTCCTATATAAAAACTATAGTCGTCTTTAAGTTTGTGACTTTTTTTTCCTCCATATCGACGGAATATATACGATGCGCCATCTTTTATGTCGGTATGTGAATATTGACTAATTTTAAAAGAATAAAATAATAATTCAGGTACTTTTATTTAACATGGTCTCTTATAATATATTTAAATAACTCTTTGAAGACAACTTCAATCAAAAGGTCGCCTCTATTAAGAAAAGCTAAACATGCCCGTTTTGCTTTGCGTTTTCCATTAGTTTTTCGAGCATCTCGGGCGGTAGAGCGTTGTTTTTTTCACGAATGTTTGACTTGAGCTCGTCAGTGGTCTGAGGCTTACTACCGTACACTTAGATTTTCAGATAATTCCACAAAAAGAACTTCGTAGGGGTCAAATCTACAGATCTGAGTGACCAGTCAATGTCGACATTTTTTTTATAGCACAACTCCAGGGAATTTTCTTTAAACTGCATTGCTAGATTTGCAGTATAACACAGTACCTCGACATCTTGAAACCAGTAACTATCTACACCTTTTTCACACATTGTGGGCAGACATAATAAGCCGAAGTCTCGATTCGACTGTTTTGCTTCCTTTGAAGAAATTATGAGCCAATAGTGATTTTGGCGGAAACGCCGTCCCAAACAGTCACTTTTTGGGCATGCAATGGTGTTTTATGGATCTCGTGTGGATTCCCCATATCCCAAAAGCGGCCATTTTGCTTGTTAACGGTGCCAGAAAATGTGAAACGGACCTCCTCAGTCATTAAAATTTGCTTCCAAATCGAGTTCAGCGTCAATCATTTGAGTGACTTCTTGGATATATTCCAAGTGACGTGGATGTTCTGTCGGCAATATTCTTTGTGTCAATTGGACTTTTTGGGATACAAACGCAATTCATTCTTTAAAATGCGCCACATGGTGATTTCACTCAAGCCAAAGTG
Organism: Rhingia campestris; assembly: GCA_932526625.1. NCBI lineage: Eukaryota > Metazoa > Arthropoda > Insecta > Diptera > Syrphidae > Rhingia > Rhingia campestris. The sequence continues at coordinate 36,564,954 of OW052185.1, read as the reverse complement.
TTGAGCACCGTGACGATATGATATGACCAGTCGATTCTCGGCAGCAATCTCTGTTAGTACTTCAACCAATTCATTGGAACGTCTTGGGCGTGAATTAACGACGGGGGTGTCAAGGATCTCCTACTATCCATTGTTTAACAGAATACAACACCAAACGACGAATAGTGTTTTCAGACTTGTTGGCACGATATGCTACGTTTGATGATATGCACATTGAGTTAATGCAGCTGAACGTCTATTTTGAATTTAAAGTGACACTGTTTTGGTATGAAGCCATTCATGGCTTAAATTGTACTGAATTAGTGCTTCAAAAACACATCTACTCAAGTAAATCGATTTTTAAATGTCAAAGCTATTCAATGTTTACATACCGACATAAAATATGGCGCACCCTGTATACACTGGCAAATCTCTGCTCGTGGGCCGCTTGTATTAAGCTCGTTAAAACACAGATCTAATAGTGCAAAAAAATAAAATAAATGGATGATAACTCTGTTACTTAATTGCATCCTTACTTGCCAATACATTCCGTTCTCTATTGTACAGGAAGGCAACATTACACCTTTTTTGAAATGCCATCCATTCATGATGTAGGGCTTACATCAGTGCGGGAGTGGCCTCACTTCACAGGCGTGGTTCGAAGATTTTGTTTTCTACCACGTTTAGTTCCAATCTTGATTTGAAATAGTGTAGAGCGTGCATTCGCCATCAAGGCATACTTTTCAAGCGGATGTTTTGTTGTCGCAACCCAGCACGCCTTCTGAAATCTCTTCAATGTAGCCCTGCTGTGACTTGTCCCGGGCTGGAAATAAATTTCTATATTGGGTTACTATGTTCAGATGAGGGGTCCGTCGGCCTATCAGATCACCCGAGAATATTTAGACACTGAAAGCAGCTGTCAGTGAGGCCAATTTTCATGAAGCCCATTTTTTCTTGAGTTCATGTTTCAACAAACAAAACAAGCGCTACTGGACTGTCACGAGTTCCTGAGAATTGGTACAAGTGTCACAGTATTCACCTTAAATCACAGTGTTGTGTGAAATTTTCTCACTTGGGATTGTTGGTCCCTGTTTTTTAGGAAAAAAAAGGTCACAGTGACAGTAAATTCAGAATGGTATATGAAAATGTGACAGGATTGGTTTTTCCACGACTTGATGATTTGGACATTGGGGACATTTGCTTCCAAATGAAACTGACCAAATAAAATTTATTATTTCCCATTTATGGCCTTAACCCCAAAGAGTAATATAATTTTTAAATGTACAAATGCGTTACTCATCAATGAATTTATATGGTAGGGCTAGAGGGTATATCCAACAGGATATTTGATTCATAGGAAAATTTGTGTTTGAGATTTTTGTTAAAAACATGTGTGCTTAAACCTTTTTGCTGGTGGTGTGTAGACGGTGGGCGGTCCGTCTATTGGTGCAGTGACAGTGACATAAAGTGACCTTGACGAACGACGACAGGACATGACTTTACATTTTTGTACGACTTTTCAGGACATTGGTTGAGACTGCGGAATAGTTGAGGGGCTATTCCTCGTAGACTTGGCCAGAGGATAGCCATCGGTTGTGTTACGTGCCCGAAGGGAAGGCCAACAACATTCGGCATATTTTGGGTTTTATCCGATATACTTGAAAGATGCCGGGATTAGTTTGATCGTGCTTAGGGTTGTTTTTAGTTTTTAAAAATATTTTAAAAAAAGTATTTTCCTTTTTTTTCATTACAGTATGTTAGTATCGCGCTTATTTTCCCAGTATTTTTCAAGTGTATTGGCAAAGTATTTCGATTTCCTTTTTTTTCTCTTTCTTTCTTTTCCTTCTAGAGCCCTTTCCTTACATTTTTTTTTTATTTTATTTATTATCTGGAACGAGACAAAATGTTTGTTGAACTAACATGTTTTGGGAAAGGGCAAGAACAAGCCCAGTCTGACCAGTTGAGCCGAGCGATTGCGAACTTCCCGCACCCTCTTCTCCAACATCGAAGTATGTTGGTTTATCTAGACTCACAACACAATCACAATCAATGGTAATCATGAGTCCTGGCACCCACAACATTTTTTTTTATTCAAAATTTAATAATTCATGTTACTTTCCACAAATTGCGTACAAGCAAGGTGTTTGACCTTGTCCAACATTAATTTAAAAAAAAATCGAGATTTCAAAGAAATTGCGCCATTTCCCAAAATGTGTTTACCATTGAACTGGTCTACCTTCATTTGGACCTACGAAAAAAAAGCCGGTATAGATAAAATGAATAAATCATTTTTTTATTTTAATGGTGAATTAACTAACGCCGTGTTGATGTCTTTAAGCTTTGTCATCAAGCCGACATTGGCATTTCCATTTAGTTTTTTTTCCTCGATTATTCACTTGTTAAAGCTTGCCTCTGCCGATGGATACCAGAAAATCCCTTTTGAAGGTTAGCTATAGGGCCTCTGTCTATAACTCACCTCTGCTCTAATAAGGTGTAAAATTAGTTTATACCGGAAGACTAATTTGAAAATTATAATTCATAAGGTCACAATAATAAATTCATCTTGTTTCAGTCTATCTGCACAAACATGCATGCTGACAGTCTGAGCTGTTTTGGACCACTTTGTCTGGGATAATAATCATTGAACTTAATTTGGTGCTCCCCTTGAGCTGGATCTTGGAGTAGATGCATCAAAATTCATGTCATTTAACGTCAAGAACACGTCGCGTAAAATTCATTGAGATGGAACTTTGTAGAAAAAAAATAAATTTGCATATTTATTTAACTATAAAAGATGTATAACAAGCTTAATTGAATAATTTTTTTTTTAAATTGATTATTGATTAAATCTAAATGCCATAATTTAATAAATGATGCCTGTAATTATAGAAAATTTAAATATCCAAACGGTGTCAATGCATCTGAAGACGTGCAGTGGTCGAAGGCTCTTTTTAATTGGAATAGGTCACCGACCAAAATAGAAAAAAATAGGAACACATTAATGGAAAAAAACATAACGCTTGTACATTAACACAGTTTTATGATTTTGTTTATCCCTAAGTCTTGATTGGATTACTCCTTGAACTTAGAGTTACTGATAAGCTGACAACTTTTAAATTTGTATCCGATTTGATTGCAAAGAAATAAAAACCGAGTGCTTCGCGGAAATGGTTCTTTCATGGCTGATGAACTAAATTTTGTGCACACTTTTATTGAGAGAAGAAAAAAATATTAATGGCTTTGGAGTTGATGAAATGCATAATTTGTACAAGCAATCATTTTTAACTGACCAAGAGAAATTTTCCTGATTGGGTAAACATTTTCTTAATTAAAAATTTGTCTCTAATACTACAGGGTAGACCCTAATGCCAGACCCTACCGGAAAGTATCATAGATACAAATGACATCAAATGTTAAGTCGTTTGTTTTCTTTAAGCGATTTTAATTTTAAAAATTACTTAAACAAATTTGTTTCTATTTCTTTTATTTTATTTTATAGTATAGCGTTGGAAAATAGGGTCCTACATAATGGCACACCCTGTATAAAAACAAGTGAGCTTAATGTTTGTAATTAAGGTTTTCCTGAAGATGCTTAAATGGAAAAATTGAAAAAAAAGAAACTTTAAACAAAAATGATATTGTAACCAGTGCTCTATTTCATAAACAAACCTCTGACCTATGTATGTAACTAAAAAAAATTAAACTTCAACCAATTCTCTTACAAACCAACAACACGCGGTTCCTTATGTGGTTCCCATCTTAGAACTAACCGCACCCGACACTGCTTGTTTTCGGTGATCAGACGAGAACCGATATTTTTTTTAATTTTTTTTTCGTTACACTTTTTCGTTTCATAAAATCCAAATCACACCATCCCAAATGAAGTTTTTGGCATAAAACTTAGATTCTCACTTCATTTGTGTGTGCGAAGTTATTATTTTTGGCAAGAGAACATATTTTTAACGCCCAATTCGACCAGCAAATTTGAGAATCTTTTTATAGCAGTGTTACTCTAGTATAATTGTTCAGTCTGTCGCAATAGTTTTAGCAGTCAAAAAAAATTATTGAAATTGCACGATGGCATTCTCCTAGGCCATAGATGCTATCATACGAGGAATTGAAGTCGATGAAGTGATGGTTTTTCTCGACTTGAAATTAGTTGATATTTTCCAAGATTTGCCTTAGTGTGAAAATGGCGCAGGGGCATAAGTCCCCGAGACATAAGTCCCGAATTGGTTTTTCAGGACTAATGTCCGACTTTAGTGGGAAATAAGTCCCGAACATAGTTTTTATTGTTGAAAATGGGACGCATGTCCCGAAAAAAATTAAACATTAGTTTATGCTACTCCTAAGCGAGTAGTTCTTAGTTTTTCTCAAAGGATACACCTAAAAAAAATTAAGTTAAGATTCTGTTTTTTTTTTTCTACTCCAGTGGTGTGCGCAGCATTGCCATGTTGAAAAAAACATATCAAATAAAAATATTTTAACGAAAAATGTGTTGAATATGGCGCCTGCCTGACGACTTTACATGCCCTGAGCGGAGCAACGATGTTGCGTGGGGACGGTATGTAAAGTCATCAGGCAGGCGCTTAAGTCGACAGTTTTATTTGTTAACGGTACTCTGGGTGGCCGGCTTCGCGGCAACAAAGGATTTCAACTCTCTTTCTGGGGACAGTCCACGCTCACGCAACTTCGTTGCTCCGCTTAGGGTATGTAAAGTCGTCAGGCAGGCGCCTTAGTCAACACTTTTTTTTGGTAAAATAAAATTTTATTTGGTATATTTTTTTGGACTATTTGTTAAAGCAGGTGGGGAGGTCTTCTTAGTTTTTCTCAAGGCGTATATTTGCTAAAATATTTATGTGGGGCATAAGTCCTGAATTAATTTTTCAGGACTAAAGTCCCACTCAAGTGGAGCATAAGTCCTGCATTGAATTCAGGACTTATGTCACACTTTAATGGGACATTAGTCCCGAAAAATCAATTCAGGACTTATGTCCCTGCTCCGTGAAAAGTTGGTCTATGATTGATCTGTCGGTGTCGATAAGTGTATTGCAGAATAAGACGGCCTAGTACGTTGGATAGGATTTTATATCTAACATTTAGGAGGTATATGCTTTGTTTATTGATACAAGACATGGAATCACATTTTTTGTAGGTGGAAATATATGGACCTAATATTCCAGTCATCTGGTATGCTCTCATCCATGCGGACTTTATTGATGATGTTTACATTTTTTTTGCCCCTACTTTAAAAGGCGTGCTGAAATTGAATTGTTATTCAATTACATCTATTAATTCAAAAAAGGGTATTACAATCAGGGCATGTGCGAAATTGAAAATAAAATAATTATATGAAATATGATATTGTTGTTGATAACTAGAAAGCAATCTGAAAAAAAATGTTGAGAATTTGAATTTAAGGGAGAAGAATAATTCATTTATAATGGCTCCCAAATTGACAGATTTTCAGCACATTTTTCCAAATAATTTAAAAAAATATGGGGCTTACCGCTCAAATGATAAGTGCAACAGTTTCAGCTGCTATTTACACTTTAGCCTGTTTTCCAATTATGTATTTCCTAAAAAACTTTGCCATTCATCGCATTTTCATTTTCAAAAATGAATTCATTAGTTGTAAAAATGAAATAAGGAATTTCTCATAAAATTTTATTTTTGAGTACAAGTTTATCTTATAGTTAAACATTTTAATATGAAAAAAAAACAGCAACAAACAAAAATATTTAAAAATATATATTATTTTGCTTTTTTGTTTACGCAACACCCTGTGTCACAGTTCGGAAAATTCTACTCCTTTTCTATCTCTCTTCAACTGCAGGACTTTCTTACTACCGTCTTTATGTGAGGCATAGCGATACCTTAAACTATTAAATCGTCGGGAGTGTCCCTACTCACTGTAGGTAGATATACTCTGGCCAAAAGTTAAAAATACGTTAAGAACTATTTGTGCCAAAACGTATTATGTGGACTCCTTACAAACAATAACTGTACCACAGATATTCAATTTCATTCGATTTGACAAAATAGTCTGCGAGAATCATACAATTTTCCTTATTATGGCCTAAATCCAAAATCCGTTATATGGATTTTCGCAAAAAAAAAAAAATACTGAGCATGCAGTTTTGTTGGAATTTATATGCTTATAAGAAATGTTAACTTTAATCAAAATCGTTTGTGCCGTTTTCGAGTAAATCGCTAGGCTAAAAGTAAAAAACAAAACATATGAGAAGTTTACAATATATTCTGTGAATCGTTTAATACCCTTACCCCTCTCATCCTTAAAATGAATGCACCCAAAAAGTTGGCGGGACTAAAAACTGAATGGGGTTGAAATATAGTAATTGACATTGTCATTGTCACCACATCTTGTTCAGACAGTTTGTCTAAATCTTTTATGGCTCGATAAAAAAAACATATAAGAAGGCTAAAATCCGCTGTGCGGATCGTTTAATACCCTATCCCATCCCATCCTTAAATTAATATCCCCAAGGTGTGGTCTTTATGGGCATAAAGTATTGTAAATGACGTTGCCACAACATAATGTTCAGAAGGTTTATCAAATTCTTTTATTGTTCGACAAAAAACAACGTTTTTCTATTGTATATGCCTTGGGGTAGGTCATACAAATGGTTTTTGTAACAAAACGCCCCTAAAAAGTGGGCGTGGGTTACAATGGTCTATTGACGAAATGTTCACATTAATACTACCAATGATTGCGCATCAAAACTTTTTTCGAAAATTTTAAAATTTCACCGGAAAACGTTTTTTATAAAAAACGCCCCTAAAAAGTGAGCGTGGCAAAAAACTTTATATTGACGAAATATAGATATTACCATTCTCTAAATATGATGCTCAGACACTTTTTTTTAAATTCAGTACGTTCAATACGTTTTCCTAAAAAGGAGGCGTGGCAGTGGGCGGATTTCAAAAATTTTTACACTTGTTCTGGTGGCACGGACGATGATCCTATATACCAAATTTCATTATCCTAGCTCAAAATTTTAGGCCCAAAAATCGGTGACGAACAGACAGACAGACGGACGGACGGACGGACAGACAGACAGACATGGCTAATTCGACTCAGCTAGCGATTCTGAGTCGATCCATATACTTTGAGGTATATGTAGCAAAATTATTTGTCTATGTTACAAACTAAGTATCAAAACTAATATACCCCTATGGGATAGGGTATAAAAAGTTATTCTATTACATATGCTATAGGGTAGAAGGCCCACGAAGGAAGGAAGTAACAGACATCTGGAATATCTCCGATGACGAGATACTACGGATGGAGATTAACGAAGACACCTTCCTCGTTGGAAACGCAGACAACATCGCTGCAGTGATAATGGCAATAGACTCTGAAAACGCGCAATGAAAGTTGAACCAAGCCATGCGACAAATTACCTTCTGGATGGATGAGCAACAGAAAAAACTGAGATAGTCCTTCTGAAGAAGAAGAGAATCCCCACGCAAATCGACTTCGAAATTGGCTCTGAAGTCATTAAGAGCAAAGCCGCGGTGAGGGATTGAGGATCGACACAAAACTAACTTTCTGGCAACAGATAAATTTCGCAGCTGAACGAGCCTCTAGAGTTATCACAGATTGTTGTGATAAGTCATAGCGAGTAGACGTGTTTTCTTGTGTTTCTAGTGTTTATCCAATTTTGCTTCTGTTTTTCATTTTATTTTGTTTATTGATTAATATATTTTGTTTTGAATTCGGTTATTCATTGTGTCGAATTAGTGTTTAGCGTTTAATTAATTGAATGTTTTATCAGCATCTTTAATTTAACGTAAATTAAATATTTTATGTGACAAAAGGTAAAAGTATAATTTACTAGTGGTAAGCGGTATTTTCGCTTGTATCATCTCTTGTGTTGTACTCTCCCTAGTTCCACAGTTATTTGTGTATGTTTAATTTTGTTTTAAAATTTGACCCCTCCCACTGTTTTCCTATAAATCTATAAAAATAACCTACATTAACAGCAACTTTTTTAGCCCAAGTGGTTAGGCAGTCAGCAACAATTATCTGTCGTGGGTTCGAATCACGAACGGACAACTTTTTTCTTTTTTTTTGTCATACTCATTTTTTTCTTTTAATTAAGTAGAGCAAAGCATTGCCATTCGGCTATTATATATATTCGGCTTTTATATATATAATGGATTGTTTAGCTCAAAAAATTTTTTTTTTTTTTTTTTTTACGCTGGGAGGTGGTAATCTTCCAAAGGCGAAACCGAGCCCGTACTCAGTAACAGTGTGGTGATTTCTACCCACTAAACCCCTTCTCCCGTCTTCCCGTTTTCCCTGCGTTACAACCTTCTTGGCATTTCATTGTCGCAGGGCGGGGATTAGCCAGCTTTCCAATTATTGCACCTAGTAGTTAAACCAATCAGCAATTTGTCTTTCATATTTTTAAAATTCATATTCGAAGTATTTGTCCATAGAGGATTTAATACTGTTTTTGTTTTATTTTTCGAGCTATGTAGCTAGTTCAAAAGGTTTTATCCTTCTTAACCTCCTAGTCATATTTCTAGTATTTAATAGTTCCTTCATTTCTGAGCTGACGTGATTGAGAAGCCTATGTTTATGTCTATTAGCTACTTTTTTGACTTCATCTTCAATCATTTCTATTTCTAGATCTCTATGCAGATCAGCGTTTCTTATGTACCATGGTGCATTTACTATATTCCGTAGAACTTTGTTTTGAAATGTTTGAATTTTCTGTAAATTTGTTTTGCATGTGCATGCCCACAGCTGGAGCCCGTAGGTCCATACTGGTTTTAGAATTTGCTTATAAAGCAGTAATTTATTGTAATTTGACAAACAAGAGTATTTCCCTATAAGCCAATACATTTTACTGTAGCGCATATTTAGTTCTTCTCTTTTTTTCCTTACATGTGCTTTCCAGCGCAGTTTTGCGTCTAGTGTCATGCCTAGATATTTGGCTGTGTTTGCGTAATCTACTTCTTTATCATTTATGAATACAGGTATGTGCTGAACATTTTTATTTGTAAAATTTATATGGACCGATTTTAGTTCATTTAGTTTAATTTCCCAATTTTTTGTCCATTTTGTTATATTGTTCACTGCCTTCTGTAGTTTTTTTTGTCGCTACTTCGACAGTTTCTCCCACAGCAAGTACAGCTGTATCATCTGCAAATGTTGCCACAGTTGTTTCATCACTGTTCGGCAAGTCGCTAGTAAATAAGAGATATAACACAGGACCTAACACACTTCCTTGTGGTACACCGGCTTTTATTTCTCTTAATGTGGAGTAGTCATTTCCTAGTTTAATTCTAAAGAATCTCTCTAATATATAGGACTCTAAAATTTCTGAAAATTGTTTTGGCAGATGCTTTTGCAATTTATAGATCAGTCCTTTGTGCCATACTTTATCGAAAGCTTGTGCTATATCGAGAAATATAGTAGAGCATATCTTTTTTTCTTTAAATGCTTTTTCGATTTTATCTGTTATTCTATGCACCTGATCGATCGTGGAGTGTTCACTTCTAAAACCAAATTGATGGTTTGGGATTAGCGATTTTTCTTCGATTATTTTGTTCAGACGTTTAATCAACATCTTTTCGAATAACTTGGACAACATAGGTAGTATAGATATGGGGCGATATGAGGTGACTTCACTAGGCGGTTTGCCTGGTTTTGGTATCATAATCACCTCCGCGACTTTCCACATGCTAGGTACATACCTTATCCTGAATGCAGCATTTATGATCTGTGCTAATTTCTTTAAGCCCTTTTTTGGGAATTGTTTTAGGATTTCCCCTGATATTAAATCAAATCCCGGGGCTTTTTTAGTACTGATGCCCTTTTTTATTTCGTTGGCAATTTCTTTAGCCGTTACCGGTTGGATGTGTCTTTCCTCTTCGCATAATTCTTCGCTTTCTTGACAGTCTTTATCTTCATATGGTTGAAAGACGCCTTCAAGATATTCAGCAAATAAATTAGCTTTTTCTTGGTTGCTTTTTGCCCAGTTACCTTCACTGTTTTTAACTGGTGGAATGTGAGCAATTGGTCTTTTCATTTTTTTTGTTGCCTTCCGGAGTGAGTACTCGGTACTAGCGTCATTTGTAAGATTGGTAAGGTATTTTTTGAGAGACTCATTTTTAAATTCTCTTATCGATCTTTTAAGCTGGTTGTTTAGATTATTCAGTATTGTTTTGTCTCTGGGCGTCCTTGTTTGTTGCCAACGTTTTCTAGATCGTCTCTTTTCCGTAATTATATCACATATTACTTTTGGATACGAGTTTTGTTGGATTTTAATTTTCGTTTTAGGTGTTGCAGCCCATGCAGCTCTTTGGATATTTACAGTTAATATTTGAACAGCATCTTCTAATTGTTCTTCTGTTCCAATTGTTTCTAAGAGCTGAATACTATCCTCTAGATGCTGCCTGAAGTAGTTCCAGTCAGTCAGCTTATTTCCTAGCCTTGGGCTATCTTCTTTACTAGTGATTTTATCGCCAAGTGTTAAAAGTATTGTGGAATGATCTGAGTCAAGATCAGGCCCTTCTTCTACCTTTATATTGTTAGACGAGATATTCTTTGTTACGAAGAAGTCGACAAGATCAGGGATTTTGTTTCTATCTGTTGGCCAATACGTAGGTTTAGTTTTTAGTAGTTTAGCTCAAAAATGCGTAGAACCAAAAAATTCCACTAATGCCATTTTTGCTTGTTACGGCCCGTGTGGAAACATGTTTCACGCAAAATGCGTTGGCTCTTCCAACGCATTTATGGATAAAATAAATGCAACTGAAGGCGCATTCTGGTATTGCACTGCATGCCGTAAATTGTCCATCTCGAGCCTAGCTTTCAAAATGTCGGCATTTAAAGCCGATATTGTTAGGCTCTCAAAAGGTTTCAAAGACCTTTTCGAGTCTTTTAATCATGCAGTATCCACTGTGTCTGCATTCTCTGCCCTTGTCTGTCCGTTGACGCTTCCACATCTACTGAGCCTTTGCCAAGATTGGAGCAAGATATTTCCATAGGAGAACACAAAACCCAGAAGTATACTGATGCAGATTTAATACAATCTGCCCCGACTCATGTAGCCAATGATAAAGTTGTCGCTATTAAAGGAAAGCGAACTCATCATCGGCTAATCCAAGAGCTAAACGCACTAACCTTAGAAGTCAGATTCTAAACAAACCCAATTCGAATCCAAATTTGTCGGTAGGATCGTCACCGACTGAGACTTCTTTTACTTCTCGCAATATAGCAAATAAACCGTCTACTTTAATTCGTTTATTGACTTCGGAATTATCTACTATTGGATCGATTCCTAAACCCAAATCGATTTTTATATCAAGATTGAAACCATATACTTCCTCCGAAAATGTGATGACTCACTTGGTTTCAACAAACCTCGTCCCCGCAGGTACCTCTATTAAATGTACTAAAATTAGTAAACCGGAAAGTTTCGTTTCTACATTTAAAATAGTTGTACCACCAAATCTATTCGAAAAAGTATGTGACACTAACTCATGGCCCGTAAACACTATTGTCAATGAGTTTAAGCCACGGAGAGCTAAACGCGGAGATAAAAGCTCAGCACCAAAAAACTCTACCGACTGTCCCTCTACTACCAAAATGTAAGAGGGCTCCGAACAAAAGCAAAAAATATATTTCTAAACTCTCAAGCCTTTTCACACGACATATTCTCCTTAACCGAAACGTGGCTCAACGCCAGTATACTTGACTCGGAACTTTTTAATCATGAGTTCTTAGTATATAGAAATGACCGTCACATAAATGACCTAAAAGCGCTTGGAGGAGGTGGCGGTTCGCAGTCACCTTACCTCTGAGAAAATTGATTTTCCATTCATTCTTAATACCGAAATAATTTGTGTTAAGATAACTATTGGAAATAAATACCTTTATGTCGCAAATGCATACATTCCCTCCTATCGCCTTGGTACTCTGTATTCTGAGCTATCAAAGGCTTTAGAATACATCTTTGACTTATCTTGTTGTGACAGTAATATTTTGTTGCTGGGTGATTTCAACTTACCACACATAGAATGGGTGCCTTCGGAAGGAGAACCTCATTTTATACCATCAGAAGTCTCTGCACAACAAGAGCTATCATTACTTGATAACATTTTATCATTTGACTTACAGCAAACAAGCTGTAATAAAAGATTGCATGGATAGAACTATCCCAGTCAAGCATTCTAAGAATGGTCAAATCCAGCATCCTTGGTACACGAAAGACCTTAAATCTCTTCGGAATATACGTAACCGGGCCTGGAATAATTTTGTTAAAAGTCAGAATCAATACGACTATGATAAGTACCTGAATTATTTTAAGGAATTCTCTGCGATGTCAAATAGTTTATATAATGGCTATATAGCCAATATGGAGAACGCTCTTAAAAGTGACCCAAAACGCTTTTGGAGTTTTGTCAATTCGAAGAGAAAAACGGATGGATATCCAGCCAACTTCTCTTACAATAATTCAAAAATATCGAGCTCTATTATTTTATCTAACTTATTCGCAGAGAATTTCAGTAAATCATTTATTGATACATTAGCGAACGCATAGTAACAATCCGCATCAAGGCCAAATTCGCCAACATAAGCCTTATATGCGCTCACGCTCCGACGGAAGAAAAAGATGATATAGCTAAGGATTGCTTCTACGAGCTCCTGAACAAAACCTATGAGCGACTACCGAAGTACGATGTTAAAATCGTGCTGGGAGATTTTAACGCAAAGGTAGGAAGAGAAGACATCTTTAGAAGTATTGTCGGAAAACATAGCCTACACGACAACACGTCTGGTAACGGACTTAGGCTAATTGATTTCGCTACGGAACGAAATGCCACTATAGCCAGCACACGGTTTCCTCACCTCGATATCCATAAGGGGACATGGCGGTCTCCAGATCAACGAACGGTCAACCAAATTGATCACATTGCGATAGATAAGAGGCACGCATCCAGTATTTTGGATGTCCGAACATTCCGAGGAGCTAACATCGACTCGGATCACTACCTTGTAGCAGCCAAGGTAAGAATGCGGATATCCACCACGCCACAACAATCCAGAAATACTGTGAAAAAATTTAATGTCGGAAGACTGCAATCGCAAGAGACCGCCAAGACCTTCGCACAACGCGTAGCCCTTAACCTCTCGATTAACACCATACCACCAGCATCGAATGTCGAAGAGCAATGGCAACGATGCCAACAGGCCATTAGATCAGCCGCAACTGATGTGCTAGGTTTCTCGCGCCCACCAGCAAGAAACCCCTGGTTTGATGAGGAATGCCGACAGATGCTCGCAGCCAAGAACGAGGCCTACAAGGCTAAGCTGCAGGTGAAGACGAGAGCTGCCATTGAGCTCTATAGGCAAAGAAGAAGGGAAGAACATCGGCTTTTCAGCAAGAAGAAAAAAGAGCAAGAAAAGCGCGCGATCGAGGATATAGAGAGGTGCCACTCCAGGAACGATGTTCGCAAGTTTTACCAAAGTGTAAAACGTCAAAGCCAAGGATACAAGGCTCGAACAGAATCCTGTCGAGATGAACAAGGAAATATTGTAGTTGAGACACAGTCGATGCTGAGGATATGGAAGAACCACTTCTGCAGACACGGCGATGACGAACAACATTCCGCTGTCAGGCAGAACGAACCATTCAATATTGGCAACGACAGCGAAAACTGCCAACCACCCGACCTGAGTGAAGTGAGGATAGCAATATCTAAACTCAAGCTTAATAAGGCTGCCGGAAATGACGGCCTTCCCGTTGAGCTTTATAAGGCCGACGGAGATGACTTGGTAAGTAACATCCACCAACTCATAAGCCAAATCTGGTCGGATGAAAATATGCCTGAAGAATGGAACCTCAGCATCGTTTTACCGATCCACAAAAAAGGAGACCCTCTGAACTGCGCCAACTACAGCGGCATAAGTCTCCTCAACATCGCCTACAAGATCCTATCTGCCGTAATATGTGAACGCCTGAAACCGTTTACCAACAACCTGATTGGCCCTTATCAGTGTGGTTTTAGGCCAGGAAAGTCCACAACCGATCAAATTTTCACACTTCGGCAGATCCTGGAAAAAACTCAAGAAGTCCAAATCGATACCCACCACCTATTCATCGATTTCAAAGCCGCATATGACAGCATTTATAGAGACGAACTGTACAGAGCCATGTCTAGTTTTGGTATACCGCCCAAACTCGTCCGTTTGTGTAGGATGACGATGGAGAATTCTCGCTGCTCCATCAGGGTCGGAAACGACCTCACCGACACATTCGATACCAACAAAGGATTTAGGCAAGGCGATGCGCTGTCATGTGACTTCTTTAATCTGATTCTTGAGAGAATTGTGCAAAACTCCAAAGCCAACACCAGAGGCACAATTTTCCAAAAGTCGGTGCAACTACTAGCATACGCTGATGATATTGACATCATTGGTAGGACTCAACGTGATGTCATAGCCACGTTTGCTAGTATAGAGAAGGAAGCGGCGAAAATGGGTTTAGCAGTAAATGAGGGTAAGACTAAGTATATGCTGTCAACACGAAAGGACACACAACATCGACGAATTGGACAGAACGTCACCATTGACAGATATAACTTTGAGGTAGTACGGGACTTTGTCTACCTCGGCTCCGCTATTAACTCTGACAACAACATCTCGTCAGAAATTAAACGAAGAATTACTCTTGCCAACGGCTGTTTCTTCGGGCTAAGAAGGCAATTTAGTAGTAAAGCCCTCACTCGAACTACTAAGGAGATCCTATATAAGACCCTGATCATCCCAGTCCTACTCTACGGCGCTGAAGCATGGACCGTATCAAAAGCGGATGAAGAAATCCTTGGTAGATTCGAGAGGAAAATTCTTCGAAAAATCTTCGGTCCCGTTTGCGTTGACGGGCTATGGAGACGAAGATTCAACCAAGAACTATACGAGCTGTACAGCGACATGCCCCTGGTCAAAAAACTCCGCATTGGACGTTTAAGATGGCTAGGACATGTAGAACGAATGGACACCAATACTCCGGCTCGCAGAGTCTTCGATTCCCAGCCAGACGTCGGACGCAGTAGAGGAAGACCTCGCCTTAAGTGGCGCGCACAAGTGGAAACCGACCTCAACCAACTTGGAGTGCGCAACTGGAGGCAGTTAGCTAAGGACCGGGCTAATTGGAGAGGCATGTTGGTTGAGGCCCAGGTTCATTCCGAACTGTAGCGCCACTTAAGTAAGTAAGTATTTATTGATACCCTCTTGTCTTAGACGAACAATATTTCAGTTATCTCAATGACTGTTCTCAAGTTAGTTTCAGCAACACGTCACATTTGACGATGAGACCATAATTAAATATATCGCTTTATTAAATAATGATTATTCTGCTGGGCCTGATGGAATCCCACCAATAGTCGTAAAGCAATGAAAAGATGCTGTTTTGCCATACCTTAAGTATATGTTTGAAAGCTCCCTTAAAACAGGAGTATTCCCAACTCAATGGAAAAATGCATTTATTACACCTGTTTTTAAAAAAGATGAACGAGGAGACATTTCTAATTACAGACCTATTTCAAAACTCTCTTGCATTCCTAAGTTATTTGAACATATTATTTGTTATAAATTGGTATTCCTGTGTCGAAACATTATCTGTAAAGAGCAGCATGGCTTTGTAAAAAATCGATCCACTGTCACAAATCTCTTAACTTTTATGCATCATTGTTCCAATAGGTTGGAAAATAAAAAAGAGGTCGATTGTTTATACACTGACTTCTTCAAAGCTTTTGACCAGTTATCACATAACATCATAATTTTTAAACTTAAGGCTTATGGTTTCCCTCCAGGTTTCATAAATTGGGTTCAATCATATCTCTCACTAAGAACTTATCATGTAAAATTTAGAGGCTCTAAATCCAACTCTTTTGTTGCCCAATCTGGAGTACCCCAAGGTAGTCATTTAGGCCCTATCTTATTTATTCTTGCTATTAACGATGCAATGGCTTGTATTCGAGAGAGCAAAATACTGATATATGCTGATGACATGAAAATTTTCAAATGTGTAGGAGATCTAAGCGATTCGCTTTCACTTCAAACTGATTTAAATAGCTTTACAAAATGGTGTTTTAAAAACGGTTTGAATCTGAACCCCACTAAGTGCCAGCATATGTCATTGTGAATAAATCCAACTCTATGTTGGGATTTATAAAAAGGTGGTCAAAAGAGTTTAATGATCCTTATGTCACCCTTTCGTTATATAATTGTCTAGTACGCCCTCACTTGGAGTACGCCTCACAGGTGTGGACACCCTTCTATGTCGTTCATTCAAATAGAATTGAGGCAGTCCAACGTAAATTTATAAGATTTGCTTTGAGAGGACTTCCATGGGATGATGTATTATTTTTTTTTTTTGCATGTACAAAATTTGCCTCCGTATAGGTGTCGAATTAAACTGCTGCAGTTGTTGCCTTTGTCTCAACGTAGACTTAACAATGACATGGTCTTCTTACACCAAATATTATCAGGACAAATAGATGCTCCTGATCTTTTAAGTGCTATTGGTTTTAATACCCGTGGAGGTTCCTATAACCTTCGTAGACTAAATATTTTACATATACCTAATCATAAATACAACTATGGTATGCATGAGGCTATAAGTCGCATGAGTAGAGTTTACAATAAAAATAGCGATGTAGTTGAACTGCATGTTAGTAAAAGTAGTTTAAAAAACACTTTGCGTAATTATATTCTAGAGTCGTAATAAGTGTATGTTTATTATTTTGTTAATAATACAAAAATAAAGTTTAATTTCATCGTTTATTGATTTTGTTAGTGACGTCAAACTAACTTCAGTGTTTTGTTATGTCCCACTAACAAATGCGAACATAGGTGGTCCAACGCCAAGCAAGCGTAGGCTATTAATTTCGACAAGGAAAGCCATTTTCCTAGGCAGTGAGATTTGGACAGACGCGCTTCGACAAGAAAAGTACCAGAAGCAGATGGAGGCATGGCTAGCTCTTACCGAACGGTGTCGGAACCAGCCATTCTTGTAGTGGCAGTAGTGACTACCATCGATCTCATCGCGGCACAAAAGATTTACGTCCACGACAACAAGGCGGAAATTGGATTGGAAGCGGCAATCGACCAAGCAGTGCAGCAAACGACATGGAAGTGGCAAGTGCGCTGGATCCCGGAAAGCATAGGTAGGTGGACAGCGAGGCTGATAAGAAATGTGGGAAAAGTGGAACGACCAGAAAGCAGTCATCCAAATCCTTACCGGACACGAACATTTTAACGCTTTTCTCCATAAGATTGGCAAAACGGATAGCCCAACCTGCCAGTACGGCGACTCTCTAACAGACGACGTACATCACACGTTTTTTGCCTGCAAAAGATGGGAAGCCGAATGCATTGTCCTGGAAAGCAGCATTGGTGCCTTCAACCCAGAAAACATATTGAAAAATGCTGACGAGCGACTTGAATTGAGGAATAATTTGCCAGTTTGTGGAAGATATTCTCCAAAGAAAGAAAAGAGAAGAAGAATAATACCGGGAAATCAAGTGAGTCCGAAAGGGTATATGATTACAAGAAGGGCGGTCCCAGGGGTGTGTATCAGAAACCACAGGGTTGGGAAGTGTTTTAGTTCGTATACCCCGAAAGCATGCGGAAAGAGCCGGACAAACGGGGATGGTCAACGCAAAAAGGCCTCCTTATGGTGCGTAAAACATTTCTCCTCCCCCCAACAGGAAAAAAAAATGATCTAACTTCTATATTTGTTGGCACTTCTATGTGAACATCTGGTGAACATCCAAGAATAAACAACTCAACTGAGATGCTTCTAAATTTTGTTCATTATGCCAGCACAAATAACTCATTGCACATGCAAATAACTAAAGAACTTTATTTTACATCGAAGTCCCATGTTATTGTCTTTCAAGCTCCTTGCTACCCAAAGTACGTTGCTTCATCTCAGACCTTGCTCAAAATTCCCATAAAGATAGAAAAACAAGATTCATATCAAATACAAATTCCACTTTTTTGGTTTCACAATAACAATAACAACCACCTATTTGGACTTGCCAATAATATAGGTCAACATTAATGTCCTCATCATGTACTCAATTCGGCTCCAGCTACCCGTCTTGATGAATATGATTAATTCCGATAATTAACACAAATTGAATAATTGAATACTAAGTGCACCAAGCCCAAGAACGATTACGTTAATCTATGTATAGCCATATGAATTAATCACCGTTACAAGCTCGTGCTTATTCCATTTATGGCTTAACATTAAATTGACAACACATTTTATGGCAGCCATTCATCAGCATGCACTTACAGCTTGCTCATCAAGCTGATTTAGAGGTAATCACAAGGTTAACCTTATTCCTCTATCAGATATACAGCTGTGGTCATTTGCCTCATCAGAATGCAACAGATGCAACCGATACTTTCCCATTAATTGCATCTTGTGCTAGGATTTCCCACCAACAAAATGGAGGATGTTAATTCGTGAAGTGCATCGCATAAGTAAGTCAGGTAATCGCCTGAACTGCATTTCCGTGAAGTGAAGTAATTTCTCTCTAAACACAAAAAAGTGAGTGAATTTGAATTCGTGTCACACGTTAAAATGACACTTGTCACTCAAGCCGGCAGTTGGATTTGTATGACGATCTGCAGCGCAATGAGGTGGTAATTAGCGAGCCAAGCCTTCGATGAGCATTAAGCTCTTGGGTGTGACTGTAATTCATTTAATTAGCTTTTTAGCGTTAAGTTGCAGCGCCATAAGCCTTGAACTTGTTACTTAGGTTTTGGTTTTGGGTTACTCGTTTCTTTGGAACTCATTATCATATGAAATGTGTGCACTTAAAAATATTACGTATACGCACGCGTGCAACTTGTTTAGATTAATAACAGTTGGCGCAAAAGTTGTCACCCGTCGCAAAAGCTGTCACCCGATGTTTTTTGGTTGCAAATATTTAAATTCTTCAGCAAAAAAAGGAGAAAAAATTATTCCATGATTCATGTCTTATGCGCCACCTATAATAATTGTTTCGATTTTTTTTGCAAAACACTTTAAAAAATGGCGGCCACCTTGTATTAAGATTTATTTTAAAATTATTTTTTATGTTTTTTTTTGCAGATTTCAACAAATGATTACGGACGACGTAAATCATCAGTGATAGCGATTTATTTGAGTTCAAAAATGCAGGCGTTAACATTTGTATGCAGTGTAATATTCGTGGTACTGGACTTTGCACAGGGACAGAATCAAGATGACAACGGCAGTAGTTTATACATGAGAAGGTAAGTATTGAGCTAACTTTTTAAAAGTTTTGAAGTACACATTGAATCGTTATGTACTCTACAAGAAAGATCTTTGAAAAACTTTTCTCAGATTAGGTAAACCAATAACGCTCATGGAGGGTCCTGAGATGATGCTTGCTGATGTTTATCGACGCTCCCCTTGAGTTGTAAAGAGTTTTTCATTAAAGGCTTCCTATCTTTAAGTTTAAATAAAATATGGAGTGTGTGTGAGATATCATCGAAATTTTGTATTCGTTTGAATCGATGCCATTGTGTTCAAAATATAGCATCGTTCATATAGTGGCTCGCATCCGAAATGCCCAATTTTCCATGACTCTGAACCATAAGTGAGCCTAAATTTGACCGGTGGCATGATTTCTTTTGGCTTGGAGGGCCGCTGTGGTTTGCGGCTTATTCACATCGACCTGCGACTTCAGAAAACCCCACAAAAAAAAAAAATTCTAAAATTCTAAAAAAATTCTTGGTGGCCAGTTCACATCGCCTCCAAGTGAGAAGACCATGTCCTCGAATCGTGCAGAATTTCTAATGTGGGGTGCGCTATGTGGCACGTAGCGCCATTATATTGAAACTACATGTGTTTATATCATCAAACTTAGGCCGAAAGAAGTTGGTATTCATCGACCCATAGCGCTCGCCATCCTCAACGAAATACGGACCGATGACACCTGCAGCCGCAAATCCACACCAAACAGTGACTTTTTCGGGGTGAATTTGACGCGTTTTGATATCATGTGGATTGGTATCATTCAAAATTCTACAGTTTTATATGTTGATGTACCCATTCATCCAGATATGGGCGTCATCACTGAATTTTTCTATGAAAATGAGGGTCAACCTCCTACAGTTCTAGAGCCCATTCACCGGACAAATGTCGTTGTCTGTGGTCGTTTACCTTCACCTCCTGGGTCAGTTGAAATTTGTTCGGGTTCAGGCTCAAGTCATGACGCAAAATTCGCCAAGTTGCGGTCTGATATAGGACGAGTTCTTGTGAGCGACGTATCGACTGCCTCAAATTCTCCTGTACACTCTCACGGACAGCGGCGATATTTTCGGCAGATCTTGCGTTTCGTCGACGTACGGCTGTTGGTTTATCGTTTACTGAGCCAGTGGACTTATAAACCATAAACGTCCTACCGTTGTGCTTTCAACGTTTTAATTTTTTCAGCCTTCTCATTAGCGGTGGACTGTTTGTACTGCATGTACATGTTGTACTGCATACGAGATTCGAATATCGAGTATCGGTTTTTTGACATTCTGTAATCGGTGGTCGAGTATATTTTCATACTCCATTTAAATTTAAAGAATTTTAACGTACACCAATTTATTTTAATAACATTCACAGAAAAACAATACATTTGACATTGTCAGCCATTAAATATCAGTGTAGCAGAATTTTGCTAGTACAATTGATAGGTACAATTTTAAATGTAGTTACACCATCATTCACTCACTCGATAACTGATGTGGTTCATTTAAAAATTCACGTCGGACACACACCTTCCCTTAAACACATTTATGATACCAAAATCAGCTGTCATTTCAACATTCAGAGGCAAATAACCATTTTGGCCACCTACATGTTACCAAATGTCGCATCCACATATGTAGAAACTTTCGTTTGATTTCTCAAAACAAAGGGTATTGCTTTCCTGGACTCACCGATGAGTTTCATAATTTGATTTTGCTCACACACAATCGCACGTACACAAATTTACTTATTGACAGACAACACACTTTCTTGGTGCATACCGGTGCACCAACGTCCTTTCTTCAACCAACATGCCAACAAGAAACTTCCCCATTTTTTGCACACCAACGTACGTGTTGTCTGATAGCGTTTTCAATTGGGATTTTCAGATTTGCTCTCAGATTTAAGATTTTACCCGTCCCAATCGAACATAAAAGAGATTGATCTGGTTTTGTGTGTGTGTTAGGGTGCCATTTGACAGCGTATTGTTTATCTTTAGTTATAGCTTTCATTGAAAACCATCATTTGAAATTTTCTTTTACTCATTGGCGAGTTGGTGTCAAAACAACGCTTATGAATTTTAGAACATGATTATCCAAAAATATTTTTAGTACTAATTATAGTTTTTTCTATATTTTATATATTTTATTAAGTTCTAATTATAGTTTTTTGCAGAAAATCACTTTTTAGTTTTCACTGATCACAAAAAACACAATCAAACTGCGAAATGCAAACTTCAAACTGGCATAAGTCAGATGTTAAATGTTTTTGTGTTGGTGCATGTAGGTGTAAATCTCACTTGGAATCCGAATCTTTAAAAGCGCTCTAGAGTAAAAAAAAGAGTGCTTTTTGTATCCCAATCGAAAACACTATGAGATAAAAGTCCATACATCCATCCATTACACACGAACAAACAGCCACAACAACAACCACCCAAAAATAAGTTTCACTTCAAAGAAACGCCTGGTAAGCCAACAACAAGCGATCACTGACATCAAGCAGCGTCAGTTGTGGTTAGTACTTAGATGAAAAACCGGATCAAAACACCGTCATCGTGATGTTTAGTTTTCTAAATCGAATTCACACCGTCCCAAAAGAAGTTTCACTTCAAAAATAAATTTTCAGGTGATTCGTTAAGTTTGCGTGATAAAGGTTACGATTAAACTGGATGCAACCAAGAAAGCAAGTCGCAATTGGATACATGGCACAACGCGTCAAAAACCTACTCTTTTCCAGCTCTCTCCAATCAAAGAAAACTCCATCTAGGACACAAATTCGTGAGCTGGCTAATATTATTAGGAAAAGTCTACAGATCCACAACGGACCTTTTCTGGCAATGGAGACCAAGATTATTATTTTTAAACAATCTTAACAATCTGTGTAGTGAAATAGACCTGCTCAAAACAAATTTGGCTTTTCTGGTAAGGTTAAGACATGAATCGACACCATTCCTCTATAATGCAGAGTCTTCAATTCCTACCATTAACGCGGTGGTGGAATACTTTTCCTTTTGTGGTGTCTACAAGTAGAAACTGAACTCAAGCCACTTAAAGTGCACGACCGATGAAAATTAGCTAAGGACTGGGCTAACTTGTTGAATGTTGATAAACCCGACTTATTAACGATTACAATTCAATTTTGACTAAAATTTCTGATTGCAATGCCAAATATCTAACTACGCGCTGATTTTTCTATACAAGGTAGCATTTCAAATAAGTCAACTATGTTCAAAATCTATGTATCTACATTTTTAGGCAAAATCCACAACATTTCTCGAACATCTCTTCAAGTGTCATTGAAATATTGACAACAAACTGTGAGAAGTTCCCAATCCATCATGCATCCAAGATTTAATGAACTGTGTACACCGTAGTTGGAATTGTTTTCCTATTAACATCTCGCTTGACTGTTCGCTAATCCAAACATAGCTCAGTGGCAAAATGGGAAAGATTTGTAAATACTTAATAGTTGGCCTACCGTAGACGTATCTCAGAAGTGATTAGAATTCATCTGCTGTGTATCTACATCAGTATGAGTTCAATGGTTGGAATAATAAATTAGATGTACTTGCTAACGAGCGGTGTAAACAAGTGTAGGTGAGGTGATTGTCGAAAATGAAACCTATTTGCATAATTTAATAAGATTTGCAGACGAAACTAGTCGGTAGCAAGGTCATGTAGGTAAAAACACGCATTAATTGTGCCAAAAAACGTGATGGGGCGGCAGGTAATAAAGTCTAGATACAAATTTCCTGATAAGTAAAATAATAAGAAAGCAACTAACTTACTTACCTAAGTCCGGAATGAACCTGGACCTCAACCAACATGCCTCTCCAATAAGCCCGGTCCTTAGCTACTTGTGCGCGCCACTTAAGGCGAGGTCTCCTTCTACTGCGTCCACATCTGGCTAGGAATCGAAGACTCTGCGAGCCGCAGTATTGATGTCCTAGCCATCTTAAACGTCCAATGCGGAGTTTTTTGACCAGGGGTATGTCGCTGTATAGTTCTTGGTTTAATCTTCGTCTCCATAGCCCGTCAACGCAAAACGGGACCGAAAATTTTCCTGTCGAATTGACCAAGGATTTTTTCATCCACTTTTGGTAATACGAGCCATGCTGTAGAGCAGGACTGGGATGGTCAGGGTCTTGTATAGGACCTATTTGTAGTTCGAATCAGGCTTTACTACTAAATTGACTTTTTATCCCGAAAGAACAGCGGTTAGAAAAAGTAATTTTTCGTTTGACGAAAAGTTTTTAGAGAGCCTAATTTCAATCAGTGACAGTTAGGCCTCTTAAAATCAATTGCGGATCAAATGAGCTGGGAGGTTTTTAATTTAACGAGGTGTGAATTTTGAGAAAAAAGAAAACATTTGAACAATGACGCAGTCTAATTGAGAAAGTCTTATCTAAGAAATTTGAAGGAGTCTATCACTAACCTTGATTATACCTTGTTGGATGTTTCTGGGGTTATTTTTTATTAATGGTTAAAACGATGAACTGCCTTACAGAAGATTACGTTTCGATCTATGTTATTGCAACATCAAAATATTTTTCACTGGCATTCTCGTGTGAAGATCTGACATTTCATCCAAATAGTAGCAGTTGTCATGAAGAATTTATCTCAACAAGCAATAGCTAGCACCATTGTGCAAGATGGAAGAAGGTCCCAACGAGCCTGCTGTGCCAAGAATTCGTATTTTTTTTTGTCAAGCAGCAACCTGATGTTGTTAGCAGTGTTGCTTACAGCTTCAAACTTGAAGTGTGATCGCTATGGATTTTTAGATACATTTTTGAATGCTGTATTGAAACAAAGATTCTATAACTTCAATGGTTCTATAAAGCCTGGGTTCAAAGCACAGAGCACTAAAAAACATTCTTATTAGGAAACAATCTATGTAATCAAAAGATGGTTTCGAAACTCAGTTTCAAATTTGATGTCAAGCTAGGTTGGGGTAGGTTAGAGTGGCTGACAGTGATTTGCCAGCACAACTAGACCATAATTGGTCCATTCTGCTACAACGTGGATATTGTCCATTCTCCTTGTTATCTATGAGAAAACCATTCTGAGCTTCTTTTAATGTAACGGAGGAGACTATTCGCTTCCGTTTATTTCAATTCGCTGAGATTTTAAAAGTAGTGAGCTCCAAGATGGAGCTTCCTTTAGCTCGACAGGACCGGGAAGTTACAAAGAAGATCATAAGTATTGTTTATTCTTCCCCTTCGTTAATACAGCTCCTGCTCCATTCCTGGCCACTCCTGGCCATTCTTCGAATGAAGGCCTATCCTTTCCTCGTGCCTACCTGTTAGACTGTGTCCATTGATGACACCAATGGTAGCACTAATGTATGATCTAGCGAGAGAGATCAGTCCCTTGGATCTACTTAAATCCAGCTTTTGCCAAATTTGTTTGATTATTTGACACGTCGTACAAAGACTTCATCTATGATTTGATTTGCTGTTAGCCAGCTGCGATAGTAAGATTGTACATGTAGTGATAGGAATACCGTTCACTTTGTACTAGGTGTCGGGTAAGACTGGTGATTTAGGTCCATACTTGGCAAGTTCGTCAGCTCTTAGGTTTTCTGGAATGTCCCTTGCCAGGCAAGCAGCAGAGTTTAATGTAAAACTGCTCTGCCATCTTTAGAAGAGATCAGCGGCAATCTAGGGTTATCTTTGAGATTGATGAGACTGATTCCAGAGATTTGATGGCCGATTGGCTGTCCGAGAAGATGCTAATATCCTTGCAGATACATTCTCTTTAAACCAAGATAAGGCTTCTTTGATCGGCATGAGTTCCGCCTGGAGCACGCTGTAATGATCAGGAAGACGGAAAGATAGGCTGAGGATTAGCCACCAGCAACCACTCCGTCATTTGTTTTGGCTCCATCGGTATAAAAATGGATCGAGTCATTTTGCACAGGTTCTTTACTTTCCCATGACGATTTGTCTGGGATTGTGACCTGGAAACTCTTATCAAAGTTTAACTTGGTAAGGGTGTAATCGATATTTTCAGGAATATTTGTGTGTTCATTTAGTATTGTTGGGTGGCCAGTTTGAAGTTTGGGTAGAAGGTGAAAAATAATACCTAGTGCTGCTGAGGGTGTTTTTCGAAGTGCACCACCATTGCACAGACACGCAGTTCTTTTTTTTTATTATTTGATAAGTTTATTAGTTTTTGAAAAAAATTTTAACATCTCTTAAAATACTAATTTATGTACATGTGATTTTGTCTTACATATACGTTTAAGCCTTTTTTAAATTTGTTTGATCTCTAATAAATAATGGTAGCTGATTAAATATATGAAGTCCCTTGTAGAATATTTGGTTGTTAGTGCTCAACAGATTGACTCTTGGTATATCAGAATTTCTTTGTGTTCCTCAGTATGTAGCTGTGTCTGTCCGAAACGTAGTTCAGGTTTCTTTTTAGGTACTCTGGTAACGTATCGTTTTTAATTTTATATATATTTTATATATAAATATTACGACTAATCTTTGTTTCACACTTTAAAAATTTAATTTGTTATTTATTGGCGTATAAACATGAACTTTTAAGATTGCTCCCATTGCACGATTTTGTAATCTGACCTCCTTTTGTCAGTTTCACTAAACATAATTAGAATGGACGCGAAGTAATCAAAGTGCGGTAGAATAATTGTATTATATACTGTTATTGCACATTTTCTATTGAGTTTTTTTCTTATTCTAAACAAAAAATTAATCTTTTTACTTATTTGCGAACAAATGAAATCGGCATGTCATTTAATATCTAACTTATGATCTATTATTGCACCAAGATATTTTATTTGTTTAACTATTTCTAGTTTCTCATTGTCAATTTTAATTTCGATATCTTCATTACTATTTAGGAACATTCATTTCGATTTATTGACATTTAACTTTAGCTTTTTACTATTTATTCAAACATTTAAATTACTAAGGTCTTCTTCAATTTTTTTTTTATTTCATAAACATTGTTACCACAGACATAAACAAGTGTATCATCTGCAAAAAGCATTACCTTACAAAATTTTAGGACGCTAGACATATCATTTACATATAACATTCGATTGATCTTAAATTAGAAATCGAAACAATGCAAGTTAGCTCTATACAAGTCAAAAGCAGACAATCCTTTCTGAAGATATCGGCTATTTACTGCCCAACACGATGCAAGGTTGAGAAAATTGACTTTGAAAACTTGCTTAATTCCACTGGACAACGTTTTGTCATTGGAGGGGACTTTAATGCAAAACATACATTCTGGGGAACTAGATGTATTTCACAGAAAGGAAGGAGGCTTTATGATGTAGGTAGAAAGTACAATACCGAATTTCATACTACGGGAAAACCAACTTACTGGCCAACTGATGTTAGAAAAATACCGGATTTGATCGATTTTTTTCATTGTAAAAGGTCTGCCGTCCAATCGAATCAAAGTTGAAGAATGCTTTGATCTTTCCTCTGATCATTCTCCAGTCATTTTTAAAAACAAGCGAGTCACTGATTATAAATAAAAAACCACCCAGATTAACAAACGGGAAAACCAACTGGGAATGTTTCAAAAATGATATTGAAAATAATATCCGATACCGACTGGGTGTATCGCTTAGAACCCCATTGGAACTCGAAGTCGCGGTTGACTCATTTATCGATACCATCCAAAAAGCAGCATAGAATAATAATCCTCAACAGAACAAAATTGTGAGCTATAGTAAAATTAAGTACCCCCGAGAAAAACAAGATTTAGTAAGACAAAAAATAAAAGCTCGTAAAAGATGGCACCAAACTCGTGCCCCGCAAGATAAAACACATCTCAATCGGTTGAGTAATTTGCTATCAAATTCGATTAAAAATTTGAAAAACCAAACTTATCTGCAAAGCCTAACCGCTGGAAAGGAATCGAATTATTCGCTCTGGAAAGCAATTAGAGTCATAAAACGGCCAAAAATCGCTGTGCCGCCAATTAGGGTAACTCAAGACGTTTGGGCAAAAAGCGATAAGGAAAAAGCTGACGTTTTTGACTCACATCTTGAGGAAACATTTAAGCCATTTGATGGTCCAGCGCAAAATGAAAGCATTAATATATTCGAGAGTACAACCGATAATAACATAGTAATATATGCAAGTATTGCCGAGCTTTAACGGGAAATACAGAAACTAAAGCCTCCAAAAGTTCCGGGTTATGACCTGATTACAGGAGAACTTCTTAAAATGTTGCCTCGGAAAGCATTAACTAAGCTTCTTTTTATTATAAATGCAGCAATCAGATTAGAATGCATACCAAGACAGTGGAAAGTCGCGGAAGTGATTAACCAGGAAAATCACCGAATGAAATAAAATCTTACAGGCCTATTTAACTTCTTAAAATAATTTCAAAAGTTTTTGAATGCATATTACTCGGTCGCTTACACCCCATAATTGAACAGAAACGTCCTTTCCCTGATCATAAATTTGGGTTATGAAATAAACATTCAATGGTGGACCAAGTACATCCAATTACAGATGTAATTGAGAAGACTTTCGAAGAAAAGATATTTGTTCAGCCGTATTTCTTGACGTGTCGCAAGCTTTTGTCAAGGTGTGGCACAAAGGCCTTACGTATAAACTAAGTCAAGTTCTGCCAGAACAATTATATAAAATCCTCGTGTCGTATCTTGAGCATAGACTCTTCCGTGTGAAACTTGGAAGCGAATATTTCGAGTTCAAAGAAATAATGGCAGGTGTACCGCAAGGAAGCGTCCTTGGACCAATCCTGTACCTCCTATTCACTCGTGATATCCCACAAACAAACGATACAATAGTTGCAACGTTTGCTGACGATACTGCTATACTAGCAGTTGGCACAACAATAGAGGAAACAAATATCAAATTACAAAACGCTCTTAACGAGATTAATGAATGGACTAAATCTTGGCGAATTGCACTTAATATGAGCAAAAAACAATTTGCCTGTACTTCTAAATACGGTTCGAGTTCCGTTTGCAAATGAAGCGAAATATCTCGATATGACACTCGATGCAAAATTAAAATGGAAGTCGCATGTAAAAAAAGAAATGCGAAGAACTTAAGAATAAATACAGAGAACTATACTGGTTGCTCGGAAAATATTCGAAGCTCAACCTTGATAACAAGCTGCTTTTATACAAGCAAGTGCTAAAACCGGTTTGGACATATGGTATACAACTATGGGGTTGTACCAGTGAAACGAATCTAAACATTTTACAAACTTTTGAAAACAAAATGTTAAGATCATTCGTCAATGCGCCGTGGTACGTATGGAACACGTTAACACAACAGTCCTCCAAATTCTTGACGAAACAAATATATTGCGGCGTCTTTAAAGAACTAAACCCTTAGATTTGGTCCGATAATAACAAACCGCGCTATTAATTGTGGAAAAAGCAGGAATTCTCAAAGGAAAGTTACCTGTCAAACATATTAAATACTCGTGATAAAAAAATTGCTAGATAAGTCGAATACTTAGTTGCAAAAGAAATACAAAATGGGTGGTGGTTTTAGTGAGTAAAAATCTCACACTACTTTGGGCACTTGCTAATCGTGTCTATGAAGATTTCCACCAACCCACGGAAAAAATGTGCATATAACAGGAACAGCACAACTCCAAGGATTGAGCCCTGAGGAACACCTATCTCCACAAACTTCGCACTTGATATTTCATAGTCAATTTTCGTAATTTGTTGTCTATTTAAAAGATATGCGTAAACCATTTAAGCTCATTGTTTTTTACACCATAACTTTTTAGGTTATCTGATAGAATGTCATGATCAACTGTCTCAAATGCTCTCTGAAAATCGAGAAACACTGCAAAAATGTTCTCTCTTTTGTCAATTGCATTTTTCCACTCGTGTATCATCCACATGAGCGCAGTTTCACAGAATCTACCAGATCTAAAGCCAGATTGCTTGTCACACAATATATTATTTGTTTCACCACTTTTTCAAATACTTTTTCAACAGTTGGTAGAATGTTTATTGGACGTAGCTTATCAGGTGTTTTGGCATTTGCAACTTTTTGCACTGGCATTCTCACAGATTGTTTTAAACAGAGAGGGAATCCTCCTTCGGACAGCAATCTATTTAACAGATTTAATAACTGATCACCAAACACATCTAAGTTATTTAAAAATATTGCACACTTAACCCCGTTTTTATCTTTTTTATTGTTCATCTTTTTTTTTAAATATTGCACAGTTCAGCCTTGTTCTCAATTAAACGGAATTTAAAATTGCACGTAACCGGTTCTATTCGACTATTTTATAATCACAGATGGAATTGATTTGTTTATGTCCTTAATACTATTTATAAAGAAGTTATTCGAATAATTAGCTATTTTATGTTTATATTCGAATAATTAGCTATTTTATTTTTGTATGGAGTTTTTTTAAGTGTAACGCTTTATGATAAAGTTGAATTTTTATTTTCTTAAGTTGCCGTGAGTATCATTAAACCGTTTATTTATTTGCAATGTATTTATTGCACACTCCACTGTCATATTTTTAATAATATTATTAAGTCTATTATTGAAATATTGCACTTCCTCGTGTATATTTAGATGTGGTATTGTCCCACTCATCCAATGTTGAGTAAACACTCTCACTCTCGTATTTTAGTCGCCTTATTATTTTTTTATTCTTTTCGGTTATATCATTTCCTAAAATATCAATCAATATAGTTTCATGGTCAATTAGTTTAGAACGTTTTTCTGTTCTGGCTTTTATTGCACCATTTTCAACATTTGATATAAAGTGTGATCCATTTCGAGGTTCCCTACTTTTTAAAAAAAAAAAAACACAGAAAATTCAAATTTAATGGAGAATGTTTATTATCATTTGAAAGAACATTCTTTGGCATTTATTTTTTGAAGATTATGTCTATCAAATGTTGGCCGTTGCTACGTCGCAGATGGTCCATCCGTTGAGCCCAATTTTCGATCACTCGTTCGAGCATTTCGACTGGTAACTGGCGAATGACACGCGTGATGTTTTCCTCCAAGGCCTGAATCGAAGCGGGTTTGTCGGCATAAGCTTTTGACTTTACATATCCCTACAGGAAAAAGTCTAACGGTGTGATATCACACGATCTTGGTGGCCAATCGACCGGCCCAAAACGTGAAATTATGTGCTCACCGAAATGTTCTCTCAATAAGTCCATTGATTGATGCGATATGTGGGAAGTGGCGCCGTCTTGCTGAAACCAAATGTCGCCGAGATCACGAGCTTCAATTTCAGGCAAATAGTCGGTTATCATGGTCCGAGTTGCTGCGAACGGCGCCGAATCGACTCTCCACGGACTTCGTGTACACTCTCAGCTACGGCCGCTATATTTTCTTCACAGCGTGCTGGACGTGGTCTATTCGGTCGAATATTATCCAATAATGAATGTTGGGTCTCAAAATGGGTGATGGTGTTGCGAATAGTACGCTCAGTAGGCCGATTATGTTGACCATAAGTTGAGCGAAGTGCACGAAACACATTCCTCACAGAACGTGAATTTTCATAATAAAGTTGAACAATTTTTAAACGTTGTTCACGCGTAAGTCTTTCCATTATGAAATGCCAAACAATACTAAACAAAAATAACATGACAGCATGACACGACTCACACGTGATCTGTCAAAAAAGGCCAATAAAAAAAGTATCTCTACTTGGATCACCCGATACAATAGTCTATGAAAGAACTTGTATTTGCAGTTATCCTGGTTGGTTCCTCGACCAAATGTTTTAATTCTCTGTCGTTCATAAAATTAAATGCTTTATTCTTGCAACTATCGTTTTTGAATTAATTAATTTTAAAGTCTCCAACGAGCAAAATATTTTTCGAATCTCTCTTTGAACCTTGGCTAGTTTATTGCTGTTTATAGGTATCTCTAGCGTTCTCTACTATACTACTACCAAAGAGTATAGAACTACATAGAGTACGCATCACAGCTAAAAATTGTGTATCCGTTTCAGTCGTGCGAAGGGGAATTTTTGTATGCGTTGGCTATTCTCCTGTTTGATGCTGGAGTACCAATGTGATCACTGGAGTATCAATATCAGTTCCCCACATAGTAAATTTTCTTTGTATGAGATGCGTACTCTATGCAGTTCTATACTCTTTGCTACTACTCCATAGGGAAGTATCGGTCTTATAACCTAGATATAGAGCTAGTGCGTGATATTAGTTTGCAATTCCCATTTCGTGCCTATGGCTTTCTTGCAAGAATAATATGGACTGTCGCTTTCCTTACTCTTTCTGTTATGTTCAGCTTCCAGCTAAGACTCCTGTCCGAAATGAGACCCGGGCATTTTTCTTTGTCGGCAAAGGTTAGTCCGATATCCTTTAGTGACCGGGGGTCAATATGAGAAATTTTGCGTTTTCTAGTGAACAGGACCAATTCAGTTCTGTGGGGGTTGATTCCCAGACCACAATTGACTGGATATTTGGAAAGTTTGTGTTTTGCGTTTTGGAGAAGTTCCTTGAGTATATTCAAGTCATCCGGGTAGGCCACCATGTGGCATACATCTGCTTCCAGGATGCGATTCCACCTTGTGGGTTCCCTCTACTGACATGTATTTCCTAGTGAACAGGACCAGTTCAGTCATGTGGGGGTTGATTCCCAGTCCACAATTGACTGCATATTTGGAAAGTTCGTGTTTTGCGTTTTGGAGAAGTTCCTTGAGTATATTCAAGTCATCCGGGTAGGCCATCATTTGGCATTCATCTGCTTCTAAGATGGGATTCCACCTTGTGGGTTCCCTCTACTGACATGTCTTCTGGCCGAACCACCGCCCACCTCGTGTTAATAATCCGTCTAACTATGTCGAATATGAACCTAACTGAGCTCGATTCCTTTCATTTGGGTAATGGCAGCAGATTTGTTATTGACTTGATTCACAGCTTCTTTCTATTAAAAGGCTTCACTTTTTTGAGATTTCGATAACGGAGTTATTTCAAAACTGGATCTTATGAAATTTGCATTACATAAAAGGTGAAGTTGCATAGAAGTGCAAAAAGTGTTTTATTTTGACTAGAAAGCACTGAATGATTTTCTTTTTATAGAAAAGGACTTCTTTTTAAGTTTAAACAAACATACATACCCCATTGACCCCTAACCATAACCAGTTAGACCCAACCCACGTAACTCATCTGAAGGTGGTATACCTTAACTGGCTACCGTTTGTTTGCCCATTGAAGGCAATGTCACCAACCATTGTTTTCACGCTAGAAAAGAAGTTGACACTGTCTTGAGTATCTATTTGTACAATTGTGCCCGAAATTTCATTGAAACACGTTCCAATGATTTGTTCGACATGATAGCGAACAAACATCCAAAAGAACACCAACAAACAAACCATTTCGTTCCGCTAAAGGTTGTCCATTCACAAGAACGATCACCTATACCTACTTGAACTTGTAACTCACTACCTGTGTTCACAAATTAGAAGCAAGATTTGTATCTTAATCTGATATCTACTATTTCTAAGACCAACAACAATCGATCATTTTTTTTCTCTGTCTTCGTCTCCTCTTTCTTCGTTTGCATTACCCTTTATGAGCTTATTCTGTTTTTTTTTTGGTCATTTCTCTTCGATAACCTTGACCGACTGGCGAAACAACTATTACCACACATTGCCCATATACCGATCATCGACCATTAAATGAGTGATGAAAAAAAAAAATAAAATAATCGAGAGTCATCTGTGATTGCCTCAATGAAGTTCGATCGATGCCATTGTTGATGTCTTTTGAATAAAACGCTAATTATGGACGGTGGGAAGCTGACTTAATTAGTTTTTATTCGCAAAAACCATACGCACCTATGACGACAGTTGAGATAAACGTTTGCATTTGATTTCCATTTTCAGATACGAGCATTTGGATGTGGATACGATTTTGGCCAGTCCGAGGTTGGTGTCGAACTATGTCGAATGCTTGCTCAATAAGAAGCCGTGTGCACCCGAAGGCAAGGCGCTCAAAAGTGAGTATGAATCTCTTCAATATTCGTAGAAATTGTTTTTTTTTTTTTGGTCAAAAGTAGAGAAGACCTTACGGTAGAGTCTTCCGGTAGGTTCTTCTATTTGGCTCGATGATTATTCCAGTTTTTCAGTTTCAGTTTAGAAGTTAATCGATTTCAATGTCAGGGTGGTAAGCGTTTTGGTCTGAATGTTAATTTGGTTCAAATTATGGTGTCAAATTTATGCAATTATTCATGGAATCCGAGTGTGATCGGTCACTCTAAATGATGGCTCAATATGTGATAGGCTATGCTATGTTGTACCTGAACGAGTTTTTAATTAAATATTTAAAACTTAACAACGGAATTGATAACAAATAATGTCTTCAGGTTTGGCGCCCAGAAAGAGTGATCTAGTTATTCCAATTGATATTTGATGGCATCTATGTTTGTTTATTTTTCATCTTTCAAATCTCAATCAAATGAGAATCCACAGTTATTGGCCCTTCGATATGGTATTCAATTTAGATTTCATTGATGAGCATACTATTAATAACGATATCACGGTTTCTAGGTTACCTTTACCAGGAGATTTTCTGTCACATGTCTGTTTAATTCTTCTTAGATTTTACGTGAAGCACTTCCCTTGGTATATTCTTATTATGGCTTTGTCTAGCCAATAAATATGGATATTTATCTCTCTGCTTACTCTTTCGACTAGGCAAGTGAATATATCGAAAAGTCGATACTTAGTACACATATTTACTTACATAACTGAACCAGAGCTCTCTCCAGTTAGCCCGGTGCCTAACTAACTACCTCCAGTTGGGTACTTCAAGTAGGATGACGTCGATTTCTTCAACTGTAGGAGAGGTCTTTACCTCATTCAAGCGCAAAAAAACAATGAAACCTAACTTAGACAAAGCCTTCTAATGCCTGATGTCTGGCTGGGAAAACGTCCAATGCTGAGGTTTTTGACAGAGAGTGCTGTCGCCGTATAGCTCGTAAACATTTTTGTTGAATATTCGTCTTTATAGCTCGTCCACACAAACGGAACAGAAGATTTTACAAAGAATTTTCATTCAAAACGACCAAGGATTTCTTCATCCTCTTTAAGGTTCATTCTTCGGTGCCGTAGAGCAGGACTCGCTCTTATAGGATGATCTTCTTAGAAGTTCGAGTCAGGGCTCTTTTACTTAATTGCCTACTTAGTGCGAAAAGACAGCGGTTGACAAGATTGATAATGCATTTGACTTCTGACAAGATGTCGGTGTCAGAGTTAGTAGTAGTTGACGAAATCCCGACGAACGAGATTGGGCGGTATAGCAGTTTTGCTATGGCTTTGTATATTTCGTCCGTATGGGGCCGTGAAATTGATTAATAGATTTGGGCTTCTTGTTGTTTTTTTTTTTCAATTTCTGCCGAAGTGTAAAGATTTAATCAGTTGTGGGCCTACCTGGCCTAAAACCGCACTTATAAGCGCCGTTCAAATATCAGGTAAACATTTTCAGGCATTCACATACTATGGCAGAAAAGATCTTGTAGGCGATGTGGAGGAAACTAACTTATGCCTCATTTGTTGGCCCTTTGCAAAGGGTCTCCTTTTTTGTAGATCAGGCAAACGGAGCTAGAGGTCCATTCTTCATGCATACTTTCATCCGATCTAATGTTTGTTATGAGTTAGTGAATTACCAAAGGCTATCATATTTTGCAGCTTTGTTAAGCTTAAGTTTAGATATTGGTATCCTCACTCTATTTAGGTCGGGTGGGTGGTAGTGTTCACTTTCGTCGCCATTATTTAAAGGTACGCTCTGATAGACAGTGAGATATGATTCGGCATCGCCATTTTTGTCTGCAGAATTGGTTCTTTCATATTCTCAGCATCGATTGTTAATGAATTGCAATTTTACCTTCTTCATGGCGACAGGATTCTGTTCGGGCCTTGTATTTGTGGTCCTAATATCTTACACTTTGGTAAAACAAATATCATTCCTGGAGTGGCATCTCTAGATCTCTTCGATTGGGAGCTTTTCTTTTTTCTAAAGGGCATGTTCTTCATTTTTTTCGTTGCTCAATAGCAGCTTTACCTGCCGCATTTTATTGTAGACCTCATTCTTAGCACCTCCCGGCATTCTTTGTCAAATAAGGGGTTTCTGAATGATGGGCGGAAGAAACCCATCACAACTGTTGGGTCCGAACTTTACGTGCGAAAGTGCATAATATTTCCTTCGCTTTCCTGCTTTTTTCCAGTGCCAAGTGCTGGACAATAAAGTAGAATGGTAGGATTAGGGTCCAATGGAACACACATTTGGACTTTCCAGTTAGGAGTTTTGATACTATTATTAAATGTTTGGAAATGTTCAGATGTGCTGATTCCAAACTGAACATTGCGTCGCCTGTTTTACAGTGTTTCATGGTATCCCGAATACGGGGCTCAGTGGCACGATGGTTAGTGCGATGAACTGCCGCGTAGAAGGTCTGGGTTCGATTCCCAGCCGTAGCAACACCAAAAATGATTTTTCACTACCCCTTCTCTTGTATCAAGAACAGCTTATCTCAACTTAGTCGTCCGGATTCGGCATAAAACAGGAGGTCCCGAAGTCGTGGAAGAAGTATCGGGTTTTTCAATAAGAGCGCTACAAAAGTTTTTTTTAAAAAAACAAACAAAAACGGTTTTGGATATCAATGAAATTCTTTATTCCTGTGAAAGTACGTTTGATGCCATTATGTATGGTACTCGATTTCTTTTGCATGGCCACTACGGGCACGCTTGCAGAAGTCCAGACGCTGAACCCAATTTTTGACGGTTTTCAAGCATAAATCGGCCGATACTGCTGCAATTTCATGTTCAATATTCGTACGAAGTTAATCAAGCGTCGCTGGCTTGTTATCATAGACCATAGACTTGACGTAGCCCCACAGGAAATAATCTAACGGCGTCAAATCGCACGGCCGAGGCGGCCAAGCGACTGGACCATTTCGTGAGATAACACGTTCTCCAAACTTGATTTCCAATAAATTGATTGTGACATTCGCTGTGTGACTTGTGGCGCCGTCCTGTTGGAATAACATGTCCTCCAAGTCCATATCTTCCAATTGGGGCCAAAAATATTCGGTTATCATTGAACGGTAGCGATTCCCATTCACAGTAACGTGCCGGTCTTGATCATCACGGAAGAAGTACGGCCCAATAACGCCGCCGGCCCATAACCCACACCAAACCGTAATTTTTTCGGGATGCAATGATGACTCATGGAGTACGTGTGGATTGCTGCCTGACCAATACCGCATATTTTGTGTATTGACGAAGCCATTCAGCCAGAAATGAGCCTCATCGCTGAAGATGATTTTTCGATGAAAATCCGAATCATTTTCAAGTTGTTGCTCAGCCCAATTCACGAACATACGACGCTTTTGGTGGTCAAGCGGCTTCAGTTCTTGCGTCAATTTAATCTTGTAAGGATGTAGGCCAAGATCTTTTCGCAAAATTCGCCACAACGACTTCACAGAGATGCCCAATGCTTGA
The DNA here is from genome assembly GCA_932526625.1 of Rhingia campestris. Taxonomy (NCBI): domain Eukaryota; kingdom Metazoa; phylum Arthropoda; class Insecta; order Diptera; family Syrphidae; genus Rhingia; species Rhingia campestris. The sequence continues at coordinate 36,528,191 of OW052185.1, read as the reverse complement.
GAACGACGTGTGAGAGACACATTTGGGCTTTCATCAACTGAAGCCTCAGCGGCAGCAATATTCTCGACACTACGAGTACTTCTTTGTCTCACTGGCACGGGAACATTTTGTACTGTACCTGTGGATTCAAATATTTCCACTAGACGCTCAATTGTTGATCTGCTAAGACGATTATGACGACCATAAATTGGACGTAGCGCTCCTAACGTTGAGGCCACTGACTCCGACTCGTTGTTGGCTCGTTTATCTTTCCATCATGAAATGGCAAACCTTACTGAAGAGAAATGTCAAAAGAGCGGCAAGAAATATGGCGTAGTTTGCTGTCCCTGTCGCTCTACTTTTGTAGCGTCCCTGTTGAAAAACCCTTTACAAACGCACAAATGAATGGTTGTGAGAAAGCTAGGCCCTTGGTACTAACGAGCCTGTATCCCAAAATTCCCCATCATTCGGCTTTAAAGTCGTCGAAAAAATGCTATGTCTCAACTTACAATTCGTTGGTGTTTTCCAGGATTAGACTTTGTGTGGATTTTTTGGCATACTGGTTCCTTTCGATAAATGCGTTGCAGAAAGTCTGAAGACGTTCTCATAGTATGTAAATATGATCTTATATGCAACATTTAGCAAGGAAATGCCTTAGTAGTCGGTGAAATATGTCCAACTCTCTTGTTAGGGGGCTCAGTGGCGCGATTGTCTGATGAACTACCGCACAGAAGTTCTGGATTGGATTCCCAGCCGTAGCAACACTTAAATAATTTTGGACTTGCACTTCTCTGGTGATGATCTGGCATATTGACCGTGCAGTATCAATTGTCAAGAAACGCTTATCTCAACTAAGCCGTTCGGAGTCACACACATGAATGGTTATGAGAATAAAGGCCCTGGGTACTAACGAGCCTGTTGCCAAAAATTTGTACTTTTCTTTTTGGCCTTGTTGTTCTTCAGCTTCTTGATGGCTGCTCAAACTTCTTCAATACACGAATGGAGCGGTATAACTGTACTTTGACTGGTGGTGAGTCGGTTTCATGAGCTCTCTCGAGATTATCCTTATAAAGCAATCTAACTTTTATATTTGCTTGTTTCCGCGGCATAAAGATATTCCTGTGAAAATTAAGTATAAACTCGCCAGACATAAACACCAATAACAGTCCAACCTAATAGAATAGTAATAGGGAAACCATAAATGCATCAAACAAATTGAGAACTGGACCTGGCTGAGCTCGACTTTAAAAGTCCAAGAATTTGAATCCACAGTTTATCTTTGTTCACTGTCCAATAAGTAAGCATCCAACCAGACCCTTACGTAAATGACGCCTGACAAGAACGAAGTGGAGGAAGAAACATCTTTGCGTCATTGTACCTGTCCGGCGCTCTGAAACAGAAGGAAGATTCACCTTGAGAAATTAAGTTTTTAAAATTTTTGTGATTTGTCCAAAATATAAGTGAAACATGGAGTTTTATGATTCTGATCTAATCCTGCTGGCGAACCTCTGGCAGCCAAAGTATATTCCATTAAATGAATCATATTTAGCTTAGTTTAAGGTTATACCCAAAATAAAGGACACTACTGTCTTTATTACAAGTTCGGGTGGGTACAGTTTATTGTTCATAAAAACATTCCAAACAATGCTAATGTTGTTTGAAGTGAATCACTGTTTAGTGTGAATAATTAATTCTGAATATTCTTAATAACGTAGGCGGTAAGTACATGTCGATACTGTAAACAAATCCCCTTCCTGGTTTTACAATTTAAACACCCCCATAAGTCCGTCAAGTTCTTATCGAAAACCACTTAATAACATTTCAGCACTCCCAGCGCAATGTGTAATAAGCCGCACATAAAATTATTTATTTTTTTCATTATCGTAAATTAAAAACAAAACAAAAAATAAATTTCACTTGAAGCATCACAAAGATTTTTTTTTCTTAATTTCCCTTTTCCACTTTGTTGGTGTTTTTTTTTATCAAATCGTAAAAAAAACTTTACAGCTAGTTGATAAAGACCACAAAAAGTGAGGAATTTACTTTATCATCTTTTTGTATTCCGAGTAAAACCACTAGGGCTGGTGCTATAAAAAAAGCTGAACAGTTGGAAAGATGCTAATCGGTCCATTCAATTAGTTCGAGAAAATTGCGACTCTGTTTGAGTAGCTAACTATACACTTAAAGCTATCTATGTGAAATAAGCCTCCAATCAGCGTCTGTGATTACATCCGTTGACAAGTTGAGCGTTATTTTCACATTCAATTTTATTGTCGGATTTTTCACAGGCCCATGCGTTAATTGATTGAATTGGTAGTTTGAATCGTATGCAGGTAGTGTTGCCATGTAACGGGTGGTTAAATTTTAAGGGCCGATGTTGAACGTCAAGTTTTTTTCTGCATTTCATTTGTCATTTCTCAATTTGAACCATCTAAAGATACACAATCGAGCAACGCGTTAAAGTTATTCAGGGCGTTCAAATCAAAATGCATATCGTGCACTTTGTGATTTTTTGCGGTCAAATTAATCGTCCAAATGTGCGTACATTCGGAAAAATCGTGCAAAAATTTGAGCAATCCGGGTCTGTAGGAGATGTGAAAACATCAGTGCATGCTCGTATAAAAAAACACGTAGATCTTTAAAGCTATTCACACGACAGAGGGTGTGCCCGGAAAGAGTATAATTAAAATTGGATGGAGGATGTTTTCGTGAAAATGTCATATACTGGTACTTTGTAGGGTTCAGATTCAGTTTTTAAAACACCATATTATGGTGAATCGTTTTTTAGTGAAAGCGAATCGCTTAGATCTCCTACACATTTAAAAAACATTATGTCATCAGCATATATCAATATTTGGCTACTCATCTCGAATATAAGCTCTTACATCGTTGATTGCAAGTATAAATAAAATTGGTCCCAAATGACTAACTTGAGGTACCCCATATTATATCTGTCCAATTTGATGTTGTGTGCTCCTTCGAGTTCTAACATATATTTGGCCTTACGTTAATTCACAGCTTAACTCATTTTTGCAGCTTCTTTCTCTATATTAGTAAGCATGGCTATGACATAACGTTGAGTCCTACCAATGATGTCAATATCGTCGGCGTATGTTAGTGTGCGTCTGATATTGGCTCAGGAGTTTTGCATAATCCTCTTAAGTATGAGATTGATTAAGTCACATGACAGTGCATTGCCTTGTATAGATCCTTTTTTGGTATCGAATGTGTCGGTGGGGTCGTTTCCGACCCTAATGGAGCAGCGAGAGTTCTCCATTCTGCACGAGTTTGGGCTCTTTATAGTTCGTTTCTGTAAATGCAGTCGTATGCGGCTTTGAAATCGATGAATGGGTGGTGGGTATCGAATTGGACTTTTTGGGTTTTTTCCAGGAACTGCCGAAGTATGAAAATTTGTGGACTTTCTGGTCTAAAACCACGCTGATAAGGGCCGATCAGGTTGTTGGTAAATGGTTTCAGTCGTTCACATATCGCTGCAGATAGGATCTTATAGGCTATGTTTAGGAGGCTTATGCCTCTGTAGTTGGCGCAGTTCAGAGGGTATCATTTCTGTTGCCAAAGGATGCTGTGGTTCCATTCCTCAGGCATATTTTAATCCGACCTAATTGTGGTTATGAGTTGGTGAATGCTACCAAAGATTATGAATTCTTTACAGATGACGCATTGAGAATAAAAAACAGAAATTTTTGCTCAGTAGCTTCATGGTACGGGCGGGCGGTGTGCATGAAAACACATGAAAAACAAGAACAAAAACATATGGCGGACTCTTCTAGCACGACCCGCCATAGTCATAGAACAATTTTTCTTATATGGAGTGCGTCATCTGAATTGAATTCATAATTTTTGATGCTACTTACCAAATCATCTCCGGGAAGGCCGTCATTTCCGGCAGCTTTGTTAAGCTTAAGTTTGGATATTCCTATTCTCATTTCACTTAGGAAATTGTTTGTCATTGCCATTGAACATGCTGCAGAAGTGGTTCTTCCATATTCTCAGCACCGAGTGTGCTGGTGATGTGGTATTAATCGAGAGGTACGACATTCAATTTTTGCAAAGTATTTCTTATCCATCCACTTATCCGAATTCTTACCTTGGCTAACCCTTATGTTAGCCCCTCAGAATGTTCGGGCACCCAAAATATTAGATGCAAGCCTCTTGTCTATATCAACGGAATCAATTTGATTGGCCGTGAGTCAATTTGGGGACCGTCGCGTCGCCTTATGAATGTCGAGGTAATGGACCGTGTGATGGCTATAGTAGCATGTCGTTACGCAGCTAAGTCAATTAGCCTGAGTCCGTTACCAGCCGTCTTGTCGTGTAGGCTGTGTTTTCCAACAATACTGTTAAAGATGTCTTCTCTTCCTACCTCTGCGTTAAAATCTTCCAGCACGATTTTAACATAGCACTTCGACAGTCGCTCACAAGTTTTGCCAAGGCCATCAGTATTCACTACTGAGCGCTGCCATTGGCCTCTCAGCTCTTCCGTTACCATCTCTGTTCAAGAGGCCTGACTCACCATTGAGATTTCTAGATGACCTGTTGTCCGAATATGTCGGAGCAGCTTAAATAGGTTGTTAACTTTGTCCATCCTAACTGAAACTGTAGATTGCACCATCTTGGTAATTCTTCCGCCGCCGTCTGTGGAGGTTTTTTTGATATAAGGCCTCTACTGCGAGTGGTATTTTATTTTCCACCTACTCCGCATATCTGCAGAGAATTCCCTTATCTGCTACCCGATGATGCGTGCAATGGAGAACTAGCAACTCCATACGGGGGAATAGAGCTATCGCTATGCCATAATATAATCGAAAAATTCTTCAAAAGGAAAACAGAGTGTCATTAGTCACGATGTGTCCATTTATTCGATATTGTGGTCCATACACTTTTGACTAAAATAGCAACATCAGAAATTATCCAGCGCCTTTTCAAATTTGAAAAACCCTGTCTCAATTGGACACCATTTTTAAGAAAAAAAAAAACATATTAAAGGCTATATTCCGGGGTGTGAATCTTTTAAAAGGCCACAAAAGCGTGGTCAACAACTTTATGAGGATGAAATTTAAAAACAAAATGTTTCTAAGGACCTTGCTCTAACTTTGTTTTTAAAATCCTTACGGTTTCACCAAAAAGGCGGGTTTTTCTGATAAGCGACACATCTTTAAAATGGGAACAGTTGTTCTAAGGCATCTATACAGAGAACGGAGAAATGAACAGCAATGAAATATACTATGGGATAGGGTACAAAAATCGATTTTAATTTAGAAATGCGTCCATGAAATCTTTTTTTGGGTCACAATGATCTATAGACGAAATTTGCGTACCAATAATTTTTTAATTAAAAATATAAGCAATTTGTAAAATAACGGGTCCGCCATCTAACGTTTTATTTTTCAACTAGTGCTTATTTCGTGAATGGTAACACTTAGGAGGACTACACATCAAATGTGCTTATCTCTACCTCCAAGTGGTAACCATCGGGTACTGGTCTCATCCAACCGGATTTGACTTGCTAAACGATAAGTGCGAGTGTTGATAACACGACGAAAAACAGCAACACTATAAACACCCTGGTGAGAATGGCACGGATGAATACCCGGCCTGCTGTCCCAGGCGAACCTAGATGAGCTGCTCTGACATATTCGGACAACAGGTTGTCTAGGAATTTCAAGGGTTAGTCAGGCCCCTTGAACAGAGATGGTGGCGGATGAACCGAAAGGCCAACGGCAGCGCTCAATCCCGTAGTGGATACTGATGGCCCCGTGTCCTAGGGGTATCTAATAAATTGGAACTGGCCCTCCAGGTTGGGGGTTGTGCTTTGGGCTAACTACCCACCCACAGAAAAAAAACATGGTTACGAAGCAACCAATAGCCTCGGAAAGGACGGATTTTATTGTTGACGACCCTGCTAAACGAAAAAAGGACAACGACGTTCGTATCTGCACCTGGAATGTGAGAACATTAAACAGGAGAGGTGCAGGCGAACAACTAGCGGAAGCCCTAAACTGCTACAAAGCAGACATTACTGCCATCCAGGAAATACGATGGGATGGGCCGGGCAAAAAGAGGATGAAAAACTGTGACATATACTACGGACCGTGTTATAGTGAGCAGAAACAGCGACTATTCGGATGCGGATTTGTTATAAGTGCCAGACTTAGGCAAGAAGTCTTATGTTTCCAAGATATTAGCGAACGCATAGTAACAATCCGCATCAAGGCCAAATTCGCCAACATAAGCCTTATATGCGCTCACGCTCCGACGGAAGAAAAAGATGATATAGCTAAGGATTGCTTCTACGAGCTCCTCGACAAAACCTATGAGCGACTACCGAAGTACGATGTTAAAATCGTGCTGGGAGATTTTAACGCAAAGGTAGGAAGAGAAGACATCTTTAGAAGTATTGTCGGAAAACATAGCCTACACGACAACACGTCTGGTAACGGACTTAGGCTAATTGATTTCGCTACGGAACGAAATGCCACTATAGCCAGCACACGGTTTCCTCACCTCGATATCCATAGGGGGACATGGCGGTCTCCAGATCAACGAACGGTCAACCAAATTGATCACATTGCGATAGATAAGAGGCACGCATCCAGTATTTTGGATGTCCGAACATTCCGAGGAGCTAACATCGACTCGGATCACTACCTTGTAGCAGCCAAGGTAAGAATGCGGATATCCACCACGCCACAACAATCCAGAAATACTGTGAAAAAATTTAATGTCGGAAGACTGCAATCGCAAGAGACCGCCAAGACCTTCGCACAACGCGTATCCCTTAACCTCTCGATTAACACCATACCACCAGCATCGAATATCGAAGAGCAATGGCAACGATGCCAACAGGCCATTAGATCAGCCGCAACTGATGTGCTAGGTTTCTCGCGCCCACCAGCAAGAAACCCCTGGTTTGATGAGGAATGCCGACAGATGCTCGCAGCCAAGAACGAGGCCTACAAGGCTAAGCTGCAGGTGAAGACGAGAGCTGCCATTGAGCTCTATAGGCAAAGAAGAAGGGAAGAACATCGGCTTTTCAGCAAGAAGAAAAAAGAGCAAGAAAAGCGCGCGATCGAGGATATAGAGAGGTGCCACTCCAGGAACGATGTTCGCAAGTTTTACCAAAGTGTAAAACGTCAAAGCCAAGGATACAAGGCTCGAACAGAATCCTGTCGAGATGAACAAGGAAATATTGTAGTTGAGACACAGTCGATGCTGAGGATATGGAAGAACCACTTCTGCAGACTGTTAAACGGCGATGACGAACAACATTCCGCTGTCAGGCAGAACGAACCATTCAATATTGGCAACGAAAGCGAAAACTGCCAACCACCCGACCTGAGTGAAGTGAGGATAGCAATATCTAAACTCAAGCTTAATAAGGCTGCCGGAAATGACGGCCTTCCCGCTGAGCTCTATAAGGCCGGCGGAGATGACTTGGTAAGTAACATCCACCAACTCATAAGCCAAATCTGGTCGGATGAAAATATGCCTGAAGAATGGAACCTCAGCATCGTTTGCCCGATCCACAAAAAAGGAGACCCTCTGAACTGCGCCAACTACAGAGGCATAAGTCTCCTCAACATCGCCTACAAGATCCTATCTGCCGTAATATGTGAACGCCTGAAACCGTTTACTAACAACCTGATTGGCCCTTATCAGTGTGGTTTTAGGCCAGGAAAGTCCACAACCGATCAAATTTTCACACTTCGGCAGATCCTGGAAAAAACTCAAGAAGTCCAAATCGATACCCACCACCTATTCATCGATTTCAAAGCCGCATATGACAGCATTTATAGAGACGAACTGTACAGAGCCATGTCTAGTTTTGGTATACCGCCCAAACTCGTCCGTTTGTGTAGGATGACGATGGAGAATTCTCGCTGCTCCATCAGGGTCGGAAACGACCTCACCGACACATTCGATACCAAAAAAGGATTTAGGCAAGGCGATGCGCTGTCATGTGACTTCTTTAATCTGATTCTTGAGAGAATTGTGCAAAACTCCAAAGCCAACACCAGAGGCACAATTTTCCAAAAGTCGGTGCAACTACTAGCATACGCTGACGATATTGACATCATTGGTAGGACTCAACGTGATGTCATAGCCACGTTTGCTAGTATAGAGAAGGAAGCGGCGAAAATGGGTTTAGCAGTAAATGAGGGTAAGACTAAGTATATGCTGTCAACACGAAAGGACACACAACATCGACGAATTGGACAGAACGTCACCATTGACAGATATAACTTTGAGGTAGTACGGGACTTTGTCTACCTCGGCTCCGCTATTAACTCTGACAACAACATCTCGTCAGAAATTAAACGAAGAATTACTCTTGCCAACGGCTGTTTCTTCGGGCTAAGAAGGCAATTTAGTAGTAAAGCCCTCACTCGAACTACTAAGGAGACCCTATATAAGACCCTGATCATCCCAGTCCTGCTCTACGGCGCTGAAGCATGGACCGTATCAAAAGCGGATGAAGAAATCCTTGGTAGATTCGAGAGGAAAATTCTTCGAAAAATCTTCGGTCCCGTTTGCGTTGACGGGCTATGGAGACGAAGATTCAACCAAGAACTATACGAGCTGTACAGCGACATGCCCCTGGTCAAAAAACTCCGCATTGGACGTTTAAGATGGCTAGGACATGTAGAACGAATGGACACCAATACTCCGGCTCGCAGAGTCTTCGATTCCCAGCCAGACGTCGGACGCAGTAGAGGAAGACCTCGCCTTAAGTGGCGCGCACAAGTGGAAACCGACCTCAACCAACTTGGAGTGCGCAACTGGAGGCAGTTAGCTAAGGACCGGGCTAATTGGAGAGGCATGTTGGTTGAGGCCCAGGTTCATTCCGGACTGTAGCGCCACTTAAAAAAAAAAAAAAAAAAAAAAAAAAAAAAAAAAACACTTAGGAGGAGGAGGAGCTCAGTGGCGCGATGGTTAGTGCGATGAACTGCCGCGCAGGAGGTCTGGGTTCGATTCCCAGCCGTAGCAACACCTAAATGATTTTTCACTGGCCCTCCTCTCGTGATGATCTGACAAATCATCCGAGTAGTATCAATTGTCAAGAATAGCTTATCTCAACTTAGCCGTTCGGAGTCGGCATAAAATAGGAGGTCCCGCCATCGTGCAAGAAGTACACACGCACACATGAATGGTTGTGAGAAAGCTAGGCCCTGGGTACTAACGAGCCTGTTGCGCCAAAAATTTGTATTTGTTTTTTTTTGGTAACACTTAGCTCATGTCTGATTTGACAGATAAGTAGTTTTATCCTTCCGCTAAACAAATATGGTTGTGTATACGCTTGAAGAACTCTGGGAAATATTGCGACATTACTTTGAAAATCATGGTAATGTTGCAGAATGTGTGCGAAAAAATCTTCTTTTCAGGTGAAGCTCATTTTGATCTTGGCGGGTATGTAAACAAGCAAAATTGTCGCATTTGGGGCACAGAAAACCCGCACGCATACATTGAAAAGCTGATACACCCAAAACGAGTCACTGTTTGGTGCGGATTTTGGTCCAGAGGCATAATTGGTCCATTTTCTTTGAAAATGAGCAAGGAGTGGCCATTACAGTCAATGGCGATCGTTATCGGGCCATGTTGAACGAATTTTTGTTCACAAAAATTGAAGAGGAGGCAACATTTGGTTTCAACAGGACGGCGTTACGTGCCACACAGCCGAAGCTACACTCGATGTTTTGCGCCCTGTTTTTGAAGATCGCATTATCAGCCGCAGAGCTGATGTCGTTTGGCCACCTCGGAGCTGCGATTTGACACCGTTGGACTATTATTTGTGGGGTGCCGTAAAAGATAAGTGTTAAGCCAACAAGCCAGAGACAATTGACGCTTTAAAGGACAATATTCGTGAAGCCATTGGTGAAATACAGCTGCACACAATCGATAATGTGCTTAAAAATTGGACCGATCGTGTAGGCTGCTGCATGGCCAGCCGAGGCAGCCATTTGAATGAATATTTTTTTCATTATTAACCGGAAGGATTGTACTTTCAAATAAAAAAGAAATTTGAGAAAATATTCAGTAGTTTTTTTTATAGCATTTTCAAAAGTTATTTGGCGGACCCTTTATAAGGGCGCAAATTTATAGTCGGTTAAAGTACACTTTAAAATAATTTAATCGCGTACTAACGCGTTTTTTTGTAATTATAATCGTCAAAAAGTGTACTTTAGCGTTGTCACTCTGCGTTAAAGTTAACGCGACCGAAACCTCACTTTAAATATTTAATAAAGAGTTAGCGTTATGTCACTTTTGAGGTGAGTTTGATTTTGAGTTCTTAGAGGAATGTCCATTAGCATACACTAATAAGCACCACGTTAAAGAAGTATCTATTATTGAAAATATGTTAAAGTAAGCTTTTAATTTAAAGTACCTCATAACTAGCGTGGAGTTAAACTTAAACATCGATTGACTATAAATTTGCGCCAATAAATCTAAAAGGTTTCATGACTTTTAGATAGTCTCGACAACAAGATGAAAAAACGCCATATGGCAACTCTGTTCAACAAAGTGCCGTAGTAGTTTATTAAAAATCACTCACATAGTGTTGTGATATTCAGGTGAAATGTTTTCACCTTTGTGTGTGAATATTTTTATTGTTTTGTTTATAAGGATGACAATAATACTATACGAAGGAATTTTGACAGAAGGCAATAAATATTAAATAATGTGCCAACTTATTAAGCAAAATAAAATTCATTGTAATCCACCGCAATTGATATCAAAATTGTTAAATAAAAATATATTACTGGTTTCACATAATTACGATTTTGTTTAGTTTGACATTAGCCCGTGTTAGAATGACATTGTTTTCATTTTATTTGCCTGTGGGCGTGTTTTTTTTTAATTGTTTAAAATAAAAAAACAAGGAATGTTTTTAACTTTTCAGTTAAAACCGAATTTATTTATAAATAAATAAAATATTTATAAATACTTGTTGTAGTGGTAAAAAAATCACCGCAATGTGGGTATAGAATTACAGATGAATTGAATAAATTAAATTAATCACTGCAATAAATACTTGCAATAAGCATCCTATTAAAACCTACATTAAAAGTAATTTTATACAATTAGGTGGTATTTATTCTATGACATTAAAGAATCATGTATCATAGTCATTCATTAATCTTAATGTCATCGGCATCGGTTATGTAACTTGTTAGTTACGGCAATGAACAAATCTGGGTGGGTTTTTTTTTTTTGAATTTGCGAACTTTAAAGGGGTTATGAATACCCTTTTAATGAGTTACCACAGTACGTGCTTTAGAGAAGGGGAAGAAAAAAAGTGATAGCAAAGATTTTGGATGTAGTGGAGACTTACTCCATGGGTGGTGTCCGAACTAACTTCGGGGAGTCACAGTTGTTTGTGTTCGTTAAATTCGAAGAACTTTCAAGATGATGTGTACTTTAATGGGTAAGATTAGTTAGGTTGAAATGGCTGCAGGCGATGCGCGTGTACACTTAGACCAGAAAGGTCCATTGTGGTACCACGTGGATCCTTCGACTACCCGATATTCGTACGCCTAATTAAACCATTCAGAGCTAACTAAACTACTCAAAACAAAATAGGGCCCACCCAAGATTTATTTTGTATATTGCCTAAAAACACTTAATTGGTAAGCATTATCGAAGCGAAGCATTTTACTGTAGAGTTTGCATGTGTATTCTGCTCAAAATTTAAGGTCTAATAATCGGTGACGTACAGACGGACGGACGGTCAGACAGGCATGGCTTAATCTACTCCACTAGCGAATCTGAGTCGATTCATATGCTTGAAGGCATATCTCCGTAAATTATTTCTTAATGTTACAAACTTTGTACCAAAACTAATAAAACTTTTTGGGATAGGGTATAAATTCGCAGTATGTCATTGTCCGTTCTCTAGGTCGACTTCTTTGTTTATACAAGTCAAAGGATATGGACATTTCTTATCATTCCTTTGCGACTCGTTCTACTATATATTGTGAGCACTTGAGATGGTCAGTCACTTGTGGTCGCTGCAGTTGGTTATTGGAAATCGGTTTATCAGCCTTTCGGTGCTGATGTAACAAAATGTTTTAGACTTGGGATAACGGCGTCATTGTGATGTATGTGGGCTAAAGACTCGTGTGAAATGCCGAGTTATTGCAATTATAGTGGTAAGTGCCTCTGTTTATGTTCTATATGGTCTATCAATCAATATTAATATTTAAGACCAATTTAAATGCAGCTTTGCCAAATCTGTTCGATAAGGTTAGCTTATGGTGGCAGCACGCGTAGCGCGCACAAACTAGGTGGGCCCATTGTGATACCACACGGAGACAATCTTCTTTTATTAATTCGTTTCACTATGTGAACCATCTTGAGCTTCATATAAAGTAGAGTAAGTTACCTATGTTGTCACAGAAGAATTAACCAAAGTAAAGTCTTTTTTTATTAGAGACCCCCGAACATGAATAAAGAAAGTGTGAGATGCTTTTCCCTTCCTCCTCATCAAGACACCTTCACCAGTATTCATTGCTGTCGAGCCTCAGTCTTATTGCATGTAGGCCTATGAGGCAGTGTCCTAACGACACCTATGATGGTACTGATATGTGATCTTTCACTAGATTCAAACTGAGAGAGCGCTTCTATTAACAATTCGGCCATCAAAGTCTGGATATTTGACACATTGTGCATTTTCCATCTTCAGTTTCCGTCCTTGATCGCATCCGGTTTTAGTAGTAGTTCACATGTATTGAGAGCAATGCTACTTAAAATTTCGACTTGTGGTAGAATCTCATAGTTGGTGCCAATTCTGACAACCTCATCAGTGTTGCAGCTTTACCCTGGGATATTATTCTATAGCTCGAAACCCAAAAAAAAGGTGAATGATAAAGTGCTATGTGATCTCGTTAAGAGATCGGTATTTTTGGGTTGTTTATGATGTTGAAGAAATATTTATTAAGGATGTGATTTAAGCTTGTCTGAAGGTACAGATATTCCTAGTGGATATCAAGTTATACTTCAGCCAAGACAAAGCTTCTTTAACTGGAATGACTTTCGCCTGGAAGACACCTGGAAGGTTAAATGATATACAAGGTGGTGCAAAAATAACCTTCCGATGTTTTTTGGCTGTAATTTAAAAAAAAATGAAAAACTTTGATTCTTCTTGTGGATTATTTTTATTTGGTCTTTTAATTTTTTTTAAATCAAGTCGAGAATATGATGTCATGTAAATGGCCGCCGCCACAGTTGATTGTCATTTGAGCCCTTTTTATGGCATTTTCCATCACTTTGGCCAAAACTTCCGGCGATAGGTCCTCACATTCTTGACGGATATTGTCTTTAAGAGCTGCAAGAGTCTGAGGCTTGTTGACATGAACCCGCGACTTCAAAAAGCCCCACAAAAAGAAGTCGGGAGCGGTCAAATCAGGCGATCTTGCTGGCCAGTTCAAATCACCAAAACGGGAGATAAGGCGCCCGGGAAATGCATCCTTCAGCATATCGGTTGTGGCACGTGCAGTGTATGCCGTTGCACCGTCCTGTTGGAACCACATGTTTTCCAATCCCAATTCATCAAGTTGCGGCAAAAAGAACTCGTTGATCATTCCTCTGTAGCGCTCACCATTCACAGTAACCGTTTGGCCCGCGACGTCTTCGAAGAAAAAAGGTCCGATGACTCCTCGAGCGAAAACAGCACACCATGCAGTGACTTTGAGCGGGTGTAATGGCTCCTCGTGGGTTAAACGCGGATTTTCAGTGCCCCAGAAGCGTAAATTTTGCTTATTTACGTACCCGCTAAGATGGAAATGGGCCTCATCATTCATGATTATTTTTGATGAAAAATCATCTTCCTCTTGGTGGTGATTAAGGATGGCTTGAGCGTATGTTAGATGCGATTTGTGGTCAGCAGCTAACAGCTGATGCACCGTCTGGACTTTGTACGGAAACATCTTCAAATCGTGTACCAAAATTCGCTGTAAAGACCGTCGACTGATACCCATTTGCGTGGCACGTCGTCTGGTCGATGTCGACGGCGCTTCCATGACGTCTTCGGCTACAGCAGCAATATTCTCTGCAGAACGGCTACTCCGGGGTCTGCCACGCCTGGCAGCATCTCGTGTTGTGCCAGTCTCTTCGAGGCGAGCGGCTAAACGTCGCAGTGTTTCACCAGTAGGCGTTGGACGGCTAGGAAATCTGCGACGAAATTCACGTTGTGCCAAAGTCACCGACCGATTATTGCTCAAATAAATAGTCACCAATATTCCGCGTTCTGGAGCAGTGTAGCGTAACATTGTTTATTAACGTGTATTTCGCATGTGTTTACTACAGAACTGACATTAGGGGCCAATCGCAAAATTTATAGCATTTTCTGATAGGAGGATTACTTTTGCGCCACCTTGTACTTAAGTTTGTGATCTCATAAAAGACGCCTTCACATACACATAAGCCTTCCGTGCAGATATGAGCTGAGTTGTTATTTCCAATTATCTCCGATTCCCATTCGAGACACCAGAGAATGGGATTCTGGAAATAACACTCGAAACTTAGTTGGTTAGTGGTGTAGTCGGTATTTCCAGTGATGGTTAGGTTATGTAGATTCTTTTTGTTTTTACCCTTAAAAGGGTCCCTTAAAAGGGTATGTAAGACACAATTACAATTGCCCCAGCTGCAGTCACTTAGACAAATATATCAAGGAGCACTAGATGTTGGATAGCATATAGGGCTGACCAAGGGTTGGTTTTTAAAGCTCTGCTAATAAATATGCAAGCTAATAGTCTTTGTGTTTAACTGGGTTCATGCCGCGTAAGAAGAGATATCGCATTAAAGCTTCAACTCAAGCTTCACAGAGTTTAGAGAACTGGTAAAACGGTCATAGATCAACCAATTGACGATCTTATTTTATACAATCGTTTTGACGACAATCGTTTCTCAAATTACATGATTGGAGTCTTAGTATGTTTTTATGTTAGAATGTTTTGTTTGAATAATGTTGCATGCAGTGGTGGAAATAACACTCTTAGTGTTGGGCAGCAGCCATGTAGTTCTATGTCTTGCGAGTTCATTGGTCTTTCAAATCTTTGCAATATTTCTATGGCCAGCTACCAAATTAAGGTGGACATAGTGCTCTTCTGCCATATCTTGATGAGGTACGGGGAGACAAAAGATTCTTTAGAGGTAAATGAGAGTGATTACAGTAGTTTGGTAATTTGACAAATTTTTAGTATCCTTGTCAGATATTTTATCCACTTTCAAGCAAGATAAGGATATCTTTTATAGCCTCTTTTGCGCTGGATGGGAGAAATCCTTTATGAATACTCTGTGGCCCGTGCTACGAGTTATGCCAGACTCCATATTAGAACATGTATACGTGGCTAAACCGCCCCCGCCTGTCAAGGCATTCCTTCATAGGGTAGTTGTTGACATCATGTCTTTTCCTCTTATTAACCTAGGTTTTCGCCCTCTTATGGTCTTATTTTGTTTTCCCGCCTCAGATCTTCTATTATATTTTCAATGATGCTGTTGGCAGTTTCTAGCTTCATTTGTCGTTTGCATATACGATATGAGACTTCGTAGGGTTACTTTTCTGCCTATTTCGCTTTCTAGAGCGTTTCTTGTAGCTTCATACTTTCAGCATTCCAGAAGCACGTTCTCGGCATTTTGGACTTTTCCATCACAATGATGACAGAATGGGTAATTAGCAAGCCTTAACCTGTGGAGGTAGTCCCGGAAGCTTCCGTGTCCCGTTAGGAGTTGTGATTACTAGAAATTTACATCACCGTGTTTTCTCTTTTTCCACTCTTTGATGCTCGGCAGTAGTTTGTGCGCCCATCTTCCGTTTGGTGTTGTAATCCATTGTCTTTGCCATTCCATTTCAGCGGCTTCTTTAATGGAAAATCTCTCTGTATATATTGACGCTGAGACGCACTCTCATGTTATTTAGGGCTGTCATTATGTTGATCCAGCTTGCCGAGTTGAAGTCATTTTTAACGTCGAGTATCACCACGGCGCAGTACTGCTTTCTTCCCCTTTTCCATCTCGTTCCAAAAACGGCTTCGCGAGCTATGTTGGTGCTTCTTTTCTTCCAGAAGCCGCATTGATGGTTGGAGAGTCCGTTTTTTCCTTCGGTGTACTGGTCGAGTCTTTGGCGAATGATTTTCTCCAGTACTTTGCTTATTTCTAACATGCACAGTGGTCTGTATGATGATGGTTATTCTGGGAGTTTGTACCCTTTTGGTATTAGTACCAGCCTCTGTCTTTTCCACTTACACTTTTGAAACACTCACTTTTAGTATTTTTAATGAGTTTTCTGAATTTCTTCCACTTTTTAGAAATTGCTCTCTTATTTCGTCAGAGTCTTCTCTTCGCTCTGTCTTGCTTGCTGCTGTATTCTTCGCATTTTGAGGCACTTCCTCATTCTTTGGCTTTGCGGGGCATTTGACACCTCCATGGCATCTTGGAGGAACATTTAGGGGAAATCCATCTTGAGTATTTTTTCTTGGCGAAGCATGGCGTACAACAGCGTCTTTGTAAGCTTGTAAAAGTGCAGACAGCGTCTAGTGTACGCTTGTAGAAGTGCAGGTAGCAGATAATGCTATTGGAATTGTGTTAAACAGGGGGTCCACTTAATTGTGAAAAAAATTAAGTATTTCGCAAACACAAATGTAGGGAGTAGCTAGGTTTGAGGCTCTGTATGGGCTTTTAATGTCAGAAATTGAATTTTTTGTTCTCCTAGGAATATTTCTAGTGCTTTCGAACCGAATCAAGCTGATGTACCTTTTCTTGACGATAGATCCAATGGCTCTAGTGACTATGAGACGATGAAAGTTAGTTTTGGAAGTAGCTCCATTGGACAATTTAAGAGTGCTTTAATAAAATCCACCAGCGTAGTTTTTATCGAAAAGACAGGCAGATGTCGACGAATCTTTAAAGTATATCTCTGTTTCCTGTCTGACTATCCGTATTGAGTTTGTTGGCATCCAGAACATCGCAATGTGCAAACACTGCTGGCTAGGGAAGCAGATCCTTAGATTCAAGCGATGAACATATTTAAAAGCGCTGCGCGTTTGATCCTGTCTTTTGAATATACCTACCTTCTAACGCGCTGCTACTCCAGCTCCTGCTGAAAATCGATTTACTACATCCAAGGTATCATCAAATTTGAATACATACACAAAAGATAAAGGTTCTAGTGCTTGGATATTTTAAAGAACTGATAATGTAGGACTTCAGTTGTGTGTACACTTATATGCCCCTGTCTTACAAGTAAAAGGCTTTGTTATCCTTTTTGACATGGTTTTTATTGTAGAGAGTAGACATAGAGGGTGCAATTCATGAACAGCAAGCTGTTATTTTGACTTAAGTTGATGAGGTAGTCGGTGTACGTCTTCCCTCATCACACTCAGGTCAATATAGACCCATATTGATGACCGTTTGGGGTACAGGTTTGTAGTTGGTTTCTTCATTTGTTTCGTTACTGTCCATTGTAGTTAGTCCCTTTCCAACCATTCAGATATTATTGCAAACCCGAAAAGTTTAGAGAGAGAGAGGGATTTCGGATAGATCCATGAGATCATATTTTCCCAAATTTCTTATTCTTAATTGACTGAGGCCTAGAAAGTGGCAAAGAAATTGGAGGGTATCCTCGCTTTTTCTCTATCACCACAGCCTCTAGAAAGGTCATCATCTATTAGATGCATTTTCAGTTCGTGGCCATTAGTGTCGAAACAGATTTCTTGTTTCTTTGAAGGTTTTGGGTTTTTTTAAAGTCAGGACACATCCTCTTGGATGTTTCACAGGGGGGAGGGAGTTCCACCTGTTTTTGGCGATATTCAGTACTTTCTGTCCCACCCGTGATTTGAGATCACATATAGTCGCGGTAGATACTTTCCTCGCCACTTCATTAGCAATTTCATTGCCTTGTATGCCTCTGTGTTCGGGGACCCAGGAGAGCTTAACATTATGGTGAACAACAAGAACCTTTAGCTCTTCACGACAACGCTTCACAAACTTAGACAAAGATGGTGATATCATCTGTTGGTACCGCCAGTAATGAGGTCGCTTTTGTGGCATCTACTTCTGCCAATATATCAGCCTGAAAGACGCTGCTGTGCTTAGGGAGACGAAAAGTGTTGTTTAGCTTTAGTTTTTTCGGAAAACACTCCCGCTTCAACGCTTACGTCCATTTTTGAAACGTCAGTATATAGATGGATATGGTTTCGATGTCCAGTTCGTTCCTCTCCTACTCCTCTCTACTTGAAAAGACGCAAGAGAATGGTTTTTGAAAGCCAGGGTGAGTCAGGTATATAGTGAGAGGATACAACTGAGCCCAGGTATCTGTTTGGAATTTGAGTGTGTCTTTCTGAGTTAATTTTCCAGCAATTGAGCTGGCTCATTCTTAGTGCACTTTTGGCTGCAGATTCTTGCAGTTAAAGGTCTAGCGGAAGCAGGTTGAGGATGGTCTCAAGTCCCGATCTTTAAGCTAGGATACTAACCCCCATCATATATGTTGTCTGCCAAGTAAATCATCTGTAACTCAATTTGCTGGGTTCCAATAGCTTGAAACCAACATGTTCTTAAGTTGTTTCATTTTTAAAGAAGAGCCACACGGCCATTCAAGCTAGAATATTTATTTCTCCTCGGTAAGTGGCTTTGTAGACTTTTTCCTTCTTTCATTTATTAGATACTTCTGAAGATCAGGCGAGCGAAGCATTTTTATATCAGGGTCGGTTGTAAGCCGTTTTCTTCAAAAACAATTATTTTACTTAGCAATTCTTTCAAATTTCTAAATTTCTAGGTAGGAAGTCTTCAACATTGCGTTGTGTTTTATAATCTTCTAGTTGAATTGATAAGTAGTAGCTTTTTGGTTTTAAATGTATATCTCCATGTATACCATACTTCAACTTTTTATATCTTGAGGTAAAAATAGACTAAAGTTCGTTTTTGCTAATTGTCTCTAGTGTACCATTAATATAAATATAGAAAAGTCCGAAAATGCTGAAGGTTCTTCTAAAGCCAACTTTCCACTAAGAGTGCTTTATTTTGGAATATCTATTTTGGGTTTCAAATAAATAAATTTCGTGTGATTCTCAATACTCAACCATACATATACAGCTTATCTATGCTTAACCAGAATTTTAAAATTCTTGTAAATCTTTTGTTTAACAATTTCCAATCATCAATTTTTCATTTAGGAATCCTTCCCGAAGCTCTCCGCACCAAATGTGGTCGTTGCTGGCCGAGTCAAAAGGAAGGCGCTCTGAAAGTCATCACATCACTCTACTTCAACTATCCCGAATACTATCAGGCACTTCGTGAGAAATGGGATCCTACCGGTGAATACAATCGTCGCTTCGAAGAATATCTCCGCGATCAAAAATTCAACTCAATTGGTAGCGATACAGAATTAGGTAAGTCCCCATTTAGCACATTCTAATTAATTTTAATCATAATTAAATCAAAAAAAAAATATTCCTCTTATTATTCCATTTCCAGGAGAACAAGCTCAGGTAAATCCCCCAATAGTTACAAGATCACAAAACAATACACAACTGCCCACGACTAGTCGTGCACCATCCACGCAAAGCGCACAACCTTTAACGCCATTAAGACTTTTCGCTCTAAACAATGGTCCGAATAATGGACCATTGATCCTTCGTCCTTTGTCACGCTTTTTAGGAAATTTCCCCCGTTTTGCGCAACAGCGAAATGGGTAATCTAGTCTTGCACCGAATTTTTTTTTGTAAATATAAAATATCGTCGTTATTTTCCTTATAATTTTGTTTAGTAGTTTTGTAACTTGTTGTTCTAATATAAAAAAAAAGATTTGTTTAATTTTTTTTAATGTAGTTTTTTTTATTGTACATATATTTTTTTTTATAATTTCAAATTACTACTTTATCTATAAACAAATTCGTAATAAATCGTTTTAGTAATAACACTGCAATTTTCTTTTCATTGATCAGTCCTCTTCAAGCGAGGACCTTGGCTAAAGGGTTGCATGTAATTTAGTTGCTTTAAAAAAGTTTTCGAAAGTTGTTTTCTAAAATCTGGATTAAGGTCTGCTGTACATTACATTAGCTTTGCCACTTTTTTCTACGCCAACATTTTCCTAAACATCCATTAGTATCCTCTTTACGATTCTAAATTTAATTTCTGGTGTCCTTCTAAAAAAATGTTAACCCCGAAAAATCCCCGAATTGGCAAAGTACTAAGTATAATTTAACAAATTTTACAAAAGGCCTCATCAATCAGCATAAATATTACACAGCGTCCTATCCGACAAGGTGACATGAGTCCGACTGTTCAAAGGGATGAATTGCCAGAGATTGTAAATCGCTTCAGCACTGATGATGACAGTGGTTATGAATATGCTCCTCCAGTGAGTATGATGAAATATTTTTCTTTATTTGAATTCGATGGTATTATGATTTTGTAGAAATCCACAACCTTGCCAAATGTGGCACGTCCTTTACCGACAGTACGTCCACAAGCCCCAAAAATGCCAGAAATACCACAAATGCCACAAAAACAACCACAACAACCATCACAACCACAGCCGCCACAACAAGCTGCACCAAGTCCCACACCATCAAGGAGACCAGTAAATATTTGAAAAATGCTAACAGCAAATGCAAACTCTTTTTTTTGGAACATCCTTTAAGTGTCCTTTTCCTTTTAGGCAAACCCTCCATCGGCTGGTAGTGCATCACAGCCTGAATCGGTTCCATCGAATTCGGGATCCAACTCAGCAAATGTTCCAACTCATACATGGAACCAGAATAACTTGCCAGCTCCAGGTCCAAGTTCGACGACGACAACAACAACGACGACGACGACTTACTACTTGAAGACTCAAAACCCAGTCTTGAACATTATCAATCGTATAACGATGAAGTTTGCCAATACAGCAGAGTTTATAGCTGGTATGCTAAGAGGAGCAGTACCACAACCACCACAGGTATGATGGGCCGTGATTTTCCTTTTTTTTTTCTGTCAAAGAAAAAAGTTTTAAGAAAAATTGTAAAAATGTATCATTTTTATAAATATCAGCGATAAGGCTTTTGGGTTTATGTAGATCTACTATTTTTACTTTAACTAACCGAACTCACATCAAGACTTTACTAAAAAATTGCAAAACAAAATCATTATTATAATAATAAGGTTTTAGGCATAATTTTTATCACCTTTAGGGTTAAATGTCTGTCGTAGCACTTAACTTTTTTCCGAAAACTATAAAACTTGCACTTAAAAAAGTATGTACAGAAGCTAACTCATCAAAAATACACAAACCTGGGTCCGAAAACCATGTTCAAAATGGTTTCAGAAGTGTGAAGTATACTGCAGCCATCTTTTATCTATTGGATATTGATTATGAGATTAACTCTTATCAACAACAATATTGCGGATTATAGTATTTTCCATAAAATTTCATTTTTGACTTTCTCTTACAAAAAATAAGTAAAAAAAATAAAACACCTCCACAAAAATCAGTAAAAATATTTATTGAAATTTATGTTGATTTGCTATTGTCCAATCGTTTATTTTGACAAATGATTGACTCTTAGGCCCAGTTTTTCAGTGCGAGATTGAACTCGAGTTAACTCGAGAAAGCAGTTTTCAGTCGATTTAAATCTGGTGTTAGCTTCGAGTTAACTGAGAATTTTTGCTGAGTTAACCCCGGGATTAAATGATCAGATGTTTTTGACGGATGATAAAATACCAGGCCAACAAAGTTGTTCAATTCTATTTATGTGGACATTTTACTTAATTTTCAGAAACTAAATGCAGATCTCGGTAACTTGAAATTTTTTAAAATATTGTGAGTTTAACTGTTTTAGGAAGAAAAAGACTTGTACGTTTGGGACAAAAGCATTTTCATTTCTTTGGTGGGGAAAAGGAAACCAACCAGCTGATATAGTGATAACTAAGCCAAATCGATAAATCATGAGTGCTACCAAATTAAATAACCACACACGGAGGAGTCACATTTAATAGTGCACTGAAAAACTGCTTCATGAGTTAACTCTAGATTAAATTTATTCCGGGGTTGGTAAACTCTGGGTTAACTCAGCACTGAAAAACCAGGCCTTACTGAGAGAATTTACCTCCAACTCCAAATAATGTAAGAATTCACTTATTTTGATTAAAGTCCGTTCGCATACTAATGCGCGCTTGAATTTATTTACATGTCAAACTGTGCAAACGCGTTCGAGTACTGAAAAAGTTGTAAAAATATTGAATAACATATGTTTAATGTTGTTTGCTATTATTGCAATTGAATTGTGCTTTATATTTTACAAGAATTGTGCTTTAACTACTTATAAACGAAAATAGCTTTGCATAATATATTATAATGAGTTAAAACTACAAGGTGGCGCAAAAGTAATCCTCCTATCAGAAAATGCTATAAATTTTGCGATTGGCCCCTAATGTCAGTGGGGCCTAATGGCGGGCGCCTTTTACATGACATCATATTCTCGACTTGATGTAAAAAAATTAAAAGACCAAATAAAAATAATCCACAAGAAGAATCAAAGTTTTTAATTTTTTTTAAATTACAACCAAAAAACATCGGAAGGTTATTTTTGCGCCACCTTGTAGAAAGGGACACACACACAGAACAGTACAAAAATTTTAGACATTTAAAATAATTTCACGAATTTGCTTTTTTTCTCCAAAAGAAGGTGCAAGTAAACGTATACTACTCTCTACTCTCTCAAGGTGTTTCGGATTGGTAAACAAATATGTTACTCCAACACTAAAATTATGGCAATGAAAGATAAACAAAATTCAATATGAAGGGTGGTTAAATTTTAAGGGCCGATGTTAATTTTGACCAAAACACAAATTATTTAGGAAATTATTGTCATTTCTTTTTATTATGATAATATTGGTATGGTTCAATCATGTATGGAACAAAATATCGGCCTCGGTGGTACACCTCCATCTGCTGGTCCAAACTTTCAATGACGCTGAGGCATAAATGAGGTTCTTTGCCGTTAATGTGCCGAATTATCTCATCCTTTACACTTTTTCGTACACTTTCTCTTTCAAATAACCCAAAAGAAAGAAGTCCAACGGTGTCAAATCACATTTTCTTGGCGGCCAATTGACATCTCCACCACGTGAGATAACACGCCATTGAATTTGTCGCGCAAAAGAGCCATTGTTTCACTTTTCTGTTAAAACCACATTTCGTCCACATCCATATCTTCCAATTCGGGCCATAAAAAGTTCATTATCATCTCACGATAGCGAACACCATTCGCAGTAACTGCCTGACCGGCCTCATTTTTAGAAAAAATACGGCCCGACGATGCCGCCAGCCCATAAACCACACCAAACAGTCACTCTTTGTGGGTGCATTGGTTTTTCGGCAATTCTGCTTATTGAATCCACTGAGGTGAAAATGTGACTCATCACTGAAAATGATTTTCTTCGAAAATTGATCATCCACTGTTGCCATTTCTGCTATAATCATAAGTTCTTGTTAAGTTAAGTTCTTGATTTAATTGCACCTTTTAACCGTGTAAATGCAAGTCTTTATGCATTATGCTCATCGACGACGAGCGTGAGAGGTGCAATATCGCGAACAGCAGCAATATTTTCTGCAGTACGAGCTTTACGAGCATGCACTGGTGTTTTCACATCTCCTACAGACTCGGTTTGCTCAAATTTTTGCACGATTTTTCCGATTGTACGCACATTTGGACGATTAAATTGACCGAAAAAATGACGAAGTGCACGATATGCATTTTGATTTGAACGCCAATTTTCGTAATAAGCCTGAATAACTTTAACGCATTGCTCGATTGTGTATCTTTCCATGGTTCAAATTGAGTTAGTCTGAAATTGAGAAATGTCAAATGAAATGCAGAAAAAAAAACATTACTTTCAGGTGTGGTTCACATTCAACATTGGCCCTTAAAATTTAACCACCCGTTACATAGTTTTATTCTATAACGTTTTTATCAATTTTTTTCGATTTATTTTTTAAATTGTATCGAAAAAGTGGGCATGGCTCAAAACTTTATAGGGACAAAATTTAGATGTTGAGATTATCTAAATACAGTCGCCTCCCTCTAAGTCGAATTTCCCTCTAACACGAATTTTAGCGCCATATTTTGGAATTCCCCTGAATTTTCCATACCAAAAACCATCCTCTAAGTCGAACTCCCTCGAAGTCAAAATTCCCTCTAACTCGAATACATTCTTTCGATTCTTGGTCTATTTCCAATCCCTCTAAGTCGAATTTTCGAAACTTCGACAATCAATGATAGTGGTATGTGATTTTTCGATTACCAATAGAATGAACGTTCTGAAAAGGATATAGGGTCACTTTTTGAACAAGTATCCCTTAATTGTGGTTGTATCGTACATATCCTTGTACCTTGTTTGTAGGTTAGGTTAAGTTGGTGGGTTGATGAGTTAGGCGGTGTACGTCTTCGCTCATCACACTAAGGTCAATATAGACCCATTGTGATGCCCATTTGGGGTCCACGTGTGTGATTGTTTCCTTCATTTGTCCCGTTACTGTCCATTGTTGTTAGTCCCTTTGCTGTTATCCAGATGATGTTGCAAACCTGAAAAGATAAAAGAGAGAGATCTGTGTGGCCATGGAACAAATATTCTCCTAATTTTTTTATTCTTAATTGACTGAGGTCTGGACAGTGACACAGAAAGTAGAGAGCTCCCTCGTGTATTTCTTTATCACCACAGCCTCTACAAAGGTCATCATCTATAAGATGCATTTTCAGTTTGTATCCTTTGAGTAAGTTGTATCTTTTTTTGAAGGAGTTTGTGGGTTCTGGCTTTTTCATGGTCAGGCCACAACATCTTTAATGTTTTACAGATGGGTATGGAGTTCGAACAGTTTTTGGCTATAATCATTGTTATATGTCCCACCCGTGATTTGAGATCACACACTGGCGGTTTGGCAGACTGGACATGATCAGTGCTGATAGCAGATCCTTTCCTCGACAGCTTATCAGCAATTTCATTGCCCTATATGCCTGGACCCAGCAGAGCTTAATATTGTGTTGAACGCCAGGAACCTTTACATCGCTTCACAAGCAAAGATTGTAATCCCACAGCAGTGATTGCTTGAATTGCAACCTGATTGTCAACCATTGAGTTCGCATTGGCTTGGTTTTAGCAAAGTTTTGCTTCGAATTGAACTTGCTGCTAAACATGTTTAGACATCTTTAATACTATCACTTTGACTTCCTTGTCACACGTTTTCGTGCGACACACAATATTTCACCTGGAACCACGTCGCACATTTTCGTGTGACACATCCGCTCTTCAGCTCAGGCCATGTCATACGATTTTGTGCGACAGTTTATGGGATTTTATATGGATTTCGGATAGTGTGGCCCCTGTTGAATATTTTGGCCTTACTTACATGGCCCTAAGATAATTTGTTCGAGTATTACAGTAGGTAGCTACTGCTTTTTAGGCGCTAATATACTCAAAACTGAAAAAACGAGTGGTGGGTGCACGACTGGGTCGTACGCAACTTTCTCTTTCACAGCAAGTTGGGCGTTAGATCTAATCATAAGCATTTTGATTATTGATGCTAAAATGATATAAATAATGTCGAAATGTATTTATACGAATTTTTACTCCAAAATTTGAAGGAATCGATGTCAATGTGAAAAATAATGATTTTCCGTTATTGGCCAAAACTGAAAATTCCGTTTAGTGATAGTTGGGCTAAAACTAATTATGTGGAATTGCTTCAAGCTGTAATAGTAGTATATATATTGAATTTCATTCAATTTGACATAATAGTTTGCGAGAAATTATCAATTTTCCTTATATGGCCTAAATGACAAAATCCGTTATATGGATTTTCTCGAAAAAACTGGGTATGCAGTTTTGTTGAAGCTAATATGGTTATAGTATATATAAAGTTTAATCAAAATCGTTAGAGCCGTTTTCGAGAAAATTGAGATTATGTGTAATTTTTATATGGCAGGTACCATTATTAACATGGCTAAAAGCAAACAAAAAAAATGGCCTAGAATTATGACTAAAACTAGCTTGTATACGAAGTTTGAAGAAAATCGGTCTAGCCGTTTAGGCTGGGGAGACCATCACGGACAGACGGACCGACGGACCGACAGACCGACGGACCGACGGACGGAATTCCAAAAACCACTTTTTTAGGCTCCGCTATCATCGTAATGTTAGAATCAATCAAAATCTCGAGGTCGAAAATTTTCAAGAAAACAATATCTTTCTCTTTGTAAGAGAATATAAAAAAAAATACCTTGGGGTTGCCCCAAATGTCTAAACAGCTTGGCAGTCATAGTGATCTATAGCGTAGGTATTTTTTTCTATCGCAATGCAATCAATTTGTTTGATTTTTTCTTATTAAAATTTCTCACCCGAAAAATCGTTTATTCCACTCACAATTTTACACAATATTTCACCTGAACCATCCATCGTGCTGCCTCACATGTCATTAATATTTCCTTTGTTTCAGAATAGGGCCCCTGATAGTTGTTTTTCTTTTAAGAGTTCTAACATTCCAGATTAAATAACAAAATTTGTCCTCTACGAATTATATCTAAAATATAAGCTACGCTACAATTAATTATATTCTGTTATGGATATTCAAAATAATATTAAAAATAAAAAAAAAACATAAACTGATATAATATGCATGTCTAATCTTACTGGAAATGTTTAACAATTGTTTTTTTTTAATTTACCAATGTGTAGACTATTTTCGCACCTTGATCCTTACTAACATAAATAATATTTGTTTGATATTTATATAAAATATTATTTATTATATAATGGCGTCAACCAAATAATAGGTAAAATTTGTATGTTTACATTGAGAATTTCTTGTTTTAGCTTCACCTAATTTTTGATAAGAATGAAAGCTTATGTAAGATTTGTTTTATTGCATCCCACAGTTAATGTAAATACCACATTTTGGTCATAAAAAGTATGACTATCTCCTTCCTTTTCAAATCAATTGAAGTTCCCTATAGCTAGTTTAGTCTTTAAAAACCAATTATTAATATTTTTTATAATATAGCTAGCTATTATTAATATTAAGTATTATCGAAAAAAACTGTATTTAAATTATTTAAATAAGTATTTAATAATGTAAAATATCAAACACATTTCTAAAACATCCTAATTATTACAGAATCTACTTAAGTCCTCTTCCCATAAGTCCTTAAAGCAAATAGCTCCCTGCTACCTACTGACAGATATGACAAATATTAATTACCTAACAAACCTGCAAATAAATCTTTAAAAAAAAACCAACCAACTTGTATCAACCTAACGAAAAACGGAACTGTACAGTCTTCTAAAAAACAAATTACAATATGTCCTTAAAATGATGAACAAAGAACCCACCCTTTAATTACAGGCAACAAAACACAAAGCTGATCGACGTCGTAGTACACTTTGCGATTTATTGAGAAAAAGTGTTCGCTTACACACAATAAAGCGAACAACGAATAAATACAGACATCATCATTAAAATAAAAAAAAAAAGTACAAAAAAGTACACCAAACCATATTTGTCCTTCAGCAAATCAAATTAACACGCACGTAAAAAAATACATACACAGAAAAAAAGAACATTCCCATCAATAATTTTCTATTAACAAAAAGCATTATATACTCTCGTAATTTATTTTAATTTATTTTTCCACTCTTATTAATCATTTAAAAAAAAAACATCTCTCTCTTTCACAGCGAAATTAAAACAAAAATGTCATCAACCGTTTTAGGTTTTTTGATAAGCTTCTGTTGTATACATTCTGCTATCACAATAGAAATACAATGTAAATAAATTATAATGGTTAAACTTAAACAAAATCTAAAAAAAAAGTATTTAGTGCAGTGTGAAATATGCGTTTTTTATATATACAAACAATATAATTATGTAGTGCAAATTGGGTGATATTGATGTTTTATTGTTATTTTTTTTATTATTCTTAAAATTTTATCTTTAAGAGAATATTTTTTGTATCTCAATATATATACATATATTTTTTTTTATAAAACATAAAATATTTTCCAATCATTTGAGTAGAATTAAGTTTTTAACTACGTGTATTTTTTATATATAAATATATATTTTATAAAATTAATAAAATTCTTTTGAAAATTGGGTTTGATTTTTGAATGTATTCTGATATTAGCAGAGCTAATTTGATCACGCTTAAGCTATTTTTAGCCCCGGTTTGTCAGTGCTGAGGCAACTCTAATTTTAACCAGATAATCGAGTCTAGAGTTAACTCACCAAAATTAAAACGGTAACTAGGATCGCCTTACTAAAAAACTGGTCATCAGGTGTTTAAAATTCAGATGGATCATGAAGGTATACACAAATTATGTCGCAGTTAATAAGTCAAAACTTAGTTTAAGACGGAGTTTCAAATGGTAAGATGAATAACTTTTAATTTTACTTAACGGGCTCCGGATCCGTTGAGGCTCCCTGCCTAAAAAAGGCAGCCTTTCATCCTGTTAGAACCTGGAAACGTTGCCGCCAGTTTCAGTAGCGCTCTGGCCTCCCTGATCTCTTAATCCTTAAACCGAAGGTTTGGTCTTCGTTGTCGTCTGGAATTTGAAGGCTGAAATTCGAAGATTATTTTGGCTAGAGAATTATTATACATTCGCTCGTCAATGAAGTCTACATGTTTTAACCTTTCGTACAACATCCACATGATGGTTGGATGTTGTAGAACGAGGGTAGACTCTGATTGTCTTTAACTTGGCAATGCCCATTGGTTGTAACTCTGACTACACATCATTTGTGCTTATTTTTACTTCCAAGTGTTAACCACTTGATACTGGTCTCATCCAACCGGTTTTGACTTATTAAACGATAAGTGCGAGTGCTGATAACAATCCCGTAGTGGATACTGATGGCAACCAATAGCCTCGGAAAGGACTGATTTTAGACTGATACGACCCAGCTAAACGAAAAAAACGCCATCGACGTTCGCATCTGAACTTGGAATGTGAGAACAGTATACAGGAAAGGTGTAGGCAAACAACTAGCGGAAGCCCTTAGCTGCTACAAAACAGACATTACTGCCATCCAGGACATACGATGGGATGGGCCGGGAATAAAGAGGATGAAAAACTGTGACATCTACAGCGGAACGTGTTATAGTGAGCATAAACAGGGACTATTCGGATGCGTATTTTTCATAAGTGCCAGACTTAGGCAAGAAATCTTATATTTCCGAGACGTTAGCGAACGCATTGTAACAATTTGCAGCAACACCAAATTCCCCAAAATAAGCCTTGCATGCGCTCACGACCCAATGGAGGAAAAAGGTACGAGCTCCTTGACAAAACCTATCAGCGACTACCGAAGTACGATGTTAAAAACAATTTTAACGCAAAGGTAGGAAGAGAAGACATCTTTAGCAGTATTGCCGGAAAACATAGCCTACACGACAACACGTCTGGCAACGGACTTGGGGTAGTTGACTTGGCTACGGAACGAAATGCCACTATAGCCATCACATGGTTTCCTCACTTCGATATCCATAAAAGGACATGCGCCCACCAGCAAGAAACCCCTGGTTTGATGAGGAATGCGGACAGATGCTCGCAGCCAAGAACGAGGCCTACAAGGCTAAGCTTTAGCTGAATACTAGAGCAGCCATTGAGCTCTATAGTCAAAGAAGAAGGGAAGAACACCGGCTTTTTGTGAAAAAAAGGCGCGCGATCGAGAATATAGAGAGGTGCCACTCCAGGAACGATATTTTACCAAAGTGTAAAACGTCAAAGCCAAGGATACAAGGCTCGAACAGAATCCTGTCGAGATGATCAAGGAAATATCATAGTGATGATACAGTCGATGCTGAACATATGGAAGAACCACTTCTGCAGACAGTTAAACGGCGAACTTTCCGCTGTCAGGCAGAACGAACCATTCAATATTGGCAACGACAGCGAAAACTGCCAACCACCCGACCTAAGTAAAGTGAGGATAGCAATATCTAGACTCAAGCTTAATAAGGCCGCCAAAAATGACGGCCTTCCCACAGAGCTTTATAAAGCTGGCGGAGATGACTTGGTAAGTAACATCCATCAATTCATAAGCCAAATCGGGTAGGATGAAAGTATGCCTGAAGAATGGAACCTCAGCATCGTTTGCCCGATCCACAAAAAAGGAGACCCCCGGAACTGCGCCAACTACAGAGGAATAAGTCTCCTCAACATCGCCTACAAGATCCTATCTGGCGTAATATGTGAACTCTTGAAACCGTTTTCCAACAACCTGATTGGCATTTATCAGTGTGGTTTTAGGCCAGGAAAGTCCACAACCGATCAAATTTTCACACTTCGATCAGAAAAACTGGAAAAACCCAAGAAGTCCAAATCGATACCCACCACCTATTTATCGATTTCAAAGCCGCATACGACAGAATTTATAGAGACGAACTATACAGAGCCATGTCTAGTTTTGGTATACCGCCCAAACTCGTCCGTTTGTTTAGGATGGCGATGGACAATTCTCGTATCGGTGAGGTCGGAAAAGACCTCAACGACACATTCGATACCAAAAAAGGATTTAGGCAAGGCGATGCGCTGCCATGAGACTTTTAAAAAAAAAATTCCTGAGCCAATACCAGAGGCACAATTTTCCAAAATTGACATCATTAGTAGGACTCAATGTGATTTCATATCCACTTTTGCTAGTATAGGTAAGGAAGCGGCAAAAATGGGTTTAGCAGTAAATAAGTCTAAGTATATGCTGTCAACACAAAAGGACACACAACATTGACGAATTGGACAGAACTTCACCATTGACACATATAACTTTGAGGAAGTACTGGACTTTGTCTACCTCGGCTCCGCTATTAACTCTGACAACAACATCTCATCAGAAATCAAACGAAGAATTACTATTGCCAACCGCTGTTTCTTTGGGCTAAGAAGGCAATTTCGTAGTAAAGCCCTCACTCGAACTACTAAGGAGGTCCTATATAAGACCCTGATCATCCCAGTCCTGCTCTACGGCGCTGATGCATGGACCGTATCAAAAGCGGATGAAGAAATCCTTGATCGATTCGAGAGAAAATTTCTTCGAAAAATCTTCGGTCTCGTTTGCGTTGACGGGCTATGAAGACGAATATTCAATCACGAACTATACGAGCTATACAGCGGTATGTCGCTCCGCACTGGACGTTTAAAATGGCTAGTTCATGTAGAACGAATGGACGCCAATACTCCGGCTCGCAGAGTCTTCGATCCCAGCCAGACAGCGGACGCAGTAGAGGAAGACCTCGCCTTAAGTGGCGAGCACAAGTAGAAACCGACCTCAACCAACTAGGAGTGCGCAACTGGAGGCAGTTAGCTAAGGACCGGGCTAATTGGAGAGGCCTGTTGGTTGAGGCCCAGGTTCATCCCGCCACATAAATAAGTAAGTATAAATATCGTTCATAGTACATGTTCCCATATAGAGTGTAGATGTACAAACATATGTTACTTATTTAAGAACCAAACCAAAATATATCAAGTGCATACAACCATATAACATTATTCGTTTCTCGAACCATTTTGAAACCACCAC
Source organism: Rhingia campestris (assembly GCA_932526625.1). Lineage (NCBI taxonomy): Eukaryota > Metazoa > Arthropoda > Insecta > Diptera > Syrphidae > Rhingia > Rhingia campestris. Next base: position 36,496,648 of record OW052185.1, on the reverse strand, counting down.
TTGGTGGCGCATGTTTTGTTTTGGTTCATGTCTTTGACTGGTCGCCATCCAGTGTTGCTACTGAATGTCGATAATACAGTTGATTATAGTAAACTTTAAAATAATAGACTCATGAGGGCGACGAAAAATAAAACTATTTAACAGTTTATGGCTTAAAACTGGCTAAAATAATCTTATGGATGGATACTGCAATTGTGCGACCAAACTAGCATATGACGGTATAACTCAAATCTCGTGGCAAAAGCTGCAGACAGCCATTTGAAGCAAAAAAATAGACATTGGGACGACGCAACTTCTCCTTCTCCCGGATATATGCATGAAGTCATTGGCTACCAAAAAGCAGCTTGAAGATGAGGCAAACAAACAGCTGAACTTCGTCTCTCTGCGCAGATCCATTTCAACTTTGATTAGGATTTCATAACTACAGGATGCGCGATGTAAGGATCTTGTACTCTACTTGATCTTTAAGCTTATGAATTGATCGTAAATCTCGCCTCAGAACCCCTGTACTATCAATTCCTCAGAAAAAATTTCTGAATCGGTTCTACAGTCTCGGTGATGAATATCATCCATAGGCTCATTCTTAGTTGAAATATTTATCTAAATTTATAAATTAAGGATGCACCATATTTTATGTCGGTATGTAAACATTAAATAGCTTTGACATTTAACATGAGTAGATATGGTTTTGAAACGTCAATTCAGAACAATGACAATCATGAATCATTGTAGATTAAAAATGGTGTGTTAACTCAACGTGCATATTGTCGAAAATATCATAGCCAACAAGCACAGTCTAAAAAAATTCTTCATCGTTTAATGTCAATTTTTGTTAAACACGAAACAGCGAGAGATCGCCGACATGCCGTTCATCAACGCTTAGATGTTAAAATTAACTAACTGAAGAGCTAAGATAGAGTATTGCCGAGAACCCGCATGTGTCGTTTCGTCACCATGTTAAGCACTTTGGTATTTGTTTCCGTATAAAGTGCAATTGGTTCTAAGATTATTGCCGACAGACTGTCTACGTCGCTTGAAATAGGACCAAACAGTCGCTGAAATGGTTGCCAATGAACCTATATATATATATAGAAAAATCGACTGAAAATAGTGAATTTGTAGAAATTATGCACAATCTAGGCAAATTTCTAGTTGGGTGCATATTTATGGCTCATCAAGCAGCAAATCAAACTTTAGTTAGGAATTTAGTCGAACAAATAATTCCGATTTATATAGACATTGTCCTCTGTGGGGATTTCAATGTTAATAGTCTAGGAAATGATTTTAAAGTTATGTCCAATTTTGTTCTTCCCAATTGTCACCAACCAAAGCATTTTATGCCAAGTAAAGCACCTTCTCTTCTCGACCTTTTTCTTGTATCACACCATAATCTGATTATGTATTACGACCAACTTCTTGCACCTCCCTCTTCCCATCATGATATAATTGCATTGACACTTAATTTGTTACCGTCAGATACAGCTGAAAAAGAGACATTGACATTCAATGACTTTTTAAAGATTAATTTAGAAAATATGTTCAGTGAATGCGTCAGCCTAAATTGGAAACCATTATACACAACGAACGAAACAAGTCGAATACTTCAACTCAATTATTGTTTATATTAAAATAAATATTTATTTATTTATTTCATCTACTGAGCTTAATTCTAACAGATTACTAACAATATTATAATAACTTAGGTATGTGTAATAATTTCAGTACTAAATATTTAAAAATCATTCTTTCGAGTTAAATCAATTTCATTTAGAACTAGCAAAGGTAATTGAATAAAAAGTTTAATACATCTTGATATGGGTTCGTTCAAAGATTATGAATTCTATACAGATGACGCACTCCATATAAGAAAAATTGTTCTATGGCGGGTCGTGCTGGCACATCCCGCCATATGTTTTTGTTCTTGTTTTTCATGTGTTTTCATGCACACCGCCCGCGCGTACCATGAAGCTACTGAGCAAAAGTTTCTGTTTTTTGTTCTCAATGCGTCATCTGTATAGAATTCATAATCTTTGGTTCATTGCATCCGTAATTATATCTATGCCTCTGAGCTTTCAAAAAATGACACTGACGCAAATTCATTTCAGGTACATTTATCTACACTAGTCGGCATAAGTATTTTGACGAAATAAAAATCGTGCATTATTGAGTTTAACTTCTAAATGGCTTGACAAGAATTCATGTTTATTTTTTCATTTTTATATATGTATAACTAATACAAACTTAAAAATAGGCAAACAAATATTTTTTCATAGAAGTCAAAAAAGATATAAATTAATTTGTAATTTCGTGTGTAGGCATAAGTATTTTGACAAGTATATAACTCTAAGAAAAAACATTTTAAACTTAACAAAAGTAAATAAATAAAGAAGAATTTAGTAAAATATATAACCTCCTTTGGCTTCAATAACTTTTTGAAGGCGTCTCGGTACTGAATCTACTAAATTTTGAAGAATCTCTGGAGATATCTCTTCCCAAAGGGAAGTGACCTCAGAAATCGTCTCCTCTCTGGTTTTAATTAAAGAAACTGTTCTTTTGCGTTTCAAAAGAGACCAGACGTTTTCTATTATATTTAAATCTGGACTTTGAGGTGGCCAGTCCAAAGTGGCAACACCAACATCCTTCAAAAATTTAGTTATCATCCGGGCTTTGTGGCATGGGGCATTGTCCTGTTGCAGGATAAATGATTCACCAATAAGCCTACCTCCGGAAGGAAAGGCGTTATCATTTAGGGTTCTTAAATATTGACCTTGGTTCATCGAGCCGGTGATAGGAACCAATTCACCCAGGCCATTATACGCAACACATCCCCAGAACATGACAGAGCCTCCACCATGGCTCACTTTTTGACAAACGGGGCGTCTTTTTTGCCTTTCTACCTTTGGCAATCTAACGTAAAATTTGTTTTTTGATGAGTTATACTCAAAGGAGCTTTTATCCGTCCATAGAACGCTTCTCCAGTACTCCTTTGGCTTGTGCAGATGTTCCTTTGCGAAAGACAGTCTTTTAAGCTTGTTTACCTTTGATATGTACGGCACGTCCTTAGCTTTAAATGTTTTAAAATCTCCTTCCATTAAACGTCGTCGGACAGTGCGCTCACTGAATGGATTCGTTGCCGTCAAATTCCATTGATTTGCAGCAGTTTGAGGCTTCCGGAATATATTTCTTTTAAATTCTCGTAGAAGGGTTCGGTCTTCAGTGGGCGTTGTTATGCGCTTAGCACCTGATCTCATTAGGTTTGTGATGTCATTATGCTTTTTAAACTTATTGATTTGATAGTGCACAGTTTGACGCGACACATTAAACTCACTTGCTATGTCTTTTACTGCCGTTCCAGCGTTAAACTTCGCTACCATTGAAGATCTGACAACCAAACTCAACTCAGCCGTTTTACCCATGGTTTTTAGTAAATTTTAATAAATTTTTATTTTGTTATCAACGTTTAATGTACCTAAATTAAAGTTAACTACACAAGTTTTTTGGTTATCACGTGCTCAAAACTGTTAAAATATTTACACAAAGTTTCCGTCAAAATACTTATGCCACGTAAAAATTCTTTGTCTGCATGCGTTCTTATCAGCAGAAAGAGAATGCAAAAGGTAAACAATACAAAACTTGGCATGCATAGAGCTAAAAATAGATTCTTTGTTTCGCGCATTATTTTTGCACCGTTGTTTTAACGATACCAAGCAAAGTTAGTCTCAATAGTCACAAAAAGGTTTCGTCAAAATACTTATGCCGACTAGTGTATAACAAATAACTCAAGGATATCTGAATATTTCATACGTCTCGAGAATACATCATGTACAAACATTATACATTGAACATTATGCATATCAATTCTAAAGTTTCAAGCCCTATAATGGCGCATCTCTCTAAATATGAAGGCAGTTTTTTCAATATTAGAGCTTAGTTTTCTTAAAACAAAACGAGTAAATGATTTTTGAACTTTTCTATTCGAGTTATAGCATTATAATGGGATGCGTACCATAAAATAGAACAATATTCAAGTAAATAACGTATCAAGGACATATAAACAGATTTAAGGGCATATATATTGGTGAAATCAGAATAATTACGTTTTACAAAATCAAACATAGAATTATGCAAGGCAAATGAAAATTTGGTGTCAAAAACTATTCCAAGGTCCTTAACATCATTTTTCCTTTCTAATATTATATCTGCAATTATATATTATAGATACAAATTGTTGGAGTTAAAGGACGGTTTGCAGTAAAGATATAACTTTAACTTAATTTAACTTTAGTGGCGCTACAGTCCGGGATGAACCGGGGCCTCAACCAACATGCCTCTCCAATTAGCCCGGTCCTTAGCTAACTGCCTCCAGTTGCGCACTCCAAGTTGGTTGAGGTCGGTTTCTACTTGTGCGCGCCACTTAAGGCGAGGTCTTCCTCTACTGCGTCCGACGTCTGGCTGGGAATCGAAGACTCTGCGAGCCGGAGTATTTGTGTCCATTCGTTCTAAATGTCCTAGCCATCTTAAACGTCCAATGCGGAGTTTTTTGAATGTCGCAATACAGCTCGTATAGTTCTTGGTTGAATCTTCGTCTCCATAGCCCGTCAACGCAAACGGGACCGAAGATTTTTCGAAGAATTTTTCTCTCGAATCGACCAAGGATTTCTTCATCCGCTTTTGATACGGTCCATGCTTCAGCGCCGTAGAACAGGACTGGGATGATCAGGGTCTTATATAGGATCTCCTTAGTAGTTCGAGTAAGGGCTTTACTACTAAATTGCCATCTTATAACCCGAAGAAGCAGCGGTTGGCAAGAGTAATTCTTCGTTTGATTTCTGAAGAGATGTTGTTGTCAGAGTTAATAGCGGAGCCGAGGTAGACAAAGTCCGGTACTACCTCAAAGTTATATCTGTCAATGGTGACGTACTGTCCAATTCGTCAATGTTGTGTGTCCTTTTGTGTTGACAGCATATATTTAGTCTTATTTACTGCTAAACCCATTTTTGCCGCTTCCTTCTCTATACTAGCAAACGTGGTTATAAAAGCACGTTGAGTCCTACCAATGATGTCTATATCGTCGTAGTAGTTGCACCGATTTTTGGAAAATTGTGCCTCTGGTATTGGCTCGGGAGTTTTTTTTACAATGCTCTCAAGAATCAAATTAAAGAAATAACATGACAGCGCATCGCCTTGCCTAAATCCTTTTTTGGTATCGAATGTGTCGGTGATGGAGCAGCGACAATTCTCCATCGTCATCCTACACAAACGGACGAGTTTGGGCGGTATACCAAAACTAGACATGGATCTGTATGTATGGTTAATCTCTATAAATGCTGTCGTATGCGGGTTTATAATCGATAAATAGGTAGTGGGTATCGATTTGGACTTCTTGGGTTTTTCCAGTTTTTTCTGATCGAAGTGTGAAAATTTGATCGGTTGTGGATTTTCCTGGCCTAAAACCACACTGATAAATGCCAATCAGGTTGTTGGTAAACGGTTTCAGGCGTTCACATATTACGGCACATAGGATCTTGTAGGCGATGTTAAGGATACTTATTCCTCTGTAGTTGGCGCAGTTCAGAGGGTCTCCTTTTTTATGGATCCGGCCATCGATGCTGAGGTTCCATTCTTCAGGCATACTCTCATCCGACCAGATTTGGGTTAAGAGTTAGTGGATGTTACGTACATAGTCATCTCCGCCAGCTTTATAAAGCTCAGCGGGAGGCCGTCATTTCTGGCTGCCTTATTAAGCTTGAGTTTAGATATTGCTATCCTCACTTCACTTAGATCAGTTGGTTTGTAGTTTTCACTATCGTGGCAAACTTTGAATGGGTCGTTATTCCTGACATCGGAATGTTGTTTGTCATCGCCGTTTAACTGTCTGCAGAAGTGGTTCTTTCATATCCACAGCATCGACTGTATCTCCACTATGATATTTCCTTGTTCATCTCGACAGGATTCTGTTCGAGCCATGTTTACCTTGCTTTGACGTTTTACACTTTGGTAAAACTTGCGAACATTGTTCCTGGAGTACCACCTCTCTATATTCTCGATCGCTCGCTTTTCTTGCTCTTTTTTCTTCTTTCTGAAAAGCGGAGGCCTTGGCGGTCTCTTGCCGTTCGTTCCGTAGCGAAGTCTATTAGCCTAAGTCCGTTACCAGACGTGTTGTCGTGTAGGCTATATTTTCTGACAAAAATGTCATCTCTTCCTACCTTTGCGTTAAAATCTCCCAGCACGATTTTAACATCGTATTTTGGTAGTCGCCCATAGGTTTTATCGAGGAGCTCGTAGAAGCAATCCTTAGTTTTATCATATTTTTCCTCCGTCGGAACATGAGCGCATATAAGGGTTATGTTGGCGAATTTGGCCTTGATAGGGATCGTTACAATGCATTCGCTAATGTCTTGGAAACATAAGACTTCTTGCCTAAGTCTGGCACTTATAACAAATCCGCATCCGAATAGTCGCTGTTTCTGCTCGCTATAATATGGTCTATAGGAGATGTCACAGTTTTTCATCTCTTTTTGCCCAGCCCATCCCATCTTATTTCCTGGATGGCAATAATGTCTGCTTTGTAGCAGTTTAGCGTTACCGCTAGTTGCTCGCCTGTACCTCTCCTGTTTAATGTTCTCACATTCCAGGTGCAGATACGAACGTCGTTGTTAGCCCATAGCACAACCCTCAACCTGTACCATTTTATTAGATACCCCTAGGACATGGGGCCATCAGTATCCACTACGGGATTGGGCGCTGCCGTTGACCTTTCGGTTCATCTGTCACCATCTCTGTCCAAGGGGCCTGACTTACCCTTGAGATTCCTAGATAACGTGTTGTCCCAATATGTCGAAGCAGCTCATCTAGGTCCGCCTGGGCCCACAGACCGGGTATTCATTCAGCGCCATTCTAACCAGGGTGATTATAGTGTTGCTGTCTTATTATCAACACTCGTACTTATCGTTTAGCAAGTCAAATCCGGTTGGATGAGACCAGTACCCGATGTTTACCACTTGGCACATTTGATGTGTAGTTAGAGTTGCAACTACTGGGCATTGCCAAGTTAAAGCCAATCAGAGTCTACCCTCGTTCTCTAACACCCAACCACCATTTGGTTTTTACATCCACTTTAAAAGCAGATACCACTGATGATAAAGGCTCATTGTTTTCTGTAGGCCACTTTTCAGAATCACTTAGCAACCAGGAAGGACGATGCATCCAATGATGATAATAAAGGTTTTGATGACAAGCCTCTCGTTAGAAAGTCAGCCGGATTGTGTTTTCTAAGACAGCGGTTCCAGGTGAATTCTGCAGTAAGCTTCTTTATCTCGCAAACTCTATTAGCTGCGTATAGCTTCCATTTCTTGGCATCAGTAGAGATCCAAGAGAGTTTAATTTGGCGTCTGTTCAGATAAATTCTATTAAAAAATATCTTAAGATTGACCTTCAAATAGGAACATAACCTAGCTGCATTAGCGCAGCAGTAAGCTCTAGTCGCAGTAATGTTAGGACATTGATATCTATCAGGTTAACCCGCACTATAGAATCTCTTAAGTATGTAAGAATGTTTTCATTCTCCTTATAGGTATATGGTGTATCTCATCGTATTTCCTGGTTAGCAGTAATGTATTTTCTGTGTGAGTTATTGCACTCAATTAGTTTGGCTCCATGAACGAACGTTGCTAGTTGGCAATCTAACATCATTTTTCATTATCCTTTCATCCAAACTCCAATCCTGTCACCGATATGTAATTAAGAAAAAAAGGGAATTATTTCGAAGGCTGAAACATAACATCTATTTTACCTGATTCTCCTTAATCAGATCCTTATATCCCAACTCATCCAAACTACCAACCTCGCTTCCATATAAAATTAAATTCTCCAAGGGAGATTATATCAACAGGATTTTATCTTAATAAAACTATTTCCACTCCTAGATGCGCACTTGAGAAATACATCAATCCATTACTTGATGTAAGGATTAATACAATTCATCACTTGTTTTGCAATCATTTGCAGTTATTCCTTCAAGGGACACTCGAGGTAATTAATTACACGGAACGGCTCCAGAACATCTCTGAAGCATCTGCAGGACAACGTGTTTATCTGATTGATGATGGTAATAAAAGGCAAGACCACATAGACTTTGGAAATGTTGGCACATTGTCTTGGGTTAGGACTTTCTCAGTAGAACTCGGCCATTAACCTTGGGTATGTGATAGGCAGAGGTGGAGTATAAGTTTAACATTTGTAATTGCATTCAAATGTGTGCTGAAGGATACCTAAATAATTGAATATATTATATCCGATGGTTGTACAGAAATGATGAGTATTGGAATGGATGTCTATTGTCTGTTGGAAAATTCTCTGGGAATCATGAGTATTCGTAGATGTGGACAATTGCATGTCAGAACATATTATACATGCGAGTGATGTAGGCAATGAGTCATTCATCATGAAAATAGATAATTTAATTAATTAAGGACCACAATATCCATACCAATGCTGTACTTATTGTCTATTGCAATTATTATAGCGCTAAAATATTCATACAGATATATCTACCTGATATTTTCAAGGATGTCCTTCAAAGGCACTTCAAAGGTCTGGATAAATCAAAACACGACACTTTTTGGATTGCGATTTATAAGTAATTATTATGTCTTGATACGAAGCAACCAAGAGCCCCGGAAATGACTGGAATTTGAAAGCATTAAACAGGAGAGATGCAGTCGAACAACTAGCGGAAGCCCTAAGATGGTACAAAGCAGACACGAAATGCGATGGGATGGGTCGAAATACTGTAACCGTGTTATAATGGGCAGAAAGAGCGACTATTCGGATACGAGTTTGTTATAAGTGCCAGACTTAGATAAGAAGTCGTATGCATTAAAGACATTAGCCAATGCATATTAACCATCCGCATCAAGGTCAAATTCGACAACATAAGCCTTATATGCGCTCACGTTTCAACGAAGGAAAAAATGATATAGTGACAGACTGCTTCTACGAGCTACTTGACACAACTTATGAGCGACTACCGAAGTCTGATGTTAAAATCGTGCTGGGAGATTTTAATACCTAACGTAGGAAGAGAAGGTATATTTAGCAACATTGTCGGAAAACACAAAGAACACGTCTGACAACTGACTGCGAAACGAAATGCCACTATAGCCAGCACACGATTTCCTCACCTCGATATCAATAAGGGAACAATGCGGTCTTCAGATCAGCAAACGGTCAATCAATCAGTGTTTTGGATGTCCAAACATTCATCGACTCGGACCTCTACGCAGCCAAGGTAAAAATGCGATTATCCACGACTACACAAAAATCAGAAATACTGTGGAAAATTTTAATGATGAAAGAATGCAATGACGAAACCCTTAACCTGTCGATTAACACCATACCACCATCATCTAATATCGAAGAACAATGGCAACGTTGTCAATGAGACATTAGCTCAGTCGCAACTAATGTGCTAGGTTTCTAGAGCCCACCAGCAAGAAATCCTTGGTTTCATAAAGAATGTCGAAATATGCTCGTAGTCAAGAACGAGGCCTACAAGGCTAAGCTGCAGAAGAAGTCGAGAGCTGCAATTGAGCTCTATATGGACATAGAAGGAGGAAAGAAAACCGGCAAAGAACACAAAGAGCAAGAAAAGCACGATATCAAGGATATAGAGAGGCGCCACTCCAGGAATGACATTCGCTAGGCTTAATAAAGTATAAAACGTCAAAGCCAGGTATACAAGACTCGAACAGAATCGTGGAAAATGTCGTAGTTGGATACAGTCAATGCTGAGGATATAGAAGAACCACTTCTGCAGACTGTTAAACGGCTAAGGCAAACAGTGTCCAGCGGTCACGTACAACGAATCATTCATTATTGACAACGACAGCGAAAAATACCAACCACCCGACCTACGTGAAGTAAAGATAGCAATATATAAATTTGATAAGGCTGCCGGAAATGATGGCCTACCCGCTGAGCTTTATAAAGCCGGCAGAGATGACTTGGTAAGTTATATCAAAGAGGTATATAACTATAGAGTACGCATCACAGCTAAAAATGTTGTAGCTGTTTCAGACGCGGGCGATAAGTGCGAAGGGAAATTTTCATCGTTCATATGCATCGGTTATGCTGTTGCTTGATGCTGGCATGGCAATGTACACACTGGGGTATCAATATCAGTACCCCACGTTGTATGAGATGCGCACTCTATGTAGTTCTATACTCTTTGGTTATATCTACCAACGCATAAGCCAAATCTGGTTGGAATGAGGAATTGAACTTCAGCAACGATCGTTTGCCCGATTCACAAAAAAGGAGACCCTCTGAACTGCCCCAACTACAGAGTCGTAAGTCTCCTCAAAATCGCATACAAGAACCTATCTCCCGTAATATGTGAAACCTGAAACCAATCTGATCCAAAACTGTTTAAATCTTCACATTTCGGCAGATCCTGGAAAAAACCCCAAGAACTCAAAATTGATACCCACCACCGATTGATCGATTTCACAGCGATTACAGTGCCATGCCTAGTTTTGGTATACCGCCCAAACTCGTCCGTCTGTGTAGGTTGCCTATGAAGAATTCTCGCTGCTCCATCAGGGTCGGAAACGACCTCACCGACTCATTCGATACCAAAAAAGGGTTTAGGCAAGGCGATGCGTTGTCATGCGACTTATTTATTCTGATTCTAGAGAGGATTGTGCAAAACTCCTGTGCTAACACCAAAGGCACAATATTTCATAAATCGGTGCAAATACTGGCATACGCCGACGATATTGACACCATTGGTTCGACTTAACGTGATGAGGGCAAGACTAAGTATTTGCTATAAACACGAAAATACACACAATATCGACGAATTTGACAGAAAGTCGCCATCGACAGATATATTTTTGAGGTAGTACGAGACTTTGTCTACCTCGGATCCGCTATTAACACTGACAACATCTCGTCAGAAATTAAATGAAGAATTACTCTTGCCAACCGCTGTTTCTTCAGACTTAAAGCCCTCACTGGAACTACTTAGGAGATTCTATATAAGACCCTGATCACCCTAGTCGTGCTCTCCGTCGCTGAAGCATGAAGCGTATCAAAAGTGGATGAAGAAATCCTTGGTTGATTTGAGAGAAAAATTCTTGAAAAATCTTTGTTCCTATTTGCGTTGACGGTCTATGGAGACGAAGATTCAACCAAGAACTATACGAGCTGTACAGCGACATGCCCCTTGTCAATACACTCCGCATTGGACGTTTAATATGAGTCTTCGATTTCCAGCCAGACGTCGGACGTAGTAGAGGAAGACCTCGCCTTAGGTGGCGCACACAATTAGAACCCGACCTCAACCAAATTGAAGTGCCCAACTGCAGGCAGTTAGCTATAAGCACCGGGCTAATTGCAGAGGCATGTAGGTTGAGGTCCAAGTTAATTCCCAGACTGTAGCGCCACTTAAGTAAGATAGTAAGTAAATGGATTAGCCTATCGCTTTAAATTTGAGATGCAGGTTGTCAAGATCAAATCGAGTCTTTCATTCTTCAAATAAAGGTTTTTCATCTCACGTAGTCAATATTTCTGAATCTATAAGCACACTAACGGGTGATTTTTTAAGAGGTTTAGAAGTTTTTTTTAAAAAAAAAATACAAAAAATTCGAAAAAATGAATGAAATATTTATTTGAATCGATAGTTTGAACCTTGCAATTTAATGTTTAAAGATAATTTCATGCAAATGTTGACCGCGGCTGCGTCTCAGGTAGCCCATCCGCTGAGTCCAATTTTGGCATACTCTTTCACACATATCGGCCGGTATCTCACGAATGAATGCATGGATGTTGGCTTCCACTGCGTCAATCGAAGCGGGCTTGTCCCTATAGACATTAGCCTTGACATACCCCCACAAAAAATAATCAAATGGTGTCAAATCGCACGATCTAGGCGGCCAATTGACCGGCCCGAAACGTGAAATTAACTGTTCACCAAACTCGCCTCGCAATTGCGCCATTGTTTCGCGTGCTGTGTGGCATGTGGCACCGTCTTGTTGAAACCACATATCATGCAAGTCAATAACTTCCATTTCGGGCAAAAAAAAGTTTGTTATCATCGCTCGGTAGCGTTCACCATTGACAGCAACGCTGCGATTCGCATCATCTTTGAAGAAATATGGCCCAATAATGCCGCCGGCCCATAAACCGCACCAAACAGTGGCTTTTTCGGGATGCATTGGTAGCTGTTGCAATGCTTCTGGCTGATCTTCACTCCAAATGCGGCAATTTTGCTTATTTACGTACCCATTCAACCAAAAATGAGCCTCATCGCTGAACACAATTTTTCGATAAAAAAGCGGATCCTCGGCCAGCTTTCCAAGAGCCCATTCACCAAAAATTCGGCGTTGTGGTAGGTCGGCTGGCTTTAGTTCTTGCACCAGCTGTATCTTAAAAGGCTTTACGCCCAAATCCTTCCGCAAATTTTTCCACGTAGTGCTGTAACAAAGGCCTAACTGCTGGGAACGGCGCCGAATCGACATTTCGCGGTCTTCTGTCACACTAGCTGATACGGCCACAATATTTTCTTCACTACGCACAGTACGTAAACGTGTTGGTGGTTTAATGTCCAACAAATTAAATTTGGTGCGAAATTTGGTCACAATCTTCCGAATAGACTGCTCAGAAGGTCGAGAATGCCGATCATAAAATGGAAGCAGCGCGCGATGAACATTTCGAACCGAGCACGAATTTTGATAGTAAAATTCAATAATTTGCAAGCGTTGTTTATTTGTAAGACGATCCATGGTTAAATTGCAAACCAAACTGAAGCTGTTTGACAGTGACACAAGGTACTAAACACACGTCAGCTGTCAAAACCAGTGTTGCCAAAACCAAACCAGCTAAAAAATCACCCGTTACTAGAGCTTTCAAATGAGCGATAACTTGATTCAATCTGACTACGAGTTCTCTCACAATTCAACTCGCAAGATGCCAAACGCAGCATATCTGTTCATTTTGAAAAATATATAGGGGATGCATACCCCTTAGGCAAAAAGACTACAAAAAATGGCTTAAATATTTAATTAATATAAAATGAAACATAATGACAGCTTGTAGAGTCCATCTCGGTAACAGGTAGTGTTTTACAAACAAATCAGTTTTGATATGTAAAACAGAGACTCATTGCACAACAAACATAATATAGTTTCGGTAAAAACTGAAAGGCCATTTTTACACATGACCATCAACAAAAATATGTTTCTTAACAAGGCTACGTAATTGGGGTGTAAACCCAAACTGCGTTACATATGATTTAATATCCCTCCTACAATTCAACCGAAAGACGAAGCGAATTACGTCAGTTAATTTGGTCTTGTTAATCCCATAAACCTTTTAGAGCCCATTAACTTGTAAGACGCCACCACAACGCACCCATGTTGACCATTTCCAAGCGTATACTTGTGCCAACAAAAACTGGCATCACAGTGTGCCTCTCGAATTGGATTACTTCCGTTCATATAGACATCTCTCACACTCCCCCCGTTCACAGCCTGCCAGACATCCTGATTACAACAACTGCCAGCAAACATTTTTTTTCCCAGAAACACTGCGAAACGCATGCTTTACGCAATCCATTTAAGTGCACGAATCTTTTGCTGCTCTGAGATTGCAAAACCTCAAGAGACAAGTGTTGGTTGTTTTCACTGAACCCTAACCGGGTGAAATGTTGCCAAAGCCTCTTACTTGCTTTGTTTTTTTTTTTGACGTCAGTAAACAGCCAATAAATGTATCGCCCCACTGATTACAAAAATTGGGAAATCCCTGTAAATACCCGAATGTTGTTCACTCGCAATCTTGGGCTTCACTAAGAAAAAATACGAAACCTTGTTTTGTCGCCACCTAGTAGTAACTATGGAAAAATCCAAAAAAAAAGAAACAAAAACAAACGAATCCGATTTTCTAGTGCAGATACTTTCTTAATGTCAACATGACTGATTTGACTTGCTGTCCGGTATCATTAATAATTCGAGTCTGCCTAGTTGGACAGGTTGTCCACGAGTTTTGTCTTCTTCTCTGCACAGATACGGGTTTTTGCAGAGTTTCTGGTTTCGGTTTAATGGCCTAGTCCATATGGGAATGACTCACACGTTGTCGTTTGGACAAAATCAGAGTATCTATAGCAGGAAGCAAAGGCTGGATTTTGTATCGCACTTAGATAATTTGTTATTCGTACTTTAAGTGTTCTCAATTTTGATTCAATTGAAGAAAAGATTTTGTCAACAAATTGGTCAAGCGAGCAATTATATGTCTGGCGGTAAAATGATTAAATTTGTATCTAGATGAGAGTAATTGATTACGATGAATACGATTTTATAGAGTTTGTTACGATTTGCTAACTTATGGTTGCGGCAGTTACGTAATGCAAAGCAGTACCTCGTCGTCATGAGCGAATTAAAGTTTTCACTTTTGATTCTTGAACCTGTGCGAGTGCGGGGTTGAGATTTATTATCTCTTTGTGCACGATGGATGACGCTGAGTTGATGAATTGCAAAAAAAAAAAACGAATAAATGAGACAAACTCGTGATGTAAACCATTGACTCTGGGGTGGCGGCAATTAAGCCGAAAAAAAAAACATGGAAACACTTCATAATCACCAAGATGGCTGTGGGGCTGTTATACTTTAAAAGGTCGTTTGTAAGCCCTTAAACGGTCGCTGATTATTTTACCAATTATGAGGTCGGATATGACCTTTGGAATAAGAAGGTTTTGGCTTTTATATCTTAAAACTTCCGCGTACTTAAGTATATGAGAAGTAGTGTTATGACTTGGGTGTCCTCTGAAGGTATTAGAGATCTGCAAATGGAAAAGTGCTTGTCATAAGTCTTTTTGAAGTATTTTTTTAAGTAAGCCATTCAAATCTGTGAGCCCTATTGGCACTGTACCAACATTTTTGCAGTTTACATCGGATCTTAAACTACTATGGCTGGCAGCTTGTTTACTGACGTACTTACTCAAGTGGCGCTACAGTCCAAGCGAAATCTGTTCCCCAACTAAGATGTTCTTCCAGGCAGCCGATGATTAGTTAACTGACTCCATCTGTGAACTTGAAGTTGGTATAGGTCGGCTTCTACTGCGAGCCATCTGACTGCTAATATTTAGAAGACTCGGTGTCGGAGTAATGGTGTCTATTATCAACCTAAAGGACCAATATATGGAGCACAGGTTATAAAGGTCGTGGTCTTAATCTCCAAAACCTGTCAATTTAGTATCAGAAAAGTCTACGATTGCGTTAAAATAATCCTTTACAAGGGATTATAACAACTTACCAATTGATTCAGTAGGTGGGGGTTAGAAACTAGGCTTTAACCATCATCCCTCTCCAATTAGTCCAGTCTCTAGCTAGCTGCCTCCAGTTGTGCACTTCTACTTGCGGTCGTCATTTAAGACGAAGTCTTTCTCTACATTGTCTACCGTTTGACTGAGAATTAAAGCCTCTGCAGGCCGAAGTATTGGTGCCCATTCACTCTAGCCATCTTAAACGTCAAATATGGAGTTATTGTTACCAGGTCGATGTCACTATATTTCTCTTAAAATTGTCGGTTCTTCACTTCACAGGCCGTCAAGGGGTCCGAAGATTTTCGCTATATTAGGCCAAGGATTTTTTCCTCTACTTTTGATACGGTTCATGCTTCGGCTCCGTAGTACAGTTAATCATATCTAAGATCTCTCTCGATTGAGTGAGGTCTTTGTTACTGATCCTATTAGATCCCGAAGACACAGTGTTTGATAAAAGAAATTCTTCGTCTGATTTCTGACGAAATGTTGATTTGAGAGTTAAAATCGGAGCTGAGGTAGACAAGTCCCCTAATACCTCAAAGTTGTATCTGTCGATGATGGCATTTTGTACAATTTGTGGATCTTTTTGGCCCTTACTTGTTGATAGCATTTATACTTGATGTTAGCCTCATTTACTGTTAAAACCATTTTTGACGCTTCCTTATCTATACAAGCAAACGTGGCAATCACATCATGTTAAGTCCAACCAATGATGAGCCAGTGCCTCTGGTGTTGGCTTGTATACAAGCCTCTCAAGAATGAGATTTAAGAAGTCACATGACAGTGCTTCGCCCTGCCTAAAAGTTTTGGAATCGTATAATTCGGTGAGATCGTTTTCGACCTTGATGGAGCAGCGATAATTCTCCATCGTCATCCTGCACAGACGGACGAGTTTGGACGGTATACCAAAACTAGACATGGCTCTCTATAGTTCATCTCTATAAGTGCAGTATTCAAGTCCATGAAAAGGTTGTGGGTATAGATTAAGACTTCTTGGGGTTTTTCAATGAGTGTGAAGATTTGATTTGTTGTGGACTTTCCTGTCTTAAAACCACACCGATAAGGGCCCATCATGTTGTTGGTGTACTGGTTCAGACATTCAGTTCATAATGTTTAATTTTTTGTGGATCGGCCAAACGATTCTAAGGTTCCATACTTCAGGCATACTTTTAACCGACCATAATGAGTTGATGTGTGCTGCTTACCAAATCATCTCCACCGGATTGATAAAATTTGGCAGGAAGGCTGTAATACCCGGCAGACTTGTTAAGCTTAAAATATTTCTATCCTCACTTCATTAAGGTCGGGTGGGTGATATTTTTTGTTGTCATCGTCGACATTTAACTGTTAATTCTTACTGGCACGATGGTTAGTGCGATGAACTGTCGCGCAGAAGGACTGAGTTCAATTATCAGCCATAGCAACACCTAAATGATTTTTTACTGGCCCTTATCTCGTCATGATCTGACAAATCATCTGAGTTGTATCAATTTTCGGGAAAAGCTTATGTCAACTTAGCCGTTCGGATTCGGCATAAAACAGGAGGTCCCACCACCGTTCAAGAAGTACACACGCACACATGAAAAGATAGGCCCTGGATACTTACGAACCTGTTCCGCCAAAAAAATTAATTTTTTTGTATTGTGCCTGACAGTGAGAGGTTGATTCCCGGCAGTAGAAAGGGTTATTCCCTATACTCAGCATCGACTGTGGTGCGACAACGTTTATTGCTTGTATGCCTGACTTTTATATTTTACAATTTGGTTAAACTTCTGAACATTGTTTCTGGGGTGGTACACCTCTATATCATCGATCCCCCATTTTCATGTTCTTTTTTCTGGTAAGCCGATTTTCTTCCTTGTCTCGCACCTTCAGCTTTGCAATGTAGGCTTTAAGTTAGTTGCGAGTATTTGTCGATATTCTTGTTTTAACCAGGAGTTCCTTGTTGGTGGGTAGGAGAAACCTAGGACATCGTGTTCGTTGACACAAGATGCTGGATTAGAGATATGCATTTTGTAAAAGACTTGACGGTCTCTTGCGAATGTAGTTTTTTCAATTTTTCACAGTTTTTCGCACTTGTTGTCGTTGTGGCGTTGTGGATATTCACATTTTTTTACTCTGGCTGTAACTAAGTATAGATAAGAGGCACACAATCAATACTTTGGATACTCGAACATATCTAAAGGCCTAACATATGCTCAAACGTTAGGCCTTGGAGTTTTCAAACATTCAAAATATTGAACGCATGTAATCAATCAATTTGATTGATCGTTTGTCATTATATATGCCAATATTTTTCCCCTGCGCATATAAGCCTTATGTTGACGAAATTGGCCTTAACACGTATTGTTACAATGCATTCGCTAATGTCAAATGTCTTTGAAGCACAAGGCTTTTGCCCCTTTTTCAACAGATCTCACATTGTATTTCAGGGACGACAGTAATGTCTGGCTTACAGCTATTTGTTGCTTTTGCTATTTATTCGGCTGCACCGTTTTTGTTAAGCGTTCTAACATTCCATCATACGGCAAAAGCACTCCTTTTTTCGACAGTGATCGTAAACAGAAAAATAATTCATTTCTGAGGCTCTTGGCTGTTTCGTGATAGAAGATTTTTCCGGTATTAAGTAGTTAAAGCAAAAACTATCCCCAACCTGGGGATTTAATTATGAATTCAATTATGAATGTTAAAAGCGTCAAGCAGACCTTCATTAGGAAATAATACAAATTACAAAGGACATTTCTGTTCAAAAGAAATATATTTTAAGGTGTCAGTGACTTAAGCTCGTATTTTCAAATGAAATAAAAAAGCAAAAGCATATATGAAATAAGAGGAAAACAGGAGAAAAAAGGATGTATCATGAGAAACAACATTGTTTCCAAGTGATTAAAATTATTCATAGAACCGGTTCGTTAAAAGTGTGAATGTAGTCCTGAATGACGAAGGTCGTTTCGGCATCCTTGTGCGTACACAAACAAGCACGAAACATTTAAGAATTTTACATTGAGCATTAATTCATGCTTTGTAAACGAACTGGGTTTTGAGAAACTTGACAGTAAACCATGCGTGGCATCGAATGAAAGGTTCTATACCACATATTGCTAATTACTTCAAGCTGAAAATATTAACACGAAAAATGTTTGTTAAAAATGGAATTCGGTAGTTGGATGTTGTAGAACAAGGGTAGACTCTGATTGGCTTTGGCAATGCCCAGTGGTTGTAACTCTGACTACACATCAACAGTGCTTAGTTTTACCTCCATGTGGTAACCACCGGGTACTGTTCTCATCCAACCGGATTTGACTTGCTAAACGATAGGTGCGAGTGTTGATATCAAGACGAAAAACAGCAACACTATAAACAGCCTGGTCAGAATGATAAAAAATGAATACCCGGCCTGCTGTCGCAGGCGAATCTAGATGAGCTGCTTCGACATATTCGACAACAGGTTATTTCGGAATAAGTCAGACCCCTTCAACAGAGATGGTGGCGGATGAACCGAAAGGCCAACGGCAGCGCTCAATTCCGTAGTGGATATTGATGGCCCCATGTCCTAGGGGTATCCAGTAAATTGGAACTGGCCCTCCAGGTTGGGGGTTGTGCGTTGCGTTATCTACCCAGCCATGGAAAAAAACATTGTTACAAAGCAGCCAAAAGCCTCGGAAGGGACAGATTTTATTGTTGAAGACCCTGCTAAACAAAAAAAGGACAACGACGTTGTCCTTTTGATGAGGAATGTCGAAATATGTTCGTAGTCAAGAACGAGGCCTACATGGCTTAGCTGCAGGAGCTGCAATTAAGTTCTATAGGCAGAGAAGGAGGGAAGAACATCGGATTTTCAGAAAGAAGAAAAAAGAGCAATAAAAGTGGATCGAGGATATAAAGAGTTGCCAGGAACGATGTTCGCAATCCTGTTCAGATGATGAACAAGGAAATATCGTAATTGTGGCACAGTCGATGCTGAGGACATGGAACTGTTAAATGGCGATGACGAACAAAATTCCCTGACAGACAGAACGAACCATTCAATTTGGCGACGACAGCGATAACTACCAACCACCCGACCCAAGTGAAGTGAGGATAGCAATATAATAACTCAATCTAAGAAGACTGCCGGAAACGACGTCCTCTTCGCCGAGCTTTATGAAGCTTTATAAATGTCGGATGAAAGTTTGCCTGAAGAATGGAACCTCATCATCGTTTTTCCGACCCACAAAAAAGCAGACCCCCCTGAAACCGTTTACCAACAACCTGATGTAAACGGCGCTTATCAGTGTGGTTTTAGGCTATTAAAGTCCACAACTGATCAAACTTTTACACTTCGTCAGATCCTCAAAAAAAAACCAAGAATCCCAAATCGATACCCGCCATCTATTTACAGGGTGGCGCACGAATCGTGCTACAAAAATAAAACGTAATAACTTTTTTTCTGTGTCAGTAATCGGCTTATTTTTTTTTATTTTGTAGGTTACTATTTAGATTTATAAAAATGGATGCTTGGGATACGGAGAAAAGAATTTGGATATTGCAACGGTACCATGCTTAGCAGTCCGTCATTTCCGTCCAAAGGGAATTTAGGCGGGAGTTTGGCGGTAATCCCCCGAGTAGATGGACCATTATGAGGTTTGTAAACATGTTTGCCGAATCTGGAAGCATCGCACGAAGGCCGTACCATCGAGATGCCAATGTTCGGGTTCAGGATACAATCGCAGCAGTAGCATCTGCAATACAGGCCAATCCGAGCGTTTCGACCCGAAACTTATCGGGGCAAATTGGAGTTAGTAGACGGTCATTACAACGGATACTTCATGATGATTTAAACTTGTTTCCGTACAAAGTCCAAATTTCTAGCAAGTTAAACCCTCAGGATTTGCCTGTTCGCCTGGAATTTTGCCAAAAAATGATATCAATGGCCGAAGAAGACAACACATTGATCAATTGTTTGTTCATGTCTGATGAGGCCCATTTTGATCTTTACTGCAATGTAAACAAGCAAAATTGCCGTATATGTAAAGAGTCTAATCCAGAAATGCTCCATGAGACGGAACTGCACCCAGAACGAGTCACTGTGTGGTGCGCAGTTTCATCAAGGTGTATTGTCGGGCCGTACTTCTTTGAAGAAAACGGTGTAACCGTTACTGTCAATGGGGACCGTTATTTTAAGATGTTGAAGGAGTTTTTTTTACCCAGAACTGCGCCGAAGACGTATACCATTCAACAGCGTTTGGTTTCAGCAAGATGGAGCAACTGCACATATAGCCAGTCCAGTTATGGCGGAGCTTAACAAAAAATTCGCAAACAAATTAATTTCTAGGAACTCCACTATTCGCTGGCCCCCAAGGTCACCTGACCTGACTGCACCAGACTTCTTTTTATGGGGTTATGTCAAGCAAGAGGTGTATAAAAAGAAGCCCATGAATTTAACTGAATTAAAGCAGTCCATAACGACAATAATTGAGGCGATCCCAACTTCATCTCTTCAGGCCGCAATGAATAATTTTTTGATCAGGTGCCGCATATGCGTGGGAGAGCGTGGAGGTCATTTGCGATCTATTATCTTTAAAAACAACTAACTATTTAAAATAAAATTTAATTTTCTAACCAATAAAAAAAAATAAATGAAATACATCGATTAAAAACAAACTTATTTGAATTTCTTATTGTAGCACAATTGGTGCGCCACCCTGTATTTATTTAAAAGTCGCTTACGACAGCATTTATAGAGACGAACTATACAGAGCCATGTCTAGTTTTAGTATATCGCCCAAACTAGTCCGTCTGTTTAGGATGACGATGGAGAATTCTCGTTGCTCCATCAGGGTCGAAAACGACCTCACCGACACATTCGATACCAAAAAAGGATTTAGGCAAGGCGATGCATTGTCATGTGACTTATTTATTCTGATTCTAGAGAGGATTGTTTAAAACTCCCGAACCAACACCAGAGACCCAATCTTCCACTAATCGGCAACTGCTAGCATACTCCAACGATATTGACATCATTGGTCGGACACAACGTGATGTCATAGTTACGTTTGCTAGAAAAGGAGGCAGCAAAAATGAGGACACAAATCATCGACGAATTCGACATAACGTCAACTTTGACAGATATTAATTTATGGATACGTCTTTTAGGTATCGAGGATACTCTGTTTCTATGAATTAGAAACTACATCAAAACGTCCAATTTACGTTATTTTGGATCGTTTCAAGTCTTGCACTTGTCAAATAGACACTAGTATCCCCTAAAGCTCTGTTTTATTCCCGACACTCTTTATCATTGCAACTTCTAATCTCATCCACTCCTTTGTTGATGGCAGTACCTTAAACTTCTCGTGGAACAAAAGAGATAAAATATTTAAATCTCATTTAATTCCGACTTCGACAGCATAATTTAAGGAGGTTAATCCTACAGAGTGGAATTTGATGCTTTAAAAATACAATGCTGTATTCTTTCGCGAAAGCGTTACCAAAATCTACAGCATCGTCAAAACCGAAAAATTTTCCATGCTCGGTATTTGTGTAAGTAAACTACTTTTATTGGAACGACCACATATTCGAATTCTCCAAAAAGGCAGCGAAATTTTTAGATTTCCTTAACAGAAGCAAGAAATATTTCACCCCTTTTAATCTGGCCTCAATATGTAAAGGAGTATATACACCAGAATCTTGAGTTCAGCTCCCATCATTGCGCCTTCATAGATAAGGTACTAAAGCGTGCGATTAAACGCGTTAAAGTTATTCAGGCTTATTATGAAAATGGGCGTTCAAATCAATTTAATCGTCCAAATGTGCGTACAATCGGAAAAAACGTGCGAAAATTTGACGGGTCTGTAGGAGGTGTGAAAACACCAGTGCATGCTCGTACGGGTCGTACTGCGACTCGTCGTCGTGCCCAACAATTGCAACTCTCACGCTCGTCGTTGATGAACATAAAGACTTGCATTTACACGCTTAAAAGGTGCAATTAACTCAAGAACTAAAGCCTCTTGACCATTTCAAGCGTCGTAAATGTCAGAATTGTGGCAAGATATTGCAACGGTGGATGATCAATTTTCGAAGAAAATCATCTTCAGTGATGAGGCACATTTTCACCTCAGTGGATTCGTCAAAAAGCAGAATTGCCGCATTTGGACGAATGATAATCCAATGCACCCACAAAGAGTGACTGTTTGGTGCGGTTTATGGGCTGGCGGCATCATCGGGCCGTATTTTTTCCAAAATGAGGTCGGTCAGGCAGTTACTGTGAATGGTGTTTGTTATCGTGAGAGACCATCGGATGGTGGTGTGTCGCCGAAGTCGCGGGGGCCATTTGGCCTGAAATTTTTTGTTGAACCATACCAATATTATCATAATAAAAAGAAATGACAATAATTTCTTAAATAATTTGTTTTTTATTCAAAATCAATAATAATAAATGCTTAAACAAAAGAGACAGATCCATTCCGTCTCTTAAACAATGAATGCAAATGCTTTCTTAATACTATCTTCGGACATATATATGACATACAGAGATTCATTCCTAAACTGAACAATAGGAATGTGGCATGCTTTACCAAACGCCGTTGTGCGTGGTGCGATGGTTAGTACGATGAACTGCCGCACAGAAGGTCTGGGTTCGATTCCTAGCCGTAGCACCTAACCTAAATGATTTTTCACTGGCCCTCCTTTCCTGATGATCAAACAAATCATTCGAGTATAATCAATTGTCTTGAATAGCTTATCTCAACTTAGCCGTTCGGAGTCGGCATAAAACAGGAGGTCCCGCCATCGTGCAAGAAGTACACACGCACACATGAATGGTTGTGAGAAAGCTAGGCCCTGGGTACTAACGAGCCTGTTGTATTTGTATTTGTATTTTGCATATCGCTATATAACATCGTACTTTGGTAGTCGCTCATAGGTTTTGTCGAGGAGCTCGTAGAAGCAATCCTTAGTTATATCATCTTTTTCCTCCGTCGGAGCATGAGCGCATATAAGGCTTATGTTGGTGAATTTGGCTTTGATGCGGATTGTTACAATGCGTTCGCTAATGTCTTGAAAACATAAGACTTCTTGCCTAAGTCTGGCACTTATAACAAAGCCGAATCCAAATAGTCGCTGTTTCTGCTCACTATAACACGGTCCATAGTAGATGTGACAGTACTAACGAGCCTGTTGTATTTGTATTTGTATTTTGCATATCGCTATATCCCCTGATCTTCTAATCACTTTCATAGATCCTTGCGCTGTTCTCAAACACAGTAAGGGCATTCATAAACCCTTTAGCACGTGCCAATTATAAAAAACGAACACATCGAGCTATTGTAAATAGAACCGATCTTCCTGACCGCCTGACATTTAACCACTATCGAACCGATATTTATTAGCCCCTGTTCTGACTTTGGATGCAGAGCCCACCACCACTCGCCCTTCCTAAGCGTCCATCCCTATTACCGATCACACTTTTCTTACGTATCCATGTACAAAACCTGCTGTGAAAATATTTTTCGCTAAAGGATTGTTGACTGGCAGACTAATGATGGCAATGATGGACAATTTCTGGAGATGATTTGATGCATTATTTTGAGTATTTTTAATTTTCAGTATAACGCAGGAGGATAGTTGGCAGCTCAAATGAATAGTTGAAAAATGAATAAGTTAACAAGATCCAATAATCCATAAGTATGTTACAATCACTTTTAAATGATGGAAACCGCCACCACCCACCCCCTGTTTATTTCTTTAAATCCAAATTTCGCAAAATTCCAATCTATCTCACATCTACATCTCATCTCGCATGATTGGGCAAATGTGCAGCTCTATTCAGAATAGTATCAAATCCTCCTAAATGCATAAATCTTATTTTTTATAGAACAAAAGTTGCGATTCTCTCGATCTCTTATTCTATATAAGAGTATCCAAGTAGGAATTAGTTGTATATTAATAGATACAGATAAATAATCTCTCTTGTGGTGAGACTTCGACATTTGATACGCCATTAAATTATGTGGGTGATATTGCATAAAATGTGGGTTTACCAATATTATCGTCACGTGAAATGCTGTAGTAATTTGGCTGTCAGCTTTATTTTATTTTGAGCTCTCATTCACATCAATCAATAAGCTGTAATTGATTTTTAAACAAATTGCAACTCATTCTACGGATTTGTTTACGTCTGCCAAAATAATCCTTAATGGCTACAATAATTGCTGGATGACATCCACATTTATATAAAGTGTCTTGGCCAGTGTTACCGCAGTTTCCAATTTCTATTCTCATTATTCAATTGACCATATTGACCAATCAGAACAGAACTTCATCTAAGAAATCTTACTAAATCTTAAATCCGGAACACGGGCATTTCTCCGTTGAGAGACGTTTTAGAAACAAAAAATTAAAAAAATCCGACCTGACCTGAGAGGAATTATTATGGAAGTGTAAGTCCCGAAACAGGAAATCTGTCTCTACTATAGTTGGGATTCTTACTGGACACAACTTACTAAAAAGCCACAAACTGAAAATACATCTCATAGATGATGACCTCTGTAGAGGCTGCGGTGATGAAGAAATACACGAGGATACCCTCCACTTTCTGTGCCACTGCCCAGGCCTCAGCCAATTAAGAATGAGAACCTTAGGAAAATACTTTTTCCATAACCTCATGGATCTATCCGAAATCCCTCTCCCTAATCTTTTCAGGTTTGCAACAACATCTGGATGGCTGGAAAGAGGCTAACAACAATGGACAGTAAAGGGACAATGAATGAACCAACCACACAAGTGGACCCCCAACGGGCATCACATTGGGTCTATATTGACCTGAGTGCGATGAGGTAAGACACACACCGTCTGCCTCATCAATCCACCAACCTAACCTAACCTAAGTCCCGACATTCCTGCAAGTACAATACACATGTAAACTTGTATCTTTTACGAAATACAACTTAACTTCCCGCAATATTCCATTACAAAATACTAACCTGGCTCCATAGCCCGAAGTGAACCTTGGCCTCAACCCTCTATTGTTGAAGATAAACTAAAACCCAAGACCCAACTTTAAATCTCGAAACTCCCATGTCACTCGAGTGTTGCAATCTCAACTCGATTGGTGTATGCAAATTCCAAGATCATAAAGTTCAGTCACCTAGTAAAACAATCACCGACTCAACTATATTCGATAATCTCTACCTACTTCCACGTAATCCCTAAGCAAGATCTACCAACGGCCAGATCGAAGCCCCATCAGCTGCACGCCAAAACAAGATTTAAGAGAACCTCTTGTTTGAGGGACTTTTCCAAAGAAAAAAAAAACAACTTGAAGAGTAGACCAAACCACCCTGACGGCCTGACAGCAACAGAGATACATTCTCCAGCTCCAACAAATCATCATCTAAAGAGACAAAGCAGCTGATGACAGTTTGACACCTGCACTGCAAACAACAACAATTACAAGAAACACGGCCAATATCGCTGAGACTCTGCACATCGAGTATATAAAGCGCTGGGGTGCTAAGTGGCGCGCTTCATTGTTAAACTAGCCACCGAACCAGTAGCGGTGAATCGTTTCTATTTGCAGTGCTCGTGGGATACATTTGTGGATTATTTTCCTCATAAAAAACTACGTGACCAGAATTGTCAATTTGGAACTTAATCCGTCGCCTTAGCCGCATTTAAGTAAGTTTTTGAATTTTTTTTATTCGCTGCTTTGCACTTGTGCATGCTGTTGGGCCGTTGGCTTACTTCATTTGTAGGGCAGTGTCAGAGAAGTGTGTCTTGTGGAACAGTGTGGTCAGAATTTAAGGTCTTAATCATGTGGAAATCGTTGGTTTTCAATTTGTTTATCGTGATTCCGCGGTCTGAGTTTTCATAACTCGATTTCTAAATGGCCGGGCAAAACAACAACGTGTTGTTGTCGGGTAGTTCTTTGAACTCGGTGCGCGGATAAGTCGTGCGTTTTATTTCGAAAAAGGCCCATCGACGGAGTGAGCGTATGTGATTGGAATAAATTGTGTCGGGTGAAATGGAATAGGTACGCCCAGTGAGGATAAATTGATTTTTTGAGTGCTATTGACAGCAATTCAAGGTTAATATTGCCTCATTACGATGGGCGTTTTTTTAGGTTTATGAATACATTTCGAGTGGTTTGAAAATTTCGTGCACAAATAGATGGATTGAATAATTAATCAAATAAATCCAAGTAGGAATTTTACACCTACCGCTGGTGCATGTAAAGTTGTGAGTTATTTTTTTGGTGTACTATTTTGTTAAACTTACAATGCATTCAATTGGCCTGAATTCAGTTGAAATTAAATGCTGGACACTGCTATCATAAAAAAAATAAAATTGATGTCTGTAATAAATGTTTAGTTCTGAACAATGTATAACACTAAGTGAAAAAAAAAAATAAGAAAAAATTACATCATGAAATTTAACACGGAAAATTTGAGAAGTTTATCTTGGCAGTTTTATACTAGGTATTCGATCTATCGCAGAATTTTGCTTGCAAGAGTTGGGGGATGAAAAAAAACATTTTTATTGTTGCTTTTGGGATGTGCTTAAAAGTGATTTTTTTTAAAAATATAATATAACAATTATTTATAATTTTTTTTATCATTTGGAGCTCTAAATTCAATAAGTATATACTTTTATATAAAAAAAAACATATGAGAAGGCTACAATCCACTGTGCGGATCGTTGAATACCCTATCCCATCCTATCTGTAAAACTAAAATACCCAAAAAGTGGACATGGCTGAAATCACGATGTGAATAAAATAAAGAAAATGACATGGTGACAACAAATTCTTCAGACTGCTTATAAAAAACTTTTACGGTTCTACAAAAGACAAGGTTTTCTCCTGCATATGTTATAGGGTAGTGTATAAAAATCGTTTTTATATAAAAACTCCCCCAAAAAGTGGGCGTGGCAAAAAACTTTATATGAACGAAATACAGATATTCAGATTCTCTAAATATATCGTAACCCTAGTCGTGGAAATTTCAAAATCTGAAGAATTTGATGAAAAAGAAAATTTCAAAATCTGAAAAGTTCAGAAAGTTTTTCAAAATTCCTTATGGTTTATCCAAAAAATACGTTTTTCTATAAAGGGGGCGTGGCAGTGGGCGGATTTCAAAAATTTTTACACTTGTTCTGCTGGGAGCAACAATTTCATCCTTCTAGCTCAAAATTTAAGGCCCAAAAACTGGTGACGTACGGACGGACGGACGGACAGACATGGCTTAATCGACTCAGCTATCGATTCTGAGTCGATCCATATACTTTGAGGTATATGTAGCTAAATTATTTCTCCTATAGGATAGGGTATAAAAACATAATCTTAAACGGGTTAAACATGATTTAAAAAAAAAAAAAATATCTAAAGCATTAAATTTCTTTTGCAAATGGTTTTTTTCCTTAAAACATAAGGAAGTGCATAAAAAGAAGTGATATATCACCATTATAAATATGAACAAATTAAAAGCGAAATAATCGATCTGATATTCACGGTCGTCTTTTTTTTTTAATTAATGTATGGAATACTAAATTTAAATAAATATGGAGTTAAATTTTAAATACTAACGTCACAATTAATTTTTATATATTTTACCAAAATTTATAGGCAAAGAACTTGCAATTTTGAGAAATTTAAAATTAAAAACTATTTAAAAAAAAAGTGAAAAAGGCGCTTTTAAGCTAGTTAAACATTCACAAAGGTTTTTTTAATGATGGCTCATCAATTTATTTTACCGTATACTACAGGGGTATATTAGTTTTGAAACAAAGTCTGTAAGGTTCTAGTTATAGCTATCATTGAAAGCCATCATTGGAAGCATGAGTTTAGATTTTGCGGCTTTTGTGTTGAAATGAAGGTTATGGGTGTTATAACAAGTTTATCCAAAAGTATTTAAATATTATTTTTAATAATCATAACAAAGAAGATAAAGTATTGCATCTCAGGTCTCTTAGTTTTTACAGTTCCTAGATCAAGGCGCATTGCCTGCTTGTCAATCAGACAGTGTCGCTCGATGGCAGATACGAGGTTGCTATTGTGAAGATCTTTGGGGTTATAATAGTGTGTTGGCACGAAGTGAATAAAACCATATTGCAAAAAAAAAAAAATGAAATAAAAATAGCTTCCAAAATATGACACATCACCCCAATACCATCATCAGACAAATTAGAAAAATAAAATAAAATACCACCACAAATTAAAAAAAATAATATACAAGGTGGCGCAAAAATAACCTTCCGATGTTTTTTGGCTGTAATTTAAAAAAAATGAAAAACTTTGATTCTTCTTGTGGATTATTTTTATGGAGCAGTGTAGCGTAACATTGTTTATTAACGTGTATTTCGCATGTGTTTACTACACAAATGTCAAAACAGAACTGACATTAGGGGCCAATCGCAAAATTTATAGCATTTTCTGATAGGAGGATTACTTTTGCGCCACCTTGTTTGCAATGTTGTTTGGTTTATTTTTGTTGTTGGGTTTATTTTTAATTTTTGAGACCATATTTATTTTTTATTTTTAATGGGGTCAAATTGTATGTAACAGTTTATGTCTCATTTTTAATTTTTAGCTTCGATCTAAAAACAAAAGGCATAATTACTTATCCTAAGTGTTTTCTTAGATCTATAGCAAGGCTCAAAAGAATCCATAAAATCATCCCCAAAAGTCTTCCTTCAGTCAAAAAGGTCGTCAAAAAGGTAAAACAAAAAACAAAATGTTGTACAAATGATCATTGTTTGCATTTTCGTTTCTCGAATGCAGTAACACGATGGCATTTAGAATTTCAGAGTTTTGTATGCTCTTTTTTGTCCACCAACAAAATTTAATATACATTCCATCCCTAAAAATCCAGCGCTTTAAAAATTACTTACTGACTTACTTAAGTGGCGGAACAGTCCGAAATGAATCAGGGCTTTAACTAATATGCTTCTCCAATTAACGCGGTCCTTAGCTAACTGCCAGTTGCGCATTTCCAAGTTGGTTGAGGTCGGTTTCTAATTATGCGCGCCACTTAAGTCGGGGTCTTCCTCTGCATTTCCTAGACATCTTAAAAGTCCAATGCGGAGTTTTTTTTTGGCTATCTCCATAGCCAGATAAGACAAAAAGGACCGAAGAAGAATTTTTCTCTTAAAACAATCAAGAATTGCTTGTATAGGATCCCCTAGTAGTACAAGTGAGGGCTTAATTACTGAATTGCCTTCCTTCGTAGCCCAAACAAAACAGCGGTTGGCAAGGGTAATTCATCGTTTATTTTCCGACGAGATGTTTTTTTTTCAGAGTTAATAGTGAAGCCGAGCTAGATAAAGTTCCGTACTATCTGACAGTTATATCTGTCAATGGTGACGTTCTGTCCAATTCGTCGATGATGTGTGTCCTTTCGTGTTGACAGCATATACTTAGTCTTACCCTCATTTACTTCTAAACTCATTTTTGCCGCTTCCTTCTCTGTACTATCAAACGTAGCTATGACATCATTTTGTGTCCGACCAAAGATATCAATATCACCGGCGTATGCTTATATTTGCATTGATTTTTGGATGATTGTGCCTCTGGTTTTGGCTCGGGAGTTTTGCACAATACTCTCAAGAATGGGATTAAATTAGTCACATGACGGTGCATCGCCTTGCTTAAATCCTTTTTTGGTATCAAATTTGTATGGGAGATCGTTTTCGACAGACAGACGGTAGATAGACGGTTTAGGCGGTATACAAAATCTAGACATGGCTCTGTATAGTTCGTCTCTATAAATGCTATCGCATGTGGCTTTGAAATCGATGAATAGGTGGTGGGTATCGATTTGGAATTCTTGCATCTTCCGAAGCGTGAAGATTTGGTCAGTTGTGGACTTTCTTGGCCTTAAGCCACGCTGATAAGGGCAGAGGGTTTTGGTAAACGGTGTCAGACGTTTACATGTAAGCCTCTGTAGTTTATAATTTAACATAAAAATAAATAAAATAACAGTCGGCTTATAAAGCATCTTAAACCTAGCTTCTCTATATACAAGGTGGCGCTTTTGCGACAGCTTTTGCGACGGGTGACAACTTTTGCGCCACCTGTTATTTCTGTATGCGATGGTTTTTTTTTATATCATCAGAAATGCAACCTGCGGTCAATCCCCGACTCTAAACGGCCAAACGGGTAAGGTTGGGAATCTTCATATTACTGTTTTCCACTTTTGTAAGTGAGGCATTGAATACACTTTTATTAACTTTCGCACTTTCGTAATGCACAAAAAGCACTAAACAACGGATGAAGATCGTCTGTGGTGACAAGTTGTATACGGAGAAGATTCGGTGAGGTAAAAATGTTCGAGAGTAGATGCATACGCATAGGTCTAAAAGAAAAGTGGAGAAGCATTTGATGCGGAAGGACCATCAAATCTGTAAACAAGGATATATGATTATGTACGAATAAATGTTTAGAGGGATTGATGAGTTTGATGGTAGGATGCAACATTAATATCAGTCGGTAAATGATTTGTCGATATTTTAAACTTCTTTTTTCTCGGTGGGGTTTATCGTTTATGTTAAATTCTGTTTTAATCCCAAATACGGTAATAATTGTATCGCTTTGCATGGAACACTATGCTCCAATAAGTATACTCACTTCTATATGAAAATCTGAGGAAAAAGTCTCCAGCATACTGAAGTCAGAAAAAAATGGAATAAAGGACAGAAAAACCAACAACAAAATGTGTTTATAACACGAAATACGCTAGTTGTCCGCGTCTCAGTTCATTCAATTGAACAATTCGACTCTCCCCAAAATCAAGACGTCAGTGGGCGCAAGTGGTAGGCACTTGGCTCACAAGGCACGGGATTACAAGTTTAATTTCTGATTAGGGAATAAGTTGATTCAATAATAATTATTCAGAGAACTGAACGTTCAAATAGCATCACTATTAGAAGGAATCTGATGAGGACACTTGGTAATGTCCAAAATAGCTGTAATTCCAACCAAATAGTGTTTTTGTACACAAGTTGTTGTTGTAATTTCAATCCAGAACTGATTTTTATTACTCGGCTTATTTAAACTTCAATGATATATTAACTGAGGTATAAAAACGATTAGAACGGAAAGTTTCTGACTCATTTCTTAAAAAAACACAATTTTTGTGAGATTTTTCGAAACTTAAAAATAATGTTTTTGTTTTGTCATTTAGTAATCTTTTTAACTTTCTCTTACAAAGAGAAAGATATTGTTTTCGTTAAAATTTTCGACCTCGAGATTTTGATTGATTCTAACATTACGATGATAGCGGAGCCCAAAAAAGTGGATTTTGGAATTCCGTCCGTCGGTCCGTCTGTCCGTAATGGTCTCCCCAGCCTAAACGGCTCTACCGATTTTCTTCAAACTTCGTATCCAAGTTTGTTTTGGTCATAATTCTAGGCCATTTTTTTTGTTTGCTTTTAGCCATGTAAATAACGGTACCTGCCATACAAAAATTACACATAACCTCAATTTTATCGAAAACGGCTCTAACGATTTTGATTATACTTTATATATACTATAAGCATATTAGTTCCAACACAACTGCATACCCAGTTTTTGCGAGAAAATCCATATAACGGATTTTGTCATTCGGGCCATATAAAGAAAATTGTTAATTTCTCGCAAACTAGTATGCCAAATTGAATGAAATTTAATATATATACCACAATTACAGTTTGAAGATATTTCACGTAATTAGTTTTAGCCCAACTATCACAAAACGGAATTTTCAGTTTTGGCCACTAACGGAAAATCATTATTATTCCCGATATACATCGATTCCTTCAAAATTCGGAGTAAACATTTCGACATTATTTATATCATTTTAGCATCAATAATCAAATGCTTATGATATGATCTAACGCCCAACTTGCTGTGAAAGAGAAAGTTGCGTACGACCCAGTCGTGCACCCACCACTCGTTTTTAATATAATGAGTTCGAAATACATAAAGGGAGATCCATTTCGAGGTTCCCTACTTTTTTAAAGAAAAAAACACAGAAAATTCAAATTTAATGGAGAATGTTTATTATCATTTGAAAGAACATTCTTTGGCATTTATTTTTTGAAGATTATGAAGATTATATCAAATGTTGGCCGTTGCTACGTCGCAGATGGTCCATCCGTTGAGTCCAATTTTCGATCACTCGTTCGAGCATTTCGACTGGTAACTGGCGAATGACACGCGTGATGTTTTCCTCCAAGGCCTGAATCGAAGCGGGTTTGTCTGCATAAGCTTTTGACTTTACATATCCCCACAGGAAAAAGTCTAACGGTGTGATATCACACGATCTTGGTGGCCAATCGACCGATCAAAACGTGAAATTATGTGCTCACCGAAATGTTCTCTCAATAAGTCCATTGATTTATGCGATGTGTGGGAAGTGGCGCCGTCTTGCTGAAACCAAATGTCGCCGAGATCACGAGCTTCAATTTCAGGCATCAAATAGTCGGTTATCACGGCACGATAACGGTCGCCATTGACGGTTACGTTCGCACCGGCATAATTTTTAAAGAAATATGGACCGATGATTCCACCGGCCCACAAACCACACCAAACGTGCTGGACGTGGTCTATTCGGTCGAATATTATCCAATAATGAATGCTGGGTCTTAAAATGGGTGATGGTGTTGCGAATAGTACGCTCAGTAGGCCGATTATGTTGACCATAAGTTGAGCGAAGTGCAACGAACAATTTGTAAACGTTGTTCACGCGTAAGTCTTTCCATTATGAAATACCAAACAATACTAAACAAAAATAACATGACAGCATGACACGACTCACACGTGATCTGTCAAAAAAGGCTATTGAAAAAAGTATCTCTACTTGGATCACCCGTTACAATGAGTTCGAAATACATAGAATAGAAGAAAGAAGAAGATAGAAGATCTTAGCAAGTAGGTATGTTTAAAATGTGGTAACGTCCTATAAGAACCAAATGTTACCCATGCTTCATCAGACAGAATTAACATAAAAAATGTAATCATAGCCTGGAAACTACTCCAAAATCATATTCGAAGAAGATGGGGATCATTGATTCGTACCATACAAATTCCAACCTAAACAGTCGCGCTTTTACATCGGTGTATAACCGACAATTTTTATTAATTACGTTCTTCTAATACCAAGAAAGATGATACCTACCACCAAAACATATTCAACACTTCTATTCACCACCTAATTTGCATAAAACAATCAACATGACATGACGCTAAAAGTCTCCAAATAAGTCGGAGAGACTTGCAAGGTATGCAAAAAAAACGACGTTGATTCCACGTTGTTGTTTGGGACCAGGACCTTGGACTGATCAGGACTCTGGACTGAATACTATCAATGATCTTACCAGAATGCCAAGGATAATGTCGTTCTTGATGACTGGCATTATCTATTTTGAAGGTTGTGATCATTTGTTTGGTGTAAGCACCTAATGGTGTGGCCAGTAGGCGCTTCTGTCACTCAATATTTTTCATCATACGCACGTTGTATTTTTGCTATTTACAATATATTTTGAATTTAAAGATCCACAATACGCCTTGTAGTTGTGGCGGCCTGTGACGTTCCATGGGACAAACATTTGCTCAGCATCACACTTTAAACTCTGCCTGTCATAACTCTATCCGAAAACAGATGTCAAAGTTCTAGATTTGCCAGATGTTGATATGGGCATAATTGTATTTACCAACAACGATTAGCTAAGGAAGAGGCCTTTAGACCATGTTCCGTTTGCGCTTTTGAGATGATATTTTAAAGCTGTACGATAACAGCGCGTTTTTTCATGGCACAAAAATTCACTTAGACTTACGCTTCGAATTCGATGTGAAGACATATATCAAAGTTTAAGCGTTTCCAGATACTGAAATGGCCCAAAGATGATTAGTTATTAGATAATCTTGTAAAGCTATGAATAAGAGTTCGCATTAGCAGTTCAAATTTTATCAAAAAAGACTTATAAATCTACCGTTCTCTATTAAATTAAACCTGAACTTTGTTTGATTAAAGTCGTTCCTGATTTTGAATAATAGATAGCTGTAATATCTCACAAAATAAAAATAAGAATAGAAAAACAGGAAATAGAGGTGAATTTATTTATTAGTTAAATCACTTGTTATCCACGAATTCATTTGAAATAAATTCTCGTCACTCAACGTCACAACCCATTTTCGCATTCCAAAAGACCACTTCCAAATTTGCACATCTGTCAGTGTCACCATTCATACAACTGTCATTCATCTAACAAGAGCAGTGCAAATCCAGTGGTATTTTCAATGACTGCCAAATGTCTCATTCCAAATTGAATTAAACAAAATGTTTGCAATTTATTCCCCGCCATCATACAAGCAATACGTCAACTGAAATAAAATTCTGTTCAAACTTTGACAACAGGTTTACCAGAGACGCCATATCGCTAGGTGCTTGCCGATGCCATTGATGTTTTTATTTTCCTCGTTTCGCAAGAATTAGCACGGGAAAAAGTACTTTCACTGCGGCTGGCATTCACATCACTTACACACACTCATCAACTGGACAAGAGCATGCAAACATATACAAAAAAAAAAAACAAAAACAAGGAACGAATTTATATAAAAAAAAAACGAAAATTAATTCAGGTAAACGAGCGTGGCAGCTGTGAACGAGTTCCGAAAAACTTGTTCCCAACATGACTTGTGTTGGCCATTATTCAGTCGAAATTAGGTGGAAGTGTTGTGCTTTCAGAAGCCGTGATGACCCATTAATCACGTTTGCCAATTAAATACGAGTCATAATTCAATATTTAATGCATCAACTCGCGTATCCCCCAAGTTATTATAACTTTTAACTTTTTCCCACTCAAAGGAAATATTAACGAGGGAATTTCCCCCTTCAATGTTAGGATTTGAAATAATAAGATTAAGTTCCTTAATGAAGTTTCACCAGTACTTTTCTACTTCATGGATACTTGTAGAATGTAAGCCAATTCGTGGAATAAACATTAGCTATACATTTAAGCAAATGCAACTCCTTGTTAATACATGAAAGTGACGTTCGTCAATATTTACCGACTTGAAGAACTACGCAACAAAGTTGCAAGTTTGAGTTCTCATAACTATTTGCTTGTTTTTTTTTTGTTTGAAGTTTTCAAAGTCGATTTTCCCAAACTGTGTACAAAACTCCTCAAAAAGTAGATTTTGCATGTAAGCTTTGAATGCAATTTAACTTTTATAACTCGTTGAAAAAAACTGCACAATCTGCAAGTGAGATGAAGTACCAACTTGGGAGTACGTGATTTGTTTTACACACGAGTACATTGTTTGCTTTGATTTGGTAACCATTTTCTCTTGGGAAGGCAAAAAGGGTTTTTTGAATAAAAAAATTTTATATTTCAGATCATGAACTTTAGAAATAAAATTTGTGAGAAATGTTATCATGGCATTCGCAATAAGAGTGGTTACATAAATTTATGTCATATAACGGGTGATTTTTTAAGAGGTTTAGAACTTTTTTTTAAAAAAAAAAACAAAAAGTTCGAAAAAATGAATGAAATATTTATTTGAATCGATAGTTTGAACCTTGCAATTTAATGTTTAAAGATAATTTCATGCAAATGTTGACCGCGGCTGCGTCTCAGGTAGCCCATCCGCTGAGTCCAATTTTGGCATACTCTTTCACACATATCGGCCGGTATCTCACGAATGAATGCATGGATGTTGGCTTCCAGTGCGTCAATCGAAGCGGGCTTGTCCCTATAGACATTAGCCTTGACATACCCCCACAAAAAATCATCGCTCGGTAGCGTTCACCATTGACAGTAACGCTGCGATTCGCATCATCTTTGAAGAAATATGGCCCAATAATGCCGCCGGCCCATAAACCGCACCAAACAGTGGCTTTTTCGGGATGCATTGGTAGCTGTTGCAATGCTTCTGGCTGATCTTCACTCCAAATGCGGAAATTTTGCTTATTTACGTACCCATTCAACCAAAAATGAGCCTCATCGCTGAACACAATTTTTCGATAAAAAAGCGGATCCTCGGCCAGCTTTCCAAGAGCCCATTCACCAAAAATTCGGCGTTGTGGTAGGTCG
The DNA here is from genome assembly GCA_932526625.1 of Rhingia campestris. Taxonomy (NCBI): domain Eukaryota; kingdom Metazoa; phylum Arthropoda; class Insecta; order Diptera; family Syrphidae; genus Rhingia; species Rhingia campestris. The sequence goes on along the minus strand of OW052185.1, from coordinate 36,460,281 downwards.
GCTGGCTTTAGTTCTTGCACCAGCTGTATCTTTAAAGGCTTTACGCCCAAATCCTTCCGCAAAATTTTCCACGTAGTGCTGTAACAAAGGCCTAACTGCTGGGAACGGCGCCGAATCGACATTTCGCGGTCTTCTGTCACACTAGCTGATACGGCCGCAATATTTTCTTCACTACGCACAGTACGTAAACGTGTTGGTGGTTTAATGTCCAACAAAGTAAATTTGGTGCGAAATTTGGTCACAATCTTAAGAATAGACTGCTCAGAAGGTCGAGAATGCCGATCATAAAATGGAAGCAACGCGCGATGAACATTTCGAACCGAGCACGAATTTTGATAGTAAAATTCAATAATTTGCAAGCGTTGTTCATTTGTAAGACGATCCATGGTTAAATTGCAAACCAAACTGAAGCTGTTTGACAGTGACACAAGGTACTAAACACACGTCAGCTGTCAAAACCAGTGTTGCCAAAACCAAACCAGCTAAAAAATCACCCGTTACTTTAATGGGCCACTTGCATGAATGCATTTATTGAACTAACCATTGCACACTGGTTCCTGTTGTATGGGAGGGCGGCCAAAAATACTTCTAGTTGAGGTAGAGGCTTGAAACTTGCCACAAAATTTTTATAAATTTATTGTAAGATGATGTATAAAAATCAGGCGGATCGGACCACTATATCATATAGCTGTCATATGAACGATCGGTCTGAAATCAAGTGTTTGTATAGAAAACTTTTTTGTTTTCCATTATATTGCAACGCAAACTTATAATTTTTCATTAAAAACAGCTTTACATAACCAGGGCGAGCTTAGTGAAAATCGGGATACTATATCATACAGCTGCCATAGGAACAACCAGTCTAAAATTGACAAACGGCAAAAATGTAATATTAATTTAAAAACAAGAACCACAGAATTATTAAATATTTTTTCATAATTCATTTGTACACGATTTAATTATAAAGTAAAAATTCAACAAAAATATAAAAAAAAAAATTTATTTTATAAACATTGTTCAAGTAAATCAATACTACTTACTTAGTTAAGTGGCGCTACAGTCCGGAATGAACCTGGGCCTCAACCAACATGCTTCTCCAATTAGCCCGGTCCTTAGCTAACTGCCTCCAGTTGCGCACTCCAAGTTGGTTGAGGCCGGTTTCTACTTGTGCGCGCCACTTAAGGCGAGGTCTTCCTTTACTGCGTCCGACGTCTGGCTGGGAATCGAAGACTCTGCGAGCCGAAGTATTGGTGTCCATTCTTTCTACATGTCCTAGCCATCTTAAACTTCCAGTGCGGAGTTTTTTGACTAGGGGTATGTCGCTGTACAGCTCGTATAGGTCGTGGTTGAATCTTCGTCTCCATAGCCCGTCAACGCAAACGGGACCGAAGATTTTCCGGAGAATTTTTCTCTCGAATCGACCAAGGATTTCTTCATCCGCTTTGATACGGTCCATGCTTCAGCGCCCTAGAGCAGGACTGGGATGATCAGGGTCTTATATAAGATCTCCTTAGTAGTTCGAGTGAGGGCTTTACTACTAAATTGCCTTCTCAGCCCGAAGAAACAGCGGTTGGCAAGAGTAATTCTTCGTTTAATTTCTGACGAGATGTTGTTGTCAGAGCTAATAGCGGAGCCGAGGTAGACAAAGTCCCGTACTACCTCAAAGTTATATCTGTCAATGGTGACGTTCTGTCCAATTCGTCGATGTTGTGAGTCCTTTCGTGATGACAGCATATACTTAGTCTTACCCTCATATACTGCTAAACCCATTTTCGACGCTTCCTTCTCTATACTAGCAAACGTGGCTATGACATCACGTTGAGTCCTACCAATGATGTCAATATCGTCAGCATATGCTAGTAGTTGCACCGACTTGTGGAAAATTGTGCCTCTGGTGTTGGCTTTGGAGTTTTGCACAATCCTCTCAAGAATCAGATTAAAGAAGTCACATGACAGCGCATCGCCTTGCCTAAATCCTTTTATGGTATCGAATGTGTCGGTGAGGTCGTTTCCGACCCTGATGGAGCAGCGAGAATTCTCTATGGTCATCCTACACAAACGGACGAGTTTGGGCGGTATACCAAAACTAGACATGGCTCTGTACAGTTCGTCTCTATAAATGCTGTCACATGCGGCTTTGAAATCGATGAATAGGTGGTGGGTATCGATTTGGACTTCTTGAGTTTTTTCCAGGATCTGCCGAAGTGTGAATATTTGATCGGTTGTCAGTCCTGCACCCACCACTCGTTTATACTTAGTCCCGGTTTTGCACTGCTGATTTAATTCTTATTCCGATAGGCTCATCAAAGTTGGGCTTTGTTAACTCCGTATTAAATTACCTTAACATCTTTCTCAAGATAACTTAAGGTTAATATGGATACTTGGGTGATCTTAGACTGTAACATTGGCCCGTAAGAAGGACTTTTCATTCCCCAAGAAAATTATCTAGAACATTTGGAAACAGATCAATGATCAAACGTCTTGGTAAACAATTCGAAAACTTTGTCAATTAAGGCATAATCTGAAGACAACAGAAAGAACTACACAACATTTGTTTACTAAGTATTCAAAAACACTCTGCAACCCTTAATTATTATAAAAGTTAGTTCAGGTCGAGTTAAATCAATAAGGCAAGTACACATTGAAGTAAAGACATCGACCGTGTAGAAACCAATTGCGAAAAAGCGACGACTTAATGTCAAAGACCGTAAATCAATAAATCAAACATTAATTATAAATTTGTGCCTATTTTATGAATTATAAACATAAAACTTCAGCGTAGGACATCCTGCATTTGATGTCTGATGGAAAGAAGTTAGAGAAAAAAATAGAAATCTTTGCGACTATGAAAATTATATCAAGGTCGCAGCACATTTCTGGCTCTATATATCTTTTCCAATAGTTAACAATTCATTTCGTGATTACTCATTCAGCAATGACACTTTAGATCATGTCAATCTGTTGACTGCTTCTTACCACAACTTGTTTCTTTAAGATGTGTCATAACGCAGGTTATATTTAATCAACAATTTATTAACAACAATCTGCTAATTGTTGATAATTAATCTATGCGTTCAATATCAGTATTGCAACCTTCAATGAAGGTATGCCTAAATTCTATTTACGTACACGATACACCTTGACTCATGCATCACCATTGTTATTCAAATACCGGCAAATATGCTCAAGACAGGCTGTCTGCCAACTATATATATGCACATGTAAAGATATTTGAATTGTAAAATCGTAATATTCGTTTCTTCTTTAATTTATAAGTTTATGAGCCCTTTTTTTATATTTATCACTCGCATAAAACACACGCGTGAAAAATACATTTTTTTTATTTTACATGTTAAGTTATGATTGAGGATGAATTCCATTTACAGTTTATGCGGGCAATAATATTTCAAAAAAAAAATATAAAACACAAGTAAAAGAAGGATAACGTCTTTATTACCAAATTATATAAAGAAGCAACATTTCGCATTCAAATTTTCCAAATAAAAAAAAATCTAAAAATTTAGTGGTAGGTTCGTTTTTTTCAATTACATTAATGCTCATGCCGATTGATTATTGGATTTGAGCAAAAAATGTGTAGTAGCATATAACGGGTGAAAAAAAACACAAAAAAATCGAAAAATGAATGAAATATTTATTTGAATCGATAGTTTGAACCTTGCAATTTAATGTTTAAATATAATTTCATGCAAATGTTGACCGCGGCTGCGTCTCAGGTAGCCCATCCGCTGAGTCCAATTTTGGCATACTCTTTCACACATATCGGCCGGTATCTCACGAATGAATGCATGGCTGTTGGCTTCCAGTGCGTCAATCGAAGCGGGCTTGTCCCTATAGACATTAGCCTTGACATACCCCCACAAAAAATAATCTAATGGTGTCAAATCGCACGATCTAGGCGGCCAATTGACCGGCCCGAAACGTGAAATTAACTGTTCACCAAACTCGCCTCGCAATTGCGCCATTGTTTCGCGTGCTGTGTGGCATGTGGCACCGTCTTGTTGAAACCACATATCATGCAAGTCAAGAACTTCCATTTCGGGCAAAAAAAAGTTTGTTATCATCGCTCGGTAGCGTTCACCATTGACAGTAACGCTGCGATTCGCATCATCTTTGAAGAAATATGGCCCAATAATGCCGCCGGCCCATAAACCGCACCAAACAGTGGCTTTTTCGGGATGCATTGGTAGCTGTTGCAATGCTTCTGGCTGATCTTCACTCCAAATGCGGCAATTTTGCTTATTTACGTACCCATTCAACCAAAAATGAGCCTCATCGCTGAACACAATTTTTCGATAAAAAAGCGGATCCTCGGCCAGCTTTCCAAGAGCCCATTCACCAAAAATTCGGCGTTGTGGTAGGTCGGCTGGCTTTAGTTCTTGCACCAGCTGTATCTTAAAAGGCTTTACGCCCAAATCCTTCCGCAAAATTTTCCACGTAGTGCTGTAACAAAGGCCTAACTGCTGGGAACGGCGCCGAATCGACATTTCGCGGTCTTCTGTCACACTAGCTGATACGGCCGCAATATTTTCTTCACTACGCACAGTACGTAAACGTGTTGGTGGTTTAATGTCCAACAAAGTAAATTTGGTGCGAAATTTGGTCACAATCTTCCGAATAGACTGCTCAGAAGGTCGAGAATGCCGATCATAAAATGGAAGCAGCGCGCGATGAACATTTCGAACCGAGCACGAATTTTGATAGTAAAATTCAATAATTTGCAAGCGTTGTTCATTTGTAAGACGATCCATGGTTAAATTGCAAACCAAACTGAAGCTGTTTGACAGTGACATAAGGTACTAAACACACGTCAGCTGTCAAAACCAGTGTTGCCAAAACCAAACCAGCTAAAAAATCACCCGTTACATATATGCATGTATCGAACATTTATTTATTTATTTAACTACAGATACGTTATTGATCACAGTTAATTTGAAATATTTCTATTTTAATTAATATCTATAAAATTAAATAACATATTATAGTTTATTTATTTAGTCTTTAGCTCGTGTGAGGATAAATTAAAATCAATTATATTTTTATACAGATGAAAATGCTTGTATAATAACGACAATGGTTCATTATTAAAATTAAACATCAAATTTAACATCACAAATAAAAAGTGCATACGAAAACAAAGAAGTAGCTTTATGTGCCTTCATAGACATAGAGGGCGCTTTTGACAACACTGGATATGACTCCATATCAAATGCTTTGACTCATAGAAGAATAGATCATCCCACCATCAAATGGATCAAAGCGATGCTTGAAAGTCGGAAAATAACTGCTTCATCAGCACAGACCTCAGTATCAGTAACAGCCGTTAAAGGCTGCCCTCAGGGAGGAGTACTCTCACCCCTACTATGGTCTCTGGTTATCGATAACCTACTTCAGGACCTAAGTAATGCAGGTTTCAATATAATTGGATACGCCGATGACCTAGTCATCATAATAAAGGGCAAAGAACCAAACGAAGTTACAACACGTTTGCAAAACGCCCTTAAGATAGTCATAGACTGGTGTAATAAAGAAAGTCTCTCTATAAACCCCAGCAAGGCTATCATCGTCCCTTTTACAAAAAGGAGGAAATTAAATCTTACACAAATTTCAATTAATGGTACATACATTGAGTATTCCAACGAAGTAAAATATCTTGGAGTGATCCTCGATAAAAAACTAAGCTGGAACTCCCACATCAACAACAAAATTCAAAAAGCAACCAAAGCTTTCTAGGCTTGCCGAAGCATGTATGGTAAAACCTGGGGAATCTCTCCAAAGACCACACACTGGATCTACACGATCATGGTCAGGCCCATTATAACATAAGCTTCAATAGTATGGTGGAACAAAGTCACCCAAAAAACAACTATAAATAAATTAAACAAGGTACAACGGCTTGCCTGTCTGGGCATTACCGGAGCTATGCGTACCTGTCCCACGGCGGCTATGGAAGCCTTAATAGGACTAACACCTCTCCACATTTATATAAAAAAAGTGGCAATTCGCAGCTCAGCAAGTTTGACACAAGCGGAAGAATTAAACATTAGTGAACATCTAAAACTAATTCAACTTCTATCCGAACTTCCAGAACTTGACATGATCTGTGCGGTTACAGACCGCTTACCAAAGACACTATGCTTCGACAAAAGATTCTCAACGGAGATCACAACCAGAGAAGCATGGTGTAGCAACAACCCTCCAAACTGCCTAAACGGCCTAAAGTGGTATACGGATGGTTCTAAAATGGACTCAGGGGTAGGAGCTGGCATACATGGACCAAATAAAAACATCTCAATACCTATTGGAAAAAATCCTAGTGTATTCCAAGCTGAGCTCCATGCCATAAAAGAATGCGCAAACCTAATACACAACTCAGGTATTAAAGGCGCAAACAAGCCCTTAGCTCACACATCATTGACTCCAAATCAGTACTACACTGCTTCAACTCCCTCTAAACACTCAGTTCCAGGAACAAAACCAAACTATGGTGGGTCCCCGGACATAAGGGAGTTGAAGGTAACGAAAAAGCTGATGAACTAGCCAGAAAAGGTTCGGAAACCCCCTTCATTGGACCTGAACCCTTCTGTGCAATCCCCAAATCAGCCATAAATCTAGTCATAAAAAACTGGGAACAAAACAGATGTATTTCATACTGGGGAAACATCCCAGGCCTAAGACAGGCTAAAAGAGCTATTCAGCCCTTCAAATCAGATGCCAACAAGATACTAAATATTCGCAGGCACGATATCAAAAACTTAGTAGGCTACCTAACTGGTCATCACGGTCTGCGATATCACCTAAACAAAATGCGTCTAGTCGACTCACCGGAGTGCAGACTATGTCTAGAAGAAGACGAAACAGCCGAGCATATCATATGTGAATGCCCGGCCCTTTACGGTATGAGAAGAGAATCTTTCTTCAGGGAATTCTTAAGTCCCGAAGAATTGAGGAAATCTTCGGCTGAAAGTATTAGGAAAGTAGAAGCGCTACTAAACTAAAAAGCATCTGACGGCAAGCACAATAGATCTTTTAGGTCGATGTGTATATTACTGGTCAGAATTAAAAAAAAAAAAATTATTCAAATAATTTCTATTAGACTTATTTAATTTTAACAAATTATAGTTACGACTTTCGTAAATTGGGACATTGATATGTAACAATGATAACAAATATGGCGAATTGATTTCACCAGTTAGAAGTTTGAAAACATATAATCCATTTGTTGACGACCTTCTATCAGCAAGTGTGTTTAGACCAATTAACATAAGACGTTGACGATATGGCGGTTAATGTACACGATTATTCCAATTCAGATGACGCAGCGTGAACAGCAAAAATTGTTTTTGGACAGATTCAATACGTGAAATATGACAGGCGTAATATGGGCACCATACTTGACATCCAAATTCCAACACAGAACGCACAAGACCAACATAAAGACTTTTCGTAACATATGGGTCATTAAGTTCTCTAGACCAACGCTTAATCATAGCTAAGCGGGAAGAGGCTTTATTTATAGTTGAGTTGCTATGCAACTTAAAGTCCAGTTAAGGGTCAAAAATTACTCCGAGGTCAAGAAAATGATTCACTCTTTCAAGACATGCGCCACTAACAAAATAGTCAATTAGATGAAAACTTTTGGTCCTAGCAAAAGTCATAATTTTACATTTATTAGTGTTGAGTGAAAGATTATTATGATTGCACCATGATGATAAATTATTTAAATCTGCTTGTAGTTTTGTATGCTCGTTCATATTTTTGTACGTTAAAGATATTTTTGCATCATCAGCATACAAATGGACGTCACTGTATTTTATCACAGAAGGTAAATCGTTTATGAACAGGAAAAACAAAAGAGGTCCCAGGTGACTACCTTATGGAACTCCAGACTTGACATTGATAATTCCAGATACGTGACATTTAAATTTGACGAATTGTACACGAGACGACAAGTAACATTTAATCCATAAAATGTATTTCGGAGACAGGCCAATACAATGCAGTTTATTGATCAGCATGCGATGATTTATTTGATCTAAAGCTTTCGAAAAGTCAGTATAAACGACATCGGTTTGGAGTCCATTCTTAAATCCACTAGAAACATGCGAGGAAAACTCAAAAAGATTTTTTACAATTGATAGACCTTTCACAAATCCATGTTGACAAGTTGATATAATTGATTTCGTTTTGTGTGATAAGTCTTCAGTTATTATTGCCTCAAATAATTTAGGAATCACACTAAGTTTTGCAATGCCTCTATAATTACTTATATTATTCCGTAGGCCTTTCTTAAATAAAGGAATTATATAAGAAGATTTCCAAACTTCCGGGAATTTTGATTCAGTTAGAGACATAATGGACGAGCTAATATATCACAGCAATTCTTAAGAACACAAGACGGGACGTTGTCGGGACCAGATGAACACGAATATTTCAGCTTCTTAATAGCGCTTACAATGTCAGTTAACATTAAATCAGGTACTTCAGCATATGCACATAAATTGGATATATAGTTGGACATAAGTATCACAGATGTTATCACAGTTTTTGGTGGTGTCATCAGTCACATAAGTTTCATTAAACATTTTTGCAAACATATTGCATATTTCCACATCGTCATCTGAAGTAGTATCCTTGTATGTCATAAACGTTGGAGTACTTTTAATCTTCCTTTTCGTATTAAAAAATTTCCAGAAAGCTGATGGGTCACGAAATTAATCAGATTTTATTTTGATTAAGCAATTTGAAGTTTTGCCTGGAACTCTCTTCTAAGCTTACTAAAATTATTGAAATTGTTAGTGGTGAAATTGTTTCTTAGCTTTTTGTGAAGATTATTCTTTCTATTTCTTAATCTTTTAAGTTCAGGTGTTATCCAGGGAGAACAAGTCTCAGGTCTTACACGTCTGACAGGAATTGACTTTTCGAAACAATCACGTAGAACAGAATAAAACATATTTGCAGAATAATTTATGTCACTTTTTACAAATATCGTGGAAATGAAGTTCCAACTTTTTTATGTTCACTTCAGAAACATGTACAAGAACTTTGCAGGCTAAATTAAAGTCTTTTATTAAGCACTTCCTATCTTTAAATTTAAATAAAAGAAAGTGTTTGTGAGATATCATCGATGCCATTATATATTGATTCGCTCAAATCTGGGTGACGTGGATCCGAAATATCCAATTTTTTATACTATGACTCTGACGCATAAAACAGGCTGAATTTTTACGATGGCATAGGTTATGTTGGCTTTGAGAGCAAAAAAAAAAAAAATAAATACAAATTTTTGCCGCAACAGGTTCGTTAGTACTCAGTTCAGTGCTTTCTCACAACCATTCATGTATGCATGCATACTTCTTGCACAATGCGGGACCTCCTGTTTTATTCCGAATCCAAGCGGCTAAGTTGAGATAAGCTTTTTGACAATTGATACAACTCGGATGATTTGTCAGATCCTCACAAGGGAAGGGCCAGTGAAAATTTTGCCTCCACGAAAGATGACCATGCCCTCGAATTACTCGTGCAGAATCTCTAATGTGGCGTTAGCTTATGCCATGTAGCACCATTCTGTTGCAACCACATGCCGTTGGTGTACATATCATCTAATTCAGGCCAAAAAAATGTTGGTGATCATCGACCTATAGCGCTCGCTGTTGACGGTGATGGCCTTGCCAACGCCACTCTCAACGAAGTATGGACATCGATGACAACGCCAGCCTAAAATCCACATCAAACAGTGACTTTTGAGATGCATTGTGGATTGGTATCGGTCCAAATTCGACAATTTTGTTTGTCCAGAAATGCGCCTCATAGCTAAATATGATTTTTCAATGAAAACTTGCTTCAGAGCCAATTCTACGAACACACGTCGGAATGATCCTGGGCCTCAACCAACATGACTTTCCAATTAGCACGCTCCTTAGCTAACTGCATCCAGTAGCGCACTTTAAGTTGGTTGAGGTCGGTTTCTACTTGTGCGCGCCACTTAAGGCGAGGTCTTCCTCTACTGCGGCCGACTTCTGGCTCGTAATCAAAGACTTTGCCCGCTGGAGTGTTGTGTCTTTTCGCGTTTTTTTTTTTATGTATGTCGCTGTAGATATGGTAAAGCTCGTGGTTAAATCTTTGTCGACATAGCCTGACAGATATAACTTTGAGGTTGTAAAGGGTGATCCATTTCTAGGTTCCCTACTTTTTTAAAGAAAAAAAACAGAAAATTCAAATTTAATGGAGAATGTTTATTATCATTTGAAAGAACATTCTTTGGCATTTATTTTTTGAAGATTATGTCTATCAAATGTTGGCCGTTGCTACGTCGCAGATGGTCCATCCGTTGAGTCCAATTTTCGATCACTCGTTCGAGCATTTCGACTGGTAACTGGCGAATGACACGCGTGATGTTTTCCTCCAAGGCCTGAATCGAAGCGGGTTTGTCGACATAAGCTTTTGACTTTACATATCCCCACAGGAAAAAGTCAAACGGTGTGATATCACACGATCTTGGTGGCCAATCGACCGGCCCAAAACGTGAAATTATGTGCTCACCGAAATGTTCTCTCAATAAGTCCATTGATTTATGCGATGTGTGGGAAGTGGCACCGTCTTGCTGAAACCAAATGTCGCCGAGATCACGAGCTTCAATTTCAGGCATCAAATAGTCGGTTATCATGGTCCGAGTTGCTGCGAACGGCGCCGAATCGACTCTCTACGGTCTTCGTGTACACTCTCAGCTACGGCCGCTATATTTTCTTCACAGCGTGCTGGACGTGGTCTATTCGGTCGAATATTATCCAATAATGAATGCTGGGTCTCAAAATGGGTGATGGTGTTGCGAATAGTACGCTCAGTAGGCCGATTATGTTGACCATAAGTTGAGCGAAGTGCACGAAACACATTCCTCACAGAACGTGAATTTTCATAATAAAGTTGAACAATTTGTAAACGTTGTTCACGCGTAAGTCTTTCCATTATGAAATGCCAAACAATACTAAACAAAAATAACATGACATGGATCACCCGTTACTTGACTTTGTCTACCTTTTTTGGACCTTTGGTCTTCTCTAGAATCAGAATAAATAAGTCACATGACCGTGCATCGCCTTGCCTATGTTGTAGATTCCTAATTTTCTTATTTTATATTTATTTTTAATAGATTTAATTAATTCCCTCAAAAAAGCTTAGTTTAACTTGAAAGCTTAGTTCAACTTGAAAGTTCTGCTAATATAACGAACACAAAAAACAGGGACTCCCAAAAGTTAGTTTGGACACCAGACATGGAGTAAGTCTCCACTACATCCAAAATCTTTACTATGACTTTCTTTCGTCCTCTTCTCTAACGCCCGCACTGTTGTAAATGATTTAGAGGGCATTCATCCTTGAGTGCGCGCAAATTATAAAAAAAATATTCAATGGGAATGTTCTCCACTGCTGCATGACTTTATATATTTTCGGAGATGATTCGATGTTTTTTTTAGTATTGTTTGACACAAGAACATTTATTTAAATAAATCATTGGAAAAGTTAATAAAAACCAAGGTTTGTACCGCAGTTAGAACTATTATTGAAACGCGTCAATCGAGATATCAGTTTTTTTTTTTTTTAATATTAAGAGAATTTTACTAAATATGTTGATGTTTTCTGGTATGAAAAAGAAGCTTTTTTATGAAATATAACTTCTATATACAAAAGTGACGTTAGTTATTACGCTTATATCAATAGTGACGTTTTGTCCTAGGCGGTGGACAGATGCTTCTCTGTTTGTTGATAGCATGAACTTAGTCTTGTCCTCATTTACTTCAAGGCCAACGGATTTTGCCTGTTCTTCAATCTCCGTGAACGCTTTTATCACTGCATGTTGGGAGCGACCGATGATATCAATATCGTCCGCATAGCCCAGAAGCTGGACGGACCTGTTGAAAATAGTGCCTTCCGTGTTAACACCTGCCCTGCGCACTATCTGCTCCAGTACGAGATTGAAGAAGTCACATGATAGCGCGTCTCCTTGCCGAAATCCGGTTCATGTTTGGAATAGTTCGGAGGAGCTACTTCCAAACTGCACATTGCATCGCGTGTTTTCCAGCGTCACGCGACACAGCTAAATCAGATTTGCTGGGATTCCGAAATCGGCCATCGCCATATAGAGCTCCTGATGATGTATGCTATCATACAAGGCTTTGTAGTCGATGAATAGGTGGTGAGTTTTGACTTGAAATTCGTTGGTCTTTTCCAAGATTTGCCTCAGTGTGAAAATTTGGTCTATAGTCGACCTGCCGGGCCGGAAGCCACACTGGTACGTGCCGATTAGTGTGTTGCAGAACGGTTTTAGACGTTCACACAGTACGTTGGATAAGATCTTGTATGCGACATTAAGCAGGGATATGTCTCGACAGTTCTTGCAAGACATAGGATTGCTTTTTTTGTGGATGGGGCATTTAGAGCTGATAGTCCAGTCATCGGGCATGTTTTCATCCAACCATACTTGGTTGATGATTCGGTGTATGCTCCCTACCAAAACATCACCACCGTATTTAAAAAGCTCCGCTGATAAGCCATCAACACCTGGGGCTTTGTTGTTCTTAAGCTTTTTTATAGCTAGGCCAACTTCTTCTATACCAGGTGGTGGAACTAGTTCTTCATTGACTGGACTAGGGTTCTGTTCTTGCCCCATCACTCTCTCTATATGATGCCCATTTAGCAGCTGTTGGAAATGCTGCTTAAACACATCTACTATTTCCTGCGCTTCGGTGACTACATTTCCTTCGCTGTCTCGAAGAGCCTGCGTTCCGGTTTTGTAGCCAGCAGCCAGTTGCTTGGCTTTTATATAAAACCTGAGGATGTTGTTATGATCGCGCGACTCTTCGATCTCCCTGAGCTGGGAGGCTGCGTAAGCTCTCTTCTTTCTACGTAAGCTCTCTTCTTTTTCTCACTTCTCCTGGCTCGATACTCTTCCCTCCTCGCTGCCCTTGTTTAGCGCTGCAGCGGTTTCTTGTGCTTTCATCATACCACGGGCTCTTTCTCGAGGTTTGCTGGTACCCTACAGTGGTTTCGGCTACCTCCTTGGTGATGTCGCGATACTGGTACCACCGATTGTTGGCGTCTGTGGTAGGTGAATGCACAGAAGAGAGTTTCATACTCAGGCGCTGTGGGCTCTGGCTACCCCAGGTGTGCTAAGGCGTAAAACGTCGAATTTCTTCTTCTGGGCAGTTCGCAGCTTCTTCTCGTTGGACAGTCGAGCTGTGAATTTAACCGCGACAAGAAAATGGTCAGAATCGACGTTTGCCCCTCGAAATGTATGCACGTCGAGGATGTTGGATGCGTGTTTTTTTAATAAAAAAAAAGTGATTGCGATCTTAAAATTAAAAAAGAACGTTCATTTTAACTTTACCTTACAAACTAACTACGTACATAAAGTGGTCCTTTGAATACTATATCTTAAGCTTAATCAATTTTTTTTAAACATACGTTCGATTCATGATAAATTTAATTAACAAAACAGCAACAAAGCACGAAAACTATTAATTCCCAATCCTTCTCCCAGCAAAGCGGACTTTCATTTCATTATCCCGAAACATTTATTTCAAAAGTTACATTTACAGTTCCATTCACAAAATCATTTCGCATTTTAATCTACTTTATCGATTTGTGCAGAGTAGGCATTCAATTTGGCTTCTTGTTTCGTTTTCTGTTTTACACAAATAAATAGGCTTACGTTACGGTTACATCACCAAATTGAATATCGCTACCTATCCTGTTTATACATTTGTTTTATATTTGTTTCCTTTTGTTTTTTATTTACAGATATCCAATAGAAAATCAACATGAAATTTACACTGGGAATTTTCGTTCTTGCCTGCGTTTTGGCGATTTCGACGGCCGCCACTTATACGGAAAAATTTGATAATGTTGACGTTGATACTGTGTTGAAAAACCCACGTATCCTAGGGAACTATATTAAATGTTTGAATGATAAAGGACCATGTACTGCTGAGGGACGTGAATTGAAAAGTAAGTGAATGCCATCGAAACAGTTTCACATCTGCAGTATTTGCCTTTTCACCATTTGGCTTCCATGCAAATGAATGGAGGGTGGTAGATCCTTGCAACCGGCATATCCTTTATAAGCTAAATTGTAGGGCGTATACGTAACCTTTTTTTCTCTCGTTCGGTTGTCATCGTTTGCATATTCACTTCGATGGGTTAATTTTCGGTTTGTTATAGGGCGAGTTACAATCTGCAAAGTGTGCAATTTTTTTAGTTTTAATTTTTTTTCACAACTGCTATGGGTTGTCCTCGATAATGTATTCATAAAATGGACGTTTCCTGTTAAACAAGGGGACGGCAAAAAAAATTGATGGCATAAATTAAATTTGATATAGCTATTTCCAGATGACGCATGATAGTTTACTAATGGATGTGGGGGAGCTATGCGGCTGTGGCAAAATGCTATAAAAATATATTTATCATCTAAATTGGGATGATCTTCTATTTTATTACCATAATGGGATTATTCGATGAAATTATGAATCAATTTTTATTTATTTTGCAAATTGCTCTGTTGTGGTTGGATCGATGGTAATTTTCATTTCCAAAACGGAAGCTGACCTTAAAGTTAGAATACGGATTTTGTTATTTATGTTTGTAGCGGAAGCTCGTGGAGGTTATGTTTAAAATTGATTAGAGTGGAATGTGAGGGATGTTTGATATATGTACAAAAAAAAATATTTTTAAAAATTGAAAATAACAAACAAAAATGGATGTGTTGTAAAATTGTCCATTTGCCATGCGTCGTTTGTGCTGAAGTCAAGAAGGGCTGGTTACCACTACGTTAAATTGCGCCTGCTAAAAACGACTACAAAATTACGATTACACAAAACGATTACCCCAAAACTGTGAGCTTCCTTTTTGTATTTTGGGGTGTCCTAAATCCGAGGGCAAAGTGGTACAATGGTGGAGACATGAAAGTCTGGGTTCGATTCCCAAACTTTGCTAAACCAAAATGATTTTTACCTACTATTCTCTCAAAGTGATTGCACAAATAGTTTCAATTGGTCAAATTGTTGTGCCTTCCGCCATCATACACACACATGAATGGTTGTTAGAAAAACTTTTTTATACACATCGACCTAAAAGATCTATTGTGCTTGCCGTCAGATGTTTTTTAGGTTAGTAGCGCTTCTACTTTCCTAATGTAGCTGATAATACTTTCAGCCGAAGATTTCCTCAGTTCTTCGCGACTTAAAAATTTCCTGAAGAATGATTCCCTTCTCATACCGTAAAGAGCCGGGCATTCACATATGATATGCTCGGCTGTTTCGTCTTCTTCTAGACATAGTCTGCACTCCGGTGAGTCGACTAGATGCATTTTATTTAGGTGATATCGCAGACCATGATGACCAGTTAGGTAGCCTGCTAAGTTTTTGATATCGTGCCTGCGAAGATTTAGTATCTTATTGGCATCTGATTTGAAGGGCTGAATAGCTCTTTTGAACTGTCTTATGCCTGTGATGTTTTCCCAGTATGAAAAACATTTGTTTTGCTCCCAGTTTTTTATAACCAGATTAATGGCTGTTTTGGGGATTGCACAGAAGTGTTCAGGTCCAATGAAGGGGGTTTCCGAACCTTTTCTGGCTAGTTCATCAGCTTTTTCGTTACCTTCAACGGAAAAACTGTTATGTCAATTTTGTTTTTATTGGTACCTATTCTAAATCCATTGAGGTCCTTTCAGATTCCCTCTTCGGAAGTGCAAAAATGAAGATTCAACCATTGGTCCATTGCACTGCCACTGGGAACATTCTTTTACTCTAAATTCTTCGATTCCTTTTCGATAATACAGGGATGGTCCTCAGGATTTACCATTTTGGAGGCAATTATTTGCTACCTTATTCGTGAAAATACTGAATAATCGCAAAAAGAGTCATGTCCACAGGTGTCATTCCTTCAAGCAGTGATTGATCAATTTTAAGTAAAAAAATAGGAAAGAAAGAAGACTGATAGAAGACAAACCCGTAGCGAACTCTATAGTATCAGAATATCAGCAAACTAATACTTTAACGATGAGCCCAAAATAGGTTCTCGAAATTCGGCTATTCAACAATTCAGCTTGACTACTCAAGAATGCATGCCTATATGTGTGATCGTTTTATTAAAGAACAAGTCAAACTTGCTTCAGTGTTTGATAAAAAGATATCTACAGTAATTTGGAAGTAAGAATACCGCAAACTTTTCTTCATACAATATTGTTAAAAGAAAGGCGGAATACAAAAACGCAGCGAACTGTATAGTCTCGCTAGAATATCAATGGAATATCAGCAACAAATGCTTAAACAAAATAAGGTACATAAAATTCGCCTATTAAATTGCTTGAAAAGTCATCACTACAGCAGTCGTAAGTAGTGACGAAGCCTAACACGTTCAAGTGATTGAAGAAAGATTTTCATAAAAGTCTTTGGAATTTATTTTTATATTTGATGGAAAAATGCTCAGCCATGTCAAAAGTGAGACATACAACATTTAGATAATCTTTCTTCTATAAGCTTTTCGGTCTCTCTGAAAAATACATCAGAGATCTAATCGTCCTCTTTAATTCTGCCACAACAGAAACCAATTTAGCTAACTTTGATATATATGGTCCTTTGAGTTGTTGAACTTTTTAATTGATCATGATTTGACACTCCTTCCAGATTCATATTAGAGGCGGTTATTTTAAAATAAAATGTTTGGAGTTAACGGTCTAATGAGACCCTCAAACGTAGCTTCTCCATTCATTTGTCTGTGTCAATTCATGTTTTAAAGATGAACGAATGGGACCTTCATCTTAAGGCCCGGTAACCGTGCCCTAACACCGTGCAGTAACAAGTACCTCTAAATAGCCATTTCCGATGGAGAATGTTCAAAAGGCGTTTTCACCATAGCGATGCTTTTCATTTGTTTCCTGTTGTAATGGCGACCATAGTTTCTTCCACATTGTGTAACTCCTTCAAATCAACCATTATGCAATAACCAAGACTAATATAATCAAAACCGGCATGCAGACGATCATGCAGACTCTCCGTTCCGAACTATGGAGTAGAAACTCTTAATCGTAAGATTCCAGCGAGATTCCAGATTTGGCGGTTTTTCTCACCCTTCTTCTTTAGATGATCTCTCAAGTAAAGCCTGTGATCAAAGAGTACCACCATGGTATTTTTTAGAGTTTAAACTCGATTGGGGTCTCTACCATCTTTATTCGGAATAACTTAAACTTTTTGCTGATAATAATAGGGACACCTCACGCATATTAATGGATGTTATTCTACTCTTGCTGGACAGTCAAACTCATCTCGGGTTCGATGTCTTCCATATTGCAGACATGCCTAAGCGATGTCTTTTGAGTTTGGGTTTCGTGCATGTGACGTGGCGAGGGTGTTTAATCTGGCCGTCCACTTAAATACCACCCACGGTTGCTTCTTTGTTGCCAAATTATTGTGGGAGGGAGACGTGTTCTCTTGGTAATCGAACTAATTTATTCCAGTTGCAGGCTTGTTGTTAAAATGGTCTGCCCCACGTGGCTTATACTCCTTCCGAACTCCCCTTAAATCTTTGTCCTCGAACCTTTGCGTTTGTCCCAAATAAGGAGACGGTGCAAAAGCAAAAAGCTACTACAAAGTACGTTCCAGTGATCATCCTCCACAATCGTATATCATCGTATAGAGACCGAAAAGAGATCATCTTTCCTCACCTATCATTCCATTAGTGAGTCTTCAAAAGACCTTTGAGCTTCGATGACAGTGTATATCCGTGGACCACTTATTGCATGTTTTATTAATCATTACTCCGTTGTGGGTAACCCCCATGGGGAGTTAAACTCACCTGCTGCATCTGTCTTCAGTTGCATTCTCAAAATCTGAATTTCGTGGACCTGTAGCTAAAGATGGTCGCACCACATCCTCCTGATTCTGTATTTGAAATCATTATGCAAAATGAAAGCTATTGACATCAAGTGAAACAGAGTAAACCTTATGCTGCGGTAAATTTTACCGGCTTGCTTGCTTACTTATTTATATGGCTCTACAGTCCGGGATGAACCTGGGCCTCAACCAACGTGCCTTTTCAATTATCCTGGTACTTAGCTAACTGCCTCCGGTTGCGCACTCCAAGTTGGTTGAGGTCGGGGTCTACTTGTGCCCGCCACTTATGGTGAGGTCTTCCTCTACTGCTTCTGACGTCTATTGGAAATGGAAGACTCTGCAATCCGAAGTATTTATGTCCATTCGTTCTACATGTCCTAGGGGAGTTTTTTGACCAGGGGTATGTCGCTGTACAGCTCGTATAGTTCTTGGTTGAAACTTCGTATCCATAGCCCGTCAACGCAAATGGGACCAAAGATTTTTCGAAGAATTTTTCTCTCGAATAGACCAAGGATTTCTTCATCCGCTATTGATACTGTCCATGCTTCAGCCCCGTAGAGCAGGACTAAGATGATCAGGGTCTTATATATGATCTCCTTTGTAGTTCAAGTGAGGGCTTTACTACTAAATTGCCTTCTTAGTCCGAAGAAATAGCGGATGGCAAGAGTAATTCTTCGTTTGATTTCTGACGAGATGTTGTTGTCAGAGTTAAAGCGGAGCTGAGGTAGACTACTTCAAAGTTATATCTGTCAATGGCTACGTTCTGTCCAATTCGTCGATGTTGTGTATCCTTTCGTGTTGACATCATATACTAAGTCTTACCCTTATTTACAGATAAACTACCCCTATACTAGCAAACGTGGCTATGACCACTACCACTACTAATAATGTCAATATCGTCGACGACTGCTAGTAGTTGCACCGATTTTTGGAAAATTGTGCCTCTGGTGTTAGCTCAGGAGTTTTGCACAATCCCATCAGGAATCAAATTGAAAAAGTCACATGACAGTGTATCGCCTTCCCTAAATCCTTTTTTTTTGTATCGAATGTGTCGTGAATTCTGTGTGTGAATTCTCCATCGTCATCCTACACAAACGGACGAGAGACATGGCTTTGAAATCGATTTGAAACGAAACCAGACTGATAAGGGCCGATCAGGTTGATGGTAAACGGTTTAAGGCGTTCATATATTACGTCAGATAGGATCTTGTAGGCGATGTTGAGGAGACTAACGCCTCTGTAGTTGGCGCAGTTCAGAGGGTCTCATTTCTTGTGGATCGGGAAAACGATGCTGAGGTTTTTTAACATCGTACTTTGTTAGTCGCTCATAGGTTTTATCAAGGATCTCGTAGAAGCAATCCTTAGTTATATCATATTCTTCCTCCTTCGGGGCGTGAGCGCATTTAGGCTTATGTTGACGAATTCGGACTTGATGCGGTTTGTTACAATGCGTTCTCTAATGTCTTGGAAACATAGGACTTCTTGCCTAAGTCTGGTTCTATAACACGGTCCAAAGTATATGTTTTTGATGCTCCTTTTGTCGGGCCCATCCCATCGTATTTCCTGGATGGCAGTAGTGTCTACTTTATAGCAGTTTAGGTCTTCCGCTAGTTGTTCGCCGGCAAGCAGGAAAAATGCATGAAATTATAAAAAGTCATATCAAATATCAATGCAATAAACCCCGAATAGCAATTAAGCGAGGTGTTTTTAAAAAGCAAAACTTCAGTGCGGTTTTTTTTTATGTTTCAAGTATCGTTGATTCTAATTGCAATTAACGAAGAACATCTGAAAATGAAATGCGCAAGCTGAATTCGCAGCAACTCATACTAAATCTCGATCCCGTTCAAGTAAATTCAAAAACCGATAATTTGCCCTCACGCAAATTCAATTGAAAACGTTTTTCCATAAATTAACTTCGAACTCAATTAACCATCCACTGCAATTCGTCCTGAATCCTATATTTTTGTTTATTACTGTTCAATAAATAGCGATGGTTATGCTTAATATAAAATAATGTTAAAGCAAACATAAAAGGTACAAACAGTATAAATAAACCCTTTGTTGGCAGTTGACGGTTATCCTTTTAAATGCAAATATCCATTAAACCGTCCTTAAATATTTATGACGTTAAATCAAATATAATCGCGGTGAATAAACATTTTCTTCATTTGCATACGACAGTGCTGCTACCCACATACCCTTTACGCACACAGTTTGTAGGTTATGCTAATTTTGAAATCATTTTTTATAACCAATTTTTTTTATCATTTCAGGACTTCTACCCGATGCACTGGCCAGTGACTGTTCCAAGTGCACCCCTACTCAGAAGAGAAACTCCGAAAAAGTAATCAATTTCTTGCGTGAAAAGCACCAAAACGACTGGAAAGTCTTGTTGCAAAAGTACGATCCAAACGGTGTATACAGGGCTAAGCACGGTTTGTAAAAAGTAGGAAAACAAAAACTATCTAATTTTTATACTTGGTAATTTTATATGAAAAATATATGGAGACTTTTTTATACATAAAACTTTTAATAAAGTGGTGTTTCATTTTTGTTGTATTAGCATTCCACAAAAGGGAGGATTAAAAACCCTTAAAGTGGTAGAAGGGGTATCACTTGCCTTCTGGACTTTTAGTGCTCGAAAAGAAAAAGGATCCACGTGCTTGAATGAGTTTTATACGACTGTTAATGTTGACCGTAATATTGTCAAATGAAATCGTCACACAGACATGGTCTGTAAAGGAATGTCCATTTGATGTCCTTTCTCTAAAACGCACATACCTTTATTAAAGTGAAATGCGGAGCAAAAATGTTTTATATTTTTTTATGGTACTTAAGTCCCATTTTAATTTGAAACAAAAAGTTAAAATAAGCATTCGACGTTAATTGTAAATATTTCCATTTTGTTATTAGGGAGGCTCACATTAAAATGCTTCGGTTGACTGATTTAGCAATTAAAATGTTATTTTGTAGCTACGAAACTTTATATAACTTTTTGTACCATGCTGAGATGGTACAGATGTTTTTTATATCCATGATGGTGCACATCAGAATGAAATTAAAATTATTGAACAACATATGACGAGGTTATAATCCTTATCCTACTCCATATTAAAAAAAAAAAAACATTCTTTCAAGGTGGAGGTGATTTAAAGCGTTCTACAGACGAAATGTGCATAACAAAACTTTTTTCATTTGTTGGAGAAAATACTCTATAAAGTGGTAGTAAATCAACATGGCTAAATACAATTTTTAATTTAATATTGACTTAATATTTTGTTCGAAACTATTTTTCAATTTTTATAATTTTTAAAGAAAAATCGTTTTTTAAGAGATCGTGGAATTGGCTGCAAATGAGTCTAACTTCATCTTACTGAGAATCGGGCCTTAAATTTTGAGCTTGGATTATCAAGTTTGGTATATCTTCATCATTCTACCTCAAAATGTAAGGCCCCAAATCAGTGACATACAGCTTGCCGGTCTTATAATAATATGTTTTATTTCGTGATAATTTTTTTTACAAAGCCTGTGACCGCACGTTTTACAATTCAGAGATTTGACAAGTATTATCTTACTTCTGAGATATTATCTTACATTTCAAAATGATTTACAAGCAATTACAAATTTAATTTAAAGGAAAAATACGAATAAACCTTTATTTGAGTAAAAAAAAGAAAAAAAAGAAGGAATATCTAATATACATAATTTAGAATTTTATGAATATTCAAGGAATGCTTTTTATATTAATAAATATAAGTTCATAAAATATAATCAGATAATAAAAAATAAATTATATAATAAATAAATAAATAATAAACAAGCAAATAAATAAGTTAATAAATAAATAAATAAATAAATACCAATGATACAAAAAATAAAAAAAAAATATATAAATAAATAAATATAAATAAATAAATAAAAATAAATAAATAATAATCAATTAATAAATAATAACCAAATAAATAAATAAATAAACAAATAAAGAAACAAATAATTAAATAAATGAATTAATAAATTAATAAATTAATAAATAGATAAAAAATAAATATATAATACAAAAATTAGTTAATAATGTGTTAGTAGACGAAAACATGGGTGAGTATAATAATAATATTTGTTTAATAAATAACAATTTTACATAAAAACGAATAAGATAAATTAACATAGAATAAATAGTATTACAAACCTTAGTAAACAAATGATAAATAAACAAATAATAACAAATGATTAAAAAATAATAAATTATAAAGAAACGCAGACGAAATATAATATTCGACATTTTTGAATATATTTGAATATATTTTAAGTTAACCCAGATAAATAAAGTTGGTTTATGAGGGGATTTTCAGCAATATCACATTTATTATTAAAATTGCTCGTGAGTTTCCGAATCCTTTCAGAAATCAATTCAACACGCGCTATTTTGTGCAGATCAAAAGTGGAATGATGCCAAGGAAGATTGAGCATCATTTTTAACACTTTATTTTGTGAAATTTGTAATTTTTTTATATGACATTTCGCAGCACTTCCCCATACTGGACAACCATATAATAAAATTGACTGAAAAATCACTTTATGTATTATTATTTTATTGTTATTTGAAAGTGAAGATTTTCTGTTTATGAACGGATAAAGCATCTTAATTGCTATACTCATTTTCTTAAGAGTATTATTAATATGTGGGCTAAAGGTTAGTTTCGTGTCAAGATGAACTCCTAGATATTTAACGGACTGTTCCCATGCAATGGTGTTTCCGTTAAATTGAAGCATTTTTAAGATTATTCTCAATATTGAGAGCAAAATCATGCGACGAAAAAATGGCCGTTTCATCAGCAAAAATAGCTGAGTCACAATACGGAAGAGTTGGAAAATCTGATGTATACAGGTTGTACAAGGATGGACCCAGAACTGAACCTTGGGGGACACCAACGTCGAAACATAATAAATTAGAAACACCACAATTAACATGAACTTGGAAACATCTACCTGCCAAGAAACTCTGAACTATTTTACACAAATATAACGGGAAGCCAAATTGGATCATTTTATGCACTAATCCATTATGCCAAACAGAATCAAAAGCTTTCTCTATATCCATTAAAATCATTCCTGTTGACTGACCCTGTGCCCGATTTTGTACAACATGGTTACAGATTCTTTTTATCTGATGAGATGTGCTGTGAAAGCGTCTAAAGCCAAATTGTTCATCAGGATAAATTTTTTTAATTCCAACAAATTTTAAAATTTGTTCCTTTATAACCTTTTCATAAATTTTGCTTACGCTGCTGAGCAAACTTATAGGCCTGTAACTTGCAGACATTTCAGGTGGTTTTCCTGCTTTTAAAATGGGTACAACCTTCGCCTTTTTCCACTCGTTAGGGAAATATTGGAATTTAAGGCATGCATTTATGAGAAATGTTAAGAACTTTATTCCAACTGGCGGTAGATGTTTTAAGTAAACATTTTTTATCCGGTCCAGGCCTCCTACTTTTCGATTCTGAAGGCTTTCAACAATGCTTTGGATGCTTTCTTCCACAACGAATTCATTCAATGGTGTGACTTCAGCGGTTGCATCCAAATTTTGAATTGTGTCAATCACTTGATCATTTGTTTCTCTGTCGCTTAAGTTTTGTGACACTAAATGATTCATTGCGAAATTCCTACTAAGCTCGTTTGCCTTTTCGGAGTCTGTAAAGAAAGTTTTTCCAGAATCCTTTAAGAACGGAATATTCCTGTTTTTGTTTTTAACTATCTTTACAATATTCCAAAAAGGTCTACCATTCTTTTCAAGAACGTTCAGTCTTTTGTTCCATTCTTCGTTACGATAGTTAAGTAACTGGTTTGAGATAAGTTTGTTAAAGTGAGAAGCCATACTTCGCGAAAAAGGTTGACGATACCTTTGCCAATTTCTTCTGTGTATATTTCTCACTTTAATCAGCTCCAAAATGTTCGAAACTATTTTTCAATTTTTATAATTTTTAAAGAAAAATCGTTTTTTAAGAGATCGTGGAATTGGCTGCAAATGAGTCTAACTTCATCTTACTGAGAATCGGGCCTTAAATTTTGAGCTTGGATTATCAAGTTTGGTATTTCTTCATCATTCTACCTCAAAATGTAAGGCCCCAAATCTGTGACATACAGCTTGCCGGTCTGAATCCATTGATTTACGGGGTTTTTCAACAGGGACGCTACAAAAGTAGAGCGACAGGGACAGCAAACGACACCATATTTCTTGCCACTCTTTTGACATTTCTCTTCAGTAAGGTTTGCAATTTCATGATGGAAAGATATATATATATATATATATATTATAAAAATTTACTACCGAAATTCGGAGTCAGTGGCCTCAACGTTAAGAGCGCTACGTCCAATTTATGGTCGTCATAATCATCCTAGCAGACCCTGTTCAAATAATGGAATTAATAAAAGCAAAGAGAAGAGCTCGAAGAAAATGGCAAACTACGAGGTTCCCCGATGATAAGACAGCTTTTAACCGTCTTAACAATGACCTTAAAAAAACGAATTAGTGAATTCAAAAATGAATCACTTAGCAGTTTCCTACAAAATCTAACGGCGGATGCGTCTACCGAATACTCCTTATGGAAAGCATCTAAATACCTGAAAAGACCGCAGTTACAGAACGCACCATTAAAATCACAAGACGGAGAATGGATCGGAAACCCGAAACAGAAGGCTGATCTCTTCGCAGAACACCTTTCGAGGGTTTTTAAGCCGTTCCCATCAAGTGCTCCAACTGAAGAAATACAATTCATTGATAGAAACGACGAATGCGAAATTCCTATTGTCACACAAAAAAAACAACAAATTTTTGGCGCAACAGGCTCGTTAGTACCCAGGGCCTAGCTTTCTCACAACCATTCATGTGTGCGTGTGTACTTCTTGCACGATGGCGGGACCTCCTGTTTTATGCCGACTCCGAACGGCTTAGTTGAGATAAGCTATTCTTGACAATTGATACTACTCGGATGATTTGTCAGATCACCACGAGAGGAGGGCCAGTGAAAAATCATTTAGGTGTTGCTACGGCTGGGAATCGAACCCAGACCTCCTGCGCGGCAGTTCATCGCACTAACCATCGCGCCACTGAGCCCTCAGTCACACTCAATGAAGTAAAAAGCGTATGTCAACATAAATTGTCGAACAAAAAAGCACCAGGGTACGATTTAATAACTACTCAGGTTTTGAAAGAATTGCCACCAATAGCTTTTCAAAATTTTCAATTTATTATAAATGCATGTCTAAAGCACCGATATGCCGCATCACTGGAAAATTGCTGAAGTCATTGTAATACCTAAAATAGGAAAACCTCCAACTGAAGTTTCTTCTTACAAACCAATATCGATTATACCAATTCTGGCAAAAGTTTTCGAAAAATTGCTACTGAAAAGACTTAGCAAAATTATAGATGAAAGAAGACTCATTCCGAATCACCAGTTTGGATTCAGGAATAAACATTCCACGATTGACCAAGTGCATCGTATTACGGATGTTATAGAAAAGGCACTGGAGGAAAAACAAGTCTGTTTGGCTCTATTTCTAGATGTTGCTCAAGCCTTTGACAAGGTTTGGCATGAGGGACTTGAGTATAAATTGCATAGGGATTTACCAAGACAGTATTATGAAATACTAAAATCATATATTTCAGACCGACTCTTTAGGGTTAGATATGAACAAGAATATTCAGAACTTAAGAAAGTCGAAGCAGGTGTTCCGCAAGGAAGTGTCCTAGGACCAACCCTGTATCTGTTATATACTAGGGATATTCCAGTGGATAACAATGCTTTCATGGCTACCTTTGCCGATGATACAGCAATACTGGTGCCTGAAAATAACGTTCTGAAAGCACCAGAAAATCTGCAGAATGCAGTCAATAAAGTTCAAACTTGGACGGAACAATGGCGTATCAAACTCAATGAGAAAAAATCCACTCATATAAACTTCACTAATAAGGAACATTGTTCCCTTATTCATTAACCACCAAGCTGTACCTTACGCAAATATGGCTAAGTACCTTGGAAGGAATTTGGACGCGAAGTTAAAGTGGAAAGAGCACATCAAAAAGAAAAGGGAAGAACTGAACCTAAAATATAGAAAAATGTACTGGTTACTGGGAAGAAACACAGACCTTTCCATCCAGAATAAAGTCATGCTATATTAGCAAGTGCTGAAGCCTGTTTGGACGTATGGCATCCAATTATGGGCCTGTAATAAGAAAACAAATACAGAAACCATACACAAATTCCAAAACATAGTCCTTCGTGGAATAGTAAATGCCCCTTGGTATATTAGAAATAGCGATTTGCACCGTGATCTACAAATCAACATGGTTACAGAAGAAATTAAAAAACACGCTATATCACACAATCAGCGTCTACAAAATCATGAAAACTCCGAGATGGAAAGTGTCCTAAATGTACGAAACAACATAAGGAGATTAAGAAGAACCAAGCCTCATGAGCTTATGGCCTAATTATATGGGAAAATATTACATTTGTAAATCTTCCCCAAAGCGATTTAAAAAAAATAAAAAAATAAAATCTGCCGTCGATCTTTCATAGATTGGTACTGATTTTCGGGTGGTTTTTGGTGCGGTAAAATCCCACACTACTTGATACCGAGAACTATCAAGATTTTTTAGATTTCCACCAACAAAAAAAAATCCTAGCAGATCAACAATTGAGCGTCTAGTGGAAAAATTTGAATCCACAGGCACAGTACCAAATGTTCCCGTGCCAGTGAGACAAAGAAATGCCCGTAGTGTCGAGAATATTGCTGCCGCTGAGGCTTCAGTTGAAGAAAGCCCAAATGTGTCTCTCACACGTCGTTCTCAAGCGTCGTTCGCTCTGTGACGTCGTTGTGGCGAATTTTGCGAAAAGATCTTGGCCTACTACCTTACAAGATTAAATTGACGCAAGAACTGAAGCCGCTTGACGTGAATTGGGCTGCGAAACAACTTGAAAATGATTCGGATTTTCATCGAAAAATCATCTTCTGAATGGCTTCGTCAATTAACAAAATATGAGGTATTGGTCAGGCAGCAATCCACACGTACTCCATAAGTCATCATAGCATCCCGAAAAATTACGGTTTGGTATGGTTTATGGGCCGGCGGCGTCACTGGACCGTACTTCTTCCGTGATGATCAAGACCGGCACGTTACTGGGAATCGCTAACGTTCAATGATAACCGAATATTTTTGGCCCCAATTGGATGATATAGACTTGGAGGACATGCGGTTCTAACAGGACGGCGCCACAAGCCACACAGCTAATGTCACAATCAATTTATTGGAAACCAAGTTTGGAGAACGAGATGGTCCAGTCGCTTGGCCGCCTCGGTCGTGCGATTTGACGCCGTTGGACTATTTCCTGTTGGGCTACGTCAAGTCTATGGTCTATGCCAAGAAGCCAGCGACGAATGATGAACTTCGTACGAATATCGAACGTGAAATTGCAGCAGTATCGGCCGATTTATGCTTGAACACCGTCGGAAATTGGGTTCAGCGTCTTGACTTCTGCAAGCGTGCCCGTGGTGGCCATGCAAAAGAAATCGAGTTCCATACATAATGGCACCGAACGTACTTTCACAGGAATAAAGAATTTCATTGATATCCAAAACCGTTTTTGTTTTATTTAAAAAAAACTTTTGTAGCGCTCTAATTGAAAAACCCTTTACTTTAGGGTACAATACATCAAAAATAATTAAGTGGCGCAAAGCATTGTCATTCGGCTATTATATCTTTTCTGTTTCCTCTTATTATTGCAAGTCTAATTGAGCCCATTGTTTTAAACATAGATTGGTTACACATATTGTAAAACCTAAAAATTTCATTAATGCCATTTTCGTCTGTTACGGGCCGTGTGAAAATATGTTTCACACAAAGTGTTTTTTCTACTTACGCATTTATGGACAAAATAAAAACAACCGATGGTACATTCTGGTATTGCACTGCATGCCGTAAATTGTCCATCTTGAGCCTAGCTTTCAAAATGTCGGAATTTAAAGACGATATTGTCAGGCTCTCAAAAGGATTCAAAGACATTTTTGGGACTTCTAATAATGCATGTCTGCATTCTCTGACACTTATCTGTCCATCTTGAGCCTAGCTTTCAAAATGTCGGAATTTAAAGACGATATTGTCAGGCTCTCAAAAGGATTCAAAGACATTTTTGGGACTTCTAATAATGCATGTCTGCATTCTCTGACACTTATCTGTCCGTTGACGCTTCCACATCTACAGAGTCTCTGCCTACGTTGGAGAAAAATATTTCCATAGAAGAAAGCAAATCCAGAAGTATTCTGAAACAGATTAAATACAATCTGCCTCGCCTAATGTAGCCAATGATAAAGTTGTCGCTCTTAAAGGAAAGCGAAAGTGTGATACTAACTCATCATCATCTAATCCAAGAGCTAAACGCTCTAACCATAGAAGTCAGATACAAATAAAAACCAATTTGATACCAAATTTATCGGTTGGATTGTCTTCGACTGAGGTTACTCCTACTACTCTCGATAAATCGTCTACTTTAATTCCTTTATTGACTTCAAAGTTATCCACAGTTGAATAAATTCCTTTATCCAAATCGTGGCTTAACGCCAGTATACTTGACTCTTAACTCTTTAATCACGAGTTCTTCGTATATAGGAATAACCGCCATGTAAATGACTTAAAGGCGCTTGGAGGAGCTGTTCTTAGTGTGCTTCGCCTCTGAAAAAAATAAATTACCATTTCCTCTTAACATTAAATAAATCTCTGTTAAGGTTACTTTTGGAAAAAATATATTAATGTTGCAAATGCGTACATTCCCTCATATCGTCTGTGCACTATGTATTCTGAGCTATCAAAGGCTTAACAATACATCTTTGACTTATCTTGTTGTGACAGAACTATTTTGTTGCTGGGCGATTTTAACGTCGGAGGGAGAACCTTATTTTATGCCATCAGAAGCCTATGCACAACAATAGCTATCATTACTTGATAACATTTTATCATTTGACTTACAGAAAACAAGCTGTATAAAAAATCATAATAATCGAATTCTCGATTTAATTTTTTCTTCTGACTCTGTTAGTACTCCAGTATTAGAATCTAGTACCACCATTACTAACATATACAAAAATCATCCTCCACTGGATATTTTCATTAACATAATCAGACATCTATACGAAAATGCTAACTATTATGATCGTTCGAATTTTTTGACTTTCGAAAAGCGAACTTTCAAAGGCTATCCGAAGAAATTATTATTTCGAATATGAAGATTGTTGGCTTCTGGAATGTGAAGATTGATGGCTTCTGGAATTTAGAAGAAGCTGTTAAAAATTTCTATTTGATAATAAAAGATTGTATGGATAGAACTATCCCAGTCAAGCATTCTAAAAATGCCCAAATCCAGCATCCTTGGTACACGAAAGAGCTTAAATCTCTTCGAAATAGACGTAACCGGGCCTGGAACAATTTTGTAAAAAGTCAAAATCATTACGACTTTGATAAGACCCAGAATTATTTAAATGAATTCTCTGCGATGTCTAGTAGTTTATATAATGCCTATATAGTCAATATGGAGAACGCTCTTAAAAGTGACCCTAAACGCTTTTGGGGATTTGTTAATTCGAAGAGAAAAACGAGTGGATAACCAGTTAATTTTACAATAATACAAAAACATCGAGCTCGCAAATTACATCAAACTTATTTGCAGAAAGCTTCAGTAAATCATTTATTGATACCCCACTAGTCTTAGACAAACATTATTTTAGTTATCTCAATAACTGCCCTCAAGTAAGCTTCAGTAAAGTTACATTTGACGATGAAACACTGCTTGGATATATATCTCTTTATTAAATAATGACTATTCTGCGGGACCCGATGGAATCCCACCAATAGTCGTAAAGCAATGCAAAGATACTCTTTTGCCATACCTTAATTTTATGTTTTAAAGCTCCCTCTTCACAGGAGTATTCCCAACTCAATGCAAAAATGCATTTTTAACGCCTGTTTTTAAAAAAGGTGAGCGAGGGGATATCTCTAATTATAGACCTATCTCAAAACTATCTTGCATTCCAAAGTTATTCGAACATATTATTATTTGTGATAAGCTGGGGTTTCTTTGTCGAAACCCCAGCAGGAGCTCTCAAAGGAAGATAACTTTCCTTTGAGAGCTCCTGCTTTTTCCGCAATTTATAGAGCGGTTTTTTATTATCGGGCCAAATCTAAGGGCTGAGTTCTTTGAAGACTCCGCAATATATCTGTTTCGTCAAAAATTTGGAGGACTGTTGTGTTAACGTGTCCTAATAAACGTTTTTTATGTTTTCGTGCAAAATTTTTTCACACTGAAGAGTCTATGCTCAAGATACGACACGAGGATTTTATAGAATTGTTCTGGCAGAACTTAACTCAGTTTATACGTAAGGCCTTTGTGCCACACCTTGTCAAAAGCTTGCGACATAAAATTTGTTACATATGGAAATATTTTATTTTGATGAGTCCATTTATAACCTTGTCTGTCCGTATGTTTTTGCGCCCTAATTATTGTGCTGGAGTAATTAAATCTGGTTATAAAATTGTTTGTTGGTCTCTGGAGAAAAACTGTTAACAAGTTCAAAAACCGGCCAATGTCGCAAACACACTTAAAAAAAAACATCGCTTTTGGTCAAACAATAACAAAATTTTATGAAGTGTCTTACAAGATACTTACTTACATGCGTGGCTTTACAGTCCGGAATGAACCTGGGCCTCAACCAACATACCTCTTACATTAGCCCGGTTCTAAGCTAACTGCATCCAGTTGCGCACTTCAACTTAGTTGAATTCAGTTTCCACTTCTGCTCTAGACCTAAGGCGAGGTCTTCCTCTACTTCTTCCGACGCGACATCTGGCTAGGAATCGAAGACTCTGTGAGCCGAAGTATTGGTGTCCATTCGCTCAATATGTCCTAGCCAACTTTAACGTGTATATGTCGCTGTACAGCTTGTATATTTCTTGGTTGAATATTCTTCTCCTTAGTCCGTGAAGGGGAACCGGACCATAGATTTCGAAGAATTTTTCTCTCAAAACGATCCACGGTCTTTATTTCAGCACCGGGATGATCATCTCCTAAGTAGTTCGAGTGAGGGCTTTGCTACTAAATTGCATCTTTATGTTGGTTGACGCCCAGGTTCATTCCGGTCTGTATCCCCACTGAATAATTTATTAAATTTGCTAGGAAGGCGGAGTGATAAGTTATAGGGAACTTTATGAGCTGTTCCAACAAGTGGATGTAGTAAAGTGAAGATGACTACATTGGATCGGGCACATTGAGCGAATAAACAGTAATATCTAAGTTAAAATCATTTTCGAACTCTAGTCATCAGATTCGAGACAACACTAAAAACCATGCCTCCACAAAAGGCTGTAGTGGTCCTAATTTCTTTGTAGCAATTTCAAGATGTTCTACCAAATCAAGAACATGGTTTTTAAAAAGGCCGTAGTAAATATGAATAGGTCTCTGGTAAAAATTCTTAATATTGACATCTGTCCCATTATGGGACGATCCAGAAAATACCAAGTGACCTTCTTTTTAGGAGAGTCATTCAATATTTTACTCTAGCTATTCAAGTAAAGTCATAAAATCCCCTCCAAGTTAAGTAGCACTATGATGCACCTGCAGCACAATGGAATGAAAATAAAAAGATTCCCATGAAACCCCATAACCTTGTCAAGGACTTTGGAGTTCACCAAGTCAACATTACCGTTCAACTTTAAAACAACAAAACAAAAAACAATTCATCCTGCCAAGTCTAATTTCAACTTCCATTAACAAATTACACGTTGAATAAGCAGCAACTGGGAAGCAAGTTCGTTTAAAAGCGTCAACCCGCAACAAGGATGAATGCATACACACACACACACACAACAATCACCATACCAAAAAAAAACGTTTAAAATAATCTTTACAAAGTTCCATCAGATTCCAGGAGACTGAATTGAATATCCTTCCCCATGTATTTCTTCAACCCGCACCGCTTTGCCTTCTGACATTCTGTGTGTTTCTTGACGAATTTATGTATGCGTGTGCCACAATAATAACGTATCCCTGCCACGCTTGAGTTAAAATTCAACTCGTTCAACTCTTTCAACACTGGGTGTCTCGCTCTAATGAACTCTAGAATGCCGTTCGTTAAAGCGTGGTAAACGAAATGTATGTGTGCGCAGCGAGACGAAGGATGATATCCTCTTGCTGCAGGCGGGCATAAACATTGTTCTTTTTTTCCCTCACAGATGATTACCTCGAAGAATTTCATAGAAAAACGGAACGTTATCCTTTTGCCAAATATCCCGTCTGGGGATATGCCATGTGGGTGCTGGGGTTCTTTGTTTATCTTGTCAATGATGGTTACGTGGCCCCCTCCATGCGCTCGCAGGATTTTCATTTAATTTTCCTTTGTTTAAGCTGCAAAATCGAAGGATACTTTAATTTAGATCAACTGCTTTAGATATAGGTGCGTGTAGCAAATTTTAAAAGGATTCCGTTTTTTTTTATTCACTTGCTTAATGTCTGAGAATTGATTAATTTAATGAAATCCAATTAAGCTTCTTCGAATTAACTTCAGCGATAAGATAGCGAAGTCCACGTAGACTATCCAACCTGCGAAAATCGATTTACGGCTTTCGACTTTCGTGGAAGTGATTACTGCTTTCAATAACGGTTGCTCGTAGATTGCGCTTTGGCTAAATCCCAAAAGGTCAGACAACAACGTTCGGAAAAAAGGTTTTTGGTAAATCCACACGGATTAAGGAGGAGTTCGCACACAAAAAGGATTTACGTTGTTTGCCGTTGGTAGTGGCTTATTGATATCTGTAATTAGGAAAAAAAACGAAACGCACAAGGCGTGGTAACCTCGAGGGAAGGATAATGAAAATTAAAATGAAACTTAAACAGATTGCACACAAGACTTTGCTGGTGGTGTACCTTCTGAAATTAGCATGTTGGCATTCCAAATTATAACAGATTATGGAGTTACTCCAAAATGGAAGAGGGGGGGGGGGGGGTTGCTTTAATTTCGCAAGGATTTCCCTCCACAAATTAGCCTTTCGAAAAATATTTCATTAACTTTAACGCGAATGAAAAAGTTTTCTCCGGCAGC
Organism: Rhingia campestris; assembly: GCA_932526625.1. Classification (NCBI taxonomy): domain Eukaryota; kingdom Metazoa; phylum Arthropoda; class Insecta; order Diptera; family Syrphidae; genus Rhingia; species Rhingia campestris. The sequence goes on along the minus strand of OW052185.1, from coordinate 36,427,237 downwards.
AGTTCACAGATGCTAGTGACATCGCGATAAAGATGGATTCAGCATGATTACAGTCAAGTCCTTTGAAGGGAATTCATGGGAGGAGGAGGAAAATTGATTGCTAAATGATGTCTGAATGCATGAATTAGGAGAAACAAGTTTTCTAAATTGGATTTTCTTCTCCGTGTGGATTTTGTCTTTTGGAAAACTTGGGGAATATGTAGGAGATGGGAAAGGGATTTGTTGAGGTAAACGGCAAGGACAGATGAATGGATCAATTTGTGAGTTTTATGTTTTGACTACATGATGCACCTAATACTTCAAGAAAATCGAGTCAACCATTATGTTAGGGTTTAGTTAATAAGTTAGGAGAATTGTATCTGCTTTTATCGGGTATGTGAGGAATAATAAAACAGAAAATAAGTGATTCGAGTTGCGAATCGCTTTCGAAGTTGTGCATAGCATTGACCTCATAAAAATAAAAATTTTTTATTGGAAATATTTGTCCTAAATTTTGATAATTTTTCATTTTTTAAACCACAACGGGATTGCTATAACCAACTTGGAGTGCGCAACTGGAGGCAGTTAGCTAAGGACCGGGCTAATTGGAGAGGCATGTTGGTTGAGGCCCAGGTTCATTCCGGACTGCAGCGCCACTTAAGTAAGTAAATAAGTAAGGATTGCTATAAATTTCAATTTCCGACGAAAATTTTTATGTTTTTCAAAATGTAAAATATTCACACTGCTCACTCCCAATCAATAATTCTTAAAACTATTTTCGACAAAATATTGATGCTTCAATATTTTATACGACTTGGTGTTACGAAAAATTTTAAGGGTAACTCTATTTTAGGGGTTTTTAAAAATAATTGAAGAATATAGGATTACGATAAATTCCAATTTTCGATCAAAATATTAATGCTTTTTAAAATTGTACACAATATCAGAGTGTCAAGAGGTTTTAAATTTGCTTAACAATTCTGGGGCTAGGATTAATGTTTTTCAAAATTGCCTAGATCTTTATACCCTATTCCATAGGGGTATATTAGTTTTGATACATAGTTTGTAACATAGAGAAATAATTTAGCTGCATGTACCTCAAAGTATATGGATCGACTCAGAATCACTAGCTGAGTCGATTTAGCCATGTCTGTCCGTCCGTCCGTCCGTAAGTCACCAGTTTTTGGGCCTTAAATTTTGAGCTAGAAGGATGAAATTTGGTACACGTGCTCTGTGTGGCTCCCAGCAGAACAAGTGTAAACATTTTTGAAATCCGCACACGCCCCCTTTTTAGAAAAACGTATTGTTTGGCCAAACCATAAGGAATTTTGAAAAACTTTCTGAACAACATATTTAGACAATCTGAATATCTGTATTTCGTTCATATAATGTTTTTTGCCACGCCCACTTTTTGGGGGCGTTTTAAAAAAAAAAAAAAAAACATTTTTCGGTCAAATTTCAAATTTTCGAAAAAAAACTTTTAATGCAGAATCATTAGTAATATTAATATGAAAATTTCGTCTATAGACCATTTTAACCCATGCCCACTTTTTGGGGGCGTTTTTATATAAAAACCATTTTTATACACTACCCCATAACATATGCAGGAGAAAACCTTGTCTTTTGTAGAACCGTAAAATTTGTTCTGACAATGTCATTTTCTATATTTAAATCCCCATCGTGCTTTAAGCCATGTCCACATTTTGGGGATATTAGTTTTACAAATGGGATGGGGTAGGGTATTCAACGATCCGCATAGGTGATTGTAGCCTTCTCATATGTTTTTTTACTTATATGGTGTCACAAAAATGTATGTTGAATACGGAAGTCAACAGAAATGCATTTTGCATTAGTGCTTCGAAAGGCTCATTCTTTCCATAGCTTATTGAATAATTACTTATTTACTTGCTAACTTAAGTGGTGCTTCAGTCGGAATGAACCCGTACCTTAATCTGTTGAAACGGTTTGTTGATCACTGAAGAAAACTTGTAAACATGTTCAAAAGCCGGGAATGTCAAACACACTTAAAAACATATGAGAAGGCAACAATCCGCTGTACGGGTCGTTTAATACCCTATCTTATCCCATCGTTGAAATTTATATCCTTAAAATGTGGGCTATATGAAGATGAAATATAGTAAATGACATTGTCACAACATATTGCTCAGACTGTTTATCAAATTGTTTTATGGTTCAACAAATAACAACGTTTTTCTATTGCATATGCTATATGGGTAGGCTATACAAATGGTTTTTGTAGGAAAACGCCCCCAAAAAGTGGGAGTGGGTTAAAATGGTCTAAGGGCGAAATGTTCATATTAATTTTAATAAAGTTTTTGCATCAAATGTTTTTTCGAATATCTGAAAATTTGATCCAAAAAAAGTGAGAGTGGTAAAAAAATTTATGTAGACGAAATATAGCTATTGAGATTTTTCTAAACTTTCTAAACTAAACTTCTAAAATATTTTTTCAAAATTCTTAACCGTTTGACTATAAATAAGCTTTTTCTTAAAAGTCGGCGTGGCAGTGAGCGGAATTTGAATTTTTTTTTACAATTGTTCGAACAGCACGTACAAGGATCACGTATATCAAATTTCATTATCCTAGCTCAAAATATAAATACTCAAAACCGGTGACCTACAGACGGAACATGGCTATATCGACTCAGCTAGGGATTGTGATTCGATCCATATACTTTGAGGTATATCTAGCTAAATTATTTTTCTATGTTACAAACTATGTATCAAAACTAATATGGGATAGGTTATAAAAAAACATCGCTTTCGGTCAAACAAAAACAACATTTTATGAAGTGTCTTACAAGATACTTACTTACATTCCTGGCGTTACAATCCCGAATCAACGTGGGCCTCAACCAACATGCCTCTTCAATGAGCCCGGTCCTTAGCTATCAGCCGCCTCCAGTTGCGCACTCCAAGTTGGTACTAAAACTAGACATGGCTCTGTATAGTTCGTCTCTTTATTTGCTGTCATATGCGGCTTTGAAATCGATGAGTAGGTTGTGGGTACCGACTTAGAAATATTTTCTTTTTTTTTCCAGGATTTGCCGAAGTGTAAATATTTTATCAGTTGTGAACTTTTCTGGCCTAAAATCACTCTCATGAGGTTGTTGGTAAACGGTTTCAGACATTCAGGTGTTCAGATATGATATGAGATGACGATGGAGACCCTAATCAGCAGCGAACACAAGGCTAGTATACGGCCTCACCGAAACACTCGATGCCAAAAAAGTGTATGCTATCAACACATAAGGACACACAACATCGGCGAATTGGACAGAACGTCACCATTGACAGATACAACTTCGAGGTTTATAATATTACCCCAATCTAAACTTTGATTTTTTTCTGAGAAAATTGTCCACTTTACACTTTCTAACTATATTTTCGAGTAATGCTAACAATTTTTTTCAAAGCAGTAGGCTTTAAAGTGAAGCGTTCTTAAAGTGACTAAAATCTTCATAGATCTGTGCATGTGGGGTTAAGTGTTACAGCATGCAAACCCAAAATACACGGATGGTTTGATTTCGACTCCCAGCCCTAACAGCAGCATCATCTTTCGGGAAGACTCTCAATTTTGGATTAAACCGTCAAACATTCAAAAGGCAATCTTAGACAAAAGAACAGTTATACAACTCATACATAAAATCTGAATAAGTCATCCCACCCGAATCAGACCACATACCAATTTTTATCTCTTGTCCAATCTGTCCTTTTTAAAGTACCGCAATTTGTATTTATACCCACAAACGTAAGAGGCGTTCCCGATATCCTGCTTCTCGTTTTAAAAACCTCGTCATATGAAAAACACCGCCCTTCCTGAAGGCAACACTCCAATTTCAAAAATACATCTTCACATACACATCGAAAACTTGATCAGATCTACCTTTTTGGATTCAAGCTTCAATTACAATTACGTCAGACACACACCATCTCCAAAACACGTTTATGAAACCAAAATCAGCTGTCATTTCAAAATTTAGGGAGAAATAACCATTTTGGCCACTTACATGTTTTCAAATGTCACATCAATAGATGTAGCAACTTTTGTTTGATTCCTTACAACAATGGATATTGCTTTCCTGGACTCACCGATGAATTTCATTAATTTATTTTGCTCACACACAATCCCAGGTACTCAAATTTACTTATTGACAGACAACACACTTTCTTGGTGCATATCGGTGCACCAACGTCCTTCCAACCAACATGCCAACAAGAAACCATCCCTTTTCTTGCATACTTAGATACAAGTCCATACGTCCGTTCATTACACACTATCAAACAGCCACAACATCAGCCGTCCAAAAATAAGTTTCACTGCAAACAAACCTAGTAAACCAACAAAACTCTAAGCGGCATATACACACGTCAAAATCTCGTCAAGCATGCGAGAGTGTATGAGTGAAAACGAAACACCTATACGTTGTGTGCATGCTTGAAGCAAAATCAAAACGTTTTGATTTTTCTTCAATCAGGTGTCAATGCTTGACGTAGTGTATATTCGTGATTGAATGTTTGATCAAGCATTCATTCTCATTTTTAGGACGCCAGCGTAAAGACGTCAGTTTCGAGGGTTTTTTTTTAACAGTGCGGTGTTTATTTATGTAAATATGGAAGAAAAAAGTTTTATTTTGGAGTTTCTAGAGGTTTATCGTTCTCTCCCAGCGTTATGGAACATAAAATCGAAGGAATACAGCAACCGCAATTTAAAAAAAGTGCAGTATGAAACGCTCCTTACAAAATATAAGGAAAAGCACCCAGAGACAACAACAAAATGTAAGGTAAAACTGAATGCTTGAAGCCTCATGCTTGATGTGTGTATATGCTGCATAAAAGCAAATTTACAAATACACTCTCACATGCTTGATGAGATTTTGACGTGTGTATATGCCGCTTAACAAAGACATCAAGCAGCGTCGGTTGTGGTTAGTACTTGGGTGGATGACCGGATCAAAACACCCGTCATCGTGATGTTTTTATGTTTCATAAAATCTAATTTACAACGTCCCAAATGAAGTTTCACTTCAAAAATCCTATGTTACTGTCCTTCTTTATCCTATGTGACGCTTCGGCCTATTGTTAACCTGAACACCCTTCAAAGCATGCATAACATTGTGCTCATTATTTTCGCCTGAACGATTTTTTATTCAAAACGTGCTTGCAGAAATTAAAATACCTGCCTTCGGTACAAATGCAAGCAATTCATAAAATGTCCACAGTCCGTATAAAATAATCGAAATCACTCGCTCTCGCGCTTTTCCATCAGAAAATTCTCGCGCGCAAGGATAAATGAGTTTCCTTCTTAAAACATTTTAACTTTAATTCCATTACTTAGGTGGTGGAATAAAATCAAATTGAAATTCAATTCCAATTGAAATTTGTAATTCAATAGGATGGTACTCCTTGTTCTTCTCTCCAGCCAATTGCGTCTTCTGAAAGAAGCAGCGATAGGAATCAGACATGTTTGAATGTATGTACATAGTTAAGTCGAAATCCTTCTGTATTAGTAATTTGATTATTCGAATCTCTGTGTCAAAGTGATTTTGAATTCATTCGCAATCGCATTAAGCTATTTAAGGGATTACGAGTGGAGTTGATACAACATGAGTGCTCTTGAAAGTGAAAGAGGAACACACAAGCAAACTCATTCCGGCGAATATCCCATATACGAAGCCATTAAATATTTCATTTGAAAATTATTTTGAGTGTAAAACGAGTCTGATATAATTATGGTGATAAAACTATTAAAGCGCTGTTCATGTTGTTGAGAATTTTTTTGGCTCAATGAAGTTATTCATTCTTCAAATGGGATTAGTGTCAACTTTTCCTATAGTGGATGTTATCCTTTCATAACATTTGTAAGGATACTTTAGATTTCATTGAAAATGCATTCTTAACCTAATTAGATATGCATGTGTCATATAATATGAAGAAGAGGAGAAATCACCATACACATCCTAAGCTCAGGCTTTGGAAATAATTTTTATCGCGGTAATGACTTTTGAAACTGCCATTGCCTTTTGGCCTCAAACTGTTTTTGTTTTCAAGGAAAATACGAGAGCTTTGATTCCTGACATTTTCATGAAGTGAAACTTCATTTGAAACGAAAAAGAGTTAACATATGAGAAGGCTAAAATCCACTGTGCGGATTGTTTAATACCCTATCCCATCCCATCTAGTCGATAAAATATAGAAAATGACGTTGTCACAACATATTGCTAAAAATCTATTATAAAGTGTGGTTAAATTTTAAGGGCCGATGTTGATTTTGAATAAACATACTTACTTAAGTGGCGCTACAGTCCGGGATGAACCTGGGCCTCAAACAACATGCCTCTCCAATTAGCCCGGTCCTTAGCTAACTGCCTCCAGTTGCGCGCTCCAAGTTAAGGCGAAGTCTTCCTCTACTGCGTCCGATGTCTGGCTGGGAATCGAAGACTCTGCGAGCCAGAGTATTGGTGTCCATTCGTTCTACATGTCCTAGCCATCATAAACGTCCAATGCAAGAAGCAAAAAAAAATACAGGTCGTATAGTTCTTGGTTGAATCTTCGTCTCCATAGCCCGTCAACGCAAACGGGACCGAAGATTTTTCGAAGAATTTTTTCTCGAATCGACCAAGGATTTCTTCATCCGCTCTTGATACGGCCCATGCTTTAGCGCGGTAGAGCAGGACTTGGATGATTAGGGTCTTATATAACGGGTGATCCAAGTAGAGATACTTTTTTCAATAGCCTTTTTTGACAGATAACGTGTGAGTCGTGTCATGCTGTCATGTTATTTTTGTTTAGTATTGTTTGGCATTTCATAATGGAAAGACTTACGCGTGAACAAAGTTTACAAATTTTTCAACTTTATTATGAAAATTCACGTTCTGTGAGGAATGTGTTTCGTGCACTTCGCTCAACTTATGGTCAACATAATCGGCCTACTGAGCGTACTATTCGCAACACCATCACCCATTTTGAGACCCAGCATTCATTATTGGATAATATTCGACCGAATAGACCACGTCCAGCACGCTGTGAAGAAAATATAGCGGCCGTAGCTGAGAGTGTACACGAAGACCGTAGAGAGTCGATTCGGCGCCGTTCGCAGCAACTCGGACTGACGTATGGAACGACTTGGCGCATTTTACGTCAAGATCTTAAATTGAAAGCGTACAAAATACAGCTTGTGCAACAACTGAAGCCGCTCGACCTTCCCAAGCGACATCACTTCGCTCTATGGGTTTTTAAAAAATTCCAAGAAGATCCGACGTTTTCGAGGCAAATTTTGTTTAGCGATGAGGCCCATTTCTGGCTCAATGGGTATGTACACAAACAAAATTGCCGCATTTGGGACGAAGAGCAAGCTGAAGAGATTGAAGAACTGCCACTTCATCCAGAAAAAACAACGGTTTGGTGTGGTTTGTGGGCCGGTGGAATCATCGGTCCATATTTCTTTAAAAATTATGCCGGTGCGAACGTAACCGTCAATGGCGACCGTTATCGTGCCATGATAACCGACTATTTGATGCCTGAAATTGAAGCTCGTGATCTCGGCGACATTTGGTTTCAGCAAGACGGCGCCACTTCCCACACATCGCATCAATCAATGGACTTATTGAGAGAACATTTCGGTTAGCACATAATTTCACGTTTTGGGCCGGTCGATTGGCCACCAAGATCGTGTGATATCACACCGTTAGACTTTTTCCTGTGGGGATATGTAAAGTCAAAAGCTTATGCCGACAAACCCGCTTCGATTCAGGCCTTGCAGGAAAACATCACGCGTGTCATTCGCCAGTTACCAGTCGAAATGCTCGAACGAGTGATCGAAAATTGGACTCAACGGATGGACCATCTACGACGTAGCAACGGCCAACATTTGATAGACATAATCTTCAAAAAATAAATGCCAAAGAATGTTCTTTCAAATGATAATAAACATTCTCCATTAAGTTTGAATTTTTTGTGTTTTTTTTCTTTAAAAAAGTAGGCAACCTCGAAATGGATCACCCTTTAGAATCTCCTGAGTAGTTCGAGTGAGGGTTTTACTACTAAATTGCCTTCTTAGACCGAAGAAACAGTGGTTGGCAAGAGTAATTCTTCGTTTGATTTCTGACGAGATGCTGCTGTCAGAGTTAATAACGGAGCTGAGGTAGACACAGTCCCGTACTACCTCAATGTTTTATCTGTCAATTTCATGGTGACGTTCTGTCCACTTCGTCGATGTTGTGTATCCTTTCGTGGTGACATCATATACTTAGTCTTACCCTCATTAACTGCTAAGCCCATTTTTGCAGCTTCCTTCTCTATACTAGCAAACGTGGCTATGAAATCACGTTGAGTCCTACCAATGATGTCAATATCGACGGCGTATGCTAGTAGTTGCACCGATTTTTGGAAAATTGTGCCTCTGGTGTTGGCTCAGGAGTTTTGCGCAATCCTCTCAAGAATCAGATTCAAGAAGTCACATGACAGCGCATCGCCTTGCCTAAATACTTTTTTGGTATCGAATGTGTCGGTGAGGTCGTTTCCGACCCTGATGGAGCAGCGAGAATTCTCCATCGTCATCCTACACACACGGACGAGGTTGGACGGTATACCAAAACTAGACATGGCTCTGTATAGTTCGTCTCTATAAATGCTGTCATATGTGGCTTTGTAATCGATGAATAGGTGGTGGGTATCAATTTGGACTTCTTGGGCTTTTTTCAAGGATCTGCCGAATTATGAACATTTGATCCGTTGTCGACTTTCCTGGCCTAAAACCAAACTTTAAAGGATCGATCAAGTTGTTCGCAATCGGTTTCAGTCGTTTACTATAATATTGAGTGGACTTATGTGTCTGTAGTTGGCGCAGAGGGTATCTTTTTTTTGTGGATGGGACAAACGATGCTGAGTTTCCATTCTTCAGGCATACTTTTATCCTACCAAATTATTGGCTTATGAGTTGGTGATTCCTACTTACCAAATTATTTCCACCGGCTTAATAATGCTCGCATATAAGGCCTTCATTTTGGTAGGTCATAGGGTGCAGTTATAGCGATCCTTAGAACAACTTCATTGGAACACAAATCATGATGGAATTGACATTTTTCTTAGGTAACCGCTTTTATAGGAATCACTGCAAAATTCTGTTTCATTTTGGTTTAATGAGAAACATTACTTCAGAAAAACAAAAAGTGTTTTCCTGCAAAAACTTTAATTAAAATTCAAAAGCAAAAGAACATTTTCAATGAGGCTTTTCAATGATAACTGAACCATTACTTGGTTCACCCTGTATTACGAAAGTTCTAAAAAAATTGTTTGTGAAAGAAAATTATTTTTTCTGTTACAAAATGTTTACATTTATTATTTCTTTTTATTGCAAACTGGAAATCAAAACCAATTTATCCCTTTAGGAAACATAACATAGGTAGACTAAACTAGTTATGCATAACATTCTAATGTAGGTACCCTATGTTCCTGCAAAAAGCTGCCATCACACCATCAAGTGCAAATCACTTTAAATCAAATCTTCAAGAGCGTAAATATCATCTCTTCCTCAATGTAACTAAAAACTTATTTGCCAACCACAACTGTGCGATAAGACTCATTTAGTTGCCTAATTGAAATGCAATTTTCCGTCGAAGAAGGAGCAACAAAAAAATCCTTTAGTTGAATCAATTGCTTTAGTGAAGCGATTAAAACGAAACTCTAACGAATTTTCGTAATCGACAGAAAACTTCTTCCATTATGCGGGCTTCCCCTGCCACAAGTACTACCGCACCGGGTGTAAAGGACTTTCGAACCAACCATCCGTCGATCTGAGCGAGTCAATTCGTGCATTTAATTAAAAACCAACAATTAAATCCAAGCACGATGTACTTCATCAGGCTCGTCGGAAATGAATCGAGTTGCTGTTGATGATGCCACAGCCGACGCCGCCGGCCAGCGCCCCGCCCGCCGCAATCAACCACCCTCCATCTATGTACTCATGATAACCGTGATGATTCCTGTAACGACTTCAATTTTATTTAAAATTTAATCAATTCACAGGGATAACAGCTGGGAACAGTTAAATTTGCACTTTTGTTGTTTGACTTGGTTGAGGGAGTTTTTTTTTTAATTTTATTTCATCACATACACCTATACATCGCATCCTTGTGTGGGTGAATGGTGACGTTTAGTGAATTTAATTGAATCAAAGTCGTATACTTTTACTATGCAAATGACATGGTGAGATTGGGAGCGCTGTCGTAGAATTTCTCCAAAGGACACCTCGGTGAAATATTTATAGAACTTTAAGCGAGTCCTTTTTGCACAATTTTTTTTTGTCAGTGAAAGCATAATCTCATGAAACTGCGCATTTTTCAAGGATATTCTGTGGAGAATTACCTTTTTTTTTGTTTTTTGTTACCTAGAAGCGCGTGGAGTAGGGGTACAATGCAAGGAAATTTAAGGCTGTACTGTTGGGACTTATTTAAATAGCTCTGCGAACAAAGCCTTCATAAAATTTAATTTCGCAAGCAAAGAGGATCATGTGCTGATGACAATTTAAGAATATTTTCATTTAGTCAATTTAAAGGGAATTATTAGGACTTATTGTCCTTCAACAACTTCAATTACTCATAAGTCATAAGTAATTGGAGTTAAAGGCGGGTATACTTATGATATGAGACAATGGGGTCTATGTGTTTTATATGTGCACGGAGAAGTCATTTGTGTTAGGTTTCATGTGTTTACCTACCATTCATTTCAGTATGGACCAGGTGTGGGTGTGACTCAGCAAACGATTTTTTTGATTACTTTCAACGGATGAGACTTAAATCTTCTTGAAGATAGTCCTTCTTCGCCCTTTTGCTGGTAATCAAGCTGGGTGAACACCATTTCTAATGCAGTATCCGTATGACAGTAGAGGGAAGAGCCAGACTTACCTACATTGTCGAGATCTACATAGATCTTCTAAAAGTATCCTCAAATTTATACAGACAGGCAAAAAATCTAAACAAGATCAAGGGCCGTTTTCGTGTCGCAGTCGTCTTTCTTGGAATCTGATGGAAATTCGACTCCTGAATGCTGTCAAATGCTGTCAAATAAGCCACTCTGATAGTAGTTGGCAAAGTTCTGCATTTCAGATATCTACCTACCTCCAAAGGGTTCGAAATTAAGGAAAGGGAGATCTCACTGTCAACACAGACGCAGTTAAATGCAGGTCTGCGCGTCGTTCACCAGACTGAAAGTATGTGGATAACACAAACGAGGATAGAACGCTAATCCAAACTTAAAAAGCACGGCGTAGAAGCGGAAGATCCTACTGACACTAACAAAGAAGTTTTCATACTTCTTAAGTCACAAAAAAATAGTTTCAAAGTCCTTGTAGTAATAACAGATAGTATGGTGGTGGCTCCAGACAGCCTTGAAGATAATACAAATCACTCTTCATTATGGCAAGGTAGCCATTGGCAATCTAGAAACTTACAATGAGACTAAATCTTAAGAGAAGAGACACACAAGCATAACTTTCGCTTTCTCTGACCCTACCCAAGTCCATGTATCTACTCCCAACTCCCAACTTATATGGCTGGGTATGTAGAGGAGTCCTCTGTAGACATGCGGGGTAGGTGGGAAATAAAATACCATTCGTGGACAAAAACAAGGTAGAGGTAAGGTCCCTAATCAAAATACCTCCCCTGACGCAGCGGAAGAAATCCCAAGATGGAGTCAACGGTGGGGTCTTCAGTCTTAGTTAGGATGGACAAAGTAAACAACCTATTTGAGATGCTTCGATATATTCCGACAACAGATTATCTAGGAAGTCCCCTTAAACAGAGATAATAGCGGAAGATGATGACCCCATGTCCTAATAATTTATAGTTGACCCTCCACGTTGAGGGTTGTGCTTTGGGTTACGAAGCAATCAAGAGCCTCGGAAGGGACTGTTTTTGTTATTGACGACCATCCTTAACAAAAAAACGGAAAACGACGTTCGTATCAGCACCTGTAACGTGAGATCATTAAAGAGCTGAGGTGCAGCCGCCTTACTAGCGGAATCCCTAAGCTGCATAAAAGCATACCTACTGCCATCCAGGAAATACTATAGGATGGGCCGGGCAAAAAAAGGAAGACAAACTGTCCTTCTTCTACGGACCATGTTATAGTGAGCAGAAACAGCGACTATTCGGATGTGGATTTGTTATAAGTGCCAAACTTAGGCAAGAAGTCTTATGTTTCCAAGACTGTTTCTACGAGTTCCTTCACAAAACTTATGTGCGACTATAGCGAAGTACTATGTTAAAATCGTACTGGCAGATTTTAACGCAAAGGTAGTAATAGAAGACATCTTTAGCAGTATTATCGGAAAATATAGCCTACACGACAACACGTCTGGTAACGGACTTAGGCTAATTGACTTCGCTACGGAACGAAATGCCACTATAGCCAGCACACGGTTTCCTCACCTCGATATCCATAAGGGGACATGGCGGTCTCCAGATCAACGAACAGTCAACCAAATAGATCACATTGCGATAGACAAGAGACACGCAATATTTTGGATGTCCGAACATTCCGAGGAGCTAAAATCGACTCGAACCACTAACTTTTTGCAGTCAAGGTAAGGATGCGGATATCCACCATGCCACAACAAAACAGAAATACTGTAAAAAAAATTTAATGTCGAAAGACTGCAATCGCCACTGACCACCAAGACCTTCGCGCGACGCGTATCCCTTAACCTCACGATTCACACCATACCACCAGCATCTAATGTCGAAGAACAATGGCAACGATGCCAACAAGCCATTAGATCAGCCGCAACTGATGTGCTAGGTTTCTCGCGGCCACCAGCAAGAAACCCCTGGTTTGATGAGGAATGCGGACAGATGCTCGCAGCCAAGAACGAGGCCTATAAGGCTAAGCTGTATCTGAATACTAGAGCTGCCATTGAGCTCTATAGTCAAAGAAGAAGGGAAGAACAGCGGCTTTTTAGAAAGAAGAGAAAAAAGAGAAAAAAAGGCGCGCGATCGAGAATATAGAGAGGTGCCACTCCAGGAACGATGTTCGCAAGTTTTACCAAAGTGTAAAATGTCAAAGCCAAGGATACAAGTTTCGAACAGAATCCTTTCGAGATGAACAAGGAAATATTGTAGTTGAGACACAGTCGATGCTGAGGATATGGAAGAACCACTTCTGCAGACTGTTAAACGGCGATGACGAACAACATTCCGCTGTCAAGCAGAACGAACCATTTAATATTGGCAACGACAGCGAAAACTGCCAACCACCCGACCTAAGTGAAGTGAGGATAGCAATATCTAAACCATCTTTATTGAGCTTTATTAAGCTGGCGGAGATGACTTGGTAAGTAACATCCACATTCGATACCAAAAAATAATTAATGCAAGGTGATGCGCTGTCATGTGATTTCTTTAATTTGATTCTTGAGAGGATTGTGCAAAAAGCCAACACCAGAGGCACAATTTTCCAAAAATCGGTGTAACTACTAGCATACGCCGACGATATTGACATCATTGGTAGGACTCAACGTGGTGTCATAGCCACGTTTGCTAGTATAGGGAAGGAAGCGGCAAAAATGGGTTTAGCAGTAAATGAGGGTAAGACTAAGTATATGCTGTCAACACGAAAGGACACACAACATCGACGAATTGGACAGAACGTCACCATTGACAGATATAACTTTGAGGTAGTACGGGACTTTGTCTACCTCGGCTCCGCTATTAACTCTGACAACAACATCTCGTCAGAAATCAAACGAAGAATTACTCTTGCCAATCGCTGTTTCTTCGGGCTAAGAAGGCAATTTAGTAGTAAAGCCCTCACTCGAACTAATAAGGAGGTCCTATATAAGACACTGATCATCCTAGTCCTGCTCTACGGCACTGAAGCATGGACCGTATCAAAAGCGGATGAAGAAATCCTTGGTCGATTCGAGAGAAAAATTCTTCGAAAAATCTTCGGTCCCGTTTACGTTGACAGGCTATTGAGAAGAAGATTCAACCAATAACCATACGAGCTGTACAGCAATATGAACCTAGCCAAAAAAAAATCCCAAGAAAAAAAAACTGCATTGGACGTTAAGATGGCTACTATATGTGGAGCAACTAGACACCAATACTCCAGCTCGCATTGTCTTCGATTCCCAGCCAGACATCGGATGAAATAGAAATCGACCTCAACTTACTTGAAGTGTGCAATTGGAGGCAGTTAGCATAGGGTCTGATTCATTTTATTTCATTATTAGCTTCGAGTAATCCAACGAATGAAAGCTGGTTTTAAGAAGCGTCTTTGGGTCAGCACTCTGAGTGGCTTACTGGATAAATAAGAACTTTCAGTCAGGTAGGTGAAATATCTTTAAAGCTCATCATTTGAATCTGACTGTGTTGTTCTTTACCCAGGAAACGGTCTCTCAATGGATCAACGTAGATCTAATTGTTAATAAGAAAGGTTCTGACTCTCTGAAACATAACCCAACCACTAGTTACTGGCAAAAGATTTACTGTTCAAGTATTTGACATTAAACCTAGAATATCCTGTCCCTTCATATAACAGTATTTTATATGTGCGTAGGAGTACATTGAAGTTGATACTATGTACCTTAACAAAGAACGTTTTTCTGTCTTCTCTTTTGTTTCTTCGTGTGCAAATATTCCCTTTTCAAATTTCACCGCATACCATGGGGAGGAAATACAAAAATGTGCGAGAACTCTCAACCAGCATTCAATTGTCACGTCTCTTGAGACATAATATGTGAACCTCCTTACCGGGTCTATGTTGACTCCAATAACAGCACAAAGTATACATATTTTCAAAACCAATTACTTCAAAGCAACCCCCTTCTAAGAAATAAATGAAAAGTCATCCAACTGCAACTGGAATTAACAACATTATTTCCACTCTGCTCAACAGTATATCCTTCCATCGTTTCCAGGATACACTTTAGTTTGATTTCTGCACTTCAGACTCGGAAGCAATTAAATAGAATTTGCAAAAAAAAATAAATGTCGTCTGGTAACAAAGTTTATCGCCAGAAGAGTGGTGCTTCCAACAGGATTTCACTTCCGAAGGACTTTGGCAGAATGCTACATTCATTTTCTGTCCACTTGGGAGTTAATTGAATTTCCATGTTTTCCAAAGTTGACTCTCTTCATTCCAATACCAATGGTTACGAAGGTAAAAAAAATCCAGGGCACATGGATCCCCTGCAGGAAATCACTGTAGTCCATCTGCTGGATGGATTGTTAATGTTAAATCTACCTATTTCAAATGAAAACTTGCACTGTCGAATAAAAAAATGCGGAAAAGAAAATTCTGACCCGGAAAAAAATCGATTCACTTTAACATCCTTTGTATCTACAGCTTCTTTTGTGTGTTTAGCGCTAATGGGGTTTATAAAAGTCAGTTTACAAGTGAGTGCCCTTCTGCAAGGCAAAGCCATTCCGCCCTTTACAGGGGAATAGATACCCAAGAAACATATTCATGAAGCTGATGTGCGCTGTTACAAAAAAGAAAGTATCTAAATATTTATCTAGTCATTAAATTTCATTGGAAACTGAAACAGTCCGCACCCACAGCAACGCGTTGGGACACCAAACTCGTTTGACAATAGCCTCTTAGATACTTTCCATCCAGTGCAAGGACGACTCACGAATACTCGACGACGAGTACTAAATGTGAAATTTATTTTCTACGACATGGCGAAACGTTCGGATGAATGTTTGCCTCGCCGAGGCTTAACAATCTGGATAGCAAGAAAACACTGAATTTTTATGCAATATTTACTTATCTCTGTGGGTTCAAGGAGTACCGTTTTTCGCGTTTATTTCTCTAATGGCTGTTGATGGGATATTTTCCAAATTTCCCTGTTTGCTTGTCATAAACCGATTTTGTGCAGATACGGGGGGAAAAGGAAACCATAAAATTAGGGTTTTCAATTTAAGCTCATCATGTATATGTATATAGAGTTTTGTAGCTGTAAAAATGTAAAACGTTTATATGCGGACACAAAACGGGTGAAACGTTTTATGGGAATAGATTCCAGGATACACATGTAAGAGTTGCTCATGAATAACATTTGATTAGATGAGATGGTGCAGGATTCCTAGAATTCGGATACAATTTGGAAGGCTTTTGATACGAAAGCACTTAAACTCGGAATTACTAAATGGACTGAACTTAAGTAAGGCATTTTTCTAAATTTTTTTTTTCCATGGGCTGCCACAGTGTGAGAAATTGCGAATATAGCTCGGGTAGCGCCCAACGTGTCCTTTGCCCAAATGGCAGCTGGATCGGGTAAGCCCCAGACATTAAATATGCCTAAGGTTGCTGAAAAAGCACCTGAAGCTGATTTGGACATGAAGAGGATCTTGCTGTCATTGGAGAGCAAGATCGATCGGTTCCAAACACAATTGAACGAGCAAGCAGCCAGAATAGATCATATCTATTCGATGTTTGCCAAGTCTAGCGCGCCATGAACATGATGGCTACGCTCGACGAGGTAAACCTTAGGATCCTAGCTTTGAATGTTAATTCGCTAGTCAGGGTCGAGAGAAGAACCGTCCTTTCCAATCTGTTGAAAAACCAACTTCCTGATGTACTTTTGGTCAGCGAAACTAAGCTAAACCAGAAACACAAATTGGGATACAGTAACTATCATGTAGTGAGAAGAGACCGACCCCACTCCTCCCAAGGGGGTGGGGTCGCTGTCTTATTACGCAAAGGCTTACGCCATAAAGTCATATATAGCGGGGAAGTAAGTAGGTTCCGGGTGCTGCAAGCATGCATCGTATGCATTCCTCTCCACAGTGGGAGGAGAATGTATGTGGTGTCGCTTTATGCGCCTGAAGCAACTCAACAAACTCAATTTATAGCAGAGCTCGAGACACTTTTTCGTTGCCTACAGCTTCATTTGGCTGAAAACTATAACTTTTTGGCCGGCGATCTTAACGCTAAGCATGCGGCTTGGGGAAATATAATCGCGAACACTAGAGGCCGACTGCTTCAAATTTGGAGGGAACAAAATACGATTGAGTACAAACTTAGTTTGTACGCGACGGATATCCCGTCTTACCCGAGAGGAAACTCTTTCCTGGACTTAGCGCTTATGGACAATAGACTAGAACTGACAAACAACGAACACGCGCGGAACTGTGTGCGAGCATTCGATTACTACAGTGACCACCTCGGACTCGACGCCGTATTCAGGATCCCAAACGAGCAAAATCAACTGGAGGAGTTCGATCAGGTGCGTTCTTTCGACTATCGAAGGACGAACTGGCCGCGCTTCGCCAGAGTTGTAAAGCGAGAATTACGTTTGAGCGAAATCAACCCTCCGACAAACCGAAACCTTACGAACGACGAAATCGACCAAAATTTATTAAAAATGAATGAGGTCATTAAAAGGTCAATGGATCGAGTTATCCCCAAGGAAACTAGTCCTGATGACCAGACGGAGAAGTATCGAACGCCAACAATCGATGCACTCCATAAACACAAAAGTAGACTGGTCTCAAGGCTTAAACGGCTGCGGAGGCAATTTACTGACAGACAAGACCCGGAGGTTCGGACATTGAAGTCGTTGATCAAAAACCTCAAACAGTTAATCACGGAGAATTACAGACAATCTGTAAGTTTGTACTGGGGCAAGAAAATTCGGGCTATAAAAACCAGCAGCCCGAATATGTTCCCGCAAATAAATAAAATTTTCAGGCGAAAGGATCATAACGACATTCCATGTGTCAGAATTTCCCAAACGACAGAAAACAGACAGACACTGACGGCGGTTGGTATAAGTCCGGAAAGAGTTGATTCGAACGACGGTTTTTTCACGATCGAAGATCCACAAGAGAAGGCGAATTCGATAGGCGCTGTCTTCGAGACCGTGTATACGGTGAACAATCCTGTTCGCCCAAATCGCGATATCGAGGAGAGAGCCTTTCTT
The DNA here is from genome assembly GCA_932526625.1 of Rhingia campestris. Lineage (NCBI taxonomy): Eukaryota > Metazoa > Arthropoda > Insecta > Diptera > Syrphidae > Rhingia > Rhingia campestris. Next base: position 36,409,311 of record OW052185.1, on the reverse strand, counting down.
AATCACTTTTATCTACACACCGAACTTCAAGCTTGGCGATCTGAGAATAACAGTTTTACCGTATTCAATGACGAAAACCCTTCAAATGGCATAGTCGCCAATAGCCTGATGCTGTTCGTGCAAAAAGATGAACTCCTGGACATCTTTGTATCACTGAAGTATAAAAAGTCGGCGGGAGAGGACGGAGTCCCAAACGTCGTGTTGAGACACCTGCCAGTAGAGGCAGTCGATATTTTCACCACGCTGTTTAACAATGCACTAAATAATGCACATTATCCGGTGCACTGGAAAACGGCGGTGGTACATCCTATCCCCAAAAAGGACAAGGACCGAACAAACCCTGCAAATCTTCGGTCAATAAGCCTTCTGCCAAATGTAAGCAAGGTATTCGAAAAGATAGTCAATAGAGATCTGCTTAAGTGGGTCGAGGAAAACAAAATTATCCCGGAAAATCAGTTTGGTTTTCGAGCGAGGCATGACACTATTCATGCCGCGTCGAAACTAGTCTCCGACATCCAATGGAATAAATCCAAAGGACAATGCACAGGGGCCTGTCTGGTTGACTTTGAGAAGGCTTTCGACACCGTATGGTTAGAAGGGCTTTTCTACAAGCTAACCAGACTTGGCATGCGTAAACCCATGCTATATATGATTTATGAAATGCTTATGGGAAAGAAGTTCGTTGTCAAATGTGGCAACGTAAATTCGAGTAAAGTCTTTGAAATTAAAAACGGTTTACAACAGGGGGCGGTGAACTCCCCGATATTGTTTAACATTTATACAAGTGATCTTGTAGGTTCCCTTAGTCACGCTATAGCGTATGCAGATGATCTAGTGGCGTACAGATCAGGTCCGAAAATCGGAGTCATCAACATACTCTTGCAACGTGACTTCGATCACATTAAGGGATATTGCGACGATTGGAAATTGAAGATCAATTTCCAAAAAACCGAAACAATTCTGTTCAGGACCCCAGTGCAGAGGGCATCTTACGATACCAGAAAAAACTGGAAAAAATTGTGCATCATTGGACAGCATGGACGGCCGTTGGCGCTGAGAACTGAAGTCAAATACCTTGGCATCTGGCTTGACAAGTTTCTGTATTTTAATAAAAATGTGGATGCTTGTCTGGCTAGGGCTAGGGGGGCTTATGCTCTGACAAGAAGATTGTTTCAAAGCAGTCAACTTGATTCAAGGGTGAAAGTCATTTGCTACATGGCCCTTATAAGGCCGATCATCGCCTACGGTTGTCCTGTGTGGTTCAATGTTTCACCATCCTACATGGAAAGGATACGGCTGTTTGAGAGGCGTTGTCTCCGATCCTGCTAAGGATTGTACCGAACGCCGGACTCCGAGTACATAAATTATTATCGCAACGAGGTTCTTTACAATGGGGCCCAGCTGAACAGAATCGACAATTTCCTAATTAAGGTGATTCGAAGGCACGCTGCAAGGGCGATGGCTAGCGACAACAGTCTGATCTTTGGGGCTTATTACCCCAATGAAACATATATGGAGAGTACGCTCGTGTTGGGCTTTATTCCACCAGAGGCGTTTATTTATATCGATTCGTTAGGGTTGGTACAGGACAGGAACGGTATCCCGGTTTTATACCACCGCTACCGTGACGCGCGTGACAAGCGGCTAATCCGCGACGGGTACGTCCACAATGCTCCGGAGCTCCTCCGCTTTAGCACTTCGGTATCGGATCGCGATAGGACCGATGCTGAAAGGCAGAGTTCGGAATTTTGGTGGCTGCATGAGGGAGGTGGTTCTGCACTTCCTCAGGTCTTTGCGGACTTTTAGTCCACTCCATAATGATTAAGCAAAATAAAAATTTTGAAAAAAGGTCTGGGGCGGGGCATGTACACCATATTGGGGTACAATATGGCTGGTTGCATGCTGCCTGTGGACCAAAACTCGATTGGGATGGCGACCCCTCGGGGCATTTGCAACGAGTGCTCGCCACCCCGATTATAATTAAGTTTTATAAAAAATTAAAACTGTCGTATACCAAAGTTTTTTTTAAATTTTCTTTGAAAATAAAAATATATTTCAATAAAAAAAAAGATAAATTTAAGCCGAAAGGCAAAATTAAAAAAAAAAGAACTATTAAATATTAGCTAAGAGCGCCCGCGTAGGGCCGATAGGTTAATTTATGAAAAAAAAATGTTAATTATAAGTTAGATTTAGTCATTTTTGTCTAGTTTTAAGTTAGTATTTTAAGTAAATAAAAAATGAATTTAAAAGTATTGCGAATATAGCGGGACATAATTGAAAAAATCAAAGTCAAGCGAGGTGCTCTCAGAGTACATGATTTAATACTTAACAAAGTTACTAGCAGTAATCGTATCGCCTTTTTTTATTCGTACGCTAACTAGAAATTATCAGCATCGAAAGTCAGTATTGTGGTAAATTGCTCTTAGACTGCATCGAAAAGTGCATTATTCGCAGAAATTCATTTGCCGTTTACGAAAAGTACAGTTGTTGAATTGTGATAGTTTGGCACATTCTTATTAGCTGTAATCTGTTCTGTAATTTTATGTTACACATTTTAAATTTGAGAGAAAAAAAACGCAACAATCTAGGCAGTACTTTTTTTCATCTAATCATTCAAAAAAATATTCCGCGGAATTCCGACATCCGAGATGAACTAATGGAGTGTTGGCATTTAGGAAAACCAAAAAAGTTTTGCACGTTTTTACAACACCTATACACTTTTTTTTTTTTGATTCTCAGAATGACCTCCAAACTATCGCGCAGAGAAATTTTTGAGGTTTGGGCCCAAACCAACAAACCCGATCGCAAAAACGCAGTTTTGGCTTTGATAGTTGATAAATATTATCTTCAGGAGCTTTCTGAACAAGCAAAGAAAAAAATCAAAGCTGGTCATCAACGACTTGTGCTTTAAAATTGGAGCAAGATGGTTGAAAAGTAATAGGCTACGTACCCGCTTCTTATCTGTGAATTAAGATTGGTTAGGTGAGGATTACGTGTTACCTTGTCTTATACTGAGTGAGCTGCAATCAACTTCATCAACCGTTAAAGTGTACAATCAACAAAACGTGGAAGAATACCCAAAAAATTCGAAAAGTGTAACGAAAAAACGTAGGCTACAAAATCTCTTAAATGCAAAAAGCCCAGAAGAAATAAGGATGGCTAATGGGATGTTGCTTCACAAATTGGGCAAAAGAGACTCAGCAAAACTGGTCAAGGATCAGTCTACGGGTTCATCTAGGTAGGGGTACAGAAGTGAATAAGCTTGTACAAACATTTAGCCTTGAGACATCCACTTCCGTTATATCTCCGGACGAAGCGTTAGCTGTCATAATTGATGCAAATTTATCAACCCATCAATATGATGTCATTCGACAAAAAGCTAATCAAAAAGTTAAAGATTTGTTCCCTTCCTACGAACAAGTAAAACAAGCCAAAAAAATGCTATTCGGGTACAATCGAGGTTACTGGGGGCCAACTCTGTACTCCGATTCTACAATAAAAATGTTCGAATTCACAAAATTGGAACTCTCTAATTCTTTAAGAACATTCAAAAAAAACGAAAATCGAACAGCTCTAGTAATGCCAATCATGTTTATTTATTTTTCGCGCATTTGGGGAACCACCGAATTCGAAAGTAGATGTCAAAACCATTCGAATGCGGACAAAATCATTCTATATCAAATGTGTTTGCGAGCAGGACAAAGAAAATATTTTGTTTTTTTAAATGTAAGTAAAATAACATAATAAATTGATATATTTATTGATATTTAGTGAATAATCCATTACCATGTAAGAGGGAATCATTAAAAACAAATACGAAGCCGTGCCAATTCGACATCCTTGTCAGTTATATGACGAAACATCCAGATTTATCCAAAGGGTACTTAAAAACAGCAGAAGCAAAACAAAAATCCAAGCATTTATGTGACAAATCTATCAAAAGATTTAAATGCTGAAGGTCCACCGCAGCGTGATGTAGTACGATGGAAAAAGGCAAGTTAAATTTCAAAACAACAAAATTCCTTTTTAAGTTTTATTTTATTTTAGGTTTGGGCGGATTTTAAAGTTCATACAAAGGCGAAGATAAGAAAAAATAAAGTCAATTTGTCTGGAACCGGTGGTGGTCCACCAAAATTTTATTCCCTAACTCCACTCGAGGAGAAGGTGGCTGACTTGTTGGATTTAGTTCAAGCTGTTGAAGGAATGCCTGGTATTTTAAATTTTGGCATCAGTAATAATAACTCAGCACCTTCAAATGATATTATTGACCAAGATGAAGAAGAAAATCAAGACATTCCAAATATGTACGGCGTTGTGGTCGCTGACATTGAAAACACAAGTGCAGAAGTCATTCAGCAACCAGTCACTCAGCAACCAGTCACTTCAAAAAAACTAAAAATACAAAAGTCACTGTAGGAAGAACAAATTGCATGCCAGCAAAAATCTTATGGTGTGATGAAAAATATAAATGAAAATCTAAAAGGAATTTTGAAATATAAAAGAAGAGAAGTCGAATTGAATGAAAAAATATACAAAATTAAAAAAGAAAACCTGGAACTCCAAAAACAAAAACTTGAATTTAAAAAACAAAGCCATGTTGAAAAAACCAAAAATTTCCTATCAAAGTTGGAATTAAAAAAAAATATCCTTAAACTTCGCCATGAAATTGACGGAATATAAATGTAATATACCGTAGTATTATTCCAAAAGTGGTTGTGTGAACCAAAAGATCTTTGAGTTGAGTTTCGTGTGCGCGCTATATTTTGTCGCACATTTTTCAACTTTGAGAAACACTTGGGTCAATAATGAACTGAAAAATAACTTAAATGTGATTTGTGTTGTAAGACTCTGTTTTGTTTTAAAAAAAATAATAATATATTTATGAACTTAAACTATTTTTAATATTGTTTCGTATTTTCTTAGCATCATTTAAATATGCTTCATCAAGAGCAGAGTGTTTGTCCAAATTGAAATGCAGAGCATCATCCAAAGCATCTTCTATAGGGACATTCAATTCTATTCTGTGTTTAATACAAATGTTGTGAAGCGCACAACAAACATTGAGAATCTGAGCAGCTTTTTGCGGTGAATAGTGGAGCTCTCGCGCTGAAAGAAGGCATCGGAATCTTCCCTTTAGTACTCCAAAAACACGTTCAATAATCGAACTTGAGATGGAAAACTTTTCGTTGAATTTTGATTCACGGGACCCTTCAGCTGCAACTCGGTATGGAGTCATAATCCAAGGCTCTAATGGATATCCAGAATCTCCTATAAAGGATTTATATAATGTAATTTTCCAATTCTATTTTAAGCCAACTTACCTAAAAGCCATGATGACTTATCTCCGCTTTCGAAAGACTGTTTTAGGAAAGCCATTTCCGCACTAAGACCCCATACGTGGGAATCATGAGACGCGCCTCCATATCGACCATTAACTGCTCTTATAGTCATTGTATAGTCACAAATCTAGATTTAACAAATTTAAAGTGTTTGGATTAAGAACAAATCATTTTTAAAACTCACCACCATAGCGTTGATGCTATGTTTCAGCTTTCTGTTAAAAAAGAGCTGCTCACCCATTACCGGCCGCACTATCTGTATGTGAGTACCATCCACTACTCCAATTACTCCAGGTATTCCGATTTGTCATAAAAATACCTTTTTGACTTTCGCTTTTCTTCATCGGATGTGTTGAAGGTAATAAGTTTTGGACACATTACTTTTTCTATTGCGCACAAAACATTGGTCATTATTCTCGACATAGTTTGTTGTGCGAGCCCTGCATTCCTGTCTCCACCAATCTGATGTTGATAGCCTCCTGTTGCCAAGAATTTTAGGGTTGCTGGGAGCTTTATAATATTCGGTATTGAAGTTTGCCTTCGTCGAATGGTCAATTCGCTTGAAATATTGTTAAGCAAATATATAAAGGCTTCTTTTGAAAGCCGGTAGTTTTTTACAAAGCTTAATTGAAAAACAATCTCTATTGCAAATGCCTTCAAACATATTATTCAAAACCTTTTTTTCGCTTAGCTCCAATATGTTTGATGTATCTCGTATTCTTCTTCTTTCAATTTGCTCTGTCCGTTCTTGGTTTTCTTCGACCTATAACCAAATTGCAACACTTTCCATATTCATTTTAAATTTCTTGAACTGTTACACAAAAATAAATTTATTTATTTGTTTTTTTTTTCAATCTATCTGTCAAATTGAATGCGAGACTCGTTCGAAAGTAGAACATTTCACGACAAATAATTTGTCATAACTTGCATTCGATTCTAATTTAGTACGTAGTGCCAATTCAAAGTAGAATCGGACATGTCTTTCGAATAGAATTGAAAGTAGAATCGGAGTGCAGAGTTGGCCCCCTGAATTATAAGCCAAAAATGAACTTCAGTCTTTAGTTGATCGTACCATCCAAAAGCTTTGCTTGGCTCAACGGGATGTTTCGCTTGGACTTGATGACTTAAGGAGTGGGGAAAATGAGCTGAATATTTAGGTGAAATGGAGATGAGATGGAGCTCAACAAAAACATTACAAACAGAAGTTTTCAACACAACATCAACAGAGCCATACAGATGAAAAACATATTTAGTATATCAATGGGTCCAATTCAAATGTTTTTAAATGATGAAATCAGAAAAAAAAATTGTATGTCAAAATCCAGCTCCATCTTCTACAGACCCATTAAGTTTATTTTTGCGAAAGAGACATCGGATTTGATTTCTCAGGAAGTACAATTTTTTCGAGCAAGAAATAACACGCTTAACTGCAACTGTAATAAACGACCAATAGATAAATTTCAAAGTTAAGCCATTTTTTATGCTTACAATGATAGATTGTAAGATTTGCACTACACTTTCTTCAGTTACAACTTCATCGCAAACATGCTTTATATGCGTAGCTAAACCCAAAGAAATGAATAATTCATCTGCAATTTTAAATAAGGTCGTAGACAAAAGATCAACATCATTTGGATTATCTCCATTACATTCTTGGATACGGTTAAAGGAAGTGTGTATTGCACATAGCATACAGGCTTGATGTAAAAGTGTGGCAAGTTCGGGGAGCTGAAAATAAAGCGAAAGTCGCAGCTAGAAAAAAACAAATTCAAGAAAAATTCCGCAGTGACCTGAGCTTGCTAATAGATATGCCTACACAGAATGCAGGCAACACTAATGACGGCAATACGGCTAGACGGTTCTTCCGGGCTGCAGAGAAAAGTTCTGAAATTACTGGAGTAAAATATGAACTTTTTGTGCGATTTCATATGATTTTGGAAACTTCGGGCAGTGGTTATGCTGTAGATGAAGACTCATTTCATAAATATGTCATGGAAACTCGAGAACTTTATCTGAAGGAATACCCTTGGTATGCTATGGCGGTCAGCATTCACAAAGTGCTCTTCCATGGAAGGGAAGTCATAGCCAATTGTATACTTCCTATAGGACAGCTATTAGAAGAAGCGCAAGAGGCAAGAAATAAAGACATGCGAAAATAAAAAGAGCTTTTTACCAGAAAAACATCTAGAGTCGATGCAAATATAGATATTCTTAATCGGCTATTAATATCCTCGGACCCTTTCATAGCTAGTTTCAGACACGTTCCCAAACGAACTCGTGGTGTCATTACACGAGAGGTTCTTTCTTTGCTGTCTGCAAATAAATTTGAAGAACACGCTTTTAGTGACAGCGAAAGCGACTGAATTTTAAAAAGTAATTGCTTCAATTTTATTTTGTTTTGTTTCATATCCAAAATAATTTAATTCTACAGATTTATTGACGAAATACCATGAATTTAAAGACTAAAATACTTATTTTGCTTTTTACTAAAACATTCCAAAGATCTGTAAATAGAATTAGAAATAACCACAGAGGAAAAAATGTAAGTCAAATGAGACTATCCACAAAAAAGTATTTACTGCTGTAAGGCGAGTCGATTCTTCCCTCAGGATCGTAGGTTGGAAAGCCTGACGATCAAGCACCGGATCCGTCGTGTTGGTAGCAACGCCGCTTTGCGAAACTCTCTGCCGCGATGAGTGCTGTCCGAAGACCGCAGCAGACGCTGAACAGGCAGTTACCCAAATGATACCCCAAAGTGGGGAGTTTTCAAAGATCAAAATTAAAGTCTGTTTTTAGGCGGCAAACGACTAAGCGAATGCCAAAGAAAATTACTTTATTTTACAAATAAAAAAATTAATAAAAATGAAGAATGAAAAAATTTAACGAATAAAAAAAAATATTAATATAATAAAAGTAACGAATGAAAAAAATTAATAATGAAAGTTAATAAAGGAGCAAATGAAAATTTTAGGAATTCAGCTTTAATTTTGTGTATATATGTGCTAAGGGCAGACTGTGGAACAACCTGAAGTCAATAGAGCAAAATACTGAACGAGTGTGTGTTGTTCATAAACAATGGAGAACCCGACCGTCGTATGACCAACTCAAACTCTTAATAGGCGCGGAGGAACACAAGTGTGGTACTTTTCAGAACAGTGGAAAGACCCGACCGTCGTTGCAAAATACCAAACTAGAGTACACAAGTGTAGCACTTTTCAGAACAGTGGAAATAGTACCCGACCGTCGTCGCTGCGAAATGCTAAACCTGAGTGATCTTACATCATAAAAAGCGCTGCTTTTATATGTTCTGCGAGTGCCGATTGGTTTCAACTATCGTAATGTTCTTACGATATACAGCGTGCACGGTTAAAACAGTTACCGTTTTTTAGAGCTTTTGCGAGAGGAAAAGCTTTTATTTGATTTAGCGTTGATTTAGGGTTGCCACACTTATTTTTTGGTTAAATAAATTTTCGTTTGGTTTGTTTAAAAGAAAAAATGAACTTAAAATATTTATAACAAAATATAATGAATGAATAATATAACAATTCTTATATAGATATATATCTGGGTTGTTACAAGGCCCCTTGTTTCATTAAAAAAAATAAAATTATGTATAAAAGAATTTATTTATTACTGTTTATTCAGAGAAATCAATTAGCATCGATAAATCAACAAATTACTTCATTTGTAGTTCATCCGATGCCTTTTTATAGTTTTGTCTTTCTAGATTGGCAATTTCTCACGGCTGGTGGAAATCTTTGATTATGACCATGTGCCCAAAGTAGTGTGAGATTTTTAATCTGTAAAAAGTATGCGACTTATCCAGCAATTTTTATAGCATGAGTAGCAACTAACTTTCCTTTGAGAGTTACTGCCTTTTCCGCAATTTATAGCGCGGTTTGTTATTATCGGGCCAAATCTAAGGGTTTAGTTCTTTTAAGACGCCGCAAAAAAAATTTTTTGTCAAGAATTTGGGGAACGTTGTGTTAACGTGTCCCAATAACCTTTTTTTTAAGTTTTTGCCCAATTTTTAGCCGTGAGAATACCCAGATCTCTTCGTTTCTTATCTACCACGACACACTGACGAATGATCTTAACATTTTGTTTTCAAAAGTTTGAAAAATATTTAGATTCGTTTCACGGGTACAACCCTATAGTTGTATGCCATATGTCCAAACCATTCTTAGCACTTGATTGTTTAATAGTAGCCTGTTGTCAAGGTTAAGCTTCGAATACCTACTTTCCGAGAAATCAATACAGTTCTCTGTATTAATTTTGAAGTTCTGCCCTTTACTTCCTAATGGTTTCGCAGTGAAACCACACATTTAAAATGTTTTCTCTATATTCCTAGTGGTTTCATAGTAAAACCAAGAATATTTCTACGAGCTGTATTTCATTTTAGAACGGTAAAAAATATTTCAGGGTAGTTTTCAGTGCGTAGTTAGTGAGTTTTTATACCCTATCCCATAGGGGTATATTAGTTTTGATACATACTTTGTAAAAAAGAGAAATAATTTAGTTACATATAAATCAAAGTATATGGATCGACTCAGAATCACTAGCTGAGTCGATTAAGCCATGTCCGTCCGTCCATCCGTCCGTCTGTCTGTATGTCACCGATTTTTAGGCCTTAAATTTTAAGCTAGGATAATGAAATATGGTATATAGGATCCTCGTCCAAGGCTACAAAACAAGTGAAAACATTTTTTTAAATCCTTCTACCGTCACGCCCACTTGAATTTTGAAAAACTTTCTACACAAGATATTCAGGCAATCTGTTTTTTGCCACGCCCACTTTTTGGGGTGCGTTTTTAGTAAAAAACGCGTTTTGTTCTAATTTAAAAACTTTCAAAAAAAACTTTTGATGTATATACTTCCTTACATACTTACTTAAGTGGCGTTACAGTCTGGGATAAACCTGGGCCTCAACCAACATGCCTCTCCAATTAGCCCGGTCCTTAGCTCACTGCCTCCAGTTGCGCACTCCAAGTTGGTTGAGGTCGGTTTCTACTTGTGCGCGCCACTTAAGGCGAGGTCTTCCTTTACTGCGTCCGACGTCTGGCTGGGAATCGAAGACTCTGTGAGTCGGAGTATTGGTGTCCATTTGTTCAACATGTCCTATCCATCTTAAATGTTCAATCTTTTTCTCCATAGCCCGTCAACGCAAACGGGACCGAAGATTTTTCGGAGAATTTTTCTCTCGAATCGACCAAGGATTTCATCATCCGCTTTTGATACGGTCCATGCTTTAGCGCCGTAGAGCAGGACTGGGATAATCAGGGTCTTATTTATGATCTCTTTAGTAGTTCGAGTGAGGGCTTTACTACTAAATTGCCTTCTTAGCCCGAAGAAAAAGCGGTTGGCAAGAGTACTTTTTCGTTTGATTTCTGATGAGATGTTGTTGTCAGAGTTAATAGCGGAGCCGAGGTAGACAAAGTCCCGTACTACCTCAAAGTTATATCTGTCAATGGGTACGTTCTGTCCAATTCGTCGATGTGGTGTGTCCTTTCGTGCATATATACTTATCATATACTTAGTCTTACCCTCATTTACTGCTAAACCCATTTTTGCCGCTACCTTCTCTATACTAGCAAACGTGGCTATGACACCACGTTGAGTCCTACCAATGATGTCAATATCGTCGGCGTATGCTAGTAGTTGCACCGATTTTTGGAAAATTGTGCCTTTGGTGTTGGCTCGGGAGTTTTGCACAATCCTCTCAAGAATCAAGTTGAAGAATTCACATGAAAGCGCATCGCCTTGCCTAAATCCTTTTTTGGTATCGAATGGGTCGGTGATAAGGATAACACTCGAATGGCACATCCCTGAAAACGACGTCGATGCTTGAAAAGTCACAGTATGACCTGCCACATGTGAATGCAAGTAGATCAGAACACTCATTTCAGCAAAAGGGAGAAAGTTGCATAAAATCAGCGTTAGGCTTATCAAGACAGAATGTGGATTCGGCAATTCTTTGGAAACGTTTATATAAGATATTTCAAAACTGAAAGTTGCATAGCGTGTCCTTCAGTATTAGCCGACACAATCAGTACCATCAGTAATGTTTGTAACCCGAATTCCTTCATCCGTCTTAAGAGCTCTAGGAGATGGACGCGCTATCATACTCAGCCTTTAAGTCGATGAGAAGGTGGTGTGTCTCGACTTCAAATTCTTTGGTCATTTTTAAGATTTGGTCAACGGTCGATCTGCAGGGCAGGAAGTGTGTTGCAGAAAGTCATTAGACGTTCACACAATACGTGGCATAGAACATAATATGTGACATTTAGCATGGATATGCCTCGATATTTGATGCAAGATATGGGATCGTCTTTTTTAGATGGGACATATATAGCTGATATTCCAGACATGGGGATTTGGGGAATGTTAAACTCCTCCCATTTGAAGAGTTCTGCTAGTCGTCCATCCGAGCCAGCAGCCTTGTTGTTCTTAAGTTTTTTGTTGGCTACACTAACTTCTTTAGCTCTGGAAGGATGTGCTTTCTCTTCGTTGACTGGACATTATATCCACTAAACAGCTGCTGGAAATGCTGTTATATCTACAATTCCCAGCGCGTCAGTGACTGTTGCCTGAGTTCATTCGGTGAGCCCGGTTGACAGATGTTTAGCTTTTTTTATATACAATTGACGGATGTTCTATGTTTCCCGAGACTATTCGATTTCCCTGAGCTGGGAGGCTGAATCTTTCCTTTTTTATCCTATGTAGGATTTTCTTCTCTTTCCTTCTTCTCTTCCCGCATGCCGCGAGCTTTGCATTGCATAGCGCATTGATATGTGCCTCTATTGTCATCTCTTTTTGGTACTTTTTTTGATGGTTTTGCGATACTGTATCCATTGGTTGTTGAAATTTGTTAAGGATGACTGCATAGCGGGGAGTCTCTCACTCAATTGTTGTTTTTTGTATTCGATGTCGAACGTGTCTGAATGTGTTTTCATTGTTTGGAGGCTGTCCTTTCCAATTTACCCGCCGAAGAGGTTTTTCATATCGATTTTCGTATTGAAGTCTCCTTATACGATTTCCACAAGCTCCATAGGCTCCGTCCAGGAAGTCTCAAAATTCATCCTTTAGTCTCGGGAGGGGCGTAAACAGATACATATAAGGCTGATGTTGTAAAACGTTGCTCTAAAGCGGATTACAGCCAGGCGATCACTAATCGACTTAAATTAGATAATTCTTAGCTAAGTCGGCTTCTCACAACGAATATTGACGTTTATGCATTCCTGATCCCTTGCATTGTGTTTCCTGAATCGCGATAATGTATGCCCTGTACCACGAATGGACAAATTCAAGTTGTTGAGCACAACTTGGGTACGTTCTAGGTAAATAGTGTTAAGTTGATGTCCGTGGTCGTTCCAGGTCTGTTTGGTATTTTAGGGGATTTGATATCTGAGGCTGTTGCCTCTCTCAAAACTAACAGCCTGGCGGCACAACCCCAACCTGGAGAGTCAGTTCCAATTTAGAACACCGGCGCCATCAGTATCCAATATGAGATTGAACGCTGCCGTTGGCCTTCCGGCTCATCCGCCACCACCTCTGTTTAAGGGGCCTAACTAACCCTTGAGATTCCTAGAATTTGTCGAAGCAGCTCAAATTAGATGTTTATTTTGTCCATCCAAACGTGGACCGTATACGCCTCCGTTGATTGGGATCTTGGGAGTTCTTCCGCTGTCGACTTTGGAATGGAATATGTGTATATGTGCATATTCCGCTTTTGTCTGCAGCCGGCCAGACGGACATATGGATCTGCAAGGGGGTATTTGACCCACGTATTAAAGGAATCACCAAGATCCTATCCATTCATGTCATCGCAGATCTCTTGAAAGTATAATATGATTATTGGTTAAACGTGTTATATAACTGAATGAGTTCTCATTGCAAAAACTCATAAAACATGCTTCCACATATGTATAATGTTTCCAATTCATATGCAAGCTCGACATATTAAGCAAGAATTACAAAAAACCAAACTCCCTAGTACTAAAAATCATTATGTAGCTGAGTCCTTAAAAGATCGTAAATGTGTCCCCCTATTCGAACCCCAATAAATTGTACACCCCACCTCAACATCTCGGTCTAACTAAACATCCACAATCATAAACTCAACATAATAGAGAGCAATAAACTATGTAATTGAATTCCTTCCACAGTACTTGTCCTGAAACCCAATACTTACGTTAATGGTGCCACAAGTTGTGGTCTTGCCTCATTTGCTCCTTCATTTTATGTAGCTCTTCACTTAATCCATTCACTAATAGTCCGTGAAGCCCTGACAACACACACTTATCCCAAACCACCAAAAGACTGCCATGTTGACGAACTCACAAGGTAACCACCCGAAGACGATTTAATTCCAAAAATACCCTCGAACCATCCTGCATGAAGATGCCAAAGGACGAGACACGGTTATCTCACAATCCGCAGTTGAGGTGGAAGATTTCTAATAATAAATTCATCACCAGCCGGATATGACAACTCGCAAGGGATCCTTGTGTCAAATCTGTGCATATACCCCGCTCGCCACCCCCATCAGTCAATTTGAGCGGTGAAAGAGCTATAAAATCGCAGGTGAGAGACTGTTGTATAGAGCAGATATTAAGGATAATACCTCATATCTGCTTCAGAGGCAGTTAACGTGTTATTTCACATTCAGCAAAGGATATCAGGGATGAGCCATTAAGATTAACGTACATAGCCTCCACCTAATAGAGTTGGTACTGAGGAGTGTCATCCCGTCATCCCTTCTGCAGGACTTTGCGAGGATGGGCAAAAGGAATCGTGACTGTAATCGATGTGGCTTCGTGATGATGAGATGCGAAGCGGTAAGAAATTAAATCCGATTTGACACGAGATGAGAATCGAGGTCCTTATCCCTTTTCTAAGGAATCGCATCCTTAAGGTCATCAGCCCGTAAAATTGGTTTCTTTGTACCAGCCAATGCGAACACCTTCTAAAAGGGTTTCTACATTTTTAATGACTTTCAGCTGAACTGAAGCGGGTTAAATGAAACTAAAACAGCCCTCGGGATATCATTCCATATGCACAACAGGATGTGAATGCCGCAAAATGAAACACAAAGAAACCTAAAAATACCTCCTTATGTTGCTGCCTGACAGGAGTGTTAAGCAAGCGGAACCGCAGCAATCTCTAACCGGCGGAAGTGGAATAGTCAAAAAAACACTTCCGCGGGTCAGGGCTAAGGGGGTGTATGTTGTGTTCCATGAATGGTTCATGCCACACGCAAATACACGGATTTTGCTACCGGAAAATTTCACTTCTTTTACGGTTACGTTGGCTATAAAATGGCTGTCGGCCTGGTTCGTGTCGAAAGTCTAACCTCGTTACGCTGATGAGGAGATGTTGTTACTTTAATTGCGATGTTGCGAGTCGAGACGGGAATTTTAAAACATTTCCAGACACGCTCAAGAAAAAGGTTGCGAATTCTAATCGCTGCGGACATATTGATTTTGGGCCGATTGATTAGACATAAGGGCTTAGAGAGATTGAAATGGAATACAAATCGGAAGGCGCTGCCAACTGGCAATTTGGGGAAAAAAAATTATTGAAGTTGGGGTTTAATAAGGATAAAGGGTCGTTCCAAATTAAGGAAACGTGTGGCAATAGAATAAATGTATTTTTCATTCATTTTGTGTAGGCAACACATTTAAGTTAAGGACTGTAGCACTTTTTTAAGCCCCCAGAATTAGCTGATGAACTTTGAAGGCATTATCATTAAACTAAGCTGAATGGGATGGGATGTTTTAAAACAAAGTAGATGCTGTATTAAGTGCGTGTTTGCAAAAAAAAGTAGCTGAATTACATTTTTTTTCAGCACTGTGAACTGGTTAGGACTAGTTACTGAATTAATGGTTAAAATTGAAGAAGAGAATGATGATGATGATGATTTCTTAGTATATGCAGCAATAATTTACCATAAAGGAAATGGCTTCTTCTTGTTCTGGCGATCGAACTAGTCGGACGTGCCGTAAATTAAATAAAAATAATATTAATAAAAATATAAGTTTTGTGTCTCCAGAAAGGAACAAAGGTTTGTTTTTTATCGTAACAACCCTACTCGCGAACGCTTCATTTTTTTTAATGGCAATTGGCTAATTAGTCGAACGGTGAGAAATGTATTTCCAGACAGCTGAATTGATGAAAGATGTTGCTGAAAAAGTAAAGATATAATCAGTATCATTAAAGTTGTATATTTATAAGATATTTTGCAATTAGAAGAGTTACTAATTTATAGTAAATGGATTTTATTGTGATGCACTTAAATACAGTCATCTGAGTACTGGTGTGGAAGATAGGAGGATAAATCGATTTAAAACTCCAGCTGAATGGGTAGGAATATATTGAAAATCTTTCAAGTTCACTTTCTAAAGGTGTGTTTACATTATGGTACAACTAAAAATGCTGCTGAATTGGGTTACTACCTTTACCTTTAATTGGTACAAATATCAAACGGTCGAAAACCTTAAATTGAATAAAGTTTGAAAATAAAGTTTGGTTTGCAATGCGACTGAATTAATTCAAAAGTAGCTGAATTGCATAGTTTGTATGTAGTATTATAGCTATTTAAGAATGATACTTGTATTAGTAAAGAAACTCCTAGCTGTATTTGTAGGAATGCGACAAATATTATCCAAGTTAACTGGTCTTCTTCTACTTACTAAAGCGGCGCTACAGTCTACATGCCTCTTCAATTAGCCCGGTCCTTAGCTAACTGCCTCCAGTTGCGCACTCCAAGTTGGTTGAGGTCGGTTTCTACTTGTGCGCGCCACTTAAGGCGAGGTATTCCTCTACTGCGTCCGACGTCTGGCTGGGAATCGAAGACTCTGCGAGCCGGAGTATTGGTGTCCATTCTTTCTACATATCCTAGCCATCTTAAACGTCCAATGCGGAGTTTTTTGACTAGGGGTATGTCGCTGTACAGCTCGTATAGTTCGTGGTTGAATCTTCGTCTCCATAGCCCGTCAACGCAAACGGGACCGAAGATTTTCCGAAGAATTTTCCGCTCGAATCGACCCTCATTTACTGCTTAACCCATTTTTGCCGCTTCCTTCTCTATATGGCTATGACATCACGTTGAGTCCTACCAATGATGTCAATATCGTCGGCGTATGCTAGTAGTTGCACCGATTTTTGGAAAATTGTGCCTCTGGTGTTGGGTTTTTGCACAATCCTCTCAAGAATCTAATTAATGAAATCACATGACAGCGCATCACCTTGCCTTAATTATTTTTTGGTATCGAATGTGGATGTTACTTACCAAGTCATCTCCGCCAGCTTAATAAAGCTTAGCGGGAAGGTTTAGATATTGCTATCCTCACTTCACTTAGGTCGGGTGGTTGGTAGTTTTCGCTGTCGTTGCCAATATTAAATGGCCTGACAGCGGAATGTTGTTCGTCATCGCCGTTTTACAGTCTGCAGAAGTAGTTCTTCCATATCCTCAGCATCGACTGTGTATCAACTACAATATTTCCTTGTTCATCTCGAAAGGATTCTGTTCGAAACTTGTATCCTTGGCTTTGACATTTTACACTTTAGTAAAACTTGCGAACATCGTTCCTGGAGTGGCACCTCTCTATATCCTCGATCATGCACTTTTCTTGCTCTTTTTTCCTGTTTCTCAAAAGCCGATATTCTTCCCTTCTTCTTTGCCTATAGAGCTCAATGGCAGCTCTCGTCTTCACCTTCAGCTTAGCCTTGTAGGCCTCGTTCTTGGCTGCGATCATCTGTCTGCATTCCTCATCAAACCAGGGGTTTCTTGATGGTAGCCGCGAGAAACCTAGCACATCAGTTGCGGCTGATCTAATGGCTTGTTGGCATCGTTGCCATTGTTCTCCGACATTAGATGCTCGTAGTATGTTGTGAGTCGAGAGGTTAAGGGATACGCGTTGCGCGAAGCTCTTGGCGGTCTCTGGCGATTGCAGTATTTCGACATTAAATGTTTTCACAGTATTTCTGTTTTTTTGTGGCGTGGTGGATATCCGCATCCTTACTTTGGCTACAACAAGGTAGTGGTCCGAGTCGATGTTGGCCCCTCGGAATGTTCGGACATCCAAAATACTGGTTGCGTGCCTTTTGTCTATCGCAATGTGATAAATTTGGTGTTCATGTTGTGGTGTAATTAAAAATGGTGCTAAATAAGTGGTAAAGTCAGGGTATTCTAATTTTACTGATTTTTCTGATACAAATATCGTAGAAAACGGGGGAACACCTAATCTGAATGCAACAAAGTTTGAAAACAAAGTGTTGTACATCTTTTCAAGTAGTATGTTTACAATGCAAACTGACATGGAAGTAGCTGAATTTGACATCTTATATCAGCAAAATCCCAGGCGAACTTAGATAAGCTGCTTCGACACATTCGGGGTTATCTAGGAATTTCAAGGGTAAGTCAGGCCCCTTGAACAGAGATGGTGGCGGATGAACCGAAAGGTAAACGGCAGCGCTCAATCCCGTAGTGGATACTGATGGCCCCATGTTCCAGGGGTATCTAATAAATTGGAACTGGCCCTGACTGGTTATTCTTTGGGTTAAATACCACCCATGAAAAAAAAAACATTGTTACACTGTTGACGATCCTGCTAAACGAAAAAAGGACAAAGACGTTCGTATCCTGGAATATGAAAACATTTAACAGGAGAGGTGCGGGCTAACAACTAGCGGAAGCCCTAAACTGCTACACAACAGGCATTACTGACATCCAGGAAATACGATGGAATGGGCATGGCAAAAAGAGGATGAAAAACTGTGACATCTACTATGGACCGTGTTATAGTGAGCAGACACAGCGATTTTTCGGATGCGGATTTGTTATAAGTGCCAGAATTAGGCAAGAAGTCTTATGTTAGGCAAGAAGTCATAAGCGAACGCATTGTAACAATCCGCATCAAGGCCAAATTCGCCAACAAAAGTCTGATATGCGCTCATGCTCCGAAGGAGGAAAAATATGATACAACTAAGGATTGCTTCCACGAGCTGCTTGACAAAACTTATGAGCGACTACCAAAGTACGATGTTAAAATCGTGCTGGGAGATTTTAACGCAAAGGTAGGATGAGAAGACATCTTTAGCAGTATTGTCGGAAAATATATAGGTAACGGACTTAGGCTAATTGACTACGCTACCGAACGAAATGCCACTATAGCCAGCACACGGTTTTCTCACCTCGATATCCATACGGGGACATGGCGGTCTCCAGATCAACGACCAGTCAACCAAATTGATCACATTGTGATAGACAAGAGGCACGCATCCAGTATTTTGGATATCCGAACATTCCGAGGGGCTAACATCGACTCGGACCACTACCTTGTTGCAGCCAAGGTAAGGATGCGGATAATACTGTGAAAAAAATTTCGAAAGACTGCAATCGCCAGAGACCGCCAAGACCTTCGCGCAAAGCGTTGGAAACGATGCCAAAAAGCCATTAGATCAGCCGCAACTGATATGCTAGGTTTCTCGCAGCCACCAGCAAGAAACCCCTGGTTTGATGAGGAATGCCGACAGATGCTTGCAGCCAAGAACGAGGCCTACAAGGCAAAGCTGCACTTGAAGACGAGAGCTGCCATTGAGCTCTATAGGCAGAAAAGAAAGAAGAACACCGGCTTTTCAGAAAGAAGAAAAAGAGCAAGAAAAGCTCGCGATCGAGGATATAGAAAGGTGGCACTCCAGGAACGATGTTTGCAAGTTTTACCAAAGTGTAAAACGTCAAAGCCAAGGATACAATGCTCGAACAGAATCCTGTCGAGATTAACAAGGAAATATCGTAGTTGAGACACAGTCGATGCTGAGGATATGGAAGAACTAATTCTGCAGACTGTTAAACGGCGATGACGAACAACATTCCGCTGTCAGGCAGAAGGAACCATTTAATATTGGCAACGACAGCGGAAACTGCCAACCACCCGACCAAAGTGAAGTGAGGATAGCAATATCTGACAGCCTTCCCGCTGAGTTTTATAAAGCTGGCGGATATGACTTGGTAAGTAACATCCACCAACTCATAACCCAAATCTGGTCGGGTGAAAGTATGCCTGATGAATGGAACTTCTGCATCATTTGTCCGATCCCCAAAAAAGGACACCCTCTGAACTGCGCTAACTACAGAGGCATAAGTCTCCCCAACATCGCCTACAAGATCCTATCTGCCGTAAAAAGTGAACGCCTGAAACCGTTTACCAACAACCTGATTGGCCCTTATCAGTGTGGTTTTTGGCCAGGAAAGTCCACAACCTATCAAATTTTCACACTTCGGCCGATCCTGGAAAAACCCTTTAAGTTCAAATCGATACCCACCACCTATTTATCGATTTCAGAGCCTCATACGACAGCATTTATAGAGACGAACTATACAGAGTCATGTCTAGTTTTGGTATACCGCTTAAACTCGTCCGTTTATGTAGGATGACGACGGAGAATTGAAGTTTGGGAAACGACCTCATCGACACATTTGACACCAACAAAGGATTTAAGCAAGGCGATGCGCTGTCATGTGATTTCTTTAATCTGATTCTTGAGAGGATTGTGAAAATCTCCCGAGCCAACACCAGAAGCACAACTTTCCAAAAATCGGTACAACTACTAGCATACGCCGACGATATTGACATCATTGTTAGGACTCAAACGTGATGTCAGAGCCACGTTTGCTGGTGTAGAGAAGGAAGCGGCAAAAATGGGTTTAGCAGTAAATAAGACTAAGTATATGCTGGCAACACGAAAGGACACAGAACATCGACGAATTGGACAGAATGTCACCATTTTCAGATATAACTTTGAGGTAGTACGAGACTTTGTCTGCCTCGGCTCCGCAATTTACTTTGACAACAGCATCTCGTCAGAAATTAAACGAAGAATTACTCTTGTCAACCGCTGTTTAAGACCCTGATCATCCCAGTCCTGCTCTACGGCTCTGATGCATGGACCGTATCAAAAGCGGATGAAGAAATCCTTGGTCGATTCGAGAGAAAAATTCTTCGAAAAATCTTCGGGAAATCTTCGAGACGAAGATTCAATCACGAACTATACGAGCTGTGCAGCGACATACGCCTGGTCAAAAAACTACGCATTGGACGTTTTAGATGGCTAGGACATGTAGAACGTATAGACACAAATTCTCCGGCTCGCAGAGTCTTCGATTCCCAGTTAGATTTCGGACGCAGTAGAGGAAGACCTCGGCTTAAGTGGCGCGCAGGATCAATAGAAATATTGATATATGTATTTACATATACATAGTTGATATAGAGTATGTCTATGAATATCTTGTTCAGATATTATTCCACGATACGGTTTGATCAACCAAAAACAACGTTTTTATAAAAGGTAGACGTGGCAGTGCGCGGATTTTAAAATAGAGAGTCTATCATCATTCTTGCTGAAAATTTAAGGCCCAACAGACAGACGGACGGACATACATGGCTTAATTGACTCATCTAGCAATTCTGAGTCAATCCATATACTTATAGTATATCTAACGAAATGATTTCTCTATGTTACAGAGTATTGGTGTCCATTCGCTCTACATGTAATAGCCATCTTAAACGTCCAATACTCGTATGTGGAGTTTTTTTGACTACCGACATGTCGCAGTACTGATAGTATAGTTCTTGGTTGAATCTTCTTCTCTATAACCCCCGAAGATTTTTCAAAGAAAATTTTCTCTCAAAAACGACAAAAATTTCTTCATCCGCATTTGATACAGTCAGTGCCGTAGAGCAGGACTGGGATAATCAGGGTCTTATATAGGATCTCCTTAGTGAGGGCTTTGCTACCAAATTGCCTTCTTAGCCCGAAGTAACAGCGGTTGGCAAGAGTAATTCTTCGTTTGATTTCTGATGAGATCTTGTTGTCAGAGTTAATGGCGGAGACGACGTAGTCAAAGTCCCTTACATCGCTCTGTATAGTTCGCCTCTTTAAATGCTGTTGTATGCGGCTTTATTATCGATGAGTAGGTGGTGTGTATCGATTTAGACTATTTGGGTTTTTTCCAGTGTGAAGATTTGATCAGATGCTGCAGATAGGATCTATTAGGCGATGTTGAGGAGACTTATGCCTCTGTAGTTGATGCAGCTTAGGGGGTCTCCTGTTTTGTGGATCGAGCAAGCGATGCCGAGGTTCCGTTCTTCAAGCATACTTTCATCCGCTGTCGTCAGCAATATTGAATGGATCGTTCTTCCTGAGAAGGAGAGATTGCTCGTCATCGCTGTTTAACAGTCTAGTTCCTCCATATCCTGAGCAACGTTTGTGTGTTCATCTCGAAAGGATTCTGTTTGAGCCTTATATCCCTGGTTTTTAAGTTTTACGCCTAGATAAAACTTGCGAACATGATTCCTGGAGTAGCACCACTCTATATCTTCGGTCGAGCACTTTTCTTGTTTTTTTTTCTTCTATCTGAAAAGCCGGTGTTCTTTCCTTCCTCTTTGCCTATAGATAGAGCCCAATGGTAGCTGTAGTCTTTACCTGCAGCTTAGTCTAGTGGACCTCATACTTGGCTGCGAGCATCATGTCGGCATTCTTCTCCAAACCAAGGGTTCCTTGTTGGTTGGCGCTAGAAACCTTGCACATGAGTCGCTTCTAATGGCTTGTTGACATTGTTGCTATTGTTCGTCAACATCAGATGCTGGTGGTTTGGTGTTAATCGTAAGGATTGCAGGTATCGTATCAAAGAAATAATGTGGGGATCAGGTAACGCATGTGGCGGAAATGCAAACGTTTGCGGTATTGGGCTGCGCGTGTAGCGGATCATGCTGTCTATGCATTGGCTGATTGGGCCGCGCGTGTAATGATACAATGGTAAGGGGAAGTGGAAGGAAAGCATTTGGCCTGGAATGACCTATGGGAAGAGCGGGTGTGGAAGGCCATCTTTACGGAAGGGGAATGGCAATTGCGACGTAACTGTATTGGTCCAAGTCGATGTAAGCACCTTGGAATGTTTGGACATCCAAAATACTGGATGCGTGTCTCCTGTCTGTCCGTTCGTTGATCTGGAGACCGCCATGTCCCTTTATGAATATCGAGCTGAGTATAACGTTTATTAGCTATAGTTTCATTTCGTTCAGCAGCGGAATCTAAGCCTACGTCCCTTGCAAGACGTGTTGTCGTGCAGGCTGTGTTTTGTGATAAAACTGCTAAATATGTCTCTCTTGCTTCATTTGCATTAAATTATCCCAGCACAATTTTAACATCGTACTTCGGTCGTCGCTCATAAGTGTTGTCAAGGAGCTCGTAGGAGCAGTCTTTCGCTATATGATGTGTTTTTTACGTCGAAGCATGATGCGAATTGTTGCAATGCATTGTCTTGGAAAAATAAGACTTCTTGCCTAAGTCTTTCACAAATCCACATCCGAATAGCCACTTTTCTGCTCACTATAACTCGATCCGTATGGATATGTCATCCTATTTTTGAGCTGCCCATCCCATTGTATTTCCTGGATGGCAGTAATGTCTGCTTTGTAAGGCTGCTGTTAGTTTTTCGGCTGCACCTCTCCTGTTTAATTATCTCTCTCTCTCTTTTGGATAGGGTGTGAATCTATTTACGTCCTCAAACAAATTAATTCTTTCTGATTCTCGAGTCCAAATGCATAGGCTTTCCAATGAGTGATCAACCGTTGTTGATCATCAAGTCGCAAGATGAAAAACATGGCCTCAATGGCTTTTACAAAACTGTCAATTATATATTGACGATTACAAACAAAGGACTACATACCACGGTAGTTACACACAACAATTTATTTTTTTAATTCATTAACACCAACAAATTTTAAGAACCTGAACTCTGTCTTATAAGACCTCTTTTTAAAAAAAATTCCCTAGTACTTTGCATCCAATGCAAGAGGTTTCCAAGCTTTAGTCATCACGTGTCCGTACTCTCCCATCCTTCGTGTTATGGAGAAGTGAACCCAACATATAAACAAGGTAAGTAAACAAGTCACTCAAACGCACTCGACCAACTCCAGGAGGAATTTAAATCACCATTGTGGTTGAGTGATTATGTAATAGCCACACAAAAATATATTCCCATCCAATTATTCCTGGAAACTGGCATCCGTCAGCGACAAAAGAAATCCCCAAACATCTCATGATTTATCGCCAGAGGACAACAAGAATGTCGCCTCCTACATAAATTTCCGCACCATTAAAGCTGGCAACGACGAATGACTGCACATCCTTCACTCGTCTTATTTGTTGAGCCACCTTCCCCCAAATTGGGTGGGTTTCACGCTTCCCTTCTTTATTTTACTTTTATTTTTCCAAGTAATAAACTCGAAAAACGTATAAAAACGGAACTGAGAGGTACGAAGATCAGGAGCTAAAAAGTCTGGCTCTGTTAAACATTGAAAAATGGTGTCGCCATAATCTCTGTCATTCTGCCATGCCAAGTGGATGAGCCACTTTCAAGGACTTGCCCAACCAAGAGCAAAGTGTCGGTCGGTGTACACGTTGTACTTATTGGGGATTCCCTCCCCCGACTCTAAATTAGCCGTAGCTGTAGGTAAAACAACTCCCTGTGGGGTAATTCAATAAAACAGCTCACCATGACGAGGTGACTCCTGTCTTTGCGGCACGTTGCATAAACGCTGAACGATAATAATCGGTAACAGTGCTCCAGTAGCCACAGGCGGAAGGAAGGAAGCGCAACACCGGCAGCATTTGGAAATATGTTTTGCGGAGGGTGGTTGTTCGTTGGCACTTTGGCTGTTGTCGGCATCAGCACGTACTATGGTTCCCCACACGGAGCTGGAATTCAAATGCGAAGACAAACATTTGACTCTCCTTATTTTTAACTCTACACTGTGTAGAGATAGGCACGTACAGATAAGTGGGTATGTTTGGGCATGGAAGTGAGATAGTTTATCTAGCTTTAAAGGGTGTCCTTGAGAGTATTTTAAATGATGGGCTCCGTGAAATGAAAAATAAGTGTGAAAGCGGGTTCTGCTTCCATAATATATCTCGTTTTCCACTTCATTTAGTGGATGTGTACATGTACGCGATAGGATGTGCGCGTTCATGTATATTTAGCATATCACCATACTCTTTCATCACGGAGCAGATGGCTGCGTTAGAAGGGATGCATATTAGACGGGGGTAATATATTCTTTAATTTTTGGGAAATTTATTTTCCCTGAGTGTAATTGACAGGAAATGGAAGGGAAAAATATACTTATGATGGGACGTTAAATTAAATGTGTGTTAAATTAAAAACAGTATCCTTTGCCCCTCAACAAAGGCACGGAATTAGGTTTTGGTATGTGCGTGTCAGAATTGCAATGTACATATTCTCGGTGGTTAACTTTTTTTTTTGGAGGAAGGTTTGGTTATGCTAGGATAAGGCTGTATACCTTAAGAGGCACTGCAATCCTCAATCAATGTACATCTTAAATAAACTGAGTTCTTAGCTCAGCTTCTCAATAGATGCGCATTTTAAGTTGATTTAGGTCGGTTTATATGTTGCCAATATCCTCCTCTTTAATTTTTGTGAACAAAAATTCGTTCAACATGGCCCGATAACGATCGCCATTGACTGTAACAGCCACTCCTTGCTCATTTTCGAAGAAAAATGGCGCAATTATGCCTCTGGACCAAAACCCGCACCAAACAGTGACTCGTTTTAGGTGTATCGGCATTTTCATACGCGTGCGGGTATTCTGTGCCCCAAATGCGACAATTTTGCTTGTTTACATACCCGCCATGATCAAATTGAGCTTCATCTGAAAAGATGATTTATTTGGCAAAATCGGCATCTTCTCTAAGTCGATCGCAGTCCCACTTAGCGAAGCGAAAACGCATTGGATTGTCAGTTGGATTCAACTCCTAAACCAATTGGACTTTGTGTGGCGTCATACCAAGGTCTTTATGCAAAATTCGTCTCAATGATGTCTCCGAATTGTTCAATTGTTGAGAACGACGGTGAATTGATGTTGATGGCACTTCACGCACACTTTCTGCCACAGCAGCAATATTCTCGGGTGTACGCACTGTTTTTGGCTTTTCACGCTTTGGTTTATCGATGAGGATGCCAGTTTCTTTCACTTTTTTCACAAGATAACGAACATACGGAGCTGACGGTGCTTCTCTACTTCCAAAATCCGTACGCAATTTTCGCACACATTCTGCAACATTACTATGATTTTCAAAGTAATGTCGCAATATTTCCCAGCGTTGTTCAAGCGTATACACAACCATATTCGTTCAGCGGAAGGATAAAACTAATTATCTGTCAAATCAGACATAAGCTAAGTGTTACCATTCACGAAATAAGCACTATTTGAAAAAAAACGGTAGATTACGGACCCGTTATTACTCTTGCCAATCAAAGTTTTTTTAAGGTAAGATCCGACATAAACAAAGTCTTTTAGCACTTTAAAATGTAAGCAGATTAAACAGAGCCTTAACTTTCGCAAGGCAACAACTGTGGACCTACCTGTTGAAGTATTACTCTTGCCAATCGAAGTTTTTTTAAGGCAAGATCCGCATTCAACAGTCTTTTACCACTTTAAAATTACAGCCGATTAAACAAAGGCATTTACTTTCGCAAGGCAATAGCTGTGGGCCTACCTGTTGACGGCATATATTTCCTTCACTCTTTATACCTTGAAAACTCCAAGGCGGTATATCATTGAGCTTGACTAATAATGTCAATACCATCGGCGTATAGTTGTAGTTGTACGGATTTAAGGATCTCTGTGACCCTGGTGTAAAAAGCGCAAATAAAATCGCCGAACGCATATTTGTAATTATCTTGAATAATCCAATACTGGTGTATTTTATAATAAAGATCAGTGACGAAATTTAAAAAAAAAAACCATAAGATCGTCCGCAACTGATATGATGGGCTTCTCCTGTAAAAGCTAAGAAAAAAGCAATTCTGCAAATAAGGACTAGCTTCCAATAATGTTTCGTTTGAGCTTTATAATCAAAGGGTTAGTTAAGAATACCATCTTTTTCGAAAGAATAAGATTAAGCATAGAGAGGGTTCGGGTTTGGGGATAAAAGCGCTTCATAGAGTCCTGCTTAGATGAACAAGGAAATACCATACTTGAGTTAAACGTCTTAAACGTAACCTAACTAGGCTTTCAGCTTCACAGCTTCTTATATTAGTGCGACATGAATTGTTCAAAAGCGATTAAGAATACTAGGTCGCATGAAGGTATTTCCAATAACCGAAATTACGACATTATTTGCCCAATCTACAGAAAAGTAGACCCTTTGACTAGCACACCTACAGCCAGATGGCCTGAAATAATACTTGAACAACTTGACCGGCATTTAAATAGGTTGGTTGGTTTTTTCCATTTTTGTTGATAAACTGTATAAAGTCATGTCTAGTTTAGCTTTAATCTCGGAGCAAAATGCACTAAACTGGTTTTCAAAAAAAATGTTATGGTTCAACAAAAAAGGCTGGACAAATCGGACAATTTTTTTTTAGGAAAACGCCTCCAAAAATTGGGCGTACAAAATACATTTACATTGACAATATAGATGTCAAAATATTTTGCTGAGATAGTTTTCCTTAATTCCTTACGGTTTGACCAAAAAACACGTTTTTCTTAAAAGTCTGCGAATTACGAAAATTTTTAGAATGATTCAGCTTTGTCTAACAGAGAGTCTACGTACCAAATCGCATTATTCTAGAACAAAATTTAAGGCCGAAATATCGGTGACACACAGACGGACTGATAGCCTCAACCAGCGATTCTGAGTCGAAAGCCCCATCTGCTTTTGCGGGGGTCTGGAAACGAAGATTTAATGAAGAACCTTAGGAGCTTTGCAGATCTGATCAAAATCTATTAAGTTTACTATTTTAAATTGGGTAGCTATCCTCCTGCTAATTAGAGGATAGACATCGCCTTAAGAAATGTGCGTTACCTTTAAACAACTAAAAGTGTAGAACTGAAGGAAGTTAATTAAGGAACAGGCAAAGGCATGTTGATTGAGGCCTAAGGATACATAGCATATAAGTGACTTCTTATCATAAAATGTGTTTTAGGAAAAAAAACCTGCAAAATGTCTGTTATCTTAATCTTTTTAAGTTAATAATGTAAAGGTCGGTCAAAAAAATCAACAGCAACTACTTATGTTTGATACGATATTACGACTTACACATAACATAATATCTTGGAGGTACAATATACACCGATTTCCTTTTAGGGAAACATGTACATAAAACCTCTGCACCATACCACGTGGTACTAAAATCAACAAGCCCTCAGCATTGACTAAAAGCGTACCTGCTAATTTGATCTATACTTCCTAAGGTGTTTTTCGTACCTATGCTGCTATTGGCGTTACATTTCAGTGGGTTTCAACCGACATATCACATCACTCAGATCAAACCAACTGGAACTGTCGCTAGCTTTTTATTCCAACTTGGTTGTACCTGTTTTCTCCTAAGTTTTCCATTAGGAGAATGTCATTTTAACTGCATTTACGAAATCGGAGCTAGAAAATGTTGAATTATAATGTGATTGAGTGATTGACCATCATTGCTGATCCAGTTCCAGAGAATGTTCATCCCCTCATGGTAATTAAGATTAGAAAACCTTTTTCTATAGAGGCATCTCATTCTGCAGCAATCTAGTTAAGTGCAGTCTCCAGTATTACAAGTTCACTCTTATTCATTTGGCATTGTGATCAACAAATAGTCCGTCCTGTACACCACTTGACTTGTTCTAGGACTAAATCCCAATGACAGTTGAACAAATCCACAATCAATACAAATTTCATTGGCACATTCTCATCTCAAAGTATACCATTTAAAATTCATCACCATAAACGGTCCACACATCATTTCCATTGTTTATCTTCATCATGACATGTGCACAATGGAACACCCATCAGGATATTTATTGGTTCTGGTCGAAACG
Source organism: Rhingia campestris (assembly GCA_932526625.1). Lineage (NCBI taxonomy): Eukaryota > Metazoa > Arthropoda > Insecta > Diptera > Syrphidae > Rhingia > Rhingia campestris. The sequence continues at coordinate 36,381,083 of OW052185.1, read as the reverse complement.
AACAATCCTCAAGCTAATTTATTCGCTGTCACAACGAGATTTCCAGCTGCATTCGTCAATATCCATTCATAGAGCTGGTAAATCATATCCCTCGTTCAAATACGAGGAACATTTTACTATCAATTCTGAATGTTCATAAATCTCTGGTCCCATTCGTCAGGAATTCAATGCGAAAAGTTGCCACCACTTTGCTCAGACATATAATTTACTCCTGTCAGATGCACACGTGCTGAAGTTTAACTGCCACTGCATCAGGTTGAATTACGTTCAAAAGAAAGCAATCTTATCGAGATCGATTTTTCTCAAAGGGAGATGGTACAAATTCTGAGAATGTGCACACAATTTCCAGTCATGCCAGACCCACATCCATCTCCAGTCTATTGCATCCATTCACATGACTTACCATTCTTGCAATCACAACATAAAGAGAAAATTCAAAATGAGGTGGACAGGGTTGCCGTTGGCTTTTGATACCTTATCCCAGGGGGGTATAACTATAAGTTTAATATTAGTTTTGATACATAGTTTGTTATATAGAGAAATAATAAAGGTAGATGTACAGTAAGTCACAAAAGTAAGTGTACACTTCATCAACTTCACAAATAATTAAAAAAAAAAAAAAAGATCCAACAAATATTTCTACACAACTTTATTGTGTTTAATTCTCACGAAATTGATGGTTCATCCAACAGCAAAGATAACGGTTAGTATTGAAAATTATGTGAAAGAAGAGAAGAAGAGTTCGTCCCAAAAGTTAGTACACCGCCGCAACAGGTTCAATGTGGTGTCTCTTGCAATAGCACAGTCTTATCTTCTAAACTTGAATAACTATTTTGTTTTTGTTAGTTTAAAAGCCCTGTAAAGTTATGTTAAGGATGGCCCTGCAAATTCACCGAACAAAAAAACAGACTTGTATGAAAAAAAATCCAAAGACAAGTGCTTATAAAATAATGGAAGAGGTGCTTAATGAAACAGGGTTAGGCAAAATCCTCCGCTTTCAGTCCTTCTCTCGGGCGCCTACCTGAAAATGACTAATCAGCTTGCCTGTTTAGTGTCATCCAAGGGTCTCACTTAGATATTGACGCTGTAACTCGTTGCAACGTACGACCGATGTATAAGCGGGAATCATAAGTTTGAGGTGGCAGAAAACCCATAAACCCAAATCTAAGGTGGAGCAGCAAACGCCGAAGGCTAAAAAGGCATCTTTAAGCCGATAGTTTGCGAATTTCGTATACCGGGAGACCTCCGATCTCAAGAGAGCCTTCCTGTGGTTAGACGGGTGGACCACGGGTGACCAATGAATGCCACCTACTCGTGGAAACAATTGAAAACCCAAAAAATATAAACTTAGAGAATGATGCCTCTACAAATGCATCATCAAATAGGGATGTTTTAGAACTCCCTGTCGATACCGACATGACACCTTCCAATCGGGAAGGGTCACAAATAAGCGATTTCAAAATGATGAGCCTGGAAGAGGAATCATCTCATCTAAGCGACACAGCCTCGGAATCACAAACTGTTTACAGTATTAGTGTACTTTCGGATGAATTGCATCCGGAATACACAGACGCGCCGGGGTCTACTGGCAAATCGGCCCAGACCGACTCCAAGCGCATTAGATTCACGCCAGCGGAACAGCGCCGTTTCAACAGAGCGCTGAAACAGGGTAGTAGCATAGAGTAAGCCCGCATCATTACAAAAACAAAAGATGATGCGAAATGCCCGGAAATAAAACGGATGAGATCTGAGGACAACACATCACCTCAGTCCGAAGCGAAACGAGCTCGCACTGGGAAAACAACCTCTGACAAAAATTCCTATAGAGATATAGCGAGTTATGTCAGAATGGGTGTCGTACCAGTCGATATCGATCGTAATCCTCTTACCAATGAACAATAGTGCAGATACAAGAGAGGATTATGGACATCACGATCGAACTGCGCGATGGGGATGCAAAGCCGTCTTTCCGCGGAACAACTTTCAAAGCCAGGTGGCTTATGTTAGTATGTGCGGACATCACCACTTCAGAGTGGATGAAAACCAGCTTCCTCAGACTAAAAGAGAAATGAAGGATGGAAGTAATGCTTGTGGGTGAGGAAGACTTTCCGAAGTCACATGTTGTCAGAGCCTTCTTCCCCCGCAAAGTACCGGGGTCGCAAACGAGAGGATTCTGGCGATGCTAGACGGTCAGAACAAAGACCTGAACACAAGAACGTGGAGAGTTTTGTAAAGATCGGACGTAAAAGACGTCGCCCACATAGTCTTTGCGATAAACGAGAGTACGATGCGTAGGCTTGCGGAGCTCAGGGGGATGGTCTCTTATCGATTTGGACAAATCAAGATAATTCTCAATGGATCCGACAAGACTGCAATTCAGACTCAAAAAAATAGTGACACTGCTAAAACGAGCAAGTCGTCACAAATAACAAGCGCTAGCACGTCGCAACCAATGGCTAATATTAGTACTGCCTCCGGTAGCGACCAAATGAAAAATGACTAACTGCCGACGAAAGTAGCCTCAAACGCCACTAGTACAAGCAACGAAACTATCAGTCAGCAACCCTACAAGGCTAAGCTGCAAGTGAAGACGAGATCTACCATCCTCTATAGGCACAGAAGGAGGGAAGAACACCAACATTTCAGAATGAAGAAAAATTACTAAGAAAAGAGCGCAATAGAGGAACAGAATCCTGTCGAGATGAACAAGGAAATATCTTAGTTAGAGTCGATGCTGAGGATACGGAAGAACTACTCCCTCAGACTGTAAAACGGCGATGACGAGCAATCTCCCTCTTTCAGGTAGAACGATCCATTCAATTTGGGCAACGACAGCAAAATCTACCAACCACCTGAACTAATTGAAATGTAGATAGCAATATCTAAACGTAACCTTAACAAGGCTGCTGGAAATGACTGCCTTCCTGACGAGCTTTACAAAGCCGGTGGATGTGATTTGGTAAGTAAAATTTACCAACTCATGAGTAAAATTTGGTCGAATGAAAGTATGCCCGAAGAATGGAACCTCAGCATCGTTTGTCCGATCTACCAAAAAGAAGACCCTCTGAACTGCGCCAACTACAGAGGCATAAGTCTTCCATGAGAACCACACCAACAGCGGGACTGGAGATCATCCTTAACCTGCTACCGTTAGACATTTACATGCAAGAATCTGCAGTCAAAAGTGCTCTAGGAATCAGCCAGCTCAACTGCTGGAAATCGATCTCAGTAGGACATACCCAAATTCTAAACAGATATCTGGGCTCAGCTGTATCCTCTGACTACATGCTGCCTTAACATGACTTTCAAAGACCATTCTCCTGTATCTTTCCAAGCAGAGAGGAGTGGGAGAGAAACGAATTGGGCACCGAAAGCATATCCATCTACACTGATGGTTCAAAAATGGATGTAGGCGTTGGAGCTGGAGTGTTTTCAGAAACTCTAAAGCTAAACAGTACCTTTCGTCTCCTTGAGCACAGCAGTGTCTTACAGGCCGAGATGTTGGCAGTAGCAGAGGCAGCCAAAGCGACCTCAATGCTGGCGATACCATTAGATGATATCACCATCTTTATTGACAGTCAGGCTGCAATAAAAGCTATCTCTGCTGTCGAAATAAAATCTCAGCTTGTGAAACGTTGTCGTGAAGAGCTAAAGGTTCTTGGCGTCCAACATAATGTTAAGCTCTGCTGCGTCCCCGGACACAGAGGTATATAGGGAAATGAAACTGCTAATGAACTGGCGAGAAAAGGATCAGCCTCCAGCATTGACCAAGCGGACCAGTCTGTCAAAACACTGATTACATCCAAAAATAGGTGGAATTCCTTTCCCACCTGTGAAACTTCCAAAAGGATATGCCCTGAGTATGACAAAACCAGAACCCATAGAGTACTTCGTAGAAACAGGAAATCTGTCTCGACTTTAGTTGGGATTCTTACTGGTCACTACTTACTAAAAAGCCACAAACTGAAAATGCATCTCATAGATGATGACCTTTATAAAGGCTGCGGTGATGCAGAAATACTCGAAGATACCCTCCACTTTCTGTGCCACTGCCCAGGCCTCAGCCAATTAAGAATGAGAACCTTAGGAAAATACTTTTTCCATGACCTCACGCATCTATCCAAAATCCCTCTCCCTAATCTTTTCAGGTTTATAACAACATCTAACAACAATGGACAGTAACGGAACAATGAATGAACCAACCACACAAGTGGACCCCCAAAGGGCATCACAATGGGTCTATATTGACCTAGGTGCGATGAGCGAAGACGCACACCGTCTGCTTCATCAACCTACCAACCTAACCTAACCTATAAGTCTTCCAACATCAAATACAAGATCCTATCTGCCGAAACATGTGAACGCCTGAAACCGTTTTCTAACAACCTGCCCTTATGGTTAAAATCTGGATGGATCAAATCTTCACACTTCGGCAGATCCTGGAAAAACAAAGAAAGCCAAATCGATACCCACAGCCTATTCATCGATTTCAAAGCCGCATACGACATCATTTATAGAGATGAACAACAGAGCCATGTCTTGTTTTTATATACCGCCCAAACTGGACCGTCTGCCTGTGCAGGATGACGATGGAGAATTCCCGCTGTATCATCCGGACTGGAAACGACCTCACTGACACATTTGATGACACATTTAGGAAGGGGCTTTGTCTACCTCGGCTCCGCTATAAACTGTGACAACATCTTGTCAGAAATTAAACGAAGCATGACACTTGCCAACCACTGCTTCTTTGGGCTAAGATGGGAATTTAGTAGTAAAGCTCTCACTCGAACTACTAAGGAGATCCTTTAAAGGACCCTGATCATCCTAGTATTACTCTTTGTCGTTTTGAGAGAAAACGTCTTCGAAAAATCTTTGTTGACGGCCTAGGGAGAAGAAGATTCAACCACGAACTATACGATCTGAACATACCTCTAGTCAAAAAACTTTGCATTGGATGTGTAAGATGTCTAGGACATATTAAGCGAATGGACACCAATACTCAGGCTCGCAGAGTCATCGATTCCTAGCCAGACGTCCGACGCAGTAGAAGAAGATGTTGCCTTAAGTGGCGCTCACAAGTAGAAACCGACCTTAACCAACCTGAAGAGCACAACTTTAGGCAGTTAAGGACCGGGCTAATTGGAGAGGCATGATAGTTGAGGCACATGACTGTATCGCCTTTTAAGTGAGTAAGTATGTCTGAAAAATCCGTTTAAATAAATCCGAGAAGAGAATTCGCCTTGAGTGTTGTAAGTACTGTCTATACGTTTATTGAAATTTGGAATCAAACACGTCTTGAGTTTCCTCAACTCTATTAAGTAAATTCGTACGTATGGAGTAACCATAGGCCACCTAATGTGAAAATATGGCAAGATAATGATTTTTTTTACCCAAGAAGACCCAACGCTCTCCGCGTCTTGTGAAACTAATTGCTTTTAAAATCTCGCTTCTTTAAAAGCTGTTGGAACGGTCCATAGAAGTGTAGGGTACCTACTGACAAACAGTTTTTTTTTTTTGTGTTGTACATTGGCAACCCAGTACTGTGAGCATCTTACATTTTATGCCAATTCAAAAATTTACTTTCACGGTTTATTTTTTATGGAACTCCCATCTGGGCAACTTCTCAAACTGTTGACGAATGTATTGGTCCGTGTACAGTTCCTGCAAACTCGCAGCAGAAAGTCAAACAATCCAAAAGTTCATGGACATTCGGTGAGTCGGAATATTTACTGTTGGTTGGACTTGATTCTCGGATTTCACGGATGATTTCGTCATAACATCCGAATTGGATAAGAGTCAATATAGCCACAAACCGCATTAGCTTCGATAGAGGTTGGCCAACAGGGTGAGTGATAGATGTACTCAAGTGATATCATTACATAACTGGTAACAAGAACGATTTCAGCTGTAGGAGATACTATGCACATCTACAAAAGTATAGATACTTTCACTCGGGGATGACATAAGGCAGAGATTGGATAGCAATTCTGTCCTCTGGTTGACAAATGAAAATGTCCATTGTGTGTGTGTAGTTTGTGGTTTCTGCTACACAGATATATATATTGTAAGCCATTTATAATTTAACATACATGGATTGCACGTTGTTTGCTTTATGAAATTTATAAATACATGTGCTATACAGACTTCTAAACAAGAAAAGGATAAAACTCAAGCATTCCATTTCCGGTGAGTTTGCTAACCACTTTCCAAACCTGTGTTTACTGAACCATAATCGGTGTTGTTTTTCAAGAGTACTTACATTGACAATCTGCAAAGCAAACAAACCATATCTAGCGTTATATCCTTCCTATCCCTTCTACGATGTCCTGCACTAAGTGTTGAATAGATAAATTTCTCTCTCCGGTTATTTATGCCGCGAAGTCTTTAAAATTTATTGTCGTCTCTGGATATTATTACCCCCCCCCCCCCCCCCCCCATGAGGATGAGGCGCTCTGTAGTATGCCAACAACGCCATACCAGCATCCGCGCGTGTTATTTTATTACTCTCTCAGCCAAGGATGCTAGGGGTTCAGATTTTTCGTTCTCGTTGGGTTTTGTGTTCGTGCCAAGAGCCAACCACCCGCCAACATAGCAAACCGACGAGCTGCCGGATGCCAAAGGAATAACGTTGATAAATTGACTTTGCTTGCTAACACGATACATAAAAGGGCTCGTTTCCCTCGAAGGTTGTCTACCAACATGCCGAGGTTCATGGAGACGGTATAAAGTTCCTTGAACCTGTCGCAATTGTGTGTGAGGATACAACCACAACATATTCTCTATTGTTTCCCTTCTAGTGCTCGATATACCTAATTGAATCATTTGGGCGAATATTGTTATTTTATACAAAGTTAGGATGGGTACTGGGGGAGGCTACATGCGTATAAATAGGACTGGATGCTAAGATGACAGCCTACCGCAGCTGTTAAAAGATAAATGCGCTGTTTGGGAAGATGCTATTAAAACAAACGATGTCAGTTAGGATGATGAAATCACCACCTTCACGGATGAAGATGATTAATATGAAGTTAGGTAGTAGAAAATGTTCCTCTTTGATGCTAGCAGTCACATTTAAGTCAACTGGAAATATTATAAGAAGATGTTTTTGGTACAAACAAACAGATAAATACATTTCAGCGGTTCGATTGCTAATTGATGGTTTTACTCCATAAGCATTTGCGCCAGAAATGTGAATATAGACACCACGGGTGCGTCTCAGTTACAGAATTCTGGAATCTAACCTTTTATTGACATTTAAGACCGTATCTCACGGATTGTGCATTTCAGCTTTGAACCCACATATGAACTCACAGTTGATTTCTATTAAGACCGAGCCTGATAGCAATATAATCAATACGTGGTGAGAACTCACATGGGGGGACAACAAATTATTATGCGGGAGTAAAGCTGGACATAGAAGACGACATTAATTCAGCAAGAGCGTACTACCTGCAGAGAATAACAGAAAACTATCTACCGAACAATAAGCTTGATTATGAAACAAATGATGGGCTAGTGCTTGAAATTCATGTATGATGTAGTCCCGCGACTACCTTTGCTATCCGGAGTTAAAATAATTGGATCGGATAGCAAAGGTAGTCGATCAAATCTCGAAAGTGAGAGCTCCTAGGTTTGAGGCCCTGTATGGACCGTTAATGTCAGATAATTTTTTACCCTTGTCATCAAAAGAAAAGATATTCACGAGATAGAGACAGCCACCAACGAAGCAGTGGTTAGCCAATATGAGACCGAATAAGAATAAGTGGACCATAAAAGTCGAAAAGCTATATTATATGTAACCTGGTAACTAAAAGATTAGATTGATGGAAGCCCTTAAAAGCCGGATCGAACGGCTGTGTTATAATAAAATTTTTCTTGACAGTTATTGATATTAATGGGATGATTTGTCAGACGGTAAAATTTACCGCAACAAGGCTCAATCTTTTATCCCTTAAAATTCTTTCGTTTCCACTTTTCTTTATGGTCGCAAAACCGGAATTAGGAGGAAGTGGCGGGCAGCCTGGGTTCCATTAGTCCGGTATACGCACCCGGTATACTTGCTCTTGGTATACCGGGTGCCACAGACGAGTCCACTCATAACATTTCCAACTCTGTTCAGTGCAGTCCTAGGGAGATTAGGGAGACACGACAGAGCAAGGCCGGACTAAACGTGCGACAGGATTCCACGAGAAAATGGCGTCGTCGAAGCCAAAATGACGTGGGAGACTCGCGACGGGCAGCATCGGACAGGAGCGGTCCGAGAAGTTCTATGGGTGAGGGAGGACGATCCCTCGTCGACCCAAACACGATGATGACGGGTGGAGGAGGACGATCCCTGGACCCTACATTCCAACGAATCGTTTGCGCCACCGCATTATTGGCGCAAACGCAAAAACGTACTATGACATGGAGTAGACGTATTCTTATTTCACCCAACGAGGGAGCAACGGTGGAGCAGCAGAGGCGTGGGGCGGACGGCCCAAAAGACACCCCTCCAACAAAGTCGCAACATTGAAAGTTTGGTTCGATGGCCAAGAGAAGACGATCTCTTTCCCCCAACGAGCAATAGAGGTGTTTAGGCGGACCGCAAATGGCCATGTAAAAACACTCTCAACACAAAGCGAACACTCAATATAGACACGAAAGACACAGAACATCATGTCCAAAGGACATCGGCCAATGTGTCAAAGGGCAGCTATCATATTATTGGACAGCTGTCAAACCGGCAAACGGCGGTCAAAAGGATGACGTCAGGTGTCCCAAACACTAGAGACACCGCAGAATCAAATGCTATGAGCTCCAAAAAAAAAAAATAATGTGAAGATGGCATCCGAATGGAAATCCCTGACCTCAAAATCTGAACGCGAAACCACCAACATTCGCGAAATAATTGACAGTTCATATTTTCCTTCTTCTTCTGAGAAATTGCGGTGCCCTCCTTAGTTCGGGTTTCGTTTTGGTCGCGGTCAATCAAACATAGGCATTGGGGGGTGTGATTTTTAAGCGATAGAGCACGCGTTGGAGAAATACCTGACGTTGATGCGTTAAGATGCGCTGCGCAGTAAGACCAGTTACGTCTGAACGCGGGTACCTCAAAACTAGTAAGCGCGAACGCACTTTCCGGCCAAAGGGCAGAAAGTATGAGAAGTCGCAGTGGGCTTACGAGTGGAGAGTACTAGGTGTGAATGTCTTTATGTGTGTAAATGCATGTAATGTAATGTAAATGGAATCCACTTTTTGGATATCTATCGGAACGGTAGGGCGTTTTTTTGAGAGAGTAAATTTCGTGGAAAAAGTTTTGATATAATTTTCGATTTTGAGTTATGTCGATTTTGAAGGAAAAATTATTTTGGTTTAAAAAAAAAAATCAGAAGAGGAGAGAAGGATATCAGGAAGGGAGCTAGTAAAAAGAGCAGGAGAAGCAGAAGAAACACCAGAGCGGAGGAAAGAAGAAAAAGAAAATAAAAAGATAAGTAGACCGATTAGTGCAAAAAAACACAAAAGTAGTTTTAAACTCAGGTTTAATAAGGCCGTCGGAAATGACGGCTTTTACCATTGAGCTTTATGAAACTGCCGGAGATGACTTTGTAAGTAACATCCACCAACTCATAAGCCAAATCTGGTCGGATGAAAGTATGGCTGAAGAATGGAAGCTCAGCATTTGCCCGATCCATAAAAAAGGAGACCCTCTGAACTGCGCCAACTACAGAGGCATAACACTCCTCAACATCGCCTACAAGAACCTATCTGCCGTAATATGTGAACGGCTGAAACCGTTTACCAACAACCTGAACGGCCTTTATCAGTGTGGTTTTAGGCCTGGAAAGTCCACAACCAATCAAATTGTCACATTTCGGCAGATCCTGCAAAAACACAAGAAGTCCAAATCGATACCAACAACCTATTTATCGATTTCAAAGCCGCATACGACAGCATTTATAGAGACGAAATTAACAGAGCCATGTCTAGTTTTGGTATACCGCCCAAACTGGTCCGTCTGTGAAGGATGACTATGGAGAATTCTCGATGCTCCATCAGGGTCCATAAATCTGTGCAACTACTGGCATACGCCGACGATATTGCGGTAAAAATTGGTTTAGCAGTCAATAAGCGTAAGACTAAGTATATGCTGTCAACACAAAAGGAAACAATTGACAGATTTAACTTTGAGGTAGTACGGGATTTGTCTACTTCGGCTCCACTATTAACTCTGACAACTACATCTTGTCAGAAATTAAACGAAGAATTACCCTTACCAACCGTTGTTTTTTATAGTATAGTAGTAAAGTCGCACTCGAACTACTAAGGAGATCCTATATAAGACCCTGATCAGATCATCCTAGTCCTGCTTTACGGCTCTTAAGCATGGACCGTATCAAAAGCGGGTAAAGAAATCCTTGGTCGTTTTGAGAAAAACATTTTTTGAAACATCTTCGGTCCATTTTGCGTTGACGGGCTATGGAGAAAATGATTTAACCAAGAACTATACGAGTTGTACACAGCGACATATCCCTAGTCAAAAAACACCACATCGACGTTTAAGATGGCTAGGGCATGTAGAGCGAATGGACACATATTCTCCGGCTCGCAGAGTCTTCGATTCCCAGCCAGACGGACGTAGGGCGCAGTTGAGTAAGACCTTGCCTTAAGTGGTGTGACCAAGTAGAAACCGAGATTTGCCAACTTGAAGTGCGCAACTGGAGACAGGTAGATAGGATTCTCTTTAAAATCTGCCCATACCTAGAAGTTATTATAATTATCTAATTTCTTAGCACACATGATGTAGGGCTCGAGTGCTTAACTTTTACTTACGCGTGGCGCTTTGGTGGGCTTTCTCCTCTACTTGCAAATCGACATAAAGGGAATCATTTTAAGTGCATATTTTTTATTTTGAAGGACATATTTTTAGTCCATATTTTCCGTCTTTAAGTTCATAAAAATGTTTGCCCAAATAATAAGTATAAAAGAAAGGACAAGTATAAAAATTTTGAGTAGATGTTATGAAGACCGCATTTGATTTAGCTCTCAAAATTCAACCAAATGATCGCTGAGATTCTGATAGCAATTCTTCTTAACTGCGAACCGACTGGCTTCGAAAAAACCCAAAACATACCGTAAACCATAAAATTAAACTGCATAGACTTGGTCTCCAAGTATTTACTCCTCCTTAACTCTCCTTAACTTTAAAAAACATGCTCCTGGATTTATATCTTCGTTTCCATATCAATGAGTCATAAACTCTTATGATGTAACTCATCATAGGTCCAAGTATGACGTTCAAAGAAACCATCCGATATCCCCTTAAAATCATTCTTCCAGTGCTAGCCGCAGTATGAGAAAATGACAATTAACTCACGTTTATTGAAAACGTTAAAAAAAACTCCCAACTGACAGCTGTCTTCATGTCATCAAAAGTTTTTTACCTTTAATTTTTTATTTGCCAATAACTCAGCCATGTGCAAACAGACTTTGATCGCAACCATAAGTCAAGAGAAAAGCACTCACCCATAACGGATATGTCAAATGGCAGAGCAAAAAAGCTGAAAATCAACTTGAAATTCCACTGACAACGTCAAAATAAAAATCCATCACAATTCCTACACCAACCATCACTAGTACACATGTAGCAGTTTCTCTCTCAGGAGGCTATTAAAAGTTGATCAGCTACGTCTGCTTCCTTTACGGTGCGATGGACCTGCTCCTACTCATAGACATTCTGAACGATGTCACATCAATCTGCGACTCTTAATTTCGATGTAAAAAAAAATCAATACAAAAAAAGGAAACTTGCGATTTCATTCGACGTAAGGATGCGTACAGTAGAAGCATACTCGCGTTCCCACATTTATATTTTTATTTCATTCGTTATTCCTGTCCTTTACGGTTTCGTTTGGCATGATGAGGATATTCGAGGGAGAAAAAAAAAACACCGCCTACGAAGAGGTTTATTTTGTGTTCAAGTCTTTTTTTAACGACTGCCAAGGGGAATAAATTTCATATTTCAACAGTGATTTGACATCAGGCCTTTTCAAGCCCATGAAAGGGAAACATTCCTCAATCACAATAACAGTTTACAAAACCGCTTCATATTGCCAAATGAAAATAAAATTTAAGAATAACGAGTACAATCCTGTGGCTTTGAATGAGTTCAATCATCACCAGGAACAGAAAGTCCTTTCTTTGTGGAAAGTAGTAGAGGCTTTGTATTTTCTTTTTGAGGTGATGGAAAACGTTCTAAGCGAACGACGAGTCAATGGTCGTGTTCCTGGTTTTAGTTTTAGTAAGAAATTTTGATGAAGCTTTGTTCTTATTGGTAAATCGATCATTATAGTCTTGTGACATTGGACGGCAAATGACTGACTAAACGAGTTGAAAATTTACGCATTGGGCACTCTGATATGAGTTTTGCGTAGACTTGTCATAAAGATATTTTTGGTTTCAGTAACCTACCCAACATTTTAGGTTTATTTAGGTTATTTGTTACTTTTTTTTGATAAAGAATAATTATTTTGAATAGATAAAAGTTAATAAGAATCTACTTACTTAAGTGGCGCTATAGTCCGGAATGAACCTGAGCCTCAACCAACATGCCCCTCCAATTAGCCCGGATCTTAGCTAACTGCCTCCAGTTGCGCACTCCTAATTGGTTGAGGTCTGTTTCTACTTGTGCGCTCCACCTAAGCCGAGGTCTTCCTCTACTGCGTCCGACGTCTGGCTGGGAAGCGAAGACTCTGCGAGTCGGAGTATTGGTGTCCATTCGTTCTACATGTCCTAGCCATCTTAAACGTCCAATGCGGAGTTTTTTTTTAGCCAGGGCTATGTCGCTGCACAGCTCGTATAATTCGTGGCTGAATCTTCGTCTCCATAGCCCGTCAACGCAAACGGGACCAAAGATTTGTCGAAGAATTTTTCCCTCGACCAAGGATTCGATACGCTTTTGATACGGTCCATGCTTCAGTGCCGTAGAGCAGGACTACGATGATCAGTGTCTTATATAGGACCTCCTTATTAATTCGAGCGGGAGCTTTACTACTAAATTGCCTTCTTAGCCAGAAGAAACAACGAATGGCAAGAGTAATTCGTCGTTTGATTTCTGAGGAGATGTTGTTGTCAGAGTTAATAGTGGAGCCGAGGTAGACAATGTCCCGTACTACAAAGTTATATCTCTCAATGGTGACGTTCTGTCCAATTCGTTGATGTTGAGTGCCCTTTCGTGTTGACACAATATACTTAGTCTTACCCTCATTTACTCCTAAACCCATTCTTACCGCTTCCTTCTCTATACTAGCAAACGTGGCTATGACATCACGTTGAGTCCCACCAATAATGTCAACATCGTCGGCGTATGCCAGTAGTTGCACCGATTTTTGAAAAATTGTGCCTCTGGTGTTGCTTCGGGAGTTTTGCACAATCCTCTCAAGAATCAGATTAAAGAAGTCAAATGGCAGCGCATCGCCTTGCCTAAATCCTTTTTTGGTATCGAATGTGTCGGTGAGGTCGTTTCCGACCCTGATGGAGCAGCGAGAATTCTCCATCGTCATCCTGCACAGACGGACGGATTTGGGCGATATACCAAAACTAGACATGGGTCTGTATAGCTCGTTTCTATACGTGCTATCGTATGCGGCTTTTAAATTTGTGGTGGGTATCGATTTGGACTTCTGAGGTTTTTCCCAGGATCTGTCGAATTGTGAAGATTTTATCAGTTGTGTACTTTCCTGACCTAAAACCACACTGATAAGGGCCGATCAGGTTGTTGTTAAACGGTTTCAGGCGTTCACATATTACGGCAGAGAGGACCCTTAAGGCGATGCTGAGGAGACTTCTGCCTCTGTAGTTTGAAAAGTTCAGATGGTCTCCTCTTTTGTGGATAACTCAAACGATGCTGAGGTTCCATTTAGCAAACATACTTTCATCCGACCAAATTTTGGTTATAAGTTGGTGAATGTTTCTTACTAAATTATCCCCTCGGGTCCTTTAAAGCTCAGCAGGAAGGCCGACATTTCCGGCAGCCTAGTCAACCTTAAGTTAAGATATTAATCCGTCGGAGCGTACAATTTTCCGCAACGCATAGTACGGCAGTACTGCTTCACTTCACTACAATTCGTAAATAAACTCCGCGATGAATTTGTGTCGGAGGAAATCGGAAAAAGAATGGCACTTAGCTGTCAAAAATTTCACGAAAAATACACCTGAACGCACTTCAACGCAATTTGCCGGCATGCGTTACAAAATGTCGGAGAAATATTCCGAACAGCTTTTCGAAAGAATACCTCGAAGCAAAGATCCTCCGAATCATACAAAATCGTACAAAAAACACAACCCACAACCAGGAGGGTCAGGCCCACATGTTCACCTGAAGACAGCAGGCCAGATATTCATATCCAGGTATGGTAGACAAAAAATCTGCACGTTGTAGAGTAACTAACGATCTTTATGGTTGTGTTTGAGATGCAAAACTTTGAACTTCTCTTAAAAATCTTTCTTTCTAGACCTTGTATACGGTTTTCACACCCGCAATAATACTATTAGCATTTTGACATTTACCAGAGATTCGTGTGAATATGACAACTCCCCCCTCATTGAATATAAACCGACATCATTCAACTGAACTCATTCATCATTGTAAATCGGTTTTTCTGTATAATATGCTTCGTGAATATACCATCTCAGCTTTCTTCGAAAATCAGCAATGCCAAGTACGGGAACACTCCACTTTGAACATCAATCATCTTTTCAATTGAAAAGAATCTTCAACGTATACAAAGACGAATACAATTCCCAATTGAGATGTAGCACATTTGTGTGTGAGAAGGTACACTTTTGTTTTTTTTGTGGTGATGTGTATGTAGGTACTTACTTGTGAATTGTACTTAGTAAATGGATATAATGCAGACTAAATTGGTCACATTTGGATAAGTACTATATTCAAAATAGTTGATTTTATATCCAGGGTAAGACTGAAATGTTGCTTCTGTACTACTACTAACGGGTGATCCAAGTAGAGATACTTTTTTCAATAGCCTTTTTTGACAGATCACGTGTGAGGTGAATCGTGTCATGCTGTCATGTTATTTTTGTTTAGTATTGTTTGGCATTTCATAATGGAAAGACTTACGCGTGAACAACGTTTACAAATTGTTCAACTTTATTATGAAAATTCACGGAATGTGTTTCGTGCACTTCGCTCAACTTATGGTCAACATAATCGGCCTACTGAGCGTACTATTCGCAACACCATCACCCATTTTGAGACCCAGCATTCATTATTGGATAATATTCGACCGAATAGACCACGTCCAGCACGTTGTGAAGAAAATATAGCGGCCGTAGCTGAGAGTGTACACGAAGACCGTAGAGTGTCGATTCGGCGCCGTTCGCAGCAACTCGGACGGACGTATGGAACGACTTGCCGCATTTTACGTCAAGATCTTAAATTGAAAGCGTACAAAATACAGCTTGTGCAACAACTGAAGCCGCTCGACCTTCCCAAGCGACATCGCTTCGCTCTATGGGCTCTTGAAAAGTTCCAAGAAGATCCGACGTTTTCGAGGCAAATTTTGTTTAGCGATGAGGCCCATTTCTGGCTCAATGGGTATGTAAACAAACAAAATTGCCGCATTTGGGACGAAGAGCAACCTGAAGAGATTGAAGAACTGCCACTTCATCCAGAAAAAACAACGGTTTGGTGTGGTTTGTGGGCCGGTGGAATCATCGGTCCATATTTCTTTAAAAATTATGCCGGTGCGAACGTAACCGTCAATGGCGACCGTTATCGTGCCATGATAACCGACTATTTGATGCCTGAAATTGAAGCTCGTGATCTCGGCGACATTTGGTTTCAGCAAGACGGCGCCACTTCCCACACATCGCATCAATCAATGGACTTATTGAGAGAACATTTCGGTGAGCACATAATTTCACGTTTTGGGCCGGTCGATTGGCCACCAAGATCGTGTGATATCACACCGTTAGACTTTTTCCTGTGGGGATATGTAAAGTCAAAAGCTTATGCCGACAAACCCGCTTCGATTCAGGCCTTGGAGGAAAACATCACGCGTGTCATTAGCCAGTTACCAGTCGAAATGCTCGAACGAGTGATCGAAAATTGGACTCAACGGATGGACCATCTGCGACGTAGCAACGGCCAACATTTGATAGACATAATCTTCAAAAAATAAATGCCAAAGAATGTTCTTTCAAATGATAATAAACATTCTCCATTAAATTTGAATTTTCTGTGTTTTTTTCTTTAAAAAAGTAGGGAACCTCGAAATGGATCACCCTTTACATTTTTGAAGGTGGCCCAGTATCTGGTTATATAGTCATAATCCTCCCATTTAACTCAAGGAGGATTTTTATTTTTGATTGGGGATACGATCGGAAAAGATGCATTATAGCTTTCCCTCTTTACTTAATGGGGACTTAAATGAACTTCTTAGCAGATACAATACAGTCACTCCACAGTTGTTAACTCCAAAATTAGAAAGGAAAATACATTCGATGGATTATTTCAGAATACAGCCTTAAAAAAATAACAACAGGTATTGGTCTCTGACCTACTGATTTTGCAGCTTATATTACCAGTAGCACCAGGTTATAAGAGTATAAGTATCCACAAATTAGTATGTCAATATCCAGTTTGTCGAACCTCCAACAATCCGACAGTATGTTCATTGGTGCAATCTTCAGCAATCTTCAAAAAGATGATATTGGTTTTATGATGTTTGCAAATGTCATGTAGCCCCGCATACCAAGGCGTTGCAAAGAACACCAGAATAATGTAGAAAAGATAGAGAAGAGGAGAAGATTCTAATCAGGAAACAGAGAGAACTCCAACCAACTCCAAACATGGAAAAATCTAAGGGTATCACGACGAAGAACACATTTGGCAATTCTACAATCATGTCTATCATAGATTCCGGCGGAATTCAATTTCCCTTCACTTGCTTATTTCACTTTCACTTTAAGGCTTTATCGTAGATTCCGTCGGATACGCTTAGTTGCCGACCTTCAGATTCTCTTATCGACTCAGCTGAATGTTAATCTAAAGATAGATTGTCAATTACTGTGTGCAAATAAACTATTATTCACTCTTATTGTGCAGTCATTTTTGATAAAATTATTGATATTCAGTGCTTTCAAAGAAATAGAATGGACAGTCTTTGTATGTATTTTGAATCATCTGACGATGACGATGAGGAAACCGTACCCTCAGATAAAAGTATGAGGGCATTCTTAAGAGGGACATCAGGAGATATTTTGGAACTACCGAATCAAACGTATGTTGCAGCTTTATTTTGTGATTTAAAATTGACTTTACAAAGAAATTATTTCAGATTTGTCAAAAACTTTCGACTTAACAAAGCGGCATTTTTATATGTTCTGGATGTTCTTAAGGCAGAGCTTAAACCCAACACAAAGTCCTTTTCAATCTCACAAAAAGTGAAATTGGCGGCCTGCCTACGATTTTCTTGCAGAAGGGAGCTACCAGCATGTGGCTGGAAAGGACTATAATGTTTGCATAGCACAATCAACATTTTCGGAAGTGCTAAAAAATGTTCTAGATGTCCTAGAGCAAAAACTGTGTCCCAAATGGATACATTTAAACATGACTGAAGAAGATACCGAAGCGAAGAGATATTCCAGGTGTCGTCATGTGTGTTGATGGGGCACATATTCCTATTAAGATGCCAGTAGAAAATCCACACCTGTATTACAATAGAAAAGGGTTTTATAGCCTTAATGGAATGATTGTAAGTGATTGATTCTTAAATATGAAATGCGCTTATTTTGCTTGCCATTTTTAGGTTTGTGATCACAGGCAGCGGATACGATGTATAGATACAAGTTTTCCAGGGTCCAATCACGACTCCTTTGTATGGAATAGCAGCAACATCAGCACATATTTTTCCAATCGATATGATAATGGAGATAGAAATACAAGGCTTCTCGGTACATTTTTGATTGCAATTTATTTAAAGTAATACATCAATCATTTTTGTTTGCAGCTGACGCTGCACAGAGTGACCAATAACCCATAAAGTTTGGCAAAAATAGGAATATTCAAATTATACCCATATGATGCAGTGCTATGCAAGATCGATAGAGGTATCAATTAGATATACAAAACAGGTTTTGAGAGTATGATAGGTGCGGGGGGGCTAGTTGCAGCGATTCAATCTTCGAACATTGAACCTTTGAATCGTCGTTATTGACAATTTAGCAGAGCGACTGAGTGGTACAAGTGTTAATAATTTTGTGAAAACAGTGTGTACCAATAAAAAATGTTTATGGCGTCATTACCATCAGGTGGGCTTTAGTTTAAGAAAAATAAATATATCTTGAAGTGTTTTGTTTATGTGAAAAAAATGTTTCAAAAACATGTTAATCTAACCACCTAGTTTTTCTGTTATTTATGTAAAGTGGCAAAGTTTTAGTTCACTTAGTTGTGAGATCGGGGTCCGTTTTTTGTGTCGTGTTGTTGTTAATGCTGTAGTGCTTCGTGAACAAAGAAAAAAGAAAAATTATGCATTATATTTTTTTTATATGTTTAAGGATCAGGCAGCTCTGACATTTTTTTGTCAAGGATTTTTTTATATGAAAAAAGAATGAGTCAGGTGCACCAAAGCTGAGTGACCGTGTTTTATTTTTGAAGAATTATTTTAAAAAAACATATGAGAATGCTACAATCCGCTTTGCGGATCGTTTAATACCCTATCCCATCCCATCCTTAAAATTAATATCCCCAAAATGTGGTGTTTATGGTCACAAAGTATTGAAAATGACGTTGTTACAACATATTGTTCAGAAGGTTTATCAAATTCTTTTATGGTTCGACAAAAAACAACGTTTTTCTATTGCATATGCCTTGGGGTAGGGAATACAAATGGTTTTTGTAAAAAAAAACGCCCCTTAACAGTGGGCGTGGGTTAAAATGGTCTATTGAGGAAATGTTCATATTAATACTACCAATGATTGTGCATCAACATTTTTTTCGAAAATTTAAAAATTTTACTAAAAAACGTTTTTTTTTTTGTAAAACGCCCCCAAAAAGTGGGCGTGGCGAAAACTTTATATTGACGAAATATAGATAATTTGATTCTCTAAATATACTGCTCGGACCCTTTTTTTAAATTCTTTACGGTTTGGCAAAAAAAAAAGTTTTCCTAAGAAGGGGCGTGGCAGTGGGCGGATTTTAAAAGTGTTTACACTTGTTATGGTGACACGGACAAGGATCCTATATACCGAATTTCATTATCCTAGCTCAAAATTTAAGGCCCAAAAATCGGTGACGAACAGACAGACAGACGGACGGACGGACAGACAGACATGGCTAATTCGACTCAGCTAGCGATTCTGAGTCGATCCATATACTTTGAGCAAAATTATTTCTCTATGTTACAAACTATGTATGAAAACTAATATACCCCTATGGGATAGGGTATAAAAAAGCGCAAGCTGTCCTAAATCCAAAAGTTATGAGCTTAATGGAAAAATATCTCATTATACCACGAATTCTACTTATCTTATCCTAAATCTAATTTCGTTGAATCTTCAGACAGGTCAAAGCTCTTGAAAACTCAAGATCTGCGCTGTATGTATTCAACTGTTGAACTTTGTTATGCCGCACAAATGGGTCTGCGACCGACAGGTAATGTTGTTGCTTCGAAACTACTGAAAGAAGTTACCAGTGCAACAGCGAGTAGCACAGCGATCGGTAAGGCAGTCAGTAAGCATGAAACCACTGAACAGGTCCAGCTTTCACCGGAAGAAGCTTTATCAATGTTTATAGATGCTCAACTTACAATGCACCAATACAATATTATTAGGAGTATAGACAAGGCGCGATTTCCGTCATACAAACTGATTCAATGTGCTAAAGGCCATTGCTTCCCTGATAAGACATCGATTTCAATCACTGACTTATCAGCAGAGATAAAACTTCATGCACTGCTTGATCATACAACTGTTCGTCTGATGCATGTTCAACATGAAGTTATTCAAAGTCAAAGAAGTTTACAAACATAGTTTTAATAACTTAATGGGGTTTCGATGGCTCGTCTGGCCAGTCTGAATTTAAGCAGAGGTTTGCCAGTTTTAAAGTAGGATGCCAATGCATCCTACTTTACACAAAGTTTTTATTCATGGGCCAATAATTATAAAGAAAGGATTACTTCTAAGTTCCAATAGGGCAATTAAGTGAGGAAGCGCAAGAGGCCAACCATAAAATGTTTAAAAGGTACAGGGACAATTTTTAACGGACATTTTCGCGTGAACAAACTTACGAGGATATACTCCATCGACTTCTTGTTTCTTCAGATCCTCTCATCACAAGTATGCACAAACCCAAAATAAAAAAAAAAAATTTTGACTTAGATGTTTTGCAATTATTGGAAACTCGTGACATTAATATTGCACATTTATCATTGCCACCTGTAGAACTCGATTCCTACATTGATGACTAATCAAATTAACTTGTTGAATTTGTTTAGTTTTGAATTAATTTGTTTATATTAAATTCATTTGCTTTTTCTTATTTTTTTATTTATTTATCTCTATCTCTGCAGTCTTAATAAAAAACGAGATTGAACACCATATAGAAACCAAATTCCAGTCATGTGCGATTCAAGGGATCTCCATAAGAATAAAAACGAACAGTGGGCAGATATCAGTTGCATCAGTATACTGTTCCCCTAGCTATAGAATACAGAAAAATGACTTTAAAAGTCTTCTAGATATATTTCACAATAGATTCATTGCGGGAGGAGATTTTAATACCAAAAATAAGTATTGGGGATCTAGACTAACGAATACTAGAGGAAGAGCTTTACTTGAATCAATTAAAGAATGTGGCAGTAAATATCATTCGGCGGGAAAACCTACCTACTGGCCAACAGATAGGAATAAAACCCCAGATATTGTCGACTTCTTTATAACAAAAAATATCTCCTCAAATAATATAAATGTGGAAGAACGGCCAGACCTACAGTCAGATCACTCTTCAATACTTTTCACACTTGGCGATAAAATAATAATGAAAGAACAAAGTCCAACACTAGTTAATAAGCTAACTGACTGGAGCTACTTCAGAGAGAAGTTGGAAGAAAATACCCAAATGATAGCTATTGAAACAGAAGAGCAAATAGAAAAAGCAGTGCAATTATTTACACTCAATATACAAAAAGCTGCATGGGCTGCAACTCCAAAAATAAAAAACAAAATAAAACAAAATTCATACCCTCCTGTAATATGTGAAATTATTGCAGCAAAGAGAAAAGCTAGAAAACGTTGGCAACAAACAAGGGCGCCAATTGACAAAAACAAACTAAACAGGCTAAATAGTAAACTCAGAAAATCAATAATTGAATTCAGAAATGAGTCACTAAAAAAATACCTTACAGGCCTAACAAATGATGCTAGTACTGACTACTCGCTCTGGAAGGCAACAAAGAAATTGAACAGGCCAACAGCTCACATCCCACCAGTGAAAACCAGAGAAGGAAACTGGGCAAAAAGCAGTCAAGAAAAAGCAACTACTTTTGCTGAGCATCTTGAAGGCGTCTTCCAACCATACGAAGATAAAGACTATCAAGGAATGGAAGAAACGTGCCAGGAAGATGTACCAATTCGACCGGTTACGTCTAAAGAACTTGCCAAAGAAATAAAAGAAGGTATAAACATAAAAAAGGCCCCAGGGTTTAATTTAATAACGGGGGAAATTTTAAAACAATTCTCAAAAAAAAATACTGGAACATCTAGCGCAGATCATAAACGCTGTATTTAGATTAAGATATGTACCAAGCATAGGGAAGGTCGCGGAGGTTATAATGATTCCAAAACCAGGTAAACCACCTAGCGAAGTAACCTCATATAGGCCAATATCGATACTACCAATGCTGTCCAAGCTATTCGAAAAGATGCTGGTAAAACGCCTGCAAAATATTATTGTAGACAAATCGCTAGTACCGAGCCATCAATTTGGGTTCAGGAATAAACACTCAACAATTGACCAAGTGCATAGAATCACTGATAAAATTGAAAATGCTTTTGAAGAGAAAAAAGTATGCTCTACAGTATTTCTTGATATATCACAAGCTTTCGACAAAGTATGGCACAAAGGATTGATCCATAAATTACAAAAGCAACTGCCGAAGCAGTATTCAAAAATACTGGAGTCGTATATTCTACAGCGATTTTTCAGAATTAAACAAGAAACAATATACTCAACATTAAGAGAAATTAAGGCTGGTGTACCTCAAGGCAGTGTTTTAGCTCCAGTACTATATCTCCTATTCACTAGTGATCTACCAGAAAGTGACGAAATCACTCTAGCTACCTTTGCAGACGATACTGCTATACTTTTTGTAGGAGAAACTGTCGAAATAGCTACAAAAAAGCTTCAAAAGGCAGTAAACAATATCTCAGAATGGACTAAAAATTGGCAGATCAGATTAAATGACCTGAAGTCAGTTCATATAAATTTTACGTTAAAAACTGTACCACACATTCCAGTATACATAAATAGTAATGTAGTGGAATATTCAAATACTGCTAAATGTTTAAGGATGACTCTAGACGCCAAACTGCGCTGGAAAGCCCACGTAAAGAAAAAAAGAGATGAGTTAAACATCCGCTATAGTAAAATGTATTGGTTTATTGGGAGATACTCACCCTTATCCAACTACAATAAATTATTGCTATATAAGCAATTTCTTAAACCAGTATGGACCTATGGGCTCCAGCTGTGGGCATGCACATGCAAGACAAACTTACTAAGAATACAAACCTTCCAAAACAAAGTACTACGGAGCATAGTTAACGCACCGTGGTACATACGTAACACCGATCTACATAGAGATCTATATATTGAAATGGTTGAAGATGAAGCTAAAAAAGTAACTCTAAGACACAGAGATAGGCTTCTCAGCCATGTTAATTTAGAAATAGCACAGCTTTTAAGAACCGACAATATAGTCAGGAGATTAAGACGGGTTAAACCCCTTGATCTATGTAGCTAAAAATATATATAATTTAAAAAAAAAAGAAAAAAAACAAGAAATACTGAAACTAAGGTACAATTTCAAACAAAACTTCCGACCAACGTCGGAATTTCTTTTAAATTTTATATTTTTATAAAATATAATACATGTGAAAAATAAATTGCTGATTAGTCTAACGACTAGGTGCGATTCCTTGAAGACATACAAAAGTCAGTCTTCGGGAGGTTTTTTAGATCGGGTTAAAGTCCCTCACTATTGGAGAAGGTTCCCTCGCGATAAAACCTCTGCAATGTCTTTCGATGATTTTTCCTTCCAGCGAACCCCACAAAAAAAAAATCTCTATATGAAGTTTTTTTTTTCTTTTTTTTTGTACTAAATATGTTGCTAAAAGTAATACATATGTACACTGGAATTAATAAATTGTATTAATATAACGAAATGTTTTTTTTTTCAAACAAGGAATATATGAAATTCTTTTGAAATGCAGATATATAAATTATGTTCTGCCTTAATTTGCAATTGAATATTTGTGAATTGATTAAAATATTTTTTTTTCGCAATTTGAGTTAATGAAAAAATTAATTATAAAAAAGAGAAATATGTGAAAAAAAATGTCCGAAAAAGAAAAGCCAAAAAAGTTTAAAAACCCTTTAACTTGGGAATCCTTGGTACCCCCCTCATACAATTTTTCGTTTGTCTCTATTCAAGGTATCATTTCCATAAAAAAAAATTAAACAAATAATTTTTGCCAACTTTTCATATGATTGGCCACTCTGTGCGCTGGATAGATTTTATCTAACGATCTATAAATCCTTTTAAAAATTTCATTGAAGGATTTTGCATTTGATTTCTTTTCGTCTAATGCGTTGACAAATTCCTTATACAAGTTCGTTTGTATGTCCAATTGGGTTTGCAAAAGTGTTAGTTTTGTGTCATTTTCCATTTTCCATTTTTGATTTTTTATTTACTTTTGTACTAACAGATTTTACAGATTTCGAATTTGTACATACAATGGAATCCTCCTGAAGGAATTCGTCAACGGAGTCCATTTGTACATTTGAATCATTATGTTGAATTGATTCCTCCTGAACGAATTCGTCAACAGATAATTCGTCATCAATTTTGCGTTTTTTTATGCGAGGCTGTCGCTCATTGCACAATACCAGGACATTGCGTGGTGGACCAAACGAGAGAGCGTTCTGCAGTAAATTGCACCAACTTATTTGGACCGCCACCTGTTGCTTGAATCTCCTTCTTATTCGATGATAATTTTTTCTTCAAATAGGACTTGTGGTCACTCCAACCTGGAATGTTTTTCATCACTGAAATGAATCAAAATTATGAAAATAATATGTCTTCTTATTTTCTTCCACTCAAAAACTTCTTTCTTTGGAGGTCCTAAACTATTAAGTCTTCTTTGTAGTTCCATCCAATAATTCCTTACAATCTCTTGTGGCCTTGTGCACATATTTTTGGCAATATCGGGCTTCTGCTTAATCGATTTAATCAGCTCTTTAAACTGATCTCCATTATAATTTGTTTTCCTGCCTAATGTTGCAAATTAATGGGTATTTAGATTAATGAAATTGTATTTTAAACAAAATATAACGGGTCCGCCATCTAACGTTCTTTTTTTCAAGTAGTGCTTATTTCGTGAATGGTAACACTTAGCTCATGTCTGATTTGACAGATAATTAGTTTCATCCTTCCGCTGAACAAATATGGTTGTGTGTACGCTTGAACAACGCTGGGAAGTATTGCGACATTACTTTGAAAATCATGGTAATGTTGCAGAATGTGTGCGAAAATTGCGTACGGATTTTGAAAGAAGAGAAGCACCGTCAGCTCCGTATGTTCCCTATCTTGTGAAAAAAGTGAAAGAAGCTGGCATCCTCATCGATAAACCAAAGCGTGAAAAGCCAAAAACAGTGCGTACACCCGAGAATATTGCTGCTGTGGCAGAAAGTGTGCGTGAATCGCCATCAACATCAATTCACCGTCGTTCTCAACAATTTAACATTTCGGGGACATCATTGAGACGAATTTTGCATAAAGACCTTGGTATGACGCCATACAAAGTCCAATTGGTTCAGGAGTTGCAAAATTGAAGAGGAGGATATTAGCAACATTTGGTTTCAACAGGACAGCGCTACGTGCCACACAGCCGAAGCTACACTCGATGTTTTGAGCCCTGTTTTTGAAGATCGCATTATCAGCCGCAGAGCTGATGTCGTTTGGCCACCTCGGAGCTGCGATTTGACACCATTGGACTATTATTTGTGGGGTGCCGTAAAAGATAAGTGTTACCCCGACAAGCCAGAGATAATTGACGCTTTAAATGACAATATTCGTGAAGCCATTGGTGAAATACAGCTGCACACAATCGAAAATGTGCTTAAAAGTTGGACCGATCGTGTAGGCTACTCTGCACGGCCAGCCGAGGCAGCCATTTGAATGAAATTATTTTCCATTATTAACCGGAAAGATTGTACTTTCAAATAAAAAAAGAAATTTGAGAAAATATACAGCATTTTCAAAAGTTATTTGGCGGACCCTTTACTTCACTTCTTACATGTTTTCCGAATTTATTAATAATTTCCAAAAATAACAGCCAAATCCGCAATGAAACAACAGCGAATGGGATATGTCACAATTTGTATGGGGAGTTTCGTTTCGTTCGATTTTTATGAACTAGTGATAAACACCTACATAACCGACAAGTGAACTGTTCCCTTTTGAATTTCATTACGGATTCTACGATGACAAGAAGATACTTTTCGGGGAATGTTCGCCCCGCGCGCCGGTTTCCACGATAAGAGTCAAATACAAGTTTCTTTTTAAAAATGCAATAACATGAACAAAATTATTTTTTTTTCATGTGCTATGGCTTTTTTAGTAAGAGCAAACATTCTCATTAATAATGAAACACAACGTTGTTCAAGTGTCTGCATCGGCTGGCTTCGCAGAAGCGCATTCTGTTAGCTGTCACCTGTCACTCTAATTTTCCAAGACCTTGTTTTCGGTTTCGAGCAGTAACTCACGGATTGCTTGGATGATGTTGGCATTAAATCCTTGACTCTTTTCGGGATTGTTGGCATAACATCGGTTCTTCAGGGTTCCCCACGAAAAAAAAGGTCCAAATCGGCCAATTGACATAGCCAAGACGACTGATAACACGATTTGGGAATTTGGTGAGCAAAATATCGATTGTGGCATGGACTTTATGGCATGGCGCGCTATCCTGCTGACCAAAGGTCATCCAAATTCATGTCTTCAAAATAAAAATACAAATTTTTGGCGCAACAGGCTCGTTAGTACCCAGGGCCTAGCTTTCTCACAACCATTCATGTATGCGTCTGTACTTCTTGCACCTTCTTGTGGGACCTCCTGTTTTATGCCGACTCCGAACGGCTAAGTTAAGATAAGCTATTCTTGACAATTGATACTACTCGGATGATTTGTCGGATCATCACGAGAGAAGAGCCAGTGAAAAATCATTTAGGTGTTGCTACGGCTGGGAATCGAACCCAGACCTTCTGCGCGGCAGTTCATCGCACTAACCATCGCGCCACTGAACCCTCCTACTCCTTCAATTTCAGTAAAGAAAAAAGTCCGTTAACATGGCTTTGTAACGTCCACCATTGACCGAAACGTTGTTCCCAACCACCACTCGACAATCTGCACCAAACTGTCACTCTCTGTGAATACATCGGCTTCTCGACAATAACTTGCGGGTTTTCCGATCCCCAGATGCGGCAATTTTGTTTGTTTACGTAGCCGCTGATATGAAATGCGCCTCGTCAGAAAAGATGATTTTTCGTCTAAAATCGTTTTCCAATTCAAGCTGCTCTATGGCCCAAACTGCGAATCGATAACGAAGCTGATGGTCGTGCATAATCAATTGCTGAGTCAATTGGACCTTTTAAGCCGAAAATCCGAGATCTTTGTGCAGAATTCTTCTCAGACTATGAAATGTTGAGCTTTTGAGATCGATGGTGAGTTAACGTTCGTGAAGGTGCAGTGAGATAAGGCCATATAAAGAAGGCCCAAGCAAGGCGTTTGCATAATGGTTGCAAAGCCATAGTGGTCTTATGTAGCTTTTCGAAAGCTACCCCGAAATATGGCTTCATAACACTTTTTAAAAGCGTCATAAGGCCATATTTTGAAATGGCTGTCGGCTACAGCTGCCACATTCTCGTCTATAGACAGTACGACGACGGGGACCATGAGTGTTGTCCACTAGCATACCAGTCTCACGATTTTTTTGCACAAACTTGCTTACAGCAGGCGCTGTGGGAGATTCATCTCGGCCAAAATGTGTTTTCAAATAACGCAATGTTATGAAATATTTTGTCAACTACAACATAATCCAATTACGATGGATACCTCCAGGTAGGTAGGTAGGTAGATGTGGCGGCGTGAGCCCAAGTAGAATTTATGTGCCTTTTTGTTAACACGACTCGTGTGACCTTTATTATGATTACTGTGGATGTGATGCAGGCAATCTCTATATCCAGCCTGTGAGGTTTGAAAATGGATAAGATCTTGTATCCTTTTACCCGACATGTCGCTAAGGTTGTCGAAGAATGGTTGGTCTAATGCAAGCAATCTGGATCCTGCTAGTGCTGGACATTTGCAGATGAAATGTGAGAGAGTTTCTTTCTCCTTTGCGTTCCCGTAACTGCTGGTTGTATGGGATCCCTATTTTGACCGCATGGTCTCCAATTGGCCAGTCCCCCTGACTATCGCCGTAATTCTTACGATATCTGAGCGGCTTCTATTCAGTAGGTCGTTAGTTCTATTCTTGTCGTAGGTAGGTCATACCTTCACAATTTGTAAACCTTCTCCATTTGGAGTCGGCCTTCTTCAGAAAGTATGAGTGGATTTATCCCTTAAACGCACCTAGCGGGATATAAACCCTCTCCGCAAGTGAGCCATGTAGAGCAGAGTCTTGCCTGGCCAGCTCGTCTGCGAGCTCGAGAAGTGTGACCGTTAAGCGTTCGCTCAGGCGGGCAAGTTCGTTCCGGCATTCCTGTACCAGCTAGGAGGATGTGGTAGCCGGGTTGATGGACTTAATGGCAGCTTGAGTATATATGAGGATAGCAATATTTTGCTTTTGCATAGTGTCACGCCCCAGTAGCGTTTAAGCCTCTCGGATAGCCATTAGTTCCGCCTGGAATATACGAGCAAAATCCGGTAGGCGGTATGATACTGATATTTTCGGTGATTCCGAGTAGACACCGAAGCCCACACCACAGTTCGTCTTAGATCCGTCGGTATTAACGACCGTGAAATCAATTACTACTTCGTTACTCTTCCACTGAGATTTGGTAGCAAAGCCTTCGCGAAGCCTTTTTTGAAGCTTAGTGTGGGTGTGATGTAGTCAGTTGAAAACGTGACAATGCCGTTTGCTAACGAGTCCAGGATATTGCTGTGGCCATATGGCCTTGCAAGTTCAGCATCCTGGCTTCTTGAGTCTTACTGAGCTGCATTGTGTGGTATCTTTAATATGTAGGTCGAGATGCAAGAGATACAATAGCACAGTAAGGGCATCCGTTGGCGCCGACCTTAGTTCGCCCATGGTGCATATGCTGGCTGTTCTTTGCAGCCTTTTTAATTTTGTGAGGTTGAAGCCTTTACTTACGGACATACTACAGCTGTGTATATCCACAAGGTCATCTTTGGTAAAAGCCCCCACTTCTTTCCAAAGGTTTTGCTGCAAGCATAGAAGGCAACACACGCTTTCAGTTTTTTCAGTTAAGTTTTGGGGCAAGCATGATACCCAAATATCTAGCACTGGAAAATAGTGTGAGTGGTTGGCCATTTAGATGGGGGAGGCTGAAATCGGGTTTTTGGTTTTGGTGGTGAATAGCAGCAATTCCGTTTTTCTCGGGTTTACACCGAGGCCACAACTTGTAGCCCAGGTGCTAACCTTGTATAGAACAGCCCCCATGATTCCGCTTATCACGGAGGGGAATTTTCCTGACACCACGTCATCTGTATACGATACAATTTTGACCCGTTTCTCGTCTAGTTTAACTAGAATTTTATTCATAATCATTAGAGGTGAGATGTCGCCGCCCTGTGGCATTTCTCTATGGGCGAATTTCGTTAAATGACTGTTGCCAAGCGTTTCCTGGATTGTTGCCGAGCATAGAGACTGCCCATTGGCTACTAGATTCTTCTATAACCAACTCGATCAGAGATTCAAGAATAGCTCAGTGAGGAAAATGTTGAAAGCTCCCTTTATGTCTAAGAAGGAGGCTAGGGTGTATTTTGGACACCTCCAATCATGATTACAAATAGTAGGTACAACAAAATGTTCATTACCAAAAGTTTGCTCAAAGATAATTTTTTTTGTAATTCTAATGGAAAATGAATGGAAATATGTTTTTTTTTTAAATCCCTTTTATTTTAATAGACACAGCAAAAGCCCAATTTTTGTTTATACCCCTACAAAAACGTCAAAATTAAGCCTGTGGATACAATTTTAACGCAATTGGCATTTCTCCTAAGTTTTTGAGGGGATGGCCCAACATATCATAAAGTACGGACTGAAGTTAGGGCTGTTTGACATCAGCAGACTCGTCAAAGGCATCTTTCAAACGATTAGTCTGGGCTAAGTCTCGCATGCTATTCAAAAACTATTATCATCCACCTATGAATCTTTTGGGATAAAAGGTAACTTAGATTGAACCATTTTTAATATATAGGAACGTTTATCCGAACCTTGTAGAACCATGCCAATCGATTGGTCCTTTGTATTTTACTCTGGATAACACTTCCATTCATCAAAACGGCAAATTGTATGGATATGGAGAACTATCGAAAATACTTTACAAGCACACATACGCCTAGGTTCCTTTGATAAGATACCAACAAAAGATTCTTATTAAATTTCAAGAGTTCCTGTATCCCAGGACGAACAATTATACTGGTCCAGCTTATAAATTATTAACTTAATGCAGGTCATTTCCATTGGCCACAATGATGGTGGGAATATTAAAATAACCCCACCCCATTGTGGTTAAATGCAAGTCACGCAAATACCGCCGTTCGGATGCATTTAGATCCCCGCTGTTTGATTAGGTTTAGATTTTAATTGACGCCATACATATTGCAATTCAAATTAAATTTTGCTTATTCGTTGAATACCAAATTACACTAAATGGACTTGCTTAGTAGTTGTGCAAATTATCTGATTAAATTTTGAATTTCATGCATATTCACAGAGGATGTTATTAATTTTTTGGCATAGCTAGTGCTTTGAAATGGTTAGCATGTTAGTTTCTGTTGGTGGACAGAAGTTAGTTGACAGGTCCCTTAGAGTTCTTATTAAATCGTGCATTTCCTTGCCTCTTGGGATATATATATAAACAGACAGTTATTTAATACAATCCCGGCCATATGTCATCTTAGTATCAATCTCACGATTCATGAAAACAATCATCGCAGCTTCATCTTCAGGTGGCATTATGCTTATGAACCCTACTCACAGACGCAGAATGGAATCTGACAGGTCAAGCAATAAACAAAATAACTCGCATGGATTGTCGTCTGGGAATTCATAAATAAAACAGAATTTTATTTCCTAGTAATGGTGTATCCTTTGCCTACACTCTTGTCCATTCCAGTTCGAAGGAATGATATATTTTTGTTCATTTGATTTCAACTGGCAGCAGTTGTTGTGAGGAATTTTTTTTTTGTTGTATACTCAATGCTGACAAGTGATATGGTTGCCATACTACCGCACATAATTGACATTGACGAGTTACATATTTTCTGCTGTGAGAAATTATTTTCAATTCTACAGTCATCGCTTATTAATAGCGGTATGACAGATTTGTATTTTTGGTACACATCAGTTAGATTGTCACTTAATGCCTTCACAATTGATTCAAAATAAATGCACTCTGTTCAAGGAATAGGAAATAAAAACCTATTAACTCATTAAGACCTAATTTTACCTCTTAGGGATGGAATTTCGAAAAATCAGAGGTTATCTATGGCAAGGATAGGAATGCACTGCCAAATTGTTATAAATGTCCAATAATTCATAATGGACCAAATATTAGTTGGAATTTTTAGATGTTTAGATTTATTTAGATTTATTTTTAGGATGTTTAGATTTATCCAGTCTTTTATACATGCCTTGTATAATTTCCGTAGTTCCATATCCTGAGAAAATATATAAAATCTCTAAGAAAAGTTTGTACGAGCTTCTCACAAAGATGGGCGACAGCGGAAGTAGAAAAAAAATGAGAAGGCTACAATCCGCTGTGCGGATCGTTGAATACCCTATCCCATCCCATCTGTAAAACTAATGCCCCCAAAATGTGGACATGGCTTAAAACACGATGGGGATTAAATATAGAAAATGACAGTGTCACAACAAATTTTAAAATTTTACCGAAAAATGTTTTTTTTTTTTATTTAAAACGCCCCCAAAAAGTGGGGGTGCCAAAAAACTTTATATGAATGAAATAAAGATATTACGATTGTCTTAATACGCTTCTTAGACCTTATTTTAAAATTACTTACGGTTTGTCTAAAAACTACGTTTTTCTAAAGAAGGGCGTGGCAGTGGGCGGATTTCAAAAATTTTTAGTCTAGTTCTGTAGGCAGAGACGAGGATCCTATATACCAAATTTCATTATCCTAGCTCAAAATTTAAGGCCTAAAAATCGGTGACGTACAGACGGACGGACGGACAGACAGACATGGCTTAATCGACTCAGCTAGCGATTCTGAGTCGATCCATATACTTTGAGGTATATGTAGCAAAATTATTTCTCTATGTAACAAACTAAGTATCAAAACTAAAATACCCCTATGGGATAGGGTATATACATATGAGAGGCTACAATCCGCTGTGCGGATCGTTGAATACCCTATCCCAGCCCATCCTTAAAATTAATATCCTCAAAATGTAGGCTTTATGGCGATGAAATACAGAAAATGACATTGTCGCAAAATATTGTTCAGACAGTTTATCAAAATCTTTTGTGGTTCGACAAAAAACGTATTTCTATTGCTAATGCCTTGGGATGGGGTATACAATTGGTTTTTGTAAGAAAACGCCCCCAAAATATGGGCGTTGGTGAAAATGATCTATGGACAAAATGTTTAGATTACCATTGCGGAAGTATTTGCATCAAATTTTTTTTCGAAAGTTTAAAAATTTGGGCAAAAAGCGTTTTTTACTAAAAACGCCCCCAAAAAGTGGGCGTGGCAAAAAACTTTGTGTGGACGAAATATAGATATTAGGATTGTCTAAATATGCTGCTCAGAAACTTTTTTGAAATTCCTTACGGTTTGGCTTAAAACTACGTTTTCTAAGAGGGGGCGTGGCAGTGGGCGGATTTCAAAATGTTAACACTTGTTCTGCTTCGTCGGCCAGAGAGTCCATATACCAAATTTCAACACTCTAGCTCAAAATTTAAGGCCCAAAAATCGGTGACACACAGACGGACGTACGGACGGACAGAGATACATGGCTTAATCGACTCAGCTAGCGAATCTGAATCGATCCATATATGTATCGAAATTATTTCTCTATGTTACAAACTTAATGTCAAAACTAATATACCCCCCTATGGGATAGGGTATACACAGATTGAACGAGAGAGGCTGCAAGATGAAAATAAAAATTTGTATGGTATGGTCTGATTGTTTCGGATGTGATGACGTAGTCAGATTTGATGATGTAGTCAATTGTATAACGCTACTTTTGGCTAAGATTGCCTTTTAAATGTTTAGTCTATGTTTGTCGAGGATAGCTTTAACTTTATCGAAATTTGGGAGTCCTTCCGAAAGGTGGAGCTTGTAGCTTTGGTCGGATTTTGTGAGTTGTTTATAATGAAGAGTGCATATCATCACACTGAAGGTCTTGCAGAAGGGACTAATGGCGATATCTGCGTGATTGTCTTTTTTACTCAAAATGGCTGCAGTGGACTAGTGGTTAGTAAGTTGGACTACCAAGCGCGGGGTCCCTGGTTCGAATCTCGAAAGTAACAATGCCAACGGTTTTTTGTTTTAATGCTAAACCTCTTGCGAAATGCTGACAAACATCCAAGAGTAACACTGCTATAAAAGCACCAACGGCAATTGTCGTTGCTGCGTCATGGCTAGGAAAAGTATTAATGTATTTTTTCAACTCAGCAACGATGACCTAGCAGTAGTCCTGTGGGAAAGGAAAGATTCAAAGCCGTTGATTCTCTCCTCAGCCTACATGCCATACAACTCGGAAGCTCCACCTCCTCCCATTGCTATAAAAGACCTCGTCCGACATAGTAACACCAGCTGGGGCAGTAGTGATATAAATACTAGAAGTGAGTCCTTATTCCAATATATTATCAAACATAGCTTATTAATTCATAATCTTGGTAATGAACCCTTTTTCATCATAAAAATCGTAGGGAAATCTTAGACCTAACACTTTCCTCTAACTCTGTCACCCTATCAGTCTCAGACTGGAGGGTATCAAATTAACCTAGCTTTTCAGATCACAGTATTATACAGTTCTCACTACTTGAAACGTTAGCTAACATCGCTCCGTTTCTTAACCCCAGAAAGACAAACTGGGACATCTTCATCTCCGAAGTCTCCGAGCACACATTAAGTAGTGTCGCACGAAACCAAACAGATGTTGACACAAACGTCAACGAACTCGTCTCAGTTTTTAAGAACGTTTTTCAAAAGCGTGCCCACTAAGCAAAAATACAAAAAAAGAAAAAGAAACAAAGCCACTGGTGGTCTAGGGAACTGGCCAGCCAACGAGCGAACTCTTCAAAATAGCAAAAAGGTCAAACGTAGAAACAGACTGACACTCTTATAGAACCAGCCTCTGTAAATTCAAAAAAGAGATCAGAACGGCCAAAAGAAAGGCTTGGAAAGAATTCTGCAGCAGTATCGAGTAAAACAATGAATCTGCCAGATTGAGGAAGATGCTATGAAAAGAAGCAAGTAGCCCAGGTTTTCTCAAAAATTCAGCAAATGAATATACAGAATCAACCGCTGAAACCCTGAACCTTCTTTAAAGCGCACACTTTCCAAACTACGAAACTGTAGAGGAAAATGCCATCGTAAGTACAAAAACAGACCACACATCGGACAACATGTGTGACAACTCCCTCATTAATACGATAGTGTACAAGGAAAAAATTGGATGGACCATTCAGCCGGCCCTGACGGCATAACCCCTATCATGCTACCAAATACTCCTATTCACATAATGCCAACACTGCTCACCATCTTCGGTGCATGTCTAAAACTAAACCACATGAAGTTAAAGTTATATTCATACCAAAGGCAGGTAAATGCAGCCACACCGTAGCCAAAGATTTCAGAAAAATAAGCCTGTCCTCCTTCCTACTGAAAACGATGGAACGATTACTCGACATCCAAATACGTAGCAACCTGAATCCAGGTTACCTATCTGTAAGCCAACACGCCTATATAAAGGGTAAATCGGTGGAAACGACTCTACACGAAGTAGTTCGCTCAGTAGAAAATTCACTGCACTGCAAAGAATATACGTTAGCAGCCTTTCTAGATATAGAAGGACGTTACAACTGAAGCAATTGCTGAGGCGCTTACCAAAGCTGAAATAGGAACGGTTTCTAGCAATTGGATCTTAACCATGTTCAATAACCGGATCATTTCGTCAACACTAGGCGATTATACCAAAAGGATCACAACGTCAAGAGGTACCCCCCAGGGAGGCGTACTATCCCCACTCCCCTGGCTACTAGTAGTCAACGAGGCACTTAAGAAGCTAGATATCACTGCAATAAAAACAGTGGCATACGCTGATGACGTAGTCCTCATGGCGTGCGGAAAATTCCCACCGACACTGAGTGAAATTATGCAAAGAAGTCCCAATATACTCAGCAAGTGGGCAAAGTCTTGCGGGCTGGGTGTAAACCCAAATAAAACATAACTGGTTCTCTTTACAAAGAGGAGATCGATCCCAGCATTTCCGGCACCGTCTTTGGAAGATTCGACTCTCTCATTGTCAGCAAGCGCGAAATATCTGGGGGTGGTACTTGATAGTAAACTGAACTGGAATCTAAACGTTGATGAAAGAGTAAAGAAAGCAAATATTGCCCACTATAGCTGCAACAGAATCTGCGGCAAAAAATGGGGCCCATCCCCGAAGGTCACAAAATGGCTATACACAGCCATTGTCAGGCCAATCCTAACATACGGTTGCTTGGTCTGGTGGAATGCTATGAAAAAAGCAAAACATATGACCAA
The DNA here is from genome assembly GCA_932526625.1 of Rhingia campestris. Lineage (NCBI taxonomy): Eukaryota > Metazoa > Arthropoda > Insecta > Diptera > Syrphidae > Rhingia > Rhingia campestris. Next base: position 36,345,819 of record OW052185.1, on the reverse strand, counting down.
GCTTACGATAGTTCAAAGGACAGCATGCATACTCACGACAGGAGCCATGCGCACTAGCCCCACAGTAGGGTTAGAAACAATCCTAAACATAACACCAATTGACTTATAAATCAATGACACAGCAGCCAAAAGAGCAGCAAGACTCAAAGAATCGGGCACTGTACTCACGAAGCCTTTTGGCCATAGCTCAATATTAAACTCAATGGCATATGCGGATGTAGCATCTGACTTCATTATCCCATACCACGGCTTTGATACTAATTACTCTATCAGAATACCAAGCAGAGACGAATGGTCTTCAAACAATGTGTATCTAACATTGAAATAGCAATCTATACCGACGGATCCAAAATGGAAGTCGGAGTGGGCTCTGGTGTCTACTCTGAAAAAATCGGGCTAGCTACATCCTTGAGATTAGCAAACTCGTGTAGTGTATTCCAAGCTGAGATCCTGGCCATACTCGAAGCTGCCGAATCGGCTAGGGTATTGGACATATCACATGAGTATATCTCCATCTACGTGGATAGTCAAGCGGCCATTAAAGCTCTGGCATCCAATATAGTAAAACCACGGGTAGTTGTCACTGCCGAGAAGAGCTGAAGGCTCTTTGTAACCAGAACAAAGTCCAAATTATCTGGGTGCCAGGACATAATGACATAATAGGAAATGAGAAAGCAGACGAGCTAGCCAGACTCGTCCAGTTGCATTTCCCTAGCTGATAAAATGGTCAATCCCCCGCTAGCATCTAAAAAAAGCAACCATAACAAGATGGCAAAATACAATTACTTGTAAACACACAAAATCTCTCTGGCCGGAGTTAAGCGGCAGCAAATCAAACAGGCTAATAGCTTTGAATAGAGCATCTATTTCTATAGCGGTGAGAGTGATAACAGGTCACAACCAGTTTGGTAAGCAATCCAATAAGATAAAACAGACTGGTGCGAACCAACTTTGCAGGAAATGCAGCGACCCTGACGTCGAAAAGAGGTCTCACACCTACCTGCGATCAGTGGCAGCCGTTTAAAAATACTAGGCAGCCTTTACTTCGATGACCTAAGTGCCCTAATGACTATCCCAATAGCGCTGATAGTCCGTTTTTGTAGCAGATCAGGATGGAGCAACTAGCTCTTTGAGGCTGAAGGAGCAACACAGACCAGCACCACATAAGTATCACTAGCGAACTTAACCAGGTATCCTCTTTCTCTATTTCAGGGTACTTTCTTCGAAGGGTATCGCTATGGGCCCACGTAGAACTATGCGAGCTTGACGACTCACCCGAGCGTCAACAGCCCATCTAACCTAACCTAACAAGATGTTGTAATAGGTTTTGCTGGACGCTCACGAAGATGAAACAATTCCCTCGCAAGAATGATTTATGCCATTTAAGGTTTAAACATAATTTCCTTCGAAAGTTGCCCAAGGCTAACTCTAATGGTCCATTCTGTGGGTTCAATTTTCGACAATTTTGATGAAAACGGATGTTTCCCTTAATAAAGCGATTGATTCGTTATACCTTTTACAAACACTGGTGGTATACATACCATCGCATTGGTACTTTTGTATTGGCAATAACTCGGATATTGACACACGCTTCATATAGCATGAGTTGAGAAATGGTAATAGAAAGTTTAGTTCTTCATACCCCAAAATGGGCTACTGACATCGGTATTTTTTCCGGTCCGCTATCCTAGGGTCAAAACAATGGCCTGGCCCTTGGGGGTTGTGCTTTGGGTTAACTACCAATCCAAGGAAAAAAAAATATTGTTACGAAGCAACTAATAGCCTCGGAAAGGACTGATATTATTGTTGACGACCATGCTAAACGAAAAAAGGACAACGACGTTCGTATCTGCACCTGGAATGTGAGAACATTAAACAGGAGAGGTGCAGGTGAACAACTAGCAGAAGCCCTAAACTGCTACAAAGCAGACATTACTGCCATCCAGGAAATACGATGGGATGGGCCGGGCAAAAAGAGGATGAAAAACTGTGACATCTACTATGGACCGTGTTATAGTGAGCAGAAACAGCGACTATTTGGATGCGGATGTGCCAGACTTAAACAAGAAGTCTTATGTTTTCAAGACATTAGCGAACGCATTGTAACAATCCGCATCAAGACCAAATTCGCCAACATAAGCCTTATATGCGCTCATGCTCCGACGGAGGAATAAGATGATATAACTAAGGATTGCTTCTACGAGCTCCTCGACAAAACCTATGAGCGACTTCCAAAGTACGATGTTAAAATCGTGCTGGGAGATCTTAACGCAAAGGTAGAAGAGAAGAAATCTTTAACAGTTTTGTCGGAAAATATAGCCTACACGACAACACGTCTGGTAACGGACTTAGGCTAATTCACTTCGCTACGGAACGAAATGCCACTATAGCCAGCACACGGTTTCGTCACCTCGATAACCATAAGGGGACATGGCGGTCTCCAGATCAACGAACAGTCAACCAAAACTGATCACATTGCAATAGACAAGAGGCACGCACCCATTTTTTTGGATGTCCGAACATTCCGAGGGGCTAACATTGACTCGGACCACTACCTTGTTGTAGCCAAGGTAAGAATGTGGATATCGACCACGCCATAAAAAAACAGAAATACTGTGAAAAAATTTAATGTCGAAAGACTGCAATCGCCAGAGACCGCTAAGAGCTTCGCACAACGCGTATCCCTTAACCTCTCGACTCAAAACACACCACCAGCATCTAATGTCGAAGAACAATGGCAACGATGCCAACAAGCCATTAGATCAGCCGCAACTGAAGTGCTAGGTTTCTCGGGGCAACCAGCAAGAAACCGCTGGTTTGATGAAGAATGCCGAAAGATGCCAAGAACGAGATCTACAAGGCTTAGCTGCAGACGATAGCTACCATTGAGCTCTATAGGCAAAGAAAAAGGGAAGAACACCAGCATTTCAGAAAGAAGAAAAAAGAGCAAGAAAAGCGTGCGATCGAGGATATAGAGAGGTGCCACTCCAGGAACGATGTTCGCAAGTTTTACCAAAGTGTAAAACGTCAAAGCCAAGGATACAAGTCTCGAACAGAATCCTGTCGAGATGAACAAGGAAATATCGTAGTTGAGACACAGTCAATGCTGAGGATATGGAAGAACCAATTCTGCAGATTGTTAAACGGCGATGACGAACAATATTCCGCTGTCAGGCAGAACAAACCATTTAATATTGGCAACGACAGCGAAAACTGCCAACCACCCGACCTAAGTGAAGTGAGGATAGCTATATCTAAACTCAAGCTGAATGAGGCCGCCGAAAATGACGGCCTTCCCGCTGATCTTTATAAAGCTGGCGGAGATGACTTGGTAAGCAACATCCACCAACTCATAAGCCAAATCTGGTCGGTTGAAAGCATGCCTGAAAAATGGAACCTCAGTGTTATCTGCCCGACCCACAGAATAGGAGCCACTCTGAACTGCGCCAACTACAGAGGCATAAGTCTACTCAACATCGCTTATAAGATCCTATCTGCCGTAATATGTGAACGCCTGAAACCGTTTACCAACAACCTGATCGGCCCTTATCAGTGTGGTTTTAGGCCAGGAAAGTCCACAATCGATCAAATTCGGCAGAGCCTGGAAAAACTCCGCTATTAACTCTGACAACAACATCTCGTCAGAAATAAAACGAAGAATTACTCTTGTCAACCGCTGTTTCTTCGGGCTAAGAAGGCAATTTAGTAGTAAAGCCCTCACTCGAACTACCAAGGAGATCCTATATAAGACCCTGAGCATCCCAGTCCTGCTCTACGGCGCTGAAGCATGGACCGTATCAAAAGCAGATGAAGAAATCCTTGGTCGATTCGAGAGAAAAATTCTTCGGAAAATCTTCGGTCCCGTTTGCGTTGACGGGCTATGGAGACGAAGATTCAACCACGAACTATACGAGCTGTACAGCGACATACCCCTAGTCAAAAAACTCCGCATTGGACGTTAAAGATGGCTAGGACATGTAGAAAGAATGGACACCAATACTCCGGCTCGCAGAGTCTTCGATTCCCAGCCAGACGTGCGTCGGACGCAGTAGAGGAAGACCTCGCCTTAAGTGGCGCGCACATGTAGAAACCGACCTCAACCAACTTGGAGTGCGCAACTGGAGGCAGTTAGGTAAGGACCGGGCTTATTGTAGAGGCATCCCGGACTGTAGCGCCACTTAAGTAAGTAAGTTCTTCAGTGTACCACTTAAGAAGAATGGCGCTGCGATCGACACATAGGTGGTAGATACATCGCTATACTATAGTATTGATACCACCGGTGTGTCAATGGTATTAACTGTATGACATGTAGCGCCATCATGCTAAGTCAGTCGAATGTGCGTACAGTTAGACGATTATGACGACCAACATTTGATCAAAGAACTCTTTGACAATTATTAACTGAGCACTGATTTTGGAAATAAGTTTCCACCACCAGTAAGCGTTGGTCCGGCGTATTCATGATGAAATGGCAACACATACGTTATACTGAAAACAAACGTCATATAGACGAGCCAGTTGACAAAAAATAATAACAGCGCTATTGGAAAAACGGATCACCTGTTAAATGAGCAACATCAGGGATCCTGAATTGTATGCAATTTGATATAACTAATAGCAACGAGTATATGGCAACCCTCTTTTCAGGATATGGGGGCAGATTCCTTCCTGAGAGTTACTGCTCGGCTGCATCTGGTGTTGTTGGTTTTATTAAGATTTTATTACCGCAATATTTCCGCTGGATATTTATTGGATTTTTTTTTGCTCCTGTCCGCAAAGTTATTGCCGCTCGACTACGGAGCGGTATTCATAAACGTGTTCTAGGTATTTTTTTTTTTGTTGCTTTATTGCTCGTACTTAGTCTAGTGTGTCGTTGAAGGGGTTGTATGGTATAAATCCCACACGTGGGAGTAATTTATTGTAATTGCATTTGGGATCATCCACCCGGCAATTGTGTGGATTTTCATTACCTGGAACATAATGACAATTAAATTGGACAACACGGCAATAAGTCAACGAGGTACATGCAAACGTTATGTGACAATTGGGGTTTCGACAGGAGAGAGTAATTATTCCTGAGCGCTTTGATTCATAATGACAAGGAAGTAACTCGAGTGAAATGGGCTCACAAAGAATTAATAAGTAGGATGTCCGAAGGCACTATAGGTAGGGTTGGGAAAAGTACACCTCTGATATACTGGTCTTCGGTTTGATAATTCTATCTCTTTGAGGTTAAAGAACTCTACATATACCGATGCATATATCTGTTAGTCTGCATGTTCAACTTTTTATGATTATTATTGGTCGATGAATTTAATTGGGAAGATTGTGATCCCTCTTCCCGCTAAGGGAACGACGATAATTATCACTGTATACATAATTAAGTGGCTATAAGGAACAGACTAATCAAGGAGTTACGCATATGTTATGAATAAAACTAAATACGCTTGGGAGGTAATTGGAAGTCTTGAGGGCATCGATGTTAAGACGAATTAGGGGAGTAAATCCGATTACAGAGCCGCTGGGATGTTTGGTTTACGATTCAGTTGTGAATAAAAGAGTGAGTTTAATGAGCTTATATCGGGTGTGTGTCAGCTTCGATGACGAAAAAAAAATAAGTTTTATTGATTCATAAACCTATCCCAACACAGTATATTATCGGTAAAACCTTAAAGCTATTAAACTTTAAGTATTTAGTTTGGGGTCTTGGGATTTGAATTGTGGGAGACCCAGTTATCAGATTGAATCAAGTGACCACCCATTTGAAAGGCCAGACATTGAGCTCATATCGCACGTTGAAACCAAAAGTTGCACTATTAAAAATTTACCACTCTTGAGTTAGAACTACACCTTGGTTCCGATATATACCAAGCATCTGAAAATTCCATTTATAGTGGTATTATACTTTTTTTGTTTAGTGCCACCAAATAAAGTTTTAACGTGCAAATTATATTTTGCGTGCAACGATAAACTTGTTTTTTATCCATTTTTGGAAGCAACGAATGGATGTTGACAATTTGCAACTCAAACTCCAATATATACCATTTTCAATATAAAGAATACCCTAATAATGTTTAAAAATAAAAATATTTGTTCACATATTTTAACATAAGGGGTATACCCCTGGTCTTGCACTGCACGCCGTATATTCTCTATTTCTAGCCTTGCTTTCAAAAACATCGGCAATAAACTACCGGTATTATAAAGCTCTGAAAAGGCTTCAATCCGCATCAAGGCCAAATTCGCCAACATAAGCCTTATATGCGCTCACTCTCCGACGGAGGAAAAATATGATATAGCGAAAGACTGCTTCTACGAGTTCCTTGAAAAAACCTATGAGCGACTAACAAAGTACGATGTTAAAATCGTGCTGGGAGATTTTAACGCAAAGGTAAGAAGAGAAGACGTCTTCAGCAGTATTGTCGGAAAACAGTCTACACGACAACATGCCTGGTAAGAGACTTATGCTAATTGACTTTGCTACGGAACGAAATGCCACTATATCCAGCACACGGTTTCCTCACCTCGATATCCATAAGAGGACATAGTGGTCACCAGATCAACGAACAGTCAACCAAATTATTCACATTGCAATAGACGAGCGGCACGCATCCAGTATTTTGGATGTCCGAACTTTTCGAGGGGCTAACATAGACTCGGAACACTACCTTGTTGCAGCCAAGGTAATAATGCGATCCACAAAAAAGGAGACCCTCTGAGCCGCGCCAACTACAGAGGCATCTGCCGTAATATGTGAACGCCTCCTGAAACCGTTTACCAACAACCTGATCGGCCCTTATCGGTGTGGGTTTAGGCCAGGAAAGTCCACAACCGATCAAATTTTCACACTTCGGCAGATCCTGGAAAAAAACCATGAAGTCCAAATCGATACCCACCACCTATTTATCGATTTCAAAGCCGCATACGACAGCATTTATAGAGACGAACTAAACAGAGCTATGTCTAGTTTTGGTATACCGCCCAAACTCGTCCGTTTGTGTAGGATGACGATGGAGAATTCTCGCTGCACCATCAGGGTCGGAAACGATATCACCGACACATTCGATACCAAAAAAGGATTTAGGCAAGGCGATGCCCTGTCATGTGACTTCTTCAATTTGATTCTAGAGAGGATTGTGCAAAACTCACGAGCCAACACCAGAGGCACAATGTTCCAAAAATCAGTGCAACTGCAATGTCCGAGTGGTTCAAATAAAACAATAGGTTTAGATAAGAGTGTTTATTAAAGTCTTTCCGATTTAAACAGTATGAGATCTCGCAACCAACTAACTCTACCATGCAAGTTATACATTGTAGCAACTGGAGTTCGGTAATTCATTTGTGCATACAATGATATACCTACATTGGTTAATTTTATAATTGTATATGTGTTGATGTATACCTCAATACAACATCCCCCTTTTTAAGATTATTTTAAGACTTTAACTTAAATGTAAGCTATTAGAAATAATTCATTGAATTCATAACTTATTTCATTATTATTATTTTAATTTATTAAATATAGAATAAGTCAAGCGTTCCGGTTGTTTAACGATCCGACCGCTTCTAGTTACATAGGTTGTTGGTGGTGGTTTCATTTGGTTACTCAATTCCTCGGATGATTGAATCACATGTTCCCGTTCAGTAGTCGGTGCCGTTTGAGTTCCTTCTATCTCCTTAGTCGCCGGATCTCCGTTGCCAGCTTGTGTCACGGTAATATCTTGTCCAGGTTCGAATGGTGGGGATATGCGGTCGGACTTCGTCAGATGGAAAGAATTTCGACGAAGAGATCCGGTCTGCGTTTTGACAGCGTATGATCTTGGATTCGGGCCTTGTTGTATAATGGTTCCCCACTGCTTCACGTTTTGAACCCAAACTGTATCGCCTAGTTTGAACTCATCTCTGTGTCGAACTCCGTGATGCCTATTGTAATTCTTTGCTTGTCTGTCTTGTCTCTTCTCTTCTGCTGTATAATGCTCCTCGTTGTTTATAGCCCTGGATTGAAGGTTAGTTCTTGATGTTGGAATTAACGTTTTTATTCTCCTTCCCATCAGCAACTCGGCGGGGCTGCAATCATTTGAGACCGGTGTAGCTCGATATTCCATTAATGTCAAGTATGGGTCTTCACTCTTCTTAAGCTGCATTTTAATTGTTTTTGCCATTGATTCTATGAATCCGTTGCTTTGCGGAAATCGAGGGCTAGAAGTTGTATGAGTAAAATTCCATTGTTGAGAAAACTATCTAAAATCTGATGATGCAAATTGAGGACCATTATCACTTCGAACTTTATCGGGGATTCCATGTCTGGCAAATATGGATTTAAGGTGATTCACAACAGATAACGATGATAAATTTTCCAATCGCGCTATTTCGGGGTAACGTGAAAACATGTCTGCTACTAAGAGATATTCCTTGCCCTTTAACGTAAAAAGATCCATTGCCACAATTTGCCACGGACGTTCTGGAATTTCAGAAGAATGCAGATGTTCATGTCTATGTGATTTGTGTTGGACACACATATCACACCTCTGCAATAATCGTTCTATGTCAGTGCTACAATTCGGCCACCACACTGTATGCCTGGCCCTTGAACGGCATTTTACGATTCCCAAATGACCTTCGTGGAGTTTTTCCAGAATAGAAAGACGAATTTTTGGTGGTATCACAATTCGACTTCCATGCATAAGAAGACTATCACAAATCGAAAGACTGTAGCGATCGTTCCAATACCTCTGTCCTTCTGGAGTGATTTTCTTCTTTTCAGGCCATCCCTCTAAGACATATTTCATAACCTGTTGAAGAACAGGGTCTTCTTGTTGGCACTCGTATATTTCTCGTAATTTTTTATCCGTGGCAGGAATCGTAGACACTATTGATGCTACATAAGCTCCCAGGTCCTCTTCTAAATCGGTCTCATCAGCGATCGGTAGGGGTTGTCGCGATAGCGTATCTGCTACATAAAGTTGTTTACCCGGGGTGTACATGATGCTAAATGAAAACCGCATCAATCGCATTCGTAAACGTTGCAAACGAGGAGTAAGTTCATTTAAATCCTTGGTTGAAAGTATAGGAAGAAGTGGCTTGTGGTCTGTCTCAATCTCTACATGTAGCCCTGTAATAAAGTCTTTGAACCTTTCACATGCCCACACAATTGCTAACGCTTCCTTTTCAATTTGGGCATATCTACGTTCACTCTGCGAAAGAGAGCGTGAAATATAGGCAATAGGTCGAAGTTTATCTGAATTATCTACCTGTTGTAGGACTGCTCCCAGCCCGAATGAGGACGCATCAGCTGATATTTTAGTTTTTCTTCTTGGGTCGAACATCGCCAAAATCGGAGCCTCAGTAAGCAGTATTTTAGTTTTTTCGAAACTATCTTGTTGTGAAGGTCCCCATATAAACTCGCGTTCCTTCTTCAATAGCTCATTAAGTGGATGTAAGACTGTAGTTAGATGAGGTACAAACCTCCCCAAATAGTTTGCTAGCCCAAGGAACCGTCTTACTCCTGCGACGTCTTTTGGAACTGCTAGTTTCTGTATGGCCTCGATTTTGCTCGTTTCCGGATGAATACCATTGGCATCAATATGGTGACCCAAAAATGTTACTGATGTTTGCAAAAACCTACACTTATCCTTATATTTTTTTTTTTTTTTTTTTTTTTGTTATCCCACTGCTGCCACCATGCAATGTCCGAGTGGTTCAAATAAAACAATAGGTTTAGATAAGAGTGTTTATTAAAGTCTTTCCGATTTAAACAGTATGAGATCTCGCAACCAACTAACTCTACCATGCAAGTTATACATTGTAGCAACTGGAGTTCGGTAATTCATTTGTGCATACAATGATATACCTACATTGGTTAATTTTATAATTGTATATGTGTTGATGTATACCTCAATACAACAGCAACTACTAGCATACGCCGACGATATTGACATCATTGGTAGGACTCAACGTGATGTCATAGCCACGTTTGCTAGTATAGAGAAGGAAGCGGCAGAAATGGGTTTAGCAGTAAGTGAGGGTGTAAGTGTATGCTGTCAACACGAAAGAACACACAACATCGACGAATTGGACAGAACGTCACCATTGGCAGATATAACTTTGAGGTAGTACGGGACTTTGTCTACCTCGGCTCCGCTATTAACTCTGACAACAACATTTCGTCAGAAATCAAACGAAGAATTAATCTTGCCAACCGCTGTTTCTTCGGGCTAAGAAGGCAATTTAGTAGTAAAGACCTCACTCGAACTACTAAGGAGATTCGAGAGAAAAAATCTTCGGTCCCATTTGCGTTGATGGGCTATGGAGACGAAGATTCAATCAAGATCTATACGAGCTGTACAGCGACATACCCCTGGTCAAAAAACTCTACATTGCATGTTTATGATGGCTAGGACATGTAGAACAAATGGACACCAACACTCCGGCTCGCAGAGTCTTCGATTCCCAGCTAGACGTCGGACGCAGTAGAGGTAGACCTCGCTTTAAGTGGCGCGCACAAGTAGAAACCGACCTCAACCAACTTGGAGTGCGCAACTGGAGGCGGTAAGCTTAGGACCGGACTAATTAGAGAGGCATGTTGGTTGAGGCCCAGGTTCCCGGACTGTAAATCAAATCTCAGATAAAGTCTTGGCCAGACGTGTCAAATAAAATCGGCCAAAGCTGGATTTGAGAAGATCCAATGGACCGATTTCACTTGATAGATCCTACATTAGCATCACCATAGGTGTCATCACTGGACACTGTTTAAAAGACAGGCACACAGAAAGGCTCCGCCTCCAATCAAACTACTTCTGTAGGAACTGCATAGACGAAGGGAAAGAAGAAACAATACTTCATCTCCTTTGTAACTGCCTGGCCATATCAAACAAAAGAATGCTCCATTTTGCAGCGTGATACTTTCAGAATCACAGCGGTTTGACAAAAACGGAAGCGAAAGGTCTCCTCCGTTTCATTAAAAATTCAGAATGATCTTCTCATAGATAACAAGGAGAATGGACAATGTCCACGTGGTATCACAATCAACCAAAAATCTAAGTGACTAAGTGTGCTGGCAACTCGCTGGCAGTCACTCTAACCTAAAAAAAAACTATACATAACGGTCATGGAGAAGAGTACTTACTTGCCAGCAAAGACGTGGAGGCCATTCATTCGATACTCTATGAATCAATATAAAATGTAAGCTTTCTAATTAAAAATCTGTATTTTCTATCAAATTTACATTTTGCGTGAATTATTCAACCCCCATTATTTCTTTACTGTAAAAATATTTTCCTTTTATTTTGTTTTCTGCTGTTTCAATCTATGCACCACCCTGTCCATATATCATCTCAGCAGCATAGTATTGAAAAAATGTCAATACAAACAATACAAGAATATTTAAAAATATATCAAAAAAGGATTCTTGATCCAGCTTAAAGCAGCCACAGGACCACGTATTCAAATCAAAGATTTTACTTCGAATCATTAACTGATCGATCTGGAATTGTAATATTAAATCGTTTTACTATACTCGTGTTTACATTCTACTGGTACTTACCTCCTGATCAAGTGGGATACTCAGAATAAGCTTATCGTCACAGACTAGCACCATTAACATAGCTTTGAATTCTTCTTCAGCCTGGACTAATGCATCCGACAGGCGGCCGATTAGATAAATATCGTAGGACACCTTCAAACTGAAAGCAATTCCGCACAATTCTACACTTTTCTTTAAAATATTGTCTTCGATATCAATCAGTGATTTCAAAGAGCCATAAACCTTCAAAACATCCTTCAAAAGTCCACAGTATGTATATAAATATAAAGCCGAAAAGAACGTATTCAAATCACGCTTTAGCAAATGAATACGAAACGATATCGTAAGTAATTTTTTTACGAGATTTGATAAATTTCGTTTTTCCATTGTGAGACCGCCAAATCTCAACATTTCAACCATTTTCATGTAGAAGCAGATTAACACTAACTGCGAATATATGAATCCAAATAAAGTCAAAACTTCAATGCCCTCACTATAAAAACGCGTTATATCAATATTATATAGGGAGCTTGAAATAATTTCCTCTATCCTAATAGGTAGGCTTGCAACATAGATAGCTATCTTGATCATCACTGGTACTCCAATGCTGGATATAACGTAAATCCTTGAGTCCGATTCCGCTTGGAGTTGTTTAAAAATGTCAAGCATATCATTGATTGTGTTCGGCAGAAAAGAATGACGTAGCCTAAGATAGCTTCTCACTAGCAATAATCGACCCACCATTGCGGCTAACAATGATGCCAAATAAATCGTCATATCTTGCGCTTCAACACCACTATACTTTGAACCTACATGTGATTTTAAATAACTTCTGAGAATGAGCCATATTTGGCTAACAGCTAACATCCCATTTAAGACATATGGGACATACAATAATACGGCACAGATTCTAGATCGTGTTCTACTAAATTCGACTTGCTGGATCCAAGGATTGTACTTAAAGTTTGATAGACCAAAAAATGTAAAAACTTTGTAGAACCACTTGAGGTATGGAACTAGATCGGATTTATATGGATGTGTGTGAAACATGTTGCTTAGGTAAAAGCCAGAGTTATACTAAGGTAAACTGAGGATTTCTATTGTTATGGAGGAAAAAAGCACTTGGTGGAATTAATTCAGGAAAGTAGATAAGCCATTTACCTTAATGGGTCAATGTTCATTTAGCTAAACACTTTTAATTGAGCATTGGATACTTAATTTCATGAACTTATATAGTTCATGCCTTCAAGCCAAGGTGTGTGTATAGATAAGTATTAGCGATTAACTCAAAAAATAAGTGTTCTAGCTCTCATTCAAAATCGATCATCGTATTGTAGGAGACCTTACTTCCTGACTTACTACAGTCCTTAGTGGCGCTACAGTTCGGGATGAAACTGGGCCTCAACCAACATGCCTCTCCAATTAGCCCGGTCCTTAGCCAACTGCCTCCAGTTGCGCACTCCAAGTTGGTTGAGGTTTCTACTTGTGCGCGCCACTTAAGGCGAGGTCTACCTCTACTGCGTCCGACATCTGACTGGGTATTGAAGACATTTCGAGCCGGAGAATTGGTGTCCATTCGTTCTACATGTCCTAGCCATCTTAAACGTCCATTGCGTAGTTGCTGTACAGCTCGTATAATTCGTGGTTGAATCTTCGTCTGCATAGCCCGTCAACGCAAACGGGACCGAAGATTTCTTCATCCGCTTTTGATACGGTCCATGCTTCAGCGTTGTACAGCAGCACTGGAATGATCAGGGTCTCATATAGGATCTCCTTAGTAGTTCGAGTGAAGGCTTTACTACTAAATTGCCTTCTTAGTCGGAAGAAACAGCGGTTGGCAAGAGTAATTCTTCGTTTGATTTCTGACCAGATGTTGTTGTCAGAGTTAATAGCGGAGCCGAGGTAGACAAAGTCCCGTACTACCTCAAAGTTATATCTGTCAATGGTGACGTTCTGTCCAATTCGTCGATGTTGTGTGTCCTTTCGTGTTGACAATATATACTTAGTCTTACCCTCATTAACTGCTAACTCCAGTTTTGCCACTTCCTTCTCTATACTAGCAAACGTGGCTATGACATCACGTCTGCGTATGCTAGTAGTTGCACCAATTTTTTGAAAATTGTGCCTCTGGGGTTGGATCGGGAGTTTTACACAATCCTCTCAAGAATCAAATTAAAGAAGTCACATAACAGCGCATCGCCTTGCCTTAATCCTTTTTTAGAATCGAATGTGTAGGTGAGGTCGTTTCCGACACTGATGCGAGAATTCTCATTCTACACAAACGGACGAGTTTGGGCGGTATACCAAAACTAGACATGGCTCTGTATAGTTCGTCTCTATAAATGCTGTCGTATACGGCTTTGAAATCGATAAATAGGTGGTGAGTATCGATTTGGACTTCTGGGTTTTTTTCTAGGATCTGCCGAAGTTTGGAAATTTGATCGGTTGTGGACTTTCCTATCCTTAAACCACACTGATAAGGGCCGATCAGGTTGTTGGTAAACGGTTTTAGGCGTTCACATATTACGGCAGATAGGATCTTGTAGGCGATGTTGAGGAGAGCTATGCCTCTGTAGTTGGCGCAGTTCAGAGGGTCACGTTTTTTGTGGATCGGGCAAACGATGCTGAGATTCGATTCTTCAGGCATACTTTCATCCGACCAGATTTGGCTAATGAGTTGGTGGATGTTACTTACCAAGTCATCTCCGCCAGCTTTATAAAGCTCAGCGGGAAGGCCTTCATTTCCGGCGTCCTTATTAAGCTTGATTTAGATATTGCTATCCTCACTTCATTTAGGTCGGGTGGTTGGCAGTTTTCGCTGTCGTTGCCAGTATTAAATGGTTCGTTCTGCCTGACAGGGTATGCAGAATTGGTTCTTCCATATCCTCAGCATCGACAGTGTCTCAGCTACGATATTTCTTTGTTCATCTCGACAGGATTCTGTTCGAGCCTTGTACCCTTGGCTTTGACGTTTTACACTTTGGTAAAACTTGCGAACATCGTTCCTGGTGTGTCACCTCTCTATATCTTCGATCGCGCGCTTTTCTTGTTCTTTTTTCTTCTTTCTGAAAAGCCGGTGTTCTTCCTTCTTCTATGCCAATAGAGCTCAATGCCAGCTCTCGTCTTCACCTGCAGCTTAGCCTTGTAGGCCTCGTTCTGGGATACGAGCATCTGTCGGCATTCCTCATCAAACCAGGGGTTTCTTGCTGGTGGGCGCGAGAAACCTAGCACATCAGTTGCGACTGATCTAATGGCTTGTTGGCATCGTTGCCATTGTTCTTCGACATTAGATGCTGGTGGTATGGTGTGAATCCAGAGGTTAAGGTATACGCGTTGCGCGAAAGTCTTAGCGGTCTCTAGCAATTGCAGTCTTTCGATATTTTTTTCACAGTATTTCTAGTTTGTTGTGTCGTGGTGGATATCCACATCCTGCAACAAGGTAGTGGTCCGAGTCGATGTTAGCCCCTCGGAATGTTCGGGCATCCAAAATACTGGATGCGTGCCTCTTGTCTATCGCAATGTGATCAATTTGGTTGACTGTTCGTTGATCTGGAGACCGCCATGTCCCTTATGGATATCGAGGTGAGGAAACAGTGTGCTGGCTATAGTGGCATTTCTTTCCGTAGCGAAGTCAATTAATCTAAATCCGTTACCAGACGTGTTGTCGTGTAGGCGATATATTTTCCGACATTACTGCTTAAGATGTCTTCTCTTCCTACCTTTGCTATAAAATCTCCCAGCACGATTTTAACATCGTACTTTGGTAGTGGCTCATAGGTTTTGTCAAGGAGCTTTTATAAGCAGTTCTTAGTTGTATCATCTTTTTCCTCCATCCGAGGATGAGCGCATGTAAGGCTTATGTTGGCGAATTTGGCCTTGATGCGGATTGTTACAATGCGTTCGCTAATGAATTGGAAACATAAGACTTCTTGCCGAATTCTGGCACTTATAACAAATCCGCATCCGAATAGTCGCTGTTTTTGCTCACTATAACACGGCCCACAGTTGTCACAGTTTTAAATCCTCTTTTTCTAGGTGGCAGTAATGTCTGCTTTACAGCAGTTTAGGGCTTCTGCTAGTTGTTAGGCAGTTTAATTTTTTCGCAATCCAGGTGCAGAGAAGAACGTCCTTGTCTGTTTTTCGTTTAGCATGGTCGGGTCGTGATCAATAAAATCAGTCCATTTCGAAGGTCTTTGTTTCTTCGCAACAACAACTTTGGCCGTGAATTGACAGTCAACCCAAGGCACAACCCCCAACCTATAGGACCAACTTCAATCTATTATATACCCCTAGAACACGGGGCCATCAGTAAGCACTACGGTATTGAGCGTTGCCGTTGGCCTCTCAGCTCTTCCGTCCCATCTCTTTTCAAGGGACCTCAAATAGATTGTTTACATTGTACATCCTCACTGGGACTGTAGACACTCTCATCTTCTGACACAGGGATTCAGGCCTTATATAACGTATAAGGTACTAGGAACTAACTGCTTATAGTTCTACGTGAAGATTCGGAGTTGGTAGGCATCAGCTAGGTGAAAACTAACACTTGCACAAAATGATGCGCCTGTGGATGCATATGATATGCTATGGCAAATCTCTCGTGGATGCGGATACTTCATCCGTTTTTATTATTCCCAATATAAGCAAAAGCCATGGCCATCCTACAAATTTTGCAGGAATTAAATCGCAAACGAATCCTCTTTCAGTTGAATAATTCTAATTGAATATATTTAACGGAACATCCTAAATTCGTTTCTAAAACATCCTACTGAGCGAAATGAATTTTCACAGAAATCGAATATCAAATACTACCACACAAAGCATTCGCTTAGGGACTCGATTGAAAATCCATTAACGAGGCAAATAACTTCGTGAGGCCAATGATCCAAAATTAGTTTGGGAACAGGAACGCCTTTTTCTTTATTGGAATTCCAATAGCCTTCACAAATCACAATAAGAGGAGGCACCTCCATCAACCCTAGTGCCAAAATAGATAATGGAGTCTATGCAAATCATTGAACCAAATAATCGCACAATAGCCTCCAAGCAGTATAAGCTCTCAAGTTCACTGAAATTTATTGCTCTCATTGAGAGAAGACTATAGCTTCGCAGGCACGCAACGCAAGACACAACAAAACGAAGCGAAAACATCCTGTAATCCCTATAGCATAAAGCAACATAGGCCTTGTAATAGGATGGGGATTTAGATATTCCATGGGGACAATAAAATGCTGACGTGATTGATTGATAAGTGTATCAACCATAATGAACAACATTCACACCAGAAGTTGACTCCAAACTAAGGCTTGTGGACAATATTAAGGCAAACCATCAGTCTACTGGCGAGGGAATTTACGGTGATCCTTTCAGCCTACGCAAACAATAAAAGAAACGTATTTCCTGTAAGCAGAGCAATCCATCTAAGCATATGATAAGAAGATTACAACATGGAATGGAATGATTTTAATTAATTATCCTGCAGTGAGCTAAAAGGAAATTACAACCTCAAAGGGAGGGTGGAAATGTGAACTTTTAATGCGTTTTTCTCTTTAGCGGTTTTTGCGTGTGTTGTCACATTCAGAGGTTAATGCAATTTCTTGGCCTTTAAGTCAGCTTTATGGTTGGCGGTTTTTTTTTAATTAGGTTACGTGTTACTATTGAAGGTAAAGTTGCAGTCTGGTGTGCTGCTATGCGTAAAGGCAATTAAATCAAAGGACAACAAAATGTGGAAAAACTGTAACCAGGTCAGGTGAGCTCCAGTGAACACACTATAAGTGCTACTTATGTTTATTGTAAGCGTAGGCTATGTTAATAAATCCAAGAGGCAGTTTATTTGGGAATGGAATAAACCCAAATATATAAAGGGTGTTTTTTTAGAGGTGTAGAACTTCGAATTGAAATAAAACACAAGAAAATCGTTTTAATGTCCATTAATTTAGATTTATTGGAAGGATAATTTTATGCCATTCATGCTTAAATATGATATCGGGCATGTGGATACCGCGGCTGGTTCGAATAAAGCCAAGGACCTCTAGAAGGTCCAATTTTCAACCACTTTTTCGAGCATTTGGGGCCGTATGTCGGCAAAAACGCCACGAATGTTGGCTTTCAAGTCCCCTAACGTTTCTGGTTTGTTGGCGTAGATGAGCGACTTCACATTATCCCCAAAGAAAATAATCCAATGGTGTCAAATCACACGATCTTGGTGGCCAATTGACAGGTCCATTCCGCAAAATTATGCGCTCATCGAATGTTTCCTTCAATAAATCCATTGTGAAGTGCGCTATGTGGCATGTAGCGCAGTATTGTTGGAACCACATCTCATCCACATTCATGCCATCCAATTCAGCAACAAAATAGTCGGCTATCATGGCTCTATACCGGTCTCCATTAACGCTAACTGACTCTCCAGCATCATTTCGGAAGAAGTATGGCCCAATGACTCCACCAGCCCATAGAGCACACCAAACAGTCAGTTTTTTTTGGATGTAATGGAGTCTCAAGGGTCTCATTTTTCTTCACTCCAAATGCGGCAATTTTGTTTGTTGACGTAGCCATTCAACCAAAAATGAGCCTCATCACTGAACAAAATTTGCGTTGAAAATCAGCATCGAAATCAATCTCATTTCGGGCCATACACCAAAATCACGACGCATTGCATGGTCTCGCGGCTTTAATTCTTGCACACGCTGGATCTTTTAAGATCGTAAGCCAAGATTTTTGCGCAAAATCTTCCATAAAGTTGATGGACAAAGCTCCAATCACTGTGCACGGTAGCGTGCACGGTAGCACGAGTTCTCTTCAACACTTTGCTCTACAGCGGCAATTGTTTCTTCGTTGCGCAATGTTCGACGTCTCTGCGGATGCGTACTATCACATAAAGTAAACGTAGTTCGAAAAGGATCCATGGTTAATCGAATTAATTGCTTTGATGGACGATTATGTCGACCATAAAATGGACGGAGCTTGCGGTTTCCTCACCTCGATATCCACAAGGGGACATGGCGGTCTCCAGATCAACGAACAGTTAACCAAAATGATCACATTGCGATAGACAAGAGGCACGCATCCAGTATTTTGGATGTCCGAACATTCCGAGGGTCTAACATCGACTCGGACCACTACCTTGTTGTAGCCAAAGTAAGGATGCGGATATCCACCACGCCACAAAAAAACAGATATACTGTGAAATTTAATGTCGAAAGACTGCAATCGCCAAAGACCGCCAAGAACTTTGCGCAAAGCATATCCCTTAACCTCTCTATTCACACCATACCACCAGCATCTAATGTCGAAGAACAATGGCAACGATGCTAACAAGCCATTAGATCAGCCGCAACTGATGTGCTAGGTTTCTTGCGGCAACCAGCCGCAACCCCTGGTTTGATGAGGAATGCCGACAGATGCTCGCAGCCAAGAACGAGGCCTACAAGGCTAAGCTGCAGTTGAAGACGAGAGCTGCCATTGAGCTCTATAGGCAAAGAAGAAGGGAAGAACATCGGCTTTTCAGAAAGAAGAAAAAAGAGCAAGAAAAGCGCGCGATCGAGGATATAGAGAGGTGCCACTCCAGGAACGATGTTCGCAAGTTTTACCAAAGTGTAAAACGTCAAAGCCTAGGCTACAAGGCTCGAACAGAATCCTGTCGAGATGAACAAGGAAATATCGTAGTTGAGACACAGTCGATGCTGAGGATATGGAAGAACCAATTCTGCAGATTGTTAAACGACGATGACGAACAACATTCCGCTGTCAGGCAAAACGAACCATTTAATATTGGCAACGACAGCGAAAACTGCCAACCACCCGACCTAAGTGAAGTGAGGATAGCTATATCTAAACTCAAGCTTAATAAGGCCGCCGGAAATGATGGCCTTCCCGCTAAGCTTTATAAAGCTGGCGGAGATGACTTGGTAAGTAACATCTACCAACTCATAAGCCAAATCTGATCGGATGAAAGTATGCCTGAAGAATGGAACCTCAGTATTATCTGCCCGACCCACAGAATAGGAGATCCTCTGAACTGCGCCAATTACAGAGGCATAAGTCTCCTCAACATCGCCTACTATTTGCCGTAATATGTAGTAATATGTGAACGCCTGAAACCAACAACCTGATCGGCCCTTATCAGTGTGATTTTGTGACAGGAAAGTCCACAACCAAACCCAAGAAGGCCGAAACGATACCCACCATCTATTTATCGATTTCAAAGCATCATCGTATGAGCATTTAAGCATTTAAGGGAACAAAAACTGTACAGAGCCATGTCTAGCTTTGATATACCGCCCAAACTCGTCTCGGATTGTGCAAAACTCCTAAGCTAACACCAGAGGCACAATCTTCCAAAAATACTAGCTTACGCCTATGATATTGATATCGTTGGTCGAACTGAACGTGATGTCATAGCCACGTTTGCTAGTGTATAGAAGGAAGCGGAAAAAATGGGTTTAGCAGTTAATGAGGGTAAGGCTTAGTATATGCTGTCAACACGAAAGGACACACAACATCTACGAATTGGACAGAACGTCACCATTGACAGATATAACTTTGAGGTAGTACCGGACTTTGTCTACCTCGGCTCCGCTATTAACACTGACAACAACTTCTCCTCAGAAATCAAACGAAGAATTACTCTTGCCAATCGCTGTTTCTTCGGGCTAAGAAGGCAATTTAGTAGTAAAGCCCTCACTCGAACTACTAAGGAGATCCTATATAAGACCCTGATCATCCCAGTCCTGCTCTACTGCGATGAAGCATGGACCGTATCAAAAGCGGATGAAGAAATCCTTAGTCGATTCGAGAGAAAAATTCTTCGAAAATCTTCGGTCCCGTTTGCGTTGACCGGCTATGGAGACGAAAATTCAACCAAGAACTATACTAGCTGTACAGCGACATACCCCTGATCAAAAACCTCCGCATTGGACATTTAAGATGGCTAGGAAATATAGAACGAATGGATACCAACACTCCGGCTCGCAGAGCCTTCGATTCTCAGCCAAACGTCGGACGCAGTAGTCGCCTTAAATGACGGGCACAAGTAGAAACCGACCTCAACCAACTTGGAGTGCGCAACTGGAGGCAGTTAGCTAAGAACCTGGCTAATTGGAGATTCATGTTGGTTGAGGCACAGGTTCATTCCCGTTATAAATATAAATTGGTCTAACAATTGCAAAAATTAATTCCCTATGACATTTTCAAGACATCCATTTAAGGGAAACAGAGACTGATTCTATGTTGCATCAATTACTATTTCACTTCCATTGCCTCTAAGACAATTCATAGACAATTTACAAATAGGACACGTATTTCTACTACTTTCTAGTGACCTCAAAATTCGACAGAGAATTACACATAAACGGTAACGTTTTCCTTTTGTCTATGTCCTGCTTCCTTTCTTTGATAATCATTTGTGGCAACTTTACAAAATACATTATCAGAGCAACTGTCAAATTGGTAAAATCCATTTCAATACAAAAGCCATCTGACATCGCATTCCATCCCTAAGCTGTGGCACGACATTACTACACAATGTCCCTGCCAATTGGAATTTCCATTTGAATTCCTGGTATCCTTACAAATAGCCTAAGACTTTACAGAAAAAGACAGAATGTAAGAAACAACGTCTGTCGTGTCTATCGTTGAATCTTAATTGATCTCTATTGAGTGTCGAGCATTGAATTTCCGAACGTGGGCCGAGGATTGAATTTCAAAATTCACAAACACAATCACAATCAGCAAGATTATCATTGTCTTCAACACGATGTCCATTCACCGGAAAGGACAACCAAAGCATCCGCAAACACTGCCCCAGACAATTGCTATTTTACGTCTGTCATTTTGTGTTCTTAAGTTTTAAGGAGAAACAGTGATATCGTCCCAAAACAATGCCACCGATTTCTGCCAAAACTACTTCATGGATTTATCGTAATTAAAATCGAACCTCACTTGGGTTTGTCTGTTAAGGGGTGTATCTGTTTGCCGGTTAACGCATGACAAACGGAGAGAGGAAATAAGGATCCTAGAAAACTTTCAAATTCCTTTTGCCGTGGCAAGAAGACTTTTGCGAGTCATCTTTGAAATCGAGCTACTATCTCGACAGTGTGCGTTGTTGTTGTTGTTTAGTTGAATTGCTATCCTGCCACAAGGATGAAGGGCAGTACAGAGATGGGCGACAATGTTGGGTATCGGTTTAACAAAAAGTTGTAGTGCACCTGATATAGCGGAATTCAACAAGTCGTCGAAGGTCGATGTAGACAGGAAGCACAAAACAATGAAAGTTTAGTCCTTCTTCTCTGTCGTGGGACACATCGATGTTTAAGTTAAAGAGACCGTTTGCTCAGATTCCTTTAGGTTGACTGTTAAACAAAGTGCGGTTGATGTGGTTGCTATTAATATCTCCTCGCAGAAGGTCAACTATCCCTGATAGATGTTAAAGGACCAGATGGACGAACTTTGTTGGAATCCTTGACCATAGTCATGGGATTTTATTTTGTTTATATCTTTGGGTTTTGAGGTTCAATAAGTTAAAGTTTTCATTTAGTAGACATTGACATTAGACTGAAAATGTTGGGTCCTCCTAAGAATGAAGACCCGACCGACCTTGTGTATCTGGAATACTAAACTATATTTGTGGTTAAAGAGGGTAATGGTTGACGTATTCCAAATTGATTTTTGTTTCTACATTTAAATATAAACCTCCAAAATTACTTTTATTGAATATCTCTTTTGAGTATTTATGGTGGATATCACGACATTTTAAGGAAACTACCCAGGGGTAAGGTCTCCTATCAAAATAATCACCCAGACGGCGTCTACAGTCCGTCCCAGTAAGGATGGACAAAGTAAACAACATTTTTGAGCTGCTCCGACATCTTCGGACAACAGGTCATCTAGGAATCTTAAGGTTTAGTCAAGCCCCATGAGCAGAACCCATTACTGAGAGCAGAAACAGCGACTATTCGGATGCGGATTTGTCATAAGTGCCAGACAAAGCAAGGAATCTTATGTTTTCAAGACATTAGCGAACGCATTAAAATAATCCGTATCAATACAAAATTCACTAACATAAGCCTTAAATGCACTCACACTCCAACGGAGGAAGAAGATAATGCACCGAAAGATTGCTTCTACGAATTCTTTGACAAAACTTATGAGCGACTGCCGAAGTACGATGTTTAAATTGTGCATAGGTAGGAAGTGAAGACATCTTTAGCAGTGTTGGCAACGGACTTAGGATAATTGACTTCGGTGTGGAACGAAATGCCACTATAGCCAGCACAGGAAAACTCGATATTCATAAGGGGACATGGCGGTCTCCAGACCAATGAACGGTCAATCAAATTTATCAGTATGCGATAGAAAAGAGCCACGCATATAGTATTTCGGATATCCGAACATTCCGAGAGGCTAACATCGACTCGGAAGGATGCGGATATCCACCACGCCACAACAAACTAAAAAGACTGTCAATAAATTTAATGTCGAAAGACTGCAATCGCCAGAGACCGCCAAGATCTTACCATACCACCGGCATCTAAAGTCGATGAATAATGCCAATGATGCCAACAAGCCCATTAGATCAGCCGCAACTAATGTGCTAGGTTTCTCGCGCTCACCAGCAAGAAACCCCTGGTTTGACGAAGACTGCCGAAAGATGCTCGCAGCCAAGAACGAGGCCTACAAGGCTAAGCTGCAGCTGAAGACGAGAGCTACCATTGAGCTTTATAGGCAAAGAAAAAGGGAAGAACACCGGCTTTTCAGAAAGAAGAAAATAGCAAGAAAAGCGCGTGATCAAGGATATAGGGAGGTGCCACTCCAGGAACGATATTCGCAAATTTTACCAGGAAAGTCCACAACCGATCAAATTTTCACACTTCGGCAGATCCTGGAAAAAACCCAAGAAGTCCAAATTGATACCCACCACCTATTTATCGATTTCAAAGCCACATACGACAGCATTTATAGAGACGAACTATACAGCGCCATGTCTAATTTTGGTATACTGCCCAATCTCGTCCGTTTGTGTAGGATGACGATGGAGAATTCTCGCTGATCCATCAGGGTCGGAAACGACCTCACCGACACATTCGATACCACAAAAGGATTTAGGCAAGGCGATGCGCTGTCATGTGACTTCTTTAATCTGATTCTTGAGAAGATTGTGAAAAACTCCCGAGCCAACACCAGAGGCACAATTTTCCAAAAATCGGTGCAACTGCTAGCATACGCCGCCGATATTGATATCATTGGTAGGACTCAACGTGATATCATCGCCACGTTTGCTAGTATAGAGAAGGAAGCAGCAAAAATAGGTTAAGCAGTAAATGAGAGTAAGACTACGTATATGCTGTCAACACGAAAGGACACACAACATCGACGAATTGTACAAAACGTCACCATTGACAAATCGACATTGAGGCAGTACTGGACTTTTGCTACATCGGCTTCGCTATTAACTCTGACAACAACATCTCGTCAAATATTAAACGAAGAATTACCCTTGCCAACCGCTGTTTCTTTGGGCTAATAAGGGAATTTGTTTTTAAAGCCCTTACTCGCATTACTATGGGATCCAATACAAGACCCAGTCCTGTTCTACGGGGCTAAAGCATGGAGATATCCTTAATCGTGTTGAGACAATGATTCATCGAAAAATATTCGGTCCTGTTTGCGTTGACGGGCTATGGAGACTATGATTCAACCTAGAACTAGAGGAGCTGTACATGAACATACCCTTACTTCAAAAACGCAGCATTGGAAGATTAAGATGGCTAGGACATTTATTGCGATTGGACACCAAAACTACGGCTAGCAGAGCTTTCGATTCCCAACCAGACGTCGGACGCAGTAGAGGAAGACCGCATCTTAAGTAGCACGCACAAGTAGAAACCAACCTTAACCAACTTGAAGTGCAGAACTAGAGCTAAGGACTGGGCTAATTGGAGAGACATGCTGGTTAAGCCATAGGTACATTCCGGACTGTAGCGCCACGTAAATAAGTAAACAAGTAACCTCCCAGTTCAGGAAAATCGAAGATTCTAGCTGCAAGAAGAACGTTCGTCAATTCTACATTTTCCCTTCCTACCCCGCAATTACCATCAACAATCCCTTAAAAAGGACTCCTATACCAAAATTTCATAGAATGGGCATAATGTCGGAAGAGTATTAGGGCAAGAAACCAGTATTGGAAAAGTTAGAGCAGCCATTAGAAAACCGGTTTGGCTTCCTGCCCGGCAGGTCGACCATGGGTCAAGTTTTCACACTAAGCCAAATCCTGGAAAAGACCAACGAATTTTAAGTCAAGACACATCATTTTTTCTTGGACTTAAAGGCCACGTGTGATAGCATCCATCGTTCAGCTTGGAATCAGCTTGTCTGAACTTTTCCAAACTTGTACCGGATTCCGACGAGGAGATGCAGAATCATACGATTTCCTCAATCCTGTGCTGGAACAAATAGTGCGCAGGCCAGGAGTTTATACAAAAGATACTTTCTTCCATAGATCCGTCCAGCTACTGGGGTACTCAGACGAAATCGACGCCGCCGATATTGACATCATTGGTCGGTCTCATCGTGCGGTTGTAGGATTATTTACGGCCAGGGGAAGAGGCGAAATGCTTTGGTCTTGTAGTTAACGAGGGCAAGACAAGGTCCTTGGACCCTGGATAAAATGTCACTGTTTATAGCAACAATTTGGAAGTAGCTAAAGAATTCATCTACTTCAGAGTCAGAGTCAGACAGAAGAAAAGTTCCAATCAAGTTGAAATATTCATCGACTTTTTCTACGTTTTTGCTTCGTAGTCTATGGGATTATCCGGACTCTTCACCCAAGGTTTCGGACAAATTGTTAGGCATGGGGGATGTGTTTAGCATTAACAGTCACATATACCAACTTTTCTAACCTCTGATATAAGCCTTATTCATCTATCTTACCTTCTATAAGTACTTCAAGTTGGTAGATGTCCTTTTCTACTCGTGAAAGGATCTTAAGACCACGTTTTCCTCTACTGTTAACTACCACTTGGTATGGAATTTAAATCAGAGACTCCACGGTAGGCAACTGCACCTACTAACAACTAAGGTTGTATTTTAACTTTAAAGGTTAGCAGATTGTTCTAAATCAGACGAAGTTTTCAATTTAAATCCAACGACAAGAAGTTAACTGCTCCTTAGGTTTTCAGGCCGACAGCTGTACTGTCTTTTTTTATAATTAGCTCTCGTTAAAAGGTTTTTAAATACCTTTTATAGTGTTTGAGCAAAACCAAAACCCGATATTATATAACGATATTATGGTTTGCAAAGCTAAGCTGCGATCATAGCTTTAGTATCCACCAAACACAAATCTAGGGTTTTGAAAGACTGCTCCAAATTTGTTATCGTGATTACCCCGCAGCACTTAATAACATTATGTTGGCACTCAGAAAACAACGCTAATAAATTGGCAATGCAAAGCTTTTTAAGACATCTTGACTACATTTTATATCGGTGCTCAAAAGCCCCAACCTCAGAATGCCACATCCATCATTTTAATGAACTCGGTTTCCTGTGGCGTATACGTAACCAAAACACATCCCAGGATAACGAAATCACACAAACCTTTGAAGACAGATTTCTCATTGCAAATCCACCCCTCTCCTGGTTCTATGTAAATTGACCTCTTCCACTTCTGACACAACGAATTTAAATATAAGCTTCTTAATAAAGCTCATCAACGCTCCACTTGGTTCCAACACTTGCTCACTGCCATTCCACGAGCAAGAAAAAAAAAGATACATCCTCCACAGAGCTAGATAAATGATTTTCATAAATTCAACCTCCACACATACAAAGAGGATTTTTTTCTTCATTTCCTTTCCTCAGCCTTGTATGGAAAAGTTCTCGTGAATTTAATATCGTTCATCATTTTCCTGACGAAACTTTCATGACTGCCCCCCGTTCCTCAGGAAAAACCACACACACGCACACGTGCTGATAATATTTGCGGAATGTGCTCCTCTGCATGTAGAAATGTGTTATCCCAATCGTTACGTCGAGAGGAGACCGCCTTAACCAAAACCAAAGCCAAACCCATTTAACCATAAATCTACAGAACCTGATAATAATCCGCAAAGTCTTTGAAAGACTTAAAAATTTCCACGCTTTGTCGAAGGAGGAAAAAGTTTTTTTTTTAATAAATCTGAAAGCGGATACACCTTGTAAAAAAAGTTATCTCCACCTCTGTGAGACGAGATGACAAATTAAAATGTTCATTCCCATCCTTGCCCCGTTGGAAACATATTGTCGATGAAATCCCATATATCCAATCATGCTTAGGATCGGGTGTCAGTGTATGAGACAAATTGATTTGGTTGTGTGGTGTCCTGGGAAAGTTAAATAACACCCTAGGCCAAAAACGGATTACCGTTTGGATTTCATCTGCTGGTGGTAGTACCAGGAATTCATTACGCTCTTCGATTGAATGAAGTTGAGTGCCTGTGGCGTATGCCTAACACAAAAAAGGAACTTGAATGCAAACTTTGGGTCAAACCTCAACTCATTATCGTTAGCGAGTTAATTAACAGTGAGACAGGGTGACCCCTTTTTTCTTTTTGCCTGCGGTTTACACCATCCTATCTGGTAGGGATTCCGAGGAAGATTAAGGGATATGCCAGATTGTTGGTCAATTAAAAGTTATTAGTCAGCCAGGAAGTTTTTTGTTTATTATCCTCTGATGGTTAATGAGTTTCAACATTTTCCTCATCGGGTTTCCCGAAAGGATATTTCCCGGTTAAATGGAAATGTATTGACAAAAAGGCTAATGGTCCTTAATTTATGATTTTCGACTAATTACTGGAAATGTACCGTGCTGATGGGTGTTTATGGGGTAAGCTATAAAGTTCAGACAAATGGCTTGACTGTCAACGTCCTATTCGCTGTCGCAGGGTGGCGAAATGAAAAAGTAATGTTTGCCAGGGTATTACTTTGGCAACAAAACTTTCACCAGAGGCAGACAATGTGCCTCATTTTAAAGTTTGTTTTTTGCGGACTTGGTTGAACATCGAAAACCCTGGTATGGCGTGAAGATTTATTATAAGCTTTGGAGTTCACAGAATTGCTTTGGTTCTCTCGAGGAACAGTAACTTTGGGCTGTTGTGGAATTGGAAATGTCGACACTTTCGGTGATCTATTGGGATGGTACCGTGTACATATGTGAACTGGAAGTGAAGAAATGTAACTTTTTTTTTATTATAAAAGTTGGACGATGTTTTCATCAATTTTGTCAATGGAATGTAGTTAGGAGAACTCATGAAGTAACAATATGAAGTCAATTTAGATTTGTAATGGTTAGGGAACTCAATTGTATTGGTTTTGTAAACTATTGATTACTTACAAACAGCAGCTGATAGCTGGGTTAATTTGGAAGTTCATTTAATTCAAATCCCGGGAGTGGGCAGATTCATATGCTTGTCCACAACAGAAACTATAGAGTAATGTACTGAAATACATTTTTCTGCCATCGTTCGTGGTCACCAGATCTCACTTTATTAACCAAATTGCAACGCAGGTAGTAACAGTACTCCATATTATTTTTTTTGCAGTCAAAAGTATATCCCGTCTTTCCCGAGAGGAAACTCTTTCTTGGACTTAGCGCTTATGGACAACAGACTAGAACTGACAAATAACGAACACGCGCGGAACTGTGTGCGAGCATTCGATTACGATAGTGACCACCTCGGAATCGATGCCGTATTCAGGATCCCAAACGAGCAAACTCAACTGGAGGAGTTCGACCAAGTGCGTTCTTTCGACTATCGAAGGACGAACTGGCCGCGCTTCGCCAGAGTTGTAAAGCGAGAATTACGTTTGAGCGAAATCAACCCTCCGACAAACCGAAACCTTACGAACGACGAAATCGACCAAAATTTATTAAAAATGAATGAGGTCATTAAAAGGTCAATGGATCGAGTTATCCCCAAGGAAACTAGTCCTGATGACCAGACGGAGAAGTATCGAACGCCAACAATCGATGCACTCCATAAACACAAAAGTAGACTGGTCTCAAGGCTTAAACGGCTGCGTAGACAATTTACTGACAGACAAAGACCCGCAGGCTCGGACATTGAAGTCGTTGATCAAAAACCTCAAACAGCTAATCACAGAGAATTACAGACAATCTGTAAGTTTGTACTGGGGCAAGAAAATTCGGGCTATAAAAACCAGTAGCCCGAATATGTTCCCGCAAATAAATAAAATTTTCAGGCGAAAGGATCATAACGACATTCCATGTGTCCGAATTTCCCAAACGACAGAGAACAGACAGACACTGACGGCGGTTGGTATAAGTCCGGAAAGTGTTGATTCGAACGACGGTTTTTTCACGATCGAAGATCCTCAGGAGAAGGCGAATACGATAGGCGCTGTCTTCGCGACCGTGTATACGGTGAACAATCCTGTTCGTCCAAATCGCGATATTGAGGAGAGAGCCTTTCTGAATCACTTTTATCTAAGTACCGAACTTCAAGCTTGGCGATCTGAGAATCACGGTTTTACAGTATTCAATGACGAAAATCCTTCAAATGGCATAGTCGCCAATAGCCTGATGCTGTTCGTGCAAAAAGATGAACTCCTGAACATCTTTCTATCACTGAAGAATAAAAAGTCGGCGGGAGAGGACGGGGTCCCAAACGTCGTGTTGAGACACCTGCCAGTAGAGGCAGTCGATATTTTCACCACGCTGTTTAACAATGCACTGAATAATGCACATTATCCGGTGCACTGGAAAACGGCGGTGGTACATCCTATCCCCAAAAAGGACAAGGACAGAACAAACCCTGCAAATCTTCGGTCAATAAGCCTTCTGCCGAATGTAAGCAAGGTATTCGAGAAGATAGTCAATAGGGCTCTGCTTGAGTGGGTCGAGGAAAATAAAATTATCCCGGAAAATCAGTTTGGTTTTCGAGCGAGGCATGACACTATTCATGCCGCGAATGCGAATACCCAACACAGCAATATTTTTAACAAACTTAACGTCAAAAGACTACACTTGGTAGAGACAGCTAAAAACTTTTCAGAACGGTTATCCCTTAATAGCATATCATCAGCATTAAATATTAATGACCATGACGACGATGTGCTTGTTTAATGCCTTCTAGATCGACACAGAATTGATACAGATGATCGCAATAAAAAATTAGGCCTAAAAAACAACGCCGCAGATGCAGAACACTACAATGAAGAAGAGAGCTGCCCCAAATAAGTTGCCCCTGAGCTTAATAAGAAAAAAAGGAGAGAAGAACACCAGGTTTTTAGAACAAGAACAGCGTTCGATTGATGTTATATAGAAGTGTAACTCTACGAATGCTGTTCCTAAGTTTTGCTTAAGTGTCAAAAGTTTAAGCCAGGAATACAATGCAAACAGAATCCTGTCGAGATTAACAATTAAATCATAGTGGAGTCACAGTCGATGCGGAGGATCTTCAAGAACCACTTTTGCAGACTTTGAAATAGCGATGACTTACGATCTCCCGCTGTCAGGCAGAACAAAACATTCAACATTGGCAACGACAGCCACCTTACCTACACGAACTTTTAATACCAAAAAAAATGTTTGGCTTTTTCTAACAACCACAACCATTGTTCTTCATTGAGCGGCACAGACCTTCGGCACTTCATCGTGCCACTGAGCCTCTCGAAGTGAACTTGTGATAGCAATGTCAAAACCGAAGCCTTACATGGCTACCAGAAATGTCTTCCTTTCGAGCTATAAAAAGCCAGGGGAGGTGGTTTGGTATGTAACATACAATAAATTTCGTCGGATCGTAAAATGGAATCTCAGCGTCATTTGCCATATCTGAAAAAATTAGACTCTATGAGCTGCTCAACAACAGGGACATAAGTAACCCCGAAGTATCTTTTAACGTCTAAAAGTATCTTTTCAGTGTGGTTTTAGCACAGGAAATCCAATAACTGATTAAATCTTTATATTTTGACAGATCCTAGAAGTAATCGAGAAGTGCACATCGATACCCATCTCTTATTCATCGGCTAACATCAACATCTCATCTGCAATTAAGCAAAGACGTTTGCAAACCGCTATTTCTTTGGTAGCAATAAAGACCTCACTTGAACAACTAAGGATATCCTATGTAAATCATATGATATCCTATGTAAAATGATTACCAACACATTTATGCACTGCGGTGTCGAAGCACGGACCATATCAAAAGCGGATGAAGAAATCCTTGGCAATTCTGAGCGTAAAATTCTTCGGAAAATCTTCGATCGTGTTACGGATTATAGCCTATAAAGGGGAGAATGGAGTTCATATATAATAGACCTGGAAGTGAAACATGTACCATACTTGGATCATCTTGGATCATAAGATAGCAGATGATGGGGCAGTGAGGGATATGAATCTCCTCCCTAAGCTGATATGGAAGGAGCACAAGGCATCCACGTATAAAAGGCAACTCAATGAACAACTACAGATACACCACGAGGCCAAATTGAGCAAATAATAAAGGACTCATACCCAAATAACAAACAAAGAAGGCAATTTAAGGAGCCGTGGTTTGACGAGGAGTGTGCAAATGCAAGGCAGCTTTCATTCTCTTGGCTCAAGTTATTCCGTCAATCCAATGAGGACGTTATGAAGGACTCATATATTAAAGCTAATAGTGAATTTAAGGCGTTATGTTAAATAAAGAAGAAGAATCACTTTGAAGCAGAGCGGAGGCTCGATTACTGGCGCTTTGCAATAATTCAGCGGACCTTTAGAAGCAGGCAAGAAAACTCAATGGTGGGAAGTATGTTATTTCTAACGGTCTAGATCCGAATATCCTCTCTGATTATTTTAAAAGGCTACTAAACCCACCTGATAATCTCATGCACTTTCAATATGCCACACCATAACACCAGAATGATACATTGGACAGACGAATTTCTCTTTATGAATTTATACAGATTCTACGTACCTTAAAGGATGGTAAAGCAGCGGGCTCCGACGGTATACCGTCAGAATTTTACAAGCATGGTACCAATGAGCTGCACCTTAGGCTAATCTCCTTGTTTAACACCATTTTAGAGACAGGTGTAGCCACGCAACGATTTAAGGAATTGCTAATTTTTCCAATCCACAAAAAAGGTTCGACCACAGATCCAGCAAACTATAGGGGTATTTCTTTTCTAAATTCAGCATATAAAATATTCACAGCGATAATGCAAAGCCGACTCAATCAGTGGATAGAAGAAAACAAGTAGCTGAAGGAATTCCAGGCCGGGTTTAGGCCAGCATACTCTACGATTGATCACTTGTTCGTTCTAAATAGTATCGTTGAATCCTTTTGCGAGCAGGGTAAAAAAACTCTACGCATCCTTTGTGGATTTCAAGGCAGCCTTTGACACGATAGACCGCAACTCCTTGTTCTACAAACTCTACAATATGGGAATTTCATTTTAATATGGAAGTGTTATTCAGAGCCTCTATAGTGATACTAGAACAGCTGTTTGGAATGGGGAAGTACTATCGGAATGGTTTGAGTTGTGTTCTGGTGTAAGACAGGGCTGCTCTTTAAATCCAAGTCTTTTCGCACTCTTCATAGAGGATATTACTGATTTCTTGCCATGATAAATAGTGTATGCAGGAGTTCTTATCAAGGCCCTCCTATACGCAGATGACATAGTGCTATTGGCCTACTCGCCAGAAGCTTTGCAGCTTATGATCAACCGCCATAGTTACTATTGCAAGTTATGGAAATTGATCCAAGGTTATGGTATTCAAAAAAGGAGGAGGCAGACGCAGTAAAAATGAAAAATGGTAATATAGAGGCGATGCAATTGAAGTTGTGAAGAAATATAAATACCTAGGGGTACTTGTCACCAACAATTTTCATATGAATATTCATCCCGAGGAAAAACTGATAAGATCAAAAACAGCTATCAATTCAGCTTGGAGGAGATGCTTTAATAATAAGTACATTGCCCATAGTGCTAAATATAAAGTTTTTGAGGCGGTGTCTGAGTCCATTCTCTTCTATGCAGCACAAGTGTAATAAATAAATAAACAAGGGTTATAAAAAATACGAAACGATGCTTAGATTTTACCTCAAAAGAATATTTCATCTCCCGTCCAACACGCCGAACTACATGCTTATGCTGGAAACACGCTTAGCACCACTCTTTACAAAGACGCTGCAACTCCAAGCGGATTCTGTGGTAAAGGTTGTTAAAATGCCGGATTACCGACTTCCAAAAATATCAGCATTACAAGCTATACAAAGTGGAATTGGATGGTACAAAGAGTGGTTGGCATTAGCTCGAAATTGTAACATACATATTAATCACGGAGGTGTAAGGTGTATAAAGAATCAACTTTATAAGATCATTGAAGATACCGATGAACAGGCAAGGTCACTGTACTAAGAAGAAGCTGTGGGATCGTTACACAGATCTATCTACAGCCGCTTAAACCACAATTTGTTACAGAAAAATTATTTTAAAGATGAGTACAGCATTGATGAAATAGCGATGATCTTGAGACTGCCGGGCGAACTTTTACAACTCAATTATGTACGACACAGGGAAGATCTACCTATACATGCAGCTTATGTAACTTAGCAGAAAGGGAGGATATACATCATTTCGTTGGCAGGTGTCCAATCTTGAGAGAAACGAAAAGGAATATCTTGGGAAGTGATATCCTCTCAGAGGACCAAGTCATAACACTCCTTAACGATGTTTATATTCCTAGTTTATTCAAGTATTGTAAAATCGCATTACAATATCGGGAGAGGATTTTGTCAGGCAACTTTTGACAAATCCGCATCCAAATAGTCGCCTCACTATACCACGGCCCATTGTAGATGTCACAGTTTTTCATCCTCTCTTTGCCCGACCCATCCCATCGTATTTCCTGGATGACAGTAATCTCTGCTTCGTAGCAGTTTAGGTTAGGTTAGGTTTGCGGGTTGGTGGAGTAGAGGATTCTCTATTCAGCCACACTTAGGTCCATGTGGACCCATTGTGATACCCTTGGTGGGATTACGTCCTTCCTTATCGTTACTATGGGTTACTCCACTCTATCCAGCTATCCTGATGTTCGTAGGAACCTGCAAAGATAGGGTAATGGAATATCGGATAGCTCTTGGATGTCTTGGAAGTAGTAGCTTCCAAGTGTTCTGTTCCTCAGGTGACAGAGACTCGGGCAGTGACAGAGGAAGTGAGGTGTATCCTCGTGTGCCTCCTCATCGCCGCAGCCTCTACAGATATCGTCATCCTTGAGATTTAATTTCATTGTATGGGTTCTGAGAAAGTTATGACCAGTTAGAGCCCCTACCAGTTTAGATAAGGAGCTCCTGTCGTACCGCAAAAGTTTTTTGGTTCGGTTTCCGTTGTATTCTGGCCAGAGCTTCCGAGATATTTCGCAGGTAGTCAATGACTTCCACCTGGTATTGGCTTTCATTCGGGTTTTGTATTCCACTCTTTCTCTGAGGTTACAGAGTGGTGGTTCGACCGTTTGTAGTGCCTGATCATGATCTGTAGCAGATCCATTTCTTGCCAGTTCGTCGGCCATCTCGTTGCCGTCTATGTCCCTGTGACCAGGAACCCAGCAGAGATCAGCATTATGCTGTGAGCAGAGAACCTTGAGCTCTTCGCGACAGCGGCGAACTAGCTTTGATTTAATTTCAATAGCAGATACTGCTTTTATAGCCGCTTGGCTGTCAATGAATATGGTGATATCACTGTGTGGTATTTCCATTATTGACACCAAATGAGCCGCTTCAGCGATTGCTAGCACCTCAGCCTGGAACACACTACTATGATCAGGAAGCCTGATTGATTTGTGTATTACTAATTCCTCTGAGAATATACCAGCACCTTATCCACAGTCCATCTTTGATCCATCTGTGAAGATGAATATCGATTTCCTTTTTGTGGGTTCATTCTTGTCCCATTCGTCTCTGCTCGGAAACGAGCAGGTGAAGGGTCGATCGAAGTCTAGATAAGGAGATAGATAGTCAGAGTTTACTACGCTCCCTACGTATTTCTTTAGGACCTGCGCGTGCCCAGCGAGGCTCGGGATCCAGCTGTTTGTTTGGCTGATCCTCGAGGAGCTTTTGGCAGCTGATTCCTGCATGTATAGATCCAAAGGCAGCAGATTCAGAATCACCTCCAATCCAGAGGTTGGGGTTGTTCTCATCGCACTGGTTGTCCCTATACACGCTAGTCTTTGTATTTTTGTCATGTAGCAGTTTAGGGCTTCCGCTAGTTGTTCGCCTGCACCTCTCCTGTTTAATGTTATAATATTCCAGGTGCAGATACAAACGTCGTTGTCCTTTTTTCGTTTAGCATGGTCGTCAACAATAATATCAGTCCTTTCCGAGGCTATTGGTTGCTTCGTAACATAATCTTTTTTCCGTGGATGGGTAGTTAACCCAAAGCACAACCCCCAACCTGGAGGGCCATGCCCTTGTTTTGACCCTAGGACAGCGGGCCGGGAAAAATACCGATGTCAGTAGCCCATTTGGGGATATGAGCGCTGCCGCTTGGGTTAACCCATTGAGGGCTCCTCCGCCACCAACTCTTTTCCAATACCCTGGCTCAGTATTGAAAATCCCTATAGACCTGGTGTTCAAATATGTCGAAGCAGCTCATATAGGGATTTCACTACCAGTTCGATCAAACTGGAGCTGTAGGCGCCACCGTTGACTCCATCTAGGGAATTCCTCCGCTGCCGCCTGAGAGTGAGTGCCTTAGTTAGAGGACACTCCTCCCCCCTCTCACGTTAGCTGCCACCAACGACCTTCCACAAGAGTTTATTATCCCATCTCCAGTCGAGGTACTAGGCACCCACCAGTCACCAGCGTGAAGGTGAGAGTAGGAGTTGATAGTGAAAGGCTAGAGTGAGAACGCTTGTGTCCTCATATAATCGCATCACTATCCTTAAGCACCGGCTTTGATAAATATTAATTAATTTTATTTTGCTAATAGATATTTTTTATTTTTATAATTATATAAATATATTGCCAACTAGGCAGACGGCAATGCCATGCAAACTAATATAATTTATTTTGTAACTTTTTTTATTGTTACGGACTAAGAAGATAAAGCTTCAACCAAGAACTTTACGAGAAAATATTGTTACTCATCATAGCTTAATAGGCTTAGAAAAACTAATACTGAATTCAAAAATGATTCTCTAGCTAAATACCTGTGTAATCTATCTAACAGCTGACAAAGTCATGGACTACTGCTTTTGAAAGGCTGCTCAACGCGTAAAAAGAAGTCAAGAGCAAGATCCTCCGTAGAAAACATCTGATGGGAAATGGATCGGCGATCCAAAGGAAAATGTTAAACTCTTTTGTCTGCCCTTTCAAATGTTTTCAAATCATGTCCACCTAGGGTAGCAAATGAAGATCTTTACTTCTATAACAGATTTGACAGAAAGGAAATCCCTTACGTTTCGTTAAGAGAGATTGAGGCATGTATTCATAAACTGAATAATAGAAAACCACCAGGTTATGATCTTATAACTGCGCAAATCTTAAAGGAACTTCCTCCAGCTGCATTGTTGAAACTCAGGCTTATAATTAATGCTTGCTTTAAACTAAGGTATGTCCCACATCACTG
The DNA here is from genome assembly GCA_932526625.1 of Rhingia campestris. Classification (NCBI taxonomy): domain Eukaryota; kingdom Metazoa; phylum Arthropoda; class Insecta; order Diptera; family Syrphidae; genus Rhingia; species Rhingia campestris. Next base: position 36,309,695 of record OW052185.1, on the reverse strand, counting down.
GAAGATAGCAGAAATTATTGTTATTCCTAAACAAGGTAAGCTTTTATCAGAAGTAACCTCATATAGGCCAAAAAAAATTCTATTCTATTGCTGAAAAAAATTAGGCCAGGTCCAGTCTTGCCGTCTGGACATACCCTATGCGAAGAATTGAAATTGTGAAAACTATACAGACTATGGAGAGAGCGTTGAAATTCTTTGACTGCCAGATGGCTGAGCACAACCTAACCGGATCAACAATGGTACGTAAATTAGGATCATCTGATACCCTTAAGGGATACAAAACTTCATTGTTAGGGTAAAAGTAAAGGAAAGTTACCCCTCCCTCCTAAAAGAAGGGTGATAGATCCCATGGATTGAAAAGAAAAGACTTGTATTTATTACCTCTTTAAAAATCCGCTTTTATTTCTTGGCGCCTATACAATAAATCTAAATATTTACACATTTAATATCGCTTCAGATACAATTTACAAAACATTTCCATATCATCTAGTGAAATGAAAACAACCCTAGATGTAATGATGAGCATAACATTTTCATTTGTATTTGAGTTAGCTATTCCCTTTATGCAAATTTCCTGATATATTATTGAACAACCCGGTGGGATAAGAAAAAACAAAGTGTTCAACAAATGTGTGTCAATCGCTTGCCTTACACACATCTATGAACATAGTTCCATACTCGTTTGTCCCATGTCAATAAGGACTCGTATGGAAATTAGGTTGTAAACCCATTTCAGCTTTTCTTTTTTCAGTTGACGGGAAAGATTGACAGGCATGTAGTGAAGGTGAAAGGGAAGAAGACCCGAGATGCATTTCGAATTTCAATTAGACTTCGATATGGGTGTGAAACGGTTTAATATGGTCTTGATAAATGAAGAACTGTAAATGTTTTCTTGTTCTTTTTTTAAAATCATATCGGATAATTCTGTTTAAAGTGAAACTTCTTTTGGGATGGTGTGAATAGTATTTTTTGAAACGAAAATGTGTAACGAAAAGAAATAAACTTTAAATAGTTATATAGGTTTAGACTGTGAGAGAATGAGATAAAACTCGTTTCTATATAGTTTCCCTATCCTCTGTCTTCTTTTTGAACTATGGTTTGTAGTTTCTACCTACTCTACCGTATATAGTTTCACTTCTACGGCGTGTGAACTCACAATCGATTTTTCGATTTTTAGTCTACTGACTACGAATCGCAGTATCGGTGAGAGACCAACCCTCTGTACTGACTAGGTATAGACTCGTGTGGAAATAATGTTTTAAGCCTATTTCAACCATTCTTTATCCAGTTGACAGCAAAGATTAACAGGCATGTAGTGAATTTTGTACTGAAGGCTCGAACTGCATTTGGATTTTGAATTATATTTCGATTTGTGTCTCAAAACATATGTTAACGTCTTGATAATTGAAGAACTGTTCATGTTCTGCTGTTATTTTTAAAATCATAATCGATAATTCCTTTTATTTGGACAAAAAATAGGCAAGCATTTTCACTTATAGGTGATGTCTAACGACAGTGGTAATTGCGTTGGACAACTACGTGCGGTGTTCCTGATTCAAATCCCGAAGGTGAAAACACATACAGCTTCATCCCTTGCAAAAGTCTGACAAACACCCAAGATTCCACTGTCAAGCTTCTCAATTTTTTTGTTCGTATTCGGCGTCAACCAGAAGTTCATCTTCTTTGTGCAAAAAACAATAACTTACCATACACCAGTGAACGGATCAAGTAGGTTTGATGCCAGATATTTCAGTTTTTTATGTCTATCTTAATATTTTAGAAGGACCTATGACAATTATGTGTGAAACAAAATATCCGCCAAATACTCGCCACGGCGTCGGTGACATACCTCTATCCTTACTTACTTACTTAAGTGGCGATACAGTCCGGGATGAACCTGGGCCTCAACCAGCATGCCTCTCCAATTAGCCCGGTCCTTAGCTAACTGCCTCCAGTTGCGCACTCCAAGTTGGTTGAGGTCGGTTTCTACTTGTTCGCGCCACTTAAGGTGGGGACTTCCTTTACTGCGTCCGACGTCTGGCTGGGAATCGAAGACTCTGCGAGCCGGAGTATTGGTGTCCATTCGTTCTACATGTCCTAGCCATCTTAAACGTCCAATGCATAGTTTTTTTGACTAGGGGTATGTCGCTGTACAGCTCGAATAGTTCTTGGTTGAATCTTTGTCTTCATAGCCTTCAATGCAAACGGGACCGAAGATTTTTTCTCTCGAATCGACCAAGGATTTCTTCATCCGCTTTTGATACGGTCCATGCTTCAGCGCCGTACTGGGATAATCAGGGTTTTATATAGGATCTCCTTAGTAGTTCGACAGTTCGAGTGGGGGCTTTACTACTAAATTGCCATCTTAGCCCGAAAAACAGCGGTTGGCAAGAGTAAATCTTCGTTTAATTTCTGACGAGATGTTGTTGTCAGAATTAATAGCGGAACCCAGGTAGTCAAAGTCCAGTACCATCTCAAAGTTATATCTGTCATTGGTGACGTTCTGTCCAATTTGTCGATGTTGTGTGTCCTTTCGTGTTAACAGCATATACTTAGTCTTACCCTCATTTACTGCTAAACCCATTTTTGGCACTTCTTCTCTATACTAGCAAACGTGGCTATGACATCACGTTAAGTCCTACCAATGATGTCAATATCGTCGCTGCACCGATTTTTGGAAAATTGTGCCTCTGGTTTTGGCTCGGGAGTTTTGCACAATCCTCTCAAGAATCAAATGAAGGAAATCACATCACAGCGCATCGCCTTGAATTGCCTAAATCCTTTGTTGGTATCGAATGTGTCCGTGAGGTCGTTTCCGACCCTGATGGAGTGAGAATTCTCCATCGTCATCCTACACAAACGGACGAGTATGGGCGGTATACCAAATTCGTCTTTAATGCTGAATTATGCGGCTTTGAAATCGATAAATAGGTGGTGGGTATCGATTTGAATTTCTTGGGTTTTTTTCCAGGATCTGCCGAAGTGTGAAAATTTGATCGATTGTGGACTTTCCTGGCCTAAAACCACACTGATAAGGGCCGATCAGGTTGTAGGCGTTTTTTGGCGTTCACATATCACGGCAGATAGGATCTTGTAGGCGATGTTAAGCAGACGTATGCCTCTGTAGATGGCGCAGTTCAGAGGGTCTTCTTCTTTGTGGATCGGGCAAATGATGCTGAAGTTCCATTCTTCAGGCATACTTTCATCCGACCAGATTTGGTTAATGAGTTGGTGGATGTTACTTACCAAGTCATCTCCGCCAGGTTTATAAAGCTCAGTTGGAAGGCCGTCATTTGTGGTGGCCTTGACAGTTTTCGCTGTCGTTGCCAATATTAAATGGTTCGTTCTGCCTGACAGCGGAATGTTGTTCGTCATCGCCGTTTAACAGTCACTTTTTCTTTTCTGAGATAGCACGGCCATTGAATTTTTCTCTCACCATCCTGTTGGAAGCATATATCGTCCAGGTCCATATCCTTAATTTCTGACCACAGGAAGTCCGTTATCATTCCGGGATAGCGAACATCATTTACGGTAACTGCTTGGCCGACCTCATTTTCGAAGAAGTACGCCCGATGACGCCGCCAGCCCATAAACCGCACCAAACAGTACCTCTTTGTGGATCAGTATCACGTGATATTGACATGCACAATTCATATAACTGGTCCCGACGTAAGCCGATATATGCCTTTACCTACAAAACCTCACCCCGCACACAGACTTCGACAATTTTCCCCGCGGGACTGTCAGTTAAGTATTATTTCGCTGGGTTGGTTAGCAAATCATGCTAAACGTCATATTCCGTGAAGCGTGTGTAATAAAAAAAAACGTTATCTATATCTTCATTTGGAAACAATACCTCACCATTGTGTATAAAGTGTCCAGATGAAGACGACGATGTTTACCACGCAGTAAAGGCGATTATCACCGTGACCAGACAGGAAGTGAACTTCTAATGGACAACCAGTTCGTAGGGATTTGGATATACGTTCAATCTTTCTTTGAATGTGTTTTCATCGAAAGATCTGTCATTTCATTTGGGCTTGTCTCTTACCTTTGTACTATCATCTTGTGGTCCTCCTCCTCACTGACATTCCACTGAATGTTTCTCAGGATGGAGTTACTCGCAAATATGACGTCGATGATAAAGCTTACTGCAGCCTTCAGATAGGTATATGCCCTATTGGCCAATAATGCCCTAGGGCAGCGAATGCCTTTCCTTTATTATTGGTGAGTCTGCTGCCTACAATGATCACTGGGACTCGCTGGAGCGCATATGAACTTAGATTTTCCAGCATTAATTGTTACTCGCTGACTGTCAGACTGGGTCTTGCATAACATCTATAGACAAGGATCCCATTAAGTTTCTCTCTCACGAAGGCTTATCTTTGGTCATTCGTTTCTTGAAATGCATAACCTCCACATATCCATATTGCTGCTTGATTTGCCTTATCGAAGATCCAGTTATTGTTATGTTCAAGACATTTATAGGGCTCGCTGATCAATATTACGTCTGTTCTTTTGTTCTTTGCCGTTTGCGCTAGGATGTCCTGAGCTATTCTACAGTGATTGAGATTAATCTATAGTATCTTCATAGTCCTTTGGTGGTGATCGCTCTCAGGCATACGGGTCACTGTCTTTTGGAGTTTTTGAGTGAACTCGTAATTTTTATGCAAGCTTCCCTCAGTTGAACACCACAAGCCAGTTGAGATCGTTTTCTAGTTTCGGTTCTGGTGGTGGGCTGATAAGATTTATGATATTCGCCTTTACTCAAAGTCCAAGAAGACCATTTGTGATGCTCATTATGTGCCCTTTCCTTTAGAGACGTGCCTCAGCCTCAGCTACTAAAAATATCTCCGCTTCAAAACACTGTTCTGCACTGGACTGCAAGACTGCAATTGTGATGTAAAGCTTATTTTTCTTGAAAAACAGAACCTATATTTATTTTTGAACCATGGATAGGGATTAGGCGTCATATTCGTTGCTCTCTTTGCCTTGCCTCCTTTCAAAATCAGGATGAGGTAAAATTAAGTCGGAGCGGTACCCAAGTATTTGATTAAAATTTTAGCATGTCCTTTCAAATTAATTATCCAGCGAAGCAGTAAGGCTAAACGTCCAATGCGGAGTTTTTTGACTAGGGGTATGTCGCTGTACAGCTCGTATAGTTCTTGGTTGAATCTTCGTCTCCATAGCCCGACAACGCAAACAAGACCGAAGTTTTTTCGAAGAATTTTCCTCTCGAATCTACCGTAGAGCAGGACTGGGATGATCAGGGTCTTATATAGGATCTCCTTAGTAGTTCGAGTGAGGGCTTTACTACTAAATTGCCTTTTTAGCCCGAAGAAACAGCGGTTGGCAAGAGTAATTCTTCGTTTGATTTCTGACGAGATGTTGTTTTCAGTGTTAATAGCGGAGCCGAGGTAGACAAAGTCCCGTACTACCTCAATGTTATATCTGTCAATGGTGACGTTCTGTCCGTCGATGTTGTGAGTCCTTTCGTGATGACAGCATATACTTAGTCTTACCCTCATTTACTGCTAAACCCATTTTCGCCGTTTCCTTCTCTATACTAGCAAACGTGGCTATGACATCACGTTGGGTCCTACCAATGATGTCAATATCGTCAGCGTATGCTAGTAGTTGCAACGACTTTTGGAAAATTGTGCCTCTGGTGTTGGCTCGGGAGTATTGCAAAATCCTCTCAAGAATCAGATTAAAGAAGTCACATGACAGCGCATCGCCTTGCATAAATCCGTTTTTGGTATCGAATGTGTCGGTGAGGTCATTTCCGACCCTGATAGAGCAGCGAGAATTCTCTATCGTCATCCTACACAAACGGACGAGTTTGGGCGGTATACCAAAACTAGACATGGCTCTGTACAGTTCGTCTCCATAAATGCTGTCATATGCGGCTTTGAAATCGATGAATAGGTGGTGGGTATCGATTTGGACTTCTTGAGTTTTTTTCCAGGATCTGCCGAAGTGTGAAAATTTGATCGGTTGTGGACTTTCCTGGCCTAAAACCACACTGATAAGGGCCACTCAGGTTGTTGGTAAACGGTTTCAGGCATTCACATATTACGGCAGATAGGACCTTGTAGGCGATGTTGAGGAGACTTATGCCTCTGTAGTTGGCGCAGTTCAGAGGGTCTCCTTTTTTTGCTGCAGGTCACTCATGCATAAAGATACCAAACCAAGAACCACGGTTCGTCCAGTTATAGCATAGTTTCTCATGGTGAATTTTATGGCCTCTTTTAAAAATCAGGCTCAAGAGCTTTTAGGCCAAGAACCAGCAAGAAAAACTCTTCACGAAACCACAACCATATTATGCATGTCAACCAATAGACATTTCAGTGGGTATGGGGTGAAAATAATTGCAAGGCTTGACTTTAAATCCACTACCACTTTTTTTTTGTAGATTCTCGATGGTCATCCTCAACGAATGTCAACAGACAGACCTTCGAGCATGTATCCAAATAGGTGTAGCTTACAAGCTACCTTCCCAAAATATTACTGAGTTATGTTGAGTTCTGCAAATACCGGGAATATGGGACTTAAGATTGCTCTGCATCACAAATCAAGGACAGCCGAAAAATTGATAAAAGAAAGTCCTGCATAAGTATTTGAGTCAAGAAATCGGGTAATTTGGTAAAACCAAATCTAGCAACTAGCAGGGCTGAAAGAAATGACTTTGTAATGGGAAAGACAATCCTGTAATTGTATTGCACTGGGGGTAATTAAAATATTTTTAAATATTTGAGGTAGAAAGGGACATTTTCTACGTCGAAAAACAATGAAATATCTTGCATTAGGGTAGGGGCCCATACAGTGTCGCAAACATAGCTCCTCCCTTCATTAGTGTATGTGAAGTTAATAATTTTGCCACAAAGAAGAGGGCCCCTATTTAACCCCAAATACAAGCTGCAAATTTGAGAAACTTTTCATGGCAGTGTTACCCTTGGATGATTGTCAGACTTTCGCGCTTAGTAGTCCAACGCACTAACCACCACTAGACCATTTCACCCACACCCTACCTGGGCTCCACTTTTAACTCCGACATCGACATCTCTTCAGATATAAAACAGAGAATTACTCTTGTCAACCGCTGTTACTTAGGGCTTAAAAGCCAATCTAGCAGTAAGGCCCTCGAACTACTAATGATATCATATATAAGATCCTCATCAAAGAATGGACCGTATCAAAAGCGGATGCATAAATCCAAATGGACCAAATATTTAACTGGCTTTACGATACATATAGCGACATAGCCCTGGTCAAAAATTTCCACATTGGACGTTTAAGATGGCTAAAACATATGGAACACCAAAATCCCGGTCGCAGAGTCTTTGTTTCCCAGCCATACAGGTAAGGTTGGGTTACAGTGGCTGCACGCGATGCGCATGCATACTTAGACCAGAAAAGGTCCGTTGTAGTAGCACGTGCAACTGACGACTTTGCTAATATTCGTTTGTCTAATTGAACCATTCCCAGCTAACTATAAAGCGGAAGAGGTTTCTGACATTAATATTAGCTAGTTCACCTAGATTTTCAAAGAAGTAGTCTCCTGCATACAGTTTTCTTTTGTTGAAGAGAGCAAGACAAGAGCAGAGAAGGTGAGGAATAAATTCTTCCTCTTCTTCGTCCAAGCTGCTTCTACAGAAATCATTGCTAAAGAGGCCTAGTCTTTTTGCGTGTAAGCCTAGAGGTCAGGGTCCTGCAAAGAACGCCGATATTGGTGATAACGTTTTATATGTTTTAGCATTATCAAGCAGATATAGTGCTTCTGGTTATAGTTTGTCCAGAGTTGCCTAGAAATTTGACGCGTTGTGCCGTTTATACATCTGCGGTTTGTTTTCTTGTTCGCATCTAGTTTGATGTAGCATACCTATGATTTTTACTGGCAGACAAGCTCACCCGCCTTGCAGTTCCTTGGTATATTTCTTTGGCCCGGTACCCAGAAGAGGTGAATCGTAAAGTGCTCAGCCATCTCATTAAGATATAGTCGGCATTCAAGGGCTGATTTCGATTTAAAAGAGATGAATCCCAGGGATTTGATTGCAGCTTAGCTGTCACTGTAGATGGGAATATTTTTCGTATACATTACATTACTCCTTAGCCAGGACAAGGCTTATTTAATTGTGATGATTTCCGACAAGAAAATGCTACAATGATGGGCAGGGCGAAAAGATATGCTTCGGCTAAGCATCTCGAAGAAAACACCTCCACCTACTCCAGATTCTGTTTTAGACCCACTCGTGAGAAATGAAGTCTCCAATCATATCCAATTCTCATTTGAGGCGATTGAATTGATGTTATGCTCAAAACTTAGTTGGGTAAAGGTGATTCAGTTCCTTAGTATGTTCACCAAGGTGATCTTTGAACTTTCCCAAGAAGTTTGTGGTTGAAGGTTGTTTGTGAAGAGTCGTCCACAAGAAACATACTCCATACGGGAGCATGAGTCGAATGATGGACACGTAAGATATGTGTTTGCATGCCCCATTTCTTTCCGATTGCTTTTTGTGAGGGTATAAGGCTGCCATGGCTTTCTTTACGCGTTCTTGGATATTGGTCTTACAGTTGAGTTTCTTATCCAAAACCAGCGATACAACAGAGACAGGAGATAATGACCCCGCCTTTAGTTGCGCACATAAGTAGAAACCAACGTCACCAACTTGAGACGCACAACTGATGGCAGTTTCCAAAGGACTGGGCTAATTGGGTTAATTAGAGAGCCACGTTGATCCTACAAGGACTTCACCTAGATAATCATTGGCCTAAAAGGTATTCAGCAACCAGTTCATGAGAATATAACTTCTCCTCCGAGTATTAAAGGGTTATAGAACTCGCCAGACATATAACCACAATACCAATTGTACCCTAAAGGGTTACATGCCAAATATACCCAAAATAAATGGACCAGTCAAGTCTAGTCTGACCAATCACGATTTATTATACGTAAAAGTGTTTGGCCTGTTTCTCCTCCTTTTTAAGTTACATCAGGATGAGCTTAGTGAATTGATGGAGAATTTCCTCTTGGTATTAGTAACCAACCAAAACTGACTCTAATATGTTGACATTCCGCTGGGGACTACTTTAAGTCGGTCACATCGACCTAAGAATACAAATGTATCAGCAATGAGAATCTCCGATTCCCGGGCTCAAAGCGGCAAGTAGGGAAGAACTTTGGACTTGTAGAATGTCAGAACTTGGGGTGTACCCATGACCCATGAAGGATGTGGAAACCTGCCTTTAAACAGGCAGAGACAGCGAAAACTCAGTAATAAGTAATTGCTGGTTTACAATAAATGGCGGTTTAAAATTTCCGAGAGCCTCCTGACAGTATTGTCATTCAGCAATTCCAAGACGTAGCACTGTAAGCCCGGTTCATAATGCATCATATATCCCTGTCTTATTCAAAAGTAACAAACTGTATTCCGTGTTTATTTGGTAATGATAACAACGATAAGCACCCCATTAACTTTGTCACCTTTGAGTGGAACTTGTATAAAATGCATTTTGAACATCTGGATCTTCTAAAACAATGCCCACTCATCCAATAACTTCACTTTCACCTAGTCTTCGAAAACAATTTTCACATACGAAGTACAGCTCAACTTGAATTTAAAGTTGCCCCCATTCACAAAATCAAATGTCCCCATTTTCACCTAGACATTAAAACCCACGAAGGACAATACCCAAAAGTGACTTCCCAGCCTTCAACTCATTTTTACCAAAAAAAGAAATGGGGAAATTTACATTTCGAAACGTAAACAAAGGAACACATCCTACCAACCCCTTTGGTCTACCAAGGCAATTGTTATATCACACATCGTATTGGTTTTTTTTTTGGAAATTCCCTCCCAAGCACATATCCTTTCCTTTGAAGCCACACGACCAACAAAAGGATTCATGACAACCAAGCCTACACATGCCCGATTTCTAATACGCATATCAATTTGGTGAATATTAGAAATGATTTCCTTTTCCGTATCCTCGTACACATGGAGATTGATGAATATTATCCCGGCAAGGATACGAAGCGAAGAATCCATTCACTTCGATTCACATGCTGCCAGGTTCATATTGTGTAAACATCCTGTAGGGAAGAACCAACTCGCTTTCATTTTGGGAACGATGCCGAGACAACGACGTTGTATATCCTTACGTGAACATACGTAACGTGTGGTAGGTAGATTGTTATGTTTATGTTTTACCACTTGTTCCGAGAACGTGTGTATAAAATGTGACTGCCATTAGAGGCATACACATATATTCCCCTTGACACGATGATGAAATTGATAACACGAAAAGGAAAAGAAAAATTCGTCCTTTTTGGGTATTTTTTTGATGTTTTGAATATTTTTGCTTTTATTAGAAACAAAACTATTTAAATGCGTCACATTCAAGAGTGGCTAACATCAACGTGTTGACGTTTGTTTATGCCTAACGTTACGTTGCTTTTACAATCAGTAAATCAGAGATTTAAATTTTTTTTAAAACTTTAATTTTCTTTAAAACTCCATAGATTGCGAATATTTTTTTTTCTATACGAATATATGCTTTTTATGATATGACGGATACTATTGTTGTTGTTGGTGTATAATTAAGAGATGGTAAGGTTCCATTTTGAAAATGAGAAGTCATTAAGCTGTGCAGATTTAGACACCTCGATATTTCCTTATTAACATCGCCCATACGTCAGGATATCGTGTTTGCAGGAAAGTGGTCAACTTTTGGGCGTTTTGTGCCTGCTGAGGAGAGCAATTTCTGCAGTTACGGAGGATCACTTCAGGGAGGGCGGCTGAAAAGAGAAAAAAATTTTTTTTTATTAAAAAGGGATATGAAAAGGTTTTTTTGGTTTATAAATAGATGTGTAAAATATTTTTCTATGGTTTTAAGGGTAAATAGATGGGGCTCCATAGTCCTTGTGAGGAAATCATACAAAACATGTGAGAATTGTTGAATACCCTATCCCATCCTTAAAATTAAAATCCTCAATATGTGGGCTTTATGGCGATGAAATATAGAAAATGACGTTGTCAGAGCATATTGTTCAGACAGTTTATCAAAATATTTTATGGTTCGACAAATAACAACGTTTTTCTATTGCATATGCCTTGGGATAGGGTATACAAATGTATTTTGTAGGAAAACGCCCCCAAAAAGTGGGCGTGGGTTAAAATGGTGTAAGGACGAAATGTTCATATTATATTTATTAAAGTTTTTGCATTAAATTTTTTTTTTAATATTTGAATACGTTTTTGAATTTGACCAGAAATGGTGTTTTACTGGAAAAGCCCCCAAAAAGTGAGCGTGGTAAAAAACTTTGTAAAGTCAAAATATAGGTATTGAGATTGTTTAAATTTTGACTTGCTAAACGATAAGTGCGAGTGTTGATAACAAGAAGTAAAACATCAACACTATAATCACCCTGGTCAGAATGGCGCGAAATAAATACCCGGTCTGCCGTCCCAAGCGAACCAAGATAAGCTGCTTCGACATATTCGGACAACAGGTTATCTAAGAATTTCAAGGGTAAGTCAGGCCCCTTGAACAGAGATGGTGGCGGATACTGAAAGGTCAACGGCAGCGCTCCATCCCGTAGTGGGTACTGATGGCCCCATGTCCTAGGGGTATCTAATAAATTGGAACTGGCCCTCCAGGTTGGGGGTTGTGCTTTGGGTTAACTACCCACCCATGGAAAGAACCATTGTTACCTAGGAAAGGACTGATATTAATGTTGACGACACTGCTAAGCGAAAAAAGGACAACAACGTTCGTATCTGCACCTGGAATGTGAGAACATTAAACAAGAGAGGTGCAGGCGAACGACTAGCGGAAGCCCTAAACTGCTTCAAAGCAGACATTACTGCCATCCAGGAAATACGATGGGAAGGGCCGGGCAAAAAGAGGATGAAAAACTGTGACATCTACTAAGGACCGTGTTATAGTGAGCAGAAACAGCGACTACTTGGATGCGGATTTGTTATAGGTGCCAGACATAGGCAAGAAGTCTTATGTTTTCAAGACATTAGCGAACGCATTGTAACAATCCGCATCAAGGCCAAATTCGCCAACATAAGCCTTATATGCGCTCATGCTCCGACGGAGGAAAAAGATGATATAACTAAGGATTGCTTATACGAGCTCCTCGACAAAACCTATGAGCGACTACCAAAGTACGATGTTAAAATCGTGCTGGGAGATCTTAACGTAAAGGTAGGAAGAGAAGAAATCTTGAGAAGTATTGTAGGAAAATATAGCCTACACGACAACACGTCTGGTAACGGACTTAGGCTAATTGACTTCGCTACGGAACAAAATGCCACTATAGCCAGCACACGGTTTCCTCACCTCGATATTCATAAGGGGACATGGCGGTCTCCAGATCAACGAACAGTCAACCAAATTGATCACATTGCGATAGACGAGCGGCACGCAACCAGTATTTTGGATATCCGAACAATCCGAGGGGCTAACATCGACTCGGACCACTACCTTGTTGTAGCCAAAGTAAGGATGCGGATATCCACCACGCCACAAAAAAACAGAAATACTGTGAAAAAATTTAATGTCGAAAGACTGCAATCGCCAGAGACCGCCAAGAACTTCGCGCAACGCGTATCCCTTAACCTCTCGATTTACACCATACCAGCATCTAATGTCGAAGAACAATGGCAACGATGCCAACAAACCATTAGATCAGCCGCAACTGATGTGCGGCTGGTTTGATGAGGACTGCCGACAGATGCTCGCAGCCAAGAACGAGGCCTACAAGGCAAAGCTGCAGGTGAAGACGAGAGCTGCCATTGAGCTCTATAGGCAAAGAAGAAGGGAAGAACACCGGCTTTTCAGAAAGAAGAAAAAAGAGCAAGAAAATCGCGCGATCGATGATATAGAGACGTGCCACTCCAGTAACGACAATCGCAAGTTTTACCGAAGTGTAAAACGTCAAAGCCAAGGATACAAGGCTCGAACAGAATCCTGTCGAGATGAACTAACATAAGCCTAATATGTGCACACGCCCCTATCGACGAGGCTGAAGATCCCATCAAGGAGGAGTTTTATGACCTCCTGGGTGGATCCTACGCAGCCTGTCCGGAGTATGATGTAAAAGTTGTACTCGGGGATTTCAATGCTAAAGTCAGAAAGGAAAACATCTTTGGCGGTTTAGTTGATAAGCACAGAATCCACAAAACGACAACAGTCAACGGCTACCGACTAATCGATTTTGCAGCAGCTCGTAAGTAGGTTCCCAAGGCTAAGGAACCACACAGCAACCTGGAGCTCTCCAGACCGTCAACCGCCAACCAAATCGACCATGTGTTAATCGATGCGAGGCACGCATCCAACATTCTCGACGTGCATACATTCCGAGGGGCAAACGTCGACTCTAACCATTTTCTTGTCGCGGCTAAATTCAGAGCTCGACTGTCCAACGAGAAGTAGCTGCGAACTGCCTAGAAGAAGAAATTCGACGTTGGACGCCTTAGCACACCTGTAGTAGCCAGAGCCTACTGTGAGCGCCTGAGTATGAAACTCTCCTCTGTGCACTCACCTACCACAGACGCCAACAATCAGTGGTGCCAGTATCGCGACATCATCAAGGAGGTAGCCGAAACCCGAAACCACTGTAGGGTACCAGCCACCCCCGAGAAAGAGCCCATGGTATGTCGATGAATGCTCAAAACAAGGGCAGCGAGAGAAGAGTATCGAGCCAGGAGAAGGGATGAAAAGAAGATCCTGCGTAGAAAAAAGAAAGCCTAATCAGCCTCCCAGCTCAAGGTGATCGAAGAGTCGTGCGATCATAACGATATCCGGAGGTTTTATAAAAAAGCCAAGCAACTGACTGCTGCCTACAAAACCGAAATGCAGGCTCTTCGAGACAGCGAACGAAACCTAGTCACCGAAGCGCAGGGAATAGTTGATGTGTTTAAGCAGCATTTCCAACAGCTGCTAAATGGGCATCATGTAGAGAGAGTGATAGGGCAAGAAGAGAACTAACGTCCCGTCAATGAAGAACTAGTTCCCCAACAAGGCCGCAGGTTTTGATGGCTTACCAGCGGAGCTTTTTAAATGAGATAGTGATGTTTTGGTAGTGGGTGGAAGAAACCATGCCCGATGACTGGACTATCAGCTCTATATGCCCATCTACAAAAAAGGCGATCCTATGTCTTGCAAGAACTATTGGGGCATATCCCTGCTTCCATGGCTTGTTTACTTGTATTCTACATCTGTCTAGTCCATAAATGTCAAAACAGATTTGACATTGGCGGCCATTTGCAAAAATAATAGCACCTTCCAATAGAGTGGTCTCTTTTGGCCCACCTTGTATTACTGGGATTCGAACTCGCGTTCTCCCGCACGGTAGTCCAACACGCTAACCACTAGGCTGTACTCTGAAACATGAAAGACGAGTAAATAGAACGAAGTACTTGAATCGTGTTGACTCATTCTCCGGTAGGTTCCATATTTTTTAACCTTTTTTCCGATCTGTTCACCTTTTCCCGATATTTTCACCTTTTTCCCGATCTTTTAAGCTTAGCTTTTTTAAGCCTTCATTTGTAAGCTCTATACATGCTATGCTTCGGATTAACTTCGTGCGAAGTTCTACCAAAACATCGTAACGTATGGTACATGCACACACGTCTCCGGAAGCTTGAAAACAACCATACAGAGGTTATACCATCATAACTTCGGTTATGCTTGTGAATTTTCCTGCATTATATCTTAAACAGGCTTCTACCACTTAAACAGGCTTCTACTTCTTAAACCGACTTCTTCATAGTTTGTAACATAGATAAATAATTTAGCTAGATATACCTTGAAGTACATGGATCGACTCCGAATCACTAGTTGAGTCGATTAAGCCATGTCTGTCCGTCCGTCCGTCCGTCCGTACGTCACCAGTTTGTGAGTCTTAAATTTTGAGTTAGAATGATGCAATTTAGTACACGGGGTCTTTGTTGCTCCCAGTAGAACATGCAGCTCCCAGCAGAACAAGTGTAAACTTCTTCTAGTACGCGCCCATTTTTTAGAAAAACCTGGTTTTTGGCCCAACCGTAAAGAATTTTTAAAAAGTGTCTCAACAACATATTTTCAGAATCTCAATATCTATATTTCGTCTTTATAAAGTATTTTCCCACACCCACTTTTTGGGGGCGTTTCCCGGTACATTTTTAATATATTTGAAAAAACTTTCGATGCAGGATTATTGGTAATAATATGAACATATGAATAATCTATAATTTCAACCTACGCCAACTTTTGTGGGGCGTTTTCCTACAAAAACCGTTTGTATACCCTTTCCCATAGCATATGCAATAGAAAAGCGTTATTTCGACGAACCATACAATATTTTGATAAATTGCCTGGCCGGTATATTGGGGAAATGCCACTCCCATATTTTGGCGATGTTTAATTTAAGGATAAAATCGAATAGGGTATTCAATGATTCGTACAGCGGATTGTAGCCTTCTCATTATGTTGTCTTTGTATTTTTGTGAAGTATCTCACCAATACCAATAATAGTATAGAAACAAAATTTTCTCAACCTCTCTGAATACCCTTAAGAACTGTAATTAGATCGCTTTCGCAAATGAGGCGCGGTTGTCACCAAGTTTACCATCAGGAAGAAATATAAACATTCCCTTCCTCATTCCACGAATGCCGTGCCTGTTAATACCCACGTATTATAAAATGTACAAAATGTAAATTTATTTAAAATGAATTTTTATGAATTAATTTTATTTTTAAAAATACAAACTAGGAAATTTGTTTAGAATCTTAAAATCAAAAATCCATTGTAAATAAAGCAAATAATCTATTTTGAATGAAATGTCTCTAAAAGCTTAAGGCTAATATTACATAATTTTGAAACATGAATTGAAACATAGATCGATGTAAAATTAAAACCTCATGGTCTCTCTACTTCAAATCGTTGAACAGTGCAGTCGCACAATAAATAAATTTTATAACGTTGGCAAAAAACGACTTTCAATTTCTAGTAGAACAATCCGTGAACTTCCTTCTTAGTGAACAAAATTAAAATCGTAAATCAACATAACAAAAAGTTATATTGCGACAACATTTGTGAAAACTCTCACAAAATAACAGTGCCTATCGTCGTCATTTTTCTTAGTGACAAAGAGTCGTTGATAGTTGTTGCAGGAATATAATTTTCCATACAAACTTGGTAGTCATTTCCAATCTACTACCTTAGGAATAGAGTTATGTATTATGAGATCCTTGTTTCCATATCAATTTGTTTCAGTTGTGGCATACAATATACTTTCGCAGATGTTTTCTGTTATTCCACTGTGAACATAAACCAAGCAGACTGCAGCGATTACCATTAAAAACAAACACCAATTTAAGATTCCTCTCAGATATGACCTGCAAAGCGTAGGTATATCCTCTGCCACACATTCCATCTGTGCAAATTTTCAATTTGTAAACAAATGATCACTTCCATCACTTAATCATTTTCGAATTTTGACATCATCAGGACATGAGGGTGGGATATATCTATTTCCACTTACTCCCAATCATTCAGGCGTACTTAATTCTACTCAAACATCTGCAGAAAAACAATTCGCATGCGTATATAATACTGAGACACAGAGCGTCACTTAATTGGTTTTTCTTCTTAAGCTCGTAAGCCCCTATGGATTTATTCAACCCCTTTCGACTACCCAAATGGATATCAACCAGATTTCATTGGATTCCCAAAATTTGCACAGTAACTGAATTCAATATTTCCTTTCCAAATCCTCCTCTATCGTTATTCTGAAATAGGATTTCCCTTTTTCATCGTTCCGAAGCATAGTTGTACAGGAAACAGATTGCCAACCAAACATAGGTGTACACGAAATCCTCATCTATACACGTATACCCACGTTCGATAGTAAACACAAATCTGAACTAACAAAAGGATATATGTGTACATTCGTGAGCTGATGGAAGAGCCAACGTACACTCCTTAACTCTCATTTCGAATATCGGCCTCGGGCGGCTACTTTTTCTCCAGCGACATGCTAGTTCGACAATGTGTTTAGGCCAAGTTCCTCCAGAAAGTAAACACTTCATGTTGATTGAAGGAATCCGCTCAACCATACATCTCCTCTTCCTCTCGAAGTGAATTACACAAGAAATGTCGAAATGAATTTCGTTGAATTTTCTATGCAAATTAATTAACAGATAGCTCATGTGTGTGTGGGTAGATCGTCCTAGACAAAAGTGCAGTCTAATATCACAGGGAATAAATTCCAGCCAGGGTGTTTTACGATTGCTTTGATTAATCCCAAGGAAACTAATGAATTGGGAAATTAGCAAGGATTTCGGGAACCGGCGTCGTGTGTGTTCGTGTGGATCGTAAAATGCTGCAAGAAAAGCCAATAAATGTTTGTGTTGGATTTGTGAAGAGCGCAGTATAATTCAGAACACTTGAAAGTTTGGCACTTATTCTCGATGGGAATTCGTGTTTAGGAATCCGGAATTTATTAGGTATACATCCGAGATGTCTTGTGGGACAACATTGGAGGGCAATATTGAAGAAAAAAAAAACATAAATACAAGTATCCACTTGAGGCAACAACACTCGAGAAAGTTTGCGAAAGTCCATTACAAATCGACTGATTTAAAGTACAAATAAAGCTAAAGAAGGCTCTTGGGAGGGAGACAGTATTCTGTTGTAGTTTGGCTTTTTTTTTTGGAAATATATACAGCACTGCGGATTGCGAATTACTCATGAAGAAAATTGAAGATAGAGAAGATTGTTTTTGCTACGACATTGCTAGGCCTTGTCTGAAAGTTTAAGCCTGCTGCATATGAGTCAAAGACGGGGCAGTAAATTCACCTCAAAACTCCAACGAAGAAAAATGATAACATCACGTAAGACCGTTTCTATGAGCTGGTTGATAAAACTTATAACTTATAAGTGACTGCCAAAGTGCGCAACCATGGCTACGATGTCAATAAGGCATTAGATCAGCCGGTTGTAAAATCGTGAAAGTGGATAGAATTTTCAGAAAGAGCTACAATAAATGATAAAATGTGCGGGTTTGAAGATATAGATAGGTTCCAATCAGGTATGAATATTCGAAGGTTTTAATAAAATGTAAACCATCCATGTCCAGTTGTTGTAACTTTGATTACAAGTCAATTGAGCTCGACGTAACCATCGGATACTGGTCTCATCCAACCGGATTTGATTTCCATAACTTCTAAGTGCGAGTGTTAATAACAAGACAACAGAACAAGAAAACCTGAAACACTATAAACATGATAGTCGGACTGACTGGCACGGGACGGGCAATCCAATTTGGGGGTTGTGCTTTGGTTTAACTACCCACTAACGTAAAAACATTGTTAAGAATCAACTAAAAGCCTCGGAAAGCACTGATTTTAGGGTTGACGACCATGCTAAAAGAAAAAAGAACAACACCGCTCGCATCTCGATCTGGAATGTGAGAACATTATACAGGAAAAGTGCAGACCTACAACTAGATGAAGCTCTAAGCTTCTACAAAACAGACATGCATGCCACAACAAATAAAAAGAATTAATGTCGAAAACTGATATCGCAAGAGACCGCCAAAGCCTTCGCAGAACTCGTATCCTTAAACCTCTCTATTAACACCATACCACCAGCATCTAATATCGATGAACCATGGCAACGATGTCAACAAGGCATTAGATCAACCGACACTCATCTGCTAGGTTTCTCGTGTCTAACTGCAAGCCCTTGGTTTGATATAGAATGCCGACAGATGCTCGCAGCCAAGAACGAGGCCTACAAGGCTAAGCTGCAGGTGAAGACAAGAGCTACCAATGAGCTCTATAGGCAAAGAAGGAGTGAGGAACACCGGATTTACGGAAAAAAGAAACAAAGAGCAAGAAAAGCAAGTGATCGAAAACATATAGAGGTACCACTCCAGGCAAGCTGTTTTACAAAAGTGTAAAACGCCAAAGCCAGGGATACAAGGCGCGAACCGAATCCTGTCGATATTAACCAGGAAATATCGTAGTTGAGACACAGTCGCTGCTGAAGATATGGAAGATCCACATCTGCAG
Source organism: Rhingia campestris (assembly GCA_932526625.1). Taxonomy (NCBI): domain Eukaryota; kingdom Metazoa; phylum Arthropoda; class Insecta; order Diptera; family Syrphidae; genus Rhingia; species Rhingia campestris. The sequence continues at coordinate 36,290,624 of OW052185.1, read as the reverse complement.
ACTGTTAAGCGGCGATGACGAACAACATTCCGTTGTCAGGCAGAACGAACCATTAATATTGCCAACGACAGCGAAAACTACAAATCACCCGCCCTAAGTGAAGTGAGAATAGCAATATCTAAACTCAAGCATAATAAGACTGCCGGACATGATGGCCTTACCGCCGAGCTTTATAAAACCGGCGGAGATGACTTGGTAATTAACATCCACCAACTCAAAAGCCAAATCTGGTCGGATAAAAGTATGTCTGAAGAATGGAACCTCAGTATCCTTCGTCCGATCCACAAAAAAGGAGACCCTCTGAACTGCCCTAAGGAGAGGCATAAGTCTCCTCAACATCACCTACAAAATCCTATCTGCCGTAATATGTGAACGCCTTAAACCGTTTACCAACAACCTGATCAGCCATTATCAGTGTGGCTTTAGGCCTGGAAAGTCCACAACTGATCAAATTTTCACACTTCGGCAGATCCTGGAAAAAAAACCCAAGAAATCGATACTCATCACCTATTTACCGATTTCAAAGCCACATACGGCTATAGAGACCAACTATACAGATCCATGTCTAGTTTTGGTATACCGCCCAAACTCATCCGTATGTGTAGGAAGACGATGGAGAATGCTCGACCTCATAGATACATTCGATTCCAAAGAAAGGATTTAGGCAAGTCGATGCGCTGTCATGTGACTTCTTCAATTTTATTCTTGAGAGGTGCCTAGCATACGCCGGTGCCTAGCATACGCCGATGATATTAAGATCATTGGTCGGATTTGATGGCTTAGCCATGTTTGCAAGTATAATAGGTTTAGCAGTAAATAAGGGTGAGACTAAGTATATTTGCTGTCAAAACGAAAGGAAACAACATCGACCAAGTGGAATGAACGTTAGCATTGACAGATATAACATTGACGTAGTCCGGGACTTTTGCTACCTCAGGTTCGCTATTAACTCTGATAACAACATCTCGTCAGATTGAACGAAGAATAACTCTTGCCAAGCGCTGCTACTTCGGGCTAAGAAGGCAATTTAGTAGTAAAGCCCTCACTCAAACGGCGCTGAAGCATGGACCGTATCAAAAGCGGATGAAGAAATCCCTTGTCAATTCGAGAGGAAAATTCTTCGAAAAATCTACGGTCCCGTTTGCGTTGACGGGCTATGGAGATGAAGCTTCAACCACGAACTATACGTAAAAAAAAACTCCGCATTGGACGGTTACGATGGCTAGGACATGTAGTACGAATAATAATACGAATACGAATTATCTTAAAAAAAACTCTGTTTTTGGTCAAAACGCAAAGAATTTTGAAAAAGAGTCTGAATAAGATTAAGACATTCGCAATATCTATATTTCGGCTGTATTAAGTTTTGTTGCCAGGCCAACACAAAAGCGTAAAAAACGTTTTTTGGAATGATTCAGAAAAACATTCAATGAAACAACTTCGTCAATATTAATTTGAATATTTCATCTATTGACTTTTTACGGATGTAAACAAATGTTTAGAAAGAAAGAAAACCGTCCGTCCGGTTGTATGTCACCAATTTTATTCCTTAAATTTTGAGATTGAACCAAACATTTCGACGATGGACAAAAAAGTCGGTGTCCAAATTCTGTCGCTCTTTCGGTCAGCAGCTGGAGGCTAAACAGCCAGTCGGTTTTAATAAAAATTGGAAATACTAGATTCTTAGGTTTGTTTTTTTTTTTGGAATTGGCGTTATAGGGATAAATCGAATGGTATTTACCTTCTATGGAACGATTTTTTGAAGTCCGACATTTCTCAAATACGGCTCTAAAGTTTTTTATTGAACTTAATACTATTTTTATATATTTTATATTAATAAAAAACCGTGTACCGATTTTTTAATAAAAACTAGAATAACATATTTTTGTATTTAGGCCAAATTTGTAAAATCGTAAATTTCTTGAACAATATTTTCTTGTTAAATGAAATTGAAATTCATCGTTATTATTGATATTTGTAATACTTCCTTATAACGGGTGATTTTTTAAGAGTTAAGTTTTTTTCAGGTTGGCAGCACTGGTTAGTAATGGCGTCCAAACGTCATCTGTCAAAGTGAAAAGTTTTCAGTATACTCTGCAATTTAATCATGGAAAGACTTACAAACGATCAAAAATTGCAAATTATTGAAATTTATTATCAAAATTCGTGCTCTGTGAAAAATGTGCACAGCTCGTGAAACAATGGGAATGTTGAAGGATGAATTTGGTGAGCAGCTTATCTCTCGAAATGGCCCCGTGAGTTGGCCGTCAAGATCATGCGATTAAACGCCTCTTGATTATTACTTGTGGGGTTATATAAAGTCATTAGTCTATGTGGATAACCCGAACACGATTGAAGCCTTACAGGATAACATAACACGCGTAATTCGTGGAATACAGGCCGAAATGCTCGAAAAAGTGACGCAAAGTTGGACCTTCTGCATGGACCATTTGAAACGGAGCCGCGGACAACATTAACATGAAGTTGTCTTTAAAACGTAAATGGCAAAGTCCTATTTATCGATAACAATAAACATTTTGAATATTTGATGCAAATTTGAGTGTTTTATTCTATTTAAAAAAATGTGAACTTTTCGCAACATTTTTCGGGTCAGTGTATATCAATCATTCTGTCATAAGTCCCTCGTACGTTGCACATTCAAATATTGGTCATACTAATATAAGCTCTATTTTAATATCTGAAATCGAGATCATAAATGGTATAACAAAATTGAATTGTTCTATGAATCCTGGCCCCGATGGAATTCCATCATTTTTCTTAAAACAATGTAAATTTGCTTTGGCCATTCCCCTTCAAATAATTTTTAATTTATCATTGTCTTCAGGGATTTTCTTGGATGAATGGAAGCTTTCCTTTAGAACACCAATACACAAGGCTGGTCCAAAGAGTAATATTGAAAATTAACGTGGAATATCAAAGCTATCTGCAATCCCAAAACTCTTTGAGTTGATCGTTTCTGATCATCTTACCTTTTTTTTAAAGAGCATATTTGTATTGAACAGCATGGGTTTGTATCTGGTAAATCCACTACAACCAACCTTATACTGCTTTCGAAATATGTCATAGAAGCATTTGAATCCGGCTATCAAGTCGATGTATTATACACAGGTTTTATAAAAGCTTTTGATACTGTCTGTCATAACACATTGATTGTCAAAATTGAATCATTTGGTATATATGGGATGCTCTTAAATTGGATCCAAATTTACCTCAAATATAGGAAACAATGCGTTAAAATTAGCAATATTTTATCAAGGTACATAAATGTTTCGTCGGGTGTTCCACAGGGTCGGGTGGTCCTCTTTTATTTAATATTTATAAATGAAATCCCGTCTTTGTTGAAATATACTAAATGTTTAATGTATGCAGATGATATAAAGCTATTTTGTAGAGTGAAAAACGTTTTTGACTGTACTAAAATTCAAAGTGATCTTAATGTAGTCATCAATTGGTGTAAAAATAATGGTTTGAAATTGAATACAAATAAGTGTTATGTCTTTACTGCAAACCGTCTTTTACCTCCAACAATTTTTATCTATAACAAGCTGGCCCGTCAAACGTTGTTTTGCCAACGTCATTTTGGAATGACCGCCTACAGCGCCACCTGTTGAGAATTTTTCAATTTTTCTTTCTTCCTAAACCTTCGCGGAGCAATTACGAACAAATCCGCAGAAGGAAGTATCCAATTTGGTCCAGTCGTTTTCGAGTTTTAAGCATCCGAACAAACCAAGATCCATTTTTATATATATAGACAAGCTGGCCCGTCAAACGTTGTTTTGACCGCCTACAGCGCCATCTTTTTTTTTTTCCTAAACCTTCGCGGAGCAATTACGAACAAATCCGCAGAAGGAAGTATCCAATTTGGTCCAGTCGTTTTCGAGTTTTTAGCATCCGAACAAACCAAGATCCATTTTTATATATATAGATAGATATTGCAGATATAATGTTAGAAAATAAATCCCTCAAGAAAAAAAATACGCTTAAAAATTCACATGTTACCAAAGAGAAAAGAACTACATAGAGTACGCATCACTGCTACAAATTTTGTAGCGGTTTCAGACGCGGGCGTTAAGTGCGAAGGGGCATTTTCGTCGTCGGCTCGTGTTTGATGCTGGGGTGGCAATGTGAATACTGAGTTATCAATATCAATACTTACCCCAAATATTAAATTTTCGTTGCATGAGATTCGCACTCTTTGCTTATACCTAGTTTAAGCCTAAATGTCCCTTAACGGACTTTACAGTCCGTCTCTGTGGCATGAACGCCTTTACGGATTTTCTTCAAATTCAGAATTCGGAATTCTTCCAATCAATTTTTTAGGGTTGAGTTTGCAAGGAGCACCCAGTCCTCGTTTCTGGATCGGGTATATGCTGACGTTACATTCTATAGCAGGACTGTTCTGGTAATGACAAAGAACACGCATTGGACAAAACGATTCTATAACAGACAAACGTAGCACTGATTTTGAAAACAAATTTTAAATAACGGGTGATTTTTTAGCTGGTTTGGTTTTGGCAACACTGGTTTTGACAGCTGACGTGTGTTTAGTACCTTGTGTCACTGTCAAACAGCTTCAGTTTGGTTTGCAATTTAACCATGGATCGTCTTACAAATGAACAACGCTTGCAAATTATTGAATTTTACTATCAAAATTCGTGCTCGGTTCGAAATGTTCATCGCGCGCTGCTTCCATTTTATGATCGGCATTCTCGACCTTCTGAGCAGTCTATTCGGAAGATTGTGACCAAATTTCGCACCAAATTTACTTTGCTGGACATTAAACCACCAACACGTTTACGTACTGTGCGTAGTGAAGAAAATATTGCGGCCGTATCAGCTAGTGTGACAGAAGACCGCGAAATGTCGATTCGGCGCCGTTCCCAGCAGTTAGGCCTTTGTTACAGCACTACGTGGAAAATTTTGCGGAAGGATTTGGGCGTAAAGCCTTTTAAGATACAGCTGGTGCAAGAACTAAAGCCAGCCGACCTACCACAACGCCGAATTTTTGGTGAATGGGCTCTTGGAAAGCTGGCCGAGGATCCGCTTTTTTATCGAAAAATTGTGTTCAGCGATGAGGCTCATTTTTGGTTGAATGGGTACGTAAATAAGCAAAATTGCCGCATTTGGAGTGAAGATCAGCCAGAAGCATTGCAACAGCTACCAATGCATCCCGAAAAAGCCACTGTTTGGTGCGGTTTATGGGCCGGCGGCATTATTGGGCCATATTTCTTCAAAGATGATGCGAATCGCAGCGTTACTGTCAATGGTGAACGCTACCGAGCGATGATAACAAACTTTTTTTTGCCCGAAATGGAAGTTCTTGACTTGCATGATATGTGGTTTCAACAAGACGGTGCCACATGCCACACAGCACGCGAAACAATGGCGCAATTGCGAGGCGAGTTTGGTGAACAGTTAATTTCACGTTTCGGGCCGGTCAATTGGCCGCCTAGATCGTGCGATTTGACACCATTAGATTATTTTTTGTGGGGGTATGTCAAGGCTAATGTCTATAGGGACAAGCCCGCTTCGATTGACGCACTGGAAGCCAACATCCATGCATTCATTCGTGAGATACCGGCCGATATGTGTGAAAGAGTATGCCAAAATTGGACTCAGCGGATGGGCTACCTGAGACGCAGCCGCGGTCAACATTTGCATGAAATTATCTTTAAACATTAAATTGCAAGGTTCAAACTATCGATTCAAATAAATATTTCATTCATTTTTTCGAATTTTTTGTGTTTTTTTTTTAAAAAAAGTTCTAAACCTCTTAAAAAATCACCCGTTATTTGCCCACAGAAAATTTGACGGATATCACTTTAAAAGCTTGACCGAGCATCCGTCAATTGGGGCAGTTTTATCGCAAAAAACTTAAATTTCTGTATTGCAGTTAGAAATAAAATGAAAAATGCAAAAAAGCTGTCAATGCTGTTGGCCTAGCAACAGCTTACATATGGCAGTGGTATCCTTGAATTAAATAAATAAATGACCAACATAACGAAAACGACTTTTAAGCATTTTAATTAACAAAAATACAGCAAGCTTCTACTGCCGTTATTTATATTCTATCCATTGATAGAATATAAATAACGGAAAAATGACGATAACCATAAAAAATTGCAAAACAAAGTATTAAGCACCTCAATGCAACAACCGTGACTTTTACAAAAATGCTTGCAATATTTAATTGTACATCCCACAATTGGAATCGTGTGAATTTAAAATACCTCCGGCATGAAAAGGATTGAAACTCACACCAATTGTTCTGTTTGCCGCATGCACTTCCTTCCGTCGAAATCCCTCATCATCCTTCCTCCCCATGGGGATTATGTGCAAGTGGCGTTCCTTTTTTTTTTAAATTGTATTCCCAACTGCGCACCATGACGTTTCTGTTGCCTCCCTCACGAACTATAAAAGATTACAGATGCTACATGTGCAACTAAAGATACAATACGATATAATAGCAACTACCTCATGGATGTGACATGAGCCGGAGCTGCTATGCAGCCAGACATGTATAGACACAGTTATGCAAATGCATGCACGTTTCCCCCAAGAGATCTGATCCCTGACATGGAAAAAATATTTCGAAACAATTCTGACAAATTCCACTCCCACCACCGCATTGTCGCCAACCCTTCAGAGGCTAGGAACATATATACCCCCCAACACCCACCGACATAGGCGTTGATATGTACAAGCTATAGGCAGTCTTGATTGCGTTGACACTATCTGCAAAATATGCAAGCGATACACTTAGATGTATACTTATCAAGGATAGCTACATGAATATTTCATAATCCCCAAGAGGCAGCTAACTACACACGAACGTCTTTGCTATCGTCGTCATTGAATTTTGGCTGGTGGTGGCGGAAAGGAGTGCGCTAGAAAAAGTAGCAAAATAGTTTAAGGAAAAATGAAACTTCCTATTCAGAAGTTTTACTATGGCTTAGCGGCGAAAGCCGGCCTTTAGAATTTATGTGGAAAATATTCTGAATATTTCAGCCGTGCGCTTGTAAATTTGCTTTCATCAGGAAATTTCATTAAATTTAGTTTTGGTGGTGGTGGATGTTGAACGAATTCTCAATGCAATTTCAGGCGCAAAATTGCGGGGAGCATGCCGCAATATGAATATTTTATAGGGACGTGCTGATGTGCAATTTGGGGAAAGCTGCAATAGTGGAAATGGATTTACACTAGGGTGCATCATCTACTTTGCACATTATTAGGAACTGCATTGTGTGGTTTCAGTTAAGTAAGGGAGTGGAGCATTATTTAATTTCTACTTCAGAAGATTTAATAAGTCGATTTGCAGGTACCTATCCGGTAAGAGTCGGGCTTTCAATAGAGATATGGGTAAGGTTAGGTTGAACCAGAAAGGTCGATTGTGATTCGTTTGCCTATGTAAACCACCTCGAGCTTCTTCTTCTTCTTAAGTGGTGCTACTGTCCGGAATGAACCTGGGCCTCACTTAACATGTCTCTCCAATCAGCCCGGTCCTTAGCTAACTGCCTCCAGTTGCGCAATTCAAGTTGGTTGAGGTCGGTTTCTACTTGTGCGCGACCAATTCATGGTTTGATTTCTGACGAGATATTGTTGTCGGAGAACGAACCTGTGGTAGACAAAGTTCATCATTACATACCCCAAAGATTTCTCTGCATATAATGAGGTTCTGTTCAATTTGTTAAAGTTGTTTGGCGTTTTTTGTTTTAAGCATATACCTGGCCTTACTCTCATTTCCCGTCAAACTCATTATTGCCGCTTCCTTCTCTATAACAGCAAACGTGGCTGTGCTGTGGCAACACATGTTACATCATTGCAAATGCACCGATTTATGGGAGATTGTGCTTCCGGTTTTGGCTCAGGAGTTTTGCATAATCATCTCAAGAATAATGTTAAAGAAGTCGCATGACAGTGCGCTAAATCCTTTTTTGGTATCGAAATGTGTCGGTAAGGTCGTTTCCAAACCTGATGGAGCAGCGAGAATTCTACATCTTCAGCCTGCAGAGACCGTGTCTGGGCGGTATACTAACACTAGACATGGCTCTGTATAGTTCGTCTCTATAAATGCTGTCGTATGAGGCTTTGAAATCGATGAATACGTGGGTATCGATGTGGGTTTCTTGGAGTTTTTTCCAGGATCTGTCAAAGTGTGAAGATTTGATCAGTTATCCCTTAAACCACACTTCTAATGCCCAGTCAAGTTGTTCGTAAACGGTGTGTTCATATATCAGTCGGAAAAATATTTTACGCTATACTTAGTAGACTCATGCCTATGTGGTTGGCACAGTTTGAAGAGTCTCTTTCTTTGTGGAAAAAAATGTTAACTTCACACATACAAATGAAGGGAGAAGATAGGTTTGAGGCCATGTATGGTCGTTTTATGCCAGAAATTTAGCTAAGACATTGCTATCCTCACAATATATAGGTCAGGTGACTGGTTGACATATTTCGAAAATACTGGAATAGACGTCCTCTATTGCTACCTTTGAATCAACATCTCCCTTTGCGATTTAAAAAACGTATTACGGTAGTCCCTCATAAGTTTTGCCAAGGAGCTCGTAGAAGTAAACCATTACAATGTTATCGTTGTCCATTAGGGCGTTGACATGTAACGTTTGGTGACCGAATCATCTCCAGAAATGGACTTGTATTCGTGTGATTTGACACCTTTGGACTACTTTTTGTGGGAGTACGTCAAATCTCTGGTCTATGCTGATAAACTAGCAACGATTGATTACATAGAATCCAACATTTCATATTTGCTAGACGAAGGTATGTGGCTAGCCTGATAGCTAGCCTGAGTATACCCCAGTGCCCACTCCTATTTAGACCGATTGGTCTAAAATGGAAATAGGAGTAGACTCTGGATTATGCTCTGATGAAATCGGACTAGCAAACTCGTGTAAAGATCCTAGCTATACTCAAAGCTGCCGGTTAAAGTATTTTACTTATCACATGAGGATATCTCCATTTACTTAGATAGCAAAGCGGACATAAAAGCTCTGGTATCCAATGTAATGTAATGTGTAGTTGCACGCTGCCGCACAGAGCTATAGACTCTATGTTACCAGAATGAAGTCAAAATTATCTGGGCGTCAGGACACAATAACATTCCAGGAAATGAGAAGGCAGACGAGCTAGCCAGACCAGGATCGTCCAGCTACATCTCCTTATGTGACAGTAGGTTTGGACCCCCTAGCTTTTAAAAAGTGTAACAAAATCTAGGTGACAAAACACTAAAAATGGAAAACACGCCAAAGACCTTTGGCCGGAATTAAGCAGTAGCAAATCAAACAAGCTTACCGATCTGAACAGAACTTCAATTTCTATAGCGGTGAGAGTGATAATAGGTCACAATTTGACCTAAAGAATCAGACTAACTGACTTACACCAATTATGCCGGAAATGCGGAGATCAAGACGTGGAGGATTACATCACTGCCGGGGCTAGCAAAGAAAAAGATAAAGATATGACGGAACTATAGCAAAGATACCTATGACACAAATCACCCGGTTCTGTTGCAAATCGGGATGGAGCAAATTTTTAGTTGAAGCAGATGGAGCATCGCAAATGACACAATTATCATACTCTAATTTCATTCTTTTCAGGTACAAGGGGTTATGGGCCCACGTAGGCCTATGCGAGTATGACTGCTCACCTGAGCGTCGACAAGCCATCAAACCTAACCTTACCTAGAATTCAACATTCAACGTACTTTTGACGAAATAAGACGAGTACGCTCGAAAAAGTTGTGCAAAATTTGACCGACAGGATGGCGTTCATAAGACGCAGTCTCGGAGGTCATATGTAAGAAATTACTTTTTAAACATTAAACGCCATGAAATTTGAGAGCTAATAAAGCAACATTTTGGTCATTTCATTGAATTTTAAAACAAGGCCTATATAAGACCTATATTGGCAAATTTGGCCATGATGCGGATTGTTTAAATGCCCTCGTTGATGTTTTTGAGCCATAAGTCTTCTTGCCTAAGTCTATTGCTTGTGATGAATTCACATCCGAATAGTCAATGTTATCGCTCACCACAATACCGTAGTAAATGTCAACGTTTTTCAAGCCCCTTTTTCCCAGCTGATCTCATCTTATTTCCAGGATAGCAGTAATGTATATTTTTTATCAACATGGGGCTACCACTAATTGTTTAGCTGCACCTTTTCTGTTTACCATTCCAACATTACAGTTGAAGATGCGAAAGCCGTTCTCCATTTTTCGTCTATCGTGATTGTGGACAATAAAATGAGCCTTTCCCAGGCTCTTGGTCTCTTCATAACAATTGTTTTTTACCATAGGCCCATATTTCGACACGAGGACAGCAGGCCGGATATTCCGCCGCAATCTTCCCAACTAGGCTTTTTTATTGTATTCCTTTTTTTCTGTTTCTGTGGTACGCAGTCGAATTCATAAGTTTTTCAAGTCAAATCCGGTTGTTTAAGATCAGTTTTCGAATGTTACCACTGGGAGGTAAATTGCCCTCTGATAAGCTAATCCGTGACTAACTACTGACATTTGCGCAAGTATAAGTAAGTATAAGGAAAAAATGTTTATGTTAGTCATTGGTTAGCTAATCAGCGTTTATTAACACGTGCAGTCAAAGTTACAACGATTGGGCTTTGTCCGTGTTAAGGCCGCTAAGTGTACAGCCTTGTTCTAAAACGCCCAACCATATACATCAAGCCTAGAATTATTTTCAAAATCATTTTTGAAGCCTTTCCAGTCAATTTTTACGGCTTTTTAGTCTTTGTAGTGTTTCATTTGTAATAAGTGCCTCGATAGTTATCGGAAATGACCTAAAAATAGTCATAGCCATCTTTGACTTTGATTGCCAGTTAGACGTTTTACAATAAGAAAAAATTCGAAACATCATTTCCGGTTGACTCTATGAATTGTACTTCCTGTCTATTTTGTAAAGCATTTATATTTACATTCATTGATGACCACATACGGGTAAAATATTATTTTAAATTTCCAATAACGCAGCTTTTAACCCAGTGGCTTTCACTTTATGCATAAAATTAAGTTCTGTCGACTATAATACACCCGTTCCCAGCACCGCAACAAATTTTTGATTAACCGCAAACCATTATTTGATGTCCAGCAATCAGTGATTGCACCACATCATACAAAATCAATTTGAAATCCCCTCCATCAGCCTCATATCCTAACAACAAAATGCACAAACAAATTCCCAAATCAATTAACAGAACTGTTACCGACCCCTAACTATCCGCAAATTATCTAAAACTAGCTATTTTAAGCCATTTTCGATGGCCCGACAACAATTCATTAAGTCGTCGTATAGTTGCCACAGTGGAATCCGATTTACCTCGCCATCCCCCCTCGAATATGAGCTGTCGAGATCAAATTAAACGCGTGCAAGTTCGTCCTTACCAATTCGCACAGACCCATTGATTTAATCGAAGGACAGAAATTCAATTGGAAACCCCCTGAATCCACTTGTCCAATTCACCTAAGCGGCGATGTAATTAAAAGAAATTGAAGGGCGGCCGGAAATTAAATCGCATATGGGGATGCCCTCAGCATCGATAGGAAACATCGAAAGCAGCTTTGATGGTCGTGTGTCCGTAAATTTACATTTTCAAACTTTTAGCTGTGTTGCCGGAAGAGCCCAAATTTACTTAAGCTCCTTCGCTCCATAACTCCTGTCTGAAGTCATAATTAAACCAACAGTGTCAAGGCTCTTTAGCAGACCATGCTTTTGTGTATAAAACAACCAACCCAACCATTGATCCGGTGAGCATGTGCCTTCAGGACATCCTTTCCATTTCCAGTAGTGATCAAACTTTGTACAACTTTACTTCCGCTTACAGAGCTCCTGCAAGTTGGAAACTTGTGTGCCAATTTGTAATATTGTTGTGGTGTGATCTATATGCACATGCTTACATTCCATTTTGCATTTAAAAGTGAGTTGAGGGGGAGGTGGCTCCTTGTATGCGTTTAGATATATTATGGTACTCAAGTTGTAGTGGAAAATGTTGTGCCATCAACAGCAGGAACAACAGTACAATAATCCTTTCGCACACACTTTAAGTGAAGGCTCATACAAGGCGAAGAATGTTAATTTTCTCAGCAGAGAAATCGAGGTAAGTGTGCTCAAGGAGTCAAGGTGTAACCCTGCGGGGTGGATTGTTCTTGAGATTGTATTAGTCGTACACATGTTTGTTTTCTCATTTTCCTTGCAGGTGGTTACTAGATTTCTTAATTGCATTCGCGTTTGGGGAATGTGTTGCATTCGCATCCTGATGTGTGTGTATGCTTTTGTAAAAGGCATTACTTGAATTTTGTTTTTTAGACTCTACGAATTTAAATTAGATGTCCCCGTTCGGATAGGGGTCGGAATATACTCCATCGGGGGCGTCCCTAGGCGGCAAGTAGGAGCCCCCAGTGTGTATTTAAATCGTATGGCCTGCATACTCGTACAGCTGGTGGAAATATAAAATACCACACGCGGACCAAAAAAAAACTAAAGGACACCACTCGTGATTCCAATCAACAAAAAATCAAACAGAAAAAAAAGCCAGGAAGATGCTCTAAAAAACCACCTTCCAGCACCTCAGGGGTGACACTTGGAAACATTGCTGTAGCAAAGGCGCTCCGGATGATGCTTAATGCGCATTTGTACCAGTGGAAGTTGCTAGGATAATGGTTAGTCCTAGTCCTAGCCCAAACCCTGGACGAGTGTTGAGAGGGGATTCTCCCCTTGAATGTGAGTCAGATATGATTGGATTTAAAAAATGGATTTAATGGATTCCTCTACTGCGTCCGACGTCTGGCTGGGAATCGAAGACTCTGCGAGCCGGAGTATTGGTGCCCACTTGTTCTACATGTCCTAGCCATCTTAAACGTCCAATACGGAGTTTTTTGACCAGGGGCATGTCGCTGTACAGCTCGTATAGTTCGTGGTTGAATCTTCGTCTCCATAGCCCGTCAACGCAAACGGGACCGAAGATTTTTCGAAGAATTTTTCTCTCGAATCGACTAAGGATTTCTTCATCCGCTTTTGATACGGTCCATGCTTCAGCGCCGTAGAGCAGGATTGGGTTAATCAGGGTTTTATATAGGATCTCCTTAGTAGTTCAAGTGAGGGCTTCACTACTAAATTGACTTTTTAGCCCGAAGTAGCAGCGGTTGGTAAGAGTAGTTCTTCGTTTGATTTCTGACAAGATGTTGTTGTCAGAGCTATTAGCGAAGCCGATGTAGCAAAAATCCCGGAATACCTGAAGGTTATATCAGTCAATGGTGACGTTCTGTCCAATTCGTCGATGTTGTGAGTCCTTTCGTGATGACAGCATAAACTTAGCCTTACCCTCATTTACTGCTAAACCCATTTTTACCGCTTCCTTCTCTATACTAGCAAACGTAGCTATGACATCACGTTGAGTCCGAACAATGATTTCTATATCGTCGGCGTATGCTAGGCACCGATTTTTGGAAGATTGTGCCTCTGGTGTTGGCTCTGGTGTTTTGCACAATCCTCTCAAGAATAAAATTAAAGAAGTCACGTGGCAGCGCATTGCCTTGCCCAAATCCTTTTTGGTATCGAATGTGTCGGTGAGGTCGTTTCCGACCCTGATGGAGCAGCGAGAATTCTCCAAACGACGAGTTTGGGCGGTATACCAAACCTTAACATGGCTCTGTGTAGTACGTCTCTTTAAATGCTGTCATATGCGGCTTTGATTTGGACTTCTTGGGTTTTTTCCAGGATCTTCCAAACCTGGTATACCAAACCTGAACATGGCTGTGTGTAGTTCGTCTCCATAAATGCTGTCATATGCAGCTTTGAAATCGATAAATAGGTGGTGGGTATCGATTTGGACTTCTCGGGTTTTTTCCAGGATCTGCCGAAGTGTGAAAATTTGATCGGTTGTGTAATTTCCTGGCCTAAAACCACACTGATAAGGGCCGATCAGGTTGTTGGAAAACGGTTTCAGGCGTTCACATATTATGGCAGATAGGATCTTGTAGGCGATGTTGAGCAGACTTATGCCTCTGTAGTTGGCGCAGTTCAGAAGGTCTCCTTTTTTTTGATCGTGCAAACGATGCTGAGGTTCCATTCTTCAGGCATGCTTTCATCCGACCAGATTTGGCTTATGAGTTGGTGGATGTTACTTACCAAGTCATCTCTGCCAGCTTTAGAAAGCTCAGCGGGAAGGCTGTCATTTCCGGCGGCCTTATTAAGCTTGAGTTTAGATAATGCTATCCTCACTTCACTTAGGTCGGGTGGTTGGCAGTTTTCGCTGCCGATGCCAATATTAAATGGTTTGTTCCGCCTGACAGCGGAATGTTGTCTGTCATCGGCGTTTAACAGTCTGCAGAAGTGGTTCTTCTATGTCCTGAGTATCGACTGTGTCTCCACTAAGATATTCCCTTGTTCATCTCGACAGGATTCTGTTCGAGCCTTGTATCCTTGGCTTTGACGTTTTACACTTTGGTAAAACTTGCGAACATCGTTCCTGGAGTGGCACTCCAGGTGTTCTTCCCTTCATCTCGTTCTTGGATGCGAGCATCTGTCGGCATTCTTCATCAAACCAGCCGCACATCAGTTGCGGCTGATCCAATGGCTAGTTGGCATCGTTGCCATTGTTCTTCGGCATAAGATGCTGGTGGTAAGGTGTTAATCGAGAGGTTAAGGGATACGCGTTGCGCGAAGGCCTTGGCGGTCTCTGGCGATTGCAGTCTTTCAATTTGTTTACAGTATTTCTGGTTGGTTGTGGCGTGGTGGATAACCGCATGCTTACCTTAGCTGCAACAAGGTAGTGGTCCGAGTCTATGTTAGCCCCTCGAAATGTTCGGACATCCGAAATACTGGATGAGTGCCTCTTGTCTACCGCAAAGTGATCAATTTGACTGACCGTTCTTTGTTCTAAAGATCGCCATATCCCCGTATGGATATCGAGGTGAGGAAACCGTGTTCTGGCAATAGTAGCATTTCGTTCCGTAGCGAAGTCAACTAGCCTAAGTCCGTTACCGGACGTATTGTAGGCTATGTTTTCCGACAATAATGCTTAAGATGTCTTCATTTGAAAATCATTATTCGGTAGTCACTCATAGGGTTCGTCAAGTAGTTCGTAGATGCAGTCTTTCGCTATATCATCTTTTTCCTCCTTGGAAAACAAAGCCTACACGACAACACGTCTGGTAACGGACTTAGGCTAATTGATTTCGCTACTGAACGAAATGCCACTATAGCCAGCACACGGTTTCCTCACCTCGATATCCATAAGGGGACATGGCGGTCTCCAGATCAACGAACGGTCAACCAAATTGATCACATTGCGATAGATAAGAGGCACGCATCCAGTATTTTGGATGTCCGAACATTCCGAGGAGCTAACATCGACTCGGATCACTACCTTGTAGCAGCCAAGGTAAGAATGCGGATATCCACCACGCCACAACAATCCAGAAATACTGTGAAAAAATTTAATGTCGAAAGACTGCAATCGCAAGAGACCGCCAAGACCTTCGCACAACGCGTATCCCTTAACCTCTCGATTAACACCTTACCACCAGCATCGAATGTCGAAGAGCAATGGCAACGATGCCAACAGGCCATTAGATCAGCCGCAACTGATGTGCTAGGTTTCTCGCGCCCACCAGCAAGAAACCCCTGGTTTAATGAGGAATGCCGACAGATGCTCGCAGCCAAGAACGAGGCCTACAAGGCTAAGCTGCAGGTGAAGACGAGAGCTGCCATTGAGCTCTATAGGCAAAGAAGAAGGGAAGAACATCGGCTTTTCAGCAAGAAGAAAAAAGAGCAAGAAAAGCGCGCGATCGAGGATATAGAGAGGTGCCACTCCAGGAACGATGTTCGCAAGTTTTACCAAAGTGTAAAACGTCAAAGCCAAGGATACAAGGCTCGAACAGAATCCTGTCGAGATGAAAAAGGAAATATTGTAGTTGAGACACAGTCAAGTGCTGAGGATATGGAAGAACCACTTCAGCAGACTGTTAAACGGCGATGACGAACAACATTCCGCTGTCAGGCAGAACGAACCATTCAATATTGGCAACGACAGCGAAAACTGCCAACCACCCGACCTGAGTGAAGTGAGGATAGCAATATCTAAACTCAAGCTTAATAAGTCTGCCGGAAATGACGGCCTTCCCGCTGAGCTCTATAAGGCCGGCGGAGATGACTTGGTAAGTAACATCCACCAACTCATAAGCCAAATCTGGTCGGATGAAAATATGCCTGAAGAATGGAACCTCAGCATCGTTTGCCCGATCCACAAAAAAGGAGACCCTCTGAACTGCGCCAACTACTGAGGCATAAGTCTCCTCAACATCGCCTACAAGATCCTATCTGCCGTAATATGTGAACGCCTGAAACCGTTTACCAACAACCTGATTGGCCCTTATCAGTGTGGTTTTAGGCCAGGAAAGTCCACAACCGATCAAATTTTCACACTTCGGCAGATCCTGGAAAAAACTCAAGAAGTCCAAATCGATACCCACCACCTATTCATCGATTTCAAAGCCGCATATGACAGCATTTATAGAGACGAACTGTACAGAGCCATGTCTAGTTTTGGTATACCGCCCAAACTCGTCCGTTTGTGTAGGATGACGATGGAGAATTCTCGCTGCTCCATCAGGGTCGGAAACGACCTCACCGACACATTCGATACCAAAAAAGGATTTAGGCAAGGCGATGCGCTGTCATGTGACTTCTTTAATCTGATTCTTGAGAGAATTGTGCAAAACTCCAAAGCAAACACCAGAGGCACAATTCTCCAAAAGTCGGTGCAACTACTAGCATACGCTGACGATATTGACATCATTCGTAGGACTCAACGTGATGTCATAGCCACGTTTGCTGGTATAGAGAAGGAAGCGGCGAAAATGGGTTTAGCAGTAAATGAGGGTAAGACTAAGTATATGCTGTCAACACGAAAGGACACACAACATCGACGAATTGGACAGAAGGTCACCATTGACAGATATAACTTTGAAGTAGTACGGGACTTTGTCTACCTCGGCTCCGCTATTAACTCTGACAACAACATCTCGTCAGAAATTAAACGAAGAATTACTCTTGCCAACCGCTGTTTCTTCAGGCTAAGAAGGCAATTTAGTAGTAAAGCCCACACTCGAACTACTAAGGAGATCCTATATAAGACCCTGATCATCCCAGTCCTGCTCTACGGCGCTGAAGCATGGACCGTATCAAAAGCGGATGAAGAAATCCTTGGTAGATTCGAGAGGAAAATTCTTCGAAAAATCTTCGGTCCCGTTTGCGTTGACGGGCTATGGAGACGAAGATTCAACCAAGAACTATACGAGCTGTACAGCGACATGCCCCTGGTCAAAAAACTCCGCATTGGACGTTTAAGATGGCTAGGACATGTAGAACGAATGGACACCAATACTCCGGCTCGCAGAGTCTTCGATTCCCAGCCAGACGTCGGACGCAGTAGAGGAAGACCTCGCCTTAAGTGGCGCGCACAAGTGGAAACCGACCTCAACCAACTTGGAGTGCGTAACTGGAGGCAGTTAGCTAAGGACCGGGCTAATTGGAGAGGCATGTTGGTTGAGGCCCAGGTTCATTCCGGACTGTAGCGCCACTTAAGTAAGTAAGTAAGTAAGTATAACACGGTCCATAGTAGATGTCACAGTTTTTCATTCTCTTTTTGCCCAACACATTCCATCGTATTTTCTGGATGGCAGTAATGTCTGCTTTGTAGCAGTTTAGGGCTTCCGCTAGTTTTTCGCCTGCACCTCTCCTGTTTAATGTTATAACATTTCAGGTGCAGATACGAACGTCGTTGTCCTTTTTTCGTTTAGCGGGGTCGTCAAGAATATCAGTCCTTTCTTGCTTCGCATGGGTGGGTAGTTAACCAAAAGCCTTGTATGCCTCGTTTTTATCTTAAGTTTCCCAATTCATCTCAGCCACTTGAACCACATACTGTTCACAATTTTACTTGCAAATCATCTTTGCTACTAGAATACAAAGAGTGACTGCTACTTTTGGTAGTACAATAACAGCTTCAGACTGTTACAGAAAAACATCCTTTTCACTATATTCACAGTTTATTTTCGAAATTCGTTTGTACTAGAATCACAAAGACTAACTATTACTTTTGAATAATAATTTTGTTTTTCATACACAATAATAACACACAAATTATCTCTGCTGCTAGAAACGCAGATATTGTCTGCTACTTTTTAGTCGTATTGACAAAATTCATAAAAAAATGTTTAGGTAACATCCAACCGTATATTTGAATTTCAAACAACTCTTTGACAAATTTTCTATAAGCAGACCTAGTCAGAATGTTGTCGCTGCCTCACACACACTCACATTATCTCTTTAATTGTTTAAAGATATTTTTGCCTCAAAGGAGAATTGTCTCATTCGGGAATTGATTTGTCTTCATCATCGTCGTCCGCATGGATGTGTCCTCGCAATTCAATCTATGGGCACAACCCTCCAGCAGCAAGAGTAGAAGATGATGAAAAACCCAATGACCCTTAACTATTTTTTTATTCGGAATCGATTGCAAATTAAATGGGATTTCTTCTTTGATCGCATTCGGGATAGATAGATGCGTCATAGACATACAGATATTCGATTTCTAATAGCCATGTGTCTAGATTCGAAAATTCGATTGTGTTTTTTCCGTCCGACTTGCTATTCGCAGTTTACCTGGTAGTACACATTTCTTGGAATCCTTCCAAAAATTGCTATAAGGCTTGTGTCTTGAGAGTCCTTTATTCGCAACAAATTTAATTTAGATTTCTCGGAAGGAACCTTAAAGGGCTTCGAACAAAGAGCTGAGCGCAAAAAAAATCGAATCGTTTGAAGTGCAGAAAGAACTGAACTTGTTTGCTTGAGTGTTCATTTGCCACATGGGCTTTCTCTTTCTTGGACCGACTATTTTCGTCCCCTCCTTTCGACTCATATACAAGATTCAATTTTCAACTTGAATTCATTTGCCCTTATTCTTTAAGTGGATGGAGGATGGAGGTCCTCGCTGTCGGAACACGAATCTGCGGCACATTCTGCCATCACATTTCGAAGAGATACCCATCCAAAAAAAATAACTGTTTCTACATTCAGAAAAGTGTTGCCTTCACACAATATGATTTCTTTTTTTTTAGGAAAAATATGTTCTCAAGCCCTTATAATTTTTGCAGGTGAAAGGGATTCACAGGGAGACAGTGAGAGTGTGCGGGTGAAGAAATAGTGACACTTTGTTGCAAAGCCTTAAGTATAGTTTTGCAAAGAAAAGTGTCACTCTTCCAGTATATAAGCATCCTAAAAGGAGCTTGACACAATAAAGCACAAAGCAGTCGTCTGTTGCAGGGCCACAGATTAAATGTATAATAATGGAAGGAGCTCTGAAACTATGTGACGCCATTGTGCATGTAAGTGGTGTGCGACAAACACATTTGCAATTCAAATGCTTTGCGATGTATTATAGTCGTAGATACACAGTCACAGTTGCTGTGCCATGAGGGATTTAAAAAAAAATTTTTTTCTTAAAGGGAGATCCCCATTTTTTTGGATTCTTCTTCCTGATGGTTATATAGAGAGTAGGGGGTTTTAGTGGAAAATTTTAAGGGATTCCTTGTCAAAATAAATTTTTTGTGCTCGCGTAGAAATGTAATTAAAAACCAGCAGCTAGGGAAGCAATAGAAGTGAGACTGTGTGTTGGCTTTAAGTGAAATTCTGGCACGTACACAAGTCGTACGTTCATAAAGTAGCTAGCTAAGGAAAACTTTTGTTACATGACTGTTTGAGGCGACTTAAAGTTATTAAAAAGGCATGACAGAATAGAAAGTTGCTGGTGGTATGAGGTGTGGTAGCCAAGGGTAAATCCTTGTAAAGATAAAGGACTAGAAACGAATCATCTTTCTATGGAAAAGAAACAATTTGCAGACAGTGCCTTCATTGCGACAAAAGTTAAAAAGACCATAATTGCGGTATCAGGCAGAAAGATGTTTTAATGGGATGAATGCATAACTGAAGAATGGAACCTCAGTATAGTTTGTCTATCCAAATAAGGAAGACTGGGGCAAGTATGGGGGCATATTTCGTTTCAAAATCGCTTATATAGAGCGGCCCAAATGGTATAACCATATCGAAAGATGGTATTAATTTTGCAAATGGCGGCAACGGTCTATTTTTTTTTTTGATATTTGTGGAGTAAACATATGCAGAATCCACATGGACTAGCAATGGATTGCTATACTCATCGAGATTGCGGGATATTCGTGAACATTTTTTGCACACAAACTTGTTAGGCATTTTGGTACCACGTGAATTTCGGTGCAGATTTCCTGAATATAATTCTCCCACTAGGGCAATTAGCCGCTTGCCTAGAAGAAGCTGGAATAATTCGTGACAGAAAAGGTACGAAGCTTAGAGAATTTTATACAGCTTGGCTGATCAAGAATGTAGCTACTGTAACAGAAGTTGTCGTGCATGCTCCATCGATATCGATAAGAAGACGTGCACTTTGTAGGAAATATCTTTCAAGAATGTGCAATAGCGTGGCATGTCCTCTAATGAATACGACAATGGAGAATTTGAAGGATGCATTTCGGAAGCATCTGATTTTCGCAATTCACAATGGCAAAAGATGATGAAAAACTGTGACATCTACTACGGACAGTGTTATAGTGAGCAGAAACAGCGACTTCTCGGATGTGGATCTGTTAGTGTCAGACTAAGGCAAGAAGTATTAATTTTTCAAGACAAAGCGAACGCATTGTAACAGTCCTCATCAAGACCAAATTCGCCAATATAAGACTTATATGCACTCACGCCCCGACGCGCAGTGCGTTGACCATTGGACAAAAATAAAAAAAAAAATAATTAATGATTTACAGCTACAATGCTATGCAGCTCATTTATTATATGTTAAATAACTGTTAATTGTTATTTATAATAGTATTTTCATTTCTTGTTGGTGGATTATCGGCATTATTATCAGTCGTCATGGTAATTTTAGCTCCAGTTCTAGTTTGGAATATGATTTTGGTGCGCATTAATTGATCTCGTGTTAAAAAGTTGCTGCTGTAAGCCGGTGCTTAAGGATAGTGATGCGATTATATGAGGACACAAGCGTTCTCACTCTAGCCTCTCACTATCAACTCCTACTCTCACCTCCACGCTGGTGACTGGTGGGTACCTAGTACCTCGACTGGAGATGGGATATTGAACCCCTGTGAAAGGTCGTTGGTGGCGGCAAACGAGAGAGGGGGGAGGAGTGTCCTCTCACTAAGGCACACTCTCAGGCGGCAGCGGAGGAATTCCCTAGATGGAGTCAACGTTGGCGCCTACAGCTCCAGTTTGATCGAACTGGTAGTGAAATCCCTATATGAGCTGCTTCGACATATTTGAACACCAGATCTATAGGGATTTCCAATACTGAGCCAGGGTTTTGGAAAAGAGTTGGTGGCGGAGGAGCCATCAATGGGTCAACGGCAGCGCTCATACCCCAAAAATGGGCTACTGACATCGGTATTTTTTCCGGCCCGCTGTCCTTGGGTCAAAACAAGGGCCTGGCCCTCCAGGTTGGGGGTTGTGCTTTGGGTTAACTACCCATCCACGGAAAAAAAAAATTGTTACGAGGCAACAAATAGCCTCGGAAAGGACTGATATTATGTTGACGACCATCCTAAACGAAAAAAGGACACAACGTTCGTATCTGCACCTGGAATGTGAGAACATTAAACAGGAGAGGTGCAGGCGAACAACTAGCGGAAGCCCTCAACTGCTACAAAGCAGACATTACTGCCATTCAGGAAATACGATGGGATGGGCCGGGCAAAAAGAGGATGAAAAACTGTGACATCTACTATGGACCGTGTTATAGTGCAAAAACAGCGACTATTTTGTGCGGATTTGTTATAGGTGCCAGACTTAGGCAAGAAGTCTTATGTTTTCAAGACATTAGCGAACGCATTGTAACAATCCGCATCAAGGCCAAATTCGCCAACATACGCCTTATATGCGCTCATGCTCCGACGGAGGAAAAAGAAGATAGAACTAAGGATTGCTTCTACGAGCTCCTCGACAAAACCTATGAGCGACTACCAAAGTACGATATTAAAATCGTGCTGGGAGATTTTGACGCAAAGGTAGGAAGTACTTTAACTTTCGGAAAATATAGCCTACACGACAACATGTCTGATAACGGACTAAGGCTAATTGACTTCGCTACGGAACGAAATGCCACTATAGCCAGCACACGGTTTCCTCACCTCGATATCCACAAGGGGACATGGCGGTCTCCAGATCAACGAACAGTCGATATTCACCATGCCACAAAAAAAACAGAAATACTGTGAAAAAATTTAATGTCGAAAGACTGCAATCGCCAGAGACCGCCAAGACATTCGCGCAACGCGTATCCCTTAACCTCTCGACTCACAACATACCACCAGCATCTAATGTCGAAGAACAATGGCAACGATGCCAACAAGCCATTAGATCAGCCGCAACTGATGTGCTAGGTTTCTCGCGCCCACCAGCAAGAAATCCCTGGTTTGATGAGGAATGCCAACAGATGCTCGCAGCCAAGAACGAGGCCTACAAGGCTAAGCTGAAGGTGAAGACGAGAGCTGCCATTGAGCTCTATAGGCAAAGAAGAAGGGAAGAACATCGGCTTTTCAGAAAGAAGAAAAAAGAGCAAGAAAAGCTCGCGATCGAGGATATAGAGGGGTGCCACTCCAGGAACGATGTTCGCAAGTTTTACCAAAGTGTAAAACGTCAAAACCAAGGACACAAGGCTCGAACAGAATCCTGTCGAGATTAACAAGGAAATATCGTAGTTGAGGCACAGTCGATGCTGAGGATATGGAAGAACCACTTCTGCGGAATGTTAAACGGTGATGACAAGAAATCTCCCGCTGTCAGGCATTTTATGTTGGCGACGACAGGGAAAACTACAAACCACCCGACTTAAGTGAAGTGAGGATAGCAATATCTAAACTCAAGCTTAATAAGGCTGCCGGACATAACGGCCTTACCGCCGAGCTTTATAAAACTGGCGGAGATGACTTGATAAGTTACATCCACCAACTCATAAGCCAAATCTGGTCGGATGAAAGTATGCCTGTAGTATCAATTATTAGCATCGTTTGCCCGATCCACAAAAAAGGAGACACTCTAAGCTGTGTCAACTGCAAAGGCATAAATCTTCTCAACATCGCCTACAAGATCCTATCTGCTGTAATATGTGAACACCTGAAACCATTTACCAACAACCTGATCGGCCTTATCAGTGTGGTTTTAGGCCAGTAAAGTCCATAACTGACCAAATCTTAACACTTCGGCAGATCCTGGAAAAAATCTAAGAAGTCCGAATCGATACCCATTACCCACCACCTATTTATGGATTTCAAAGCCGCATACAACAGCATTTATAGAGATGAACTATACAGAGCCATTTCTTGTTTTGGTATACCGCCCAAACTCGTCATGTGACTTCTTTAATTTGATTCTTCAGAGGATTGTGCAATACTCCCGAGCCAACACCAGAGGCACAATTTCCAAAAATCAGTGCAACTACTAGCATACTCCGACGATATTGACATCATTGGTAGGACTCAACGGGATGTTATAGCCACGTTTGCTAATATAGAGACGGAAGCGGCAAAAATGGGTAGCAGTAAATGAGGGTAAGACTAAGTATATGCTGTCAACACGAAAGGACAGACAACATCGACGAATTGGACAGAACAACACCATTGACAGATATAACATTGAGATGGTACTGGACTTTGACTACCTCGGCTCCGCTATTTATTCTGACAACAACATCTCATCAGAAATCAAACGAAGAACTACTCTTGCCAATCGCTGTTTCTACGGGCTAAAAAGGAAATTTAGTAGTAAAGCCCATACTCGAACTTACTAAGGAGATCCTAACCAATACCAATTTTGTCTACAAAAAGTGTTTGTGCCTGTCTCACAATACTTAAAAAAACAAAGGCACTCAATCAGAAGTAAAGTGCTTGTCCAAGCTAGACGAGACAGGTACTGGCGAAGAGAAAGCGAGGGCATCCGCATGGACGGCAAAAAAAACCAATTAAAGCAACGAAGCCATCTTCCACTCCTAACGGACCTAAAAACACCGACCGAATTCATCACCCAGACGTTGCATCGGATGAGACAGCCCTTTAGGGGTATTGAATATTAAACTAGGCAATTCCCCAATAGGCAAAGACTGAAGATGGTAAAAATAAATAGATGGACTTATTATTCACTCCCACCAGCACAGGAGGAGAGCAAAATAAAGTCTTGTTCTTGCAGGAAAATTATGGTAATGGAATCAGGACCTAATATAAACAAGGCTCTATGTTTATATTATGTCCTGATATTTGAAAGTTTTCCAAAAAGCTATTTAAAACAAGACTCAATTTATACTCAATTTAAAGTTTTATTGCCTTTGGTTCAGTTATCATTTAAAGGATAACAAATTCGTCGATGAATGCTCTGTCTATTTAAGGATATTTGAAAGGGGAATTCACGAAGAAGTTATTCCTTTTTGTTTTTAACTTTCTCTTACAAAGAGAAAGATATTGTTTTCGTGAAAATTTTCGACCTCGAGATTTTGATTGATTCTAACATTACGATGATAGCGGAGCCTAAAAAAGTGGTTTTTGGAATTCCGTCGGTCCGTCGGTCCGTCGGTCCGTGATGGTCTCCCCAGCCTAAACGGCTAGACCGATTTTCTTCAAACTTCGTATACAAGCTAGTTTTAGTCATAATTCTAGGCCATTTTTTTTGTTTGCTTTTAGCCATGTTAATAATGGTACCTGCCATATAAAAATTACACATAATCTCAATTTTCTCGAAAACGGCTCTAACGATTTTGATTAAACTTTATATATACTATAACCATATTAGCTTCAACAAAACTGCATACCCAGTTTTTTCGAGAAAATCCATATAACGGATTTTGTCATTTAGGCCATATAAGGAAAATTGATAATTTCTCGCCAACTATTATGTCAAATTGAATGAAATTCAATATATATACTACTATTACAGCTTGAAGCAATTTCACATAATTAGTTTTAGCCCAACTATCACTAAACGGAATTTTCAGTTTTGGCCAATAACGGAAAATCATTATTATTCACATTGACATCGATTTCTTCATATATCAGAGTAAACGTTCGTATAAACTCATTTCGACATTATTTATATCATTAATCAAAATGCGTACTATTTGATCTAACGCCTAACTCGCTGTGAAAGAGAAAGTTGCGTACGACCCAGTCGTGCACCCACCACTCGTTTTTTTAACTTTCTCTTACAAAAAGAAAGATATTGTTTTCGTGAAAATTTTCGACCTCGAGATTTTGATTGATTCTAACATTACTATGATAGCGGAGCCTAAAAAAGTGGTTTTTGGAATTCCGTCCGTCGGTCCGTCGGTCCGTCGGTCCGTCTGTCCGTGACGGTCTCCCCAGCCTAAACGGCATGACCGATTTTCTTCAAACTTCGTATCCAAGCTTGGTTTGGTCATAATTCTAGGCCATTTTTTTTGTTTGCGTTTAGCCATGTTAAAACTGGTACCTGCCATACAAAAATTACACATAACCTCAATTTTCTCGAAAACGGCTCTAACGATTTTGATTAAACTTTATATATACTATAACCATATTAGTTCCAACAAAACTGCATACCCAGTTTTTTCGAGAAAATCCATATAACGGATTTTGTCATTTAGGCCATATAAAGAAAATTGTTAATATCTCGCAAACTATTGTGTCAAATTGAATGAAATTTAATACATATACTACTATTAGAGCTTGAAGCAATTCCACATAATTAGTTTTAGCCCAACTATTACTAAACGGAATTTTCAGTTTTGGCCAAAAACGGAAAATCATTATTTTTCACATTGACAAATTCGTATAAATACATTTCGACATTATTTATATCATTTTAGCATCAATAATCAAAATGCTTATGATTAGATCTAACGCCCAACTTGCTGTGAAAGAGAAAGTTGCGTACGACCCAGTCGTGCACCCACCACTCGTTTAATAAAGTCTACAACCTCTCCTGGTGACATTTAATAATTCTTCTCAGTCCTTTAGTCCTTTTTTCATTTTATCTTCTTTAATGACCACCTTTTTTCGCCTTCCTTCAAGTTTGTTTAATTAACCAAATTATTTACCTTTAGTCATAGGGATCTCTGGGAAACTTCTTAATGGCAGAGAAATTATCGTCCCAAAGTAACACTTCATTCAGTATGCTTCCTTCAACACGGCACCACATCAACACTTTCTCAATTATAATTATCTAGCGAAATGGAAAAACTTTAGTACAGGTTCCATCGTAAGCCCAAAAAAATATGACACACTGAATGCGTTAATTAGTCCAACCACCAGGCTCCCTAATTACTAGCCATTCACCACGGATATTGTTGGATCCCTCCTACCGGCCCATATTATCCTTGCTTAACGCCTTTGTGAAATGCAGCAGAGACCTGATATTTAAAAGGTACGTGCCTGTCATTTGCAATTCATACGACCATTCCATTCATATGACAGTAGGGTATCATCTTGTCCATTCCAATTGGCTTTTCAAAGCCACAACGAGTCCTTCTCGATGGTTGTAGGGAATATCCTCGATAATAAAGCTATTCAGTACACTTCACATCCCACCACACATACTGTGCGGCCAATACATGAATTCAAATCTAGATATCACACTTTTCAGGAGCAACCTACTAGATTCGTAGAATTTGTGACCACTGTAGCAGGAAGGCAGATCAAACATACCCGACTTGACATGCAGCGCCAGCAGAAATACTATTTGTCGTGGGGATTTTTTTTTGTTTTCAAACCACATCCTCGCCATACTGGAACCAATTGCTGGTGGGGTAGGCTACGATTAGGGATATAAATTCATTGGGAATTACCGCAGGACGACATGAGTATTGCAGACAATAGCAAGGATTTTCAATTAGCTATGCGCTCTGGTGGGCTATAACATTATATGACAGGATATGCCTAGCAACGATAAACCGAGTGAGGTTTAGTGCTCAAGCAAATTGCTTAAAGCATTCCGCATCTTTAAGGACACAGAGTACACAAAACGAGAACAATATGGAATCCCTGCATTGTTATTCGACTGATTCCAGGAGCTCTCATTTGCATGAACATACTGCTTCTGCAACATTTTTTGCACAACGGACTAATGCACTTCAAAGGGGGGGGGGTGGGGGGGTTGGAGTTCCAGGACCTATTATGCTCCGCTTGTTCAGGTAAATTTCCTAAAACAGTAATAAAAAGTGTTTGTGTTTGTTATTAGCATTGTTTTGCGAAAGTGAAACAAACACGAATACTTGTGTTGGCGGTGGAATGTTTTGAGAAGCGCATTGTTGTTGTAAATTGTAATTTTATTCAAAAAAGTTCAAATAAAGTTTTTTTTTGCAGGTTAACCAATTTTTGAAGCATATTTGTAAAGTATAGTGGCGATGCAAGTTGTGCGATGGTTTTTGTTGTCAAGCGATGACAGAGCTGTGTTACCTTTGACAGATTTTTAAGCCTTGAGCTATAATAGTCGAACCGCTTCGTACGACCAATTCCGTAAATGTTCAGATACAAGGAAATTGTATTGTTCTACTCTACAGCTTGTCTCTCAGTTTCGTCCAGTTTCTTTAACTCTTGCTCACTTCCAAAAAAATTCGCTTTATCATATGAAAATTTCAAAATCAAATTAAGTGTAAAGTCTTGGCGGCAGCAGATGAGAAAGGGGGATGACGTGTACTCACACTAATGCACATAATCCATTCCAGGCGGCATGCAGTGGTAAACTCCCAACGAGGAGTGAACCGTGGCGAATAAAGTCCCATTTAGTATGGACAAAGTGAATAACGTGAATGTGCTGTTTCGACATATTCGAACAACAGGTCATATAGGAATCTCAAGGGTCAGTCAGGTCGCATGAACAGAGATGGTGGCGAATGAGTCGAAAGCCCAATGGCAGCGCTCAAACCCGTAGTGGACACTAATGGACCCGTGTCCTAGGGGTATCTTATATATTGTAACTGGCATTCCAGGTTCCGGGTTGTGCTTTGGGTTACCCACTTCACACGAACATTCATTTTACGAAGCAACCAAGCCTCGGGAAGGGAAGATTTTATTTTGGACGACCATGCTAACTGAAAAACTATGTGGAATGTAAGACCAGGAGAGATGAAGGCGAATAACTAGCGGAAGCCCTTAGCTGCTATAAAGCCGACATTAGTGCCATTCAAGAAAAATTATGGGATGGGCCGGGCAAAAGGAGGATGAAAAACTTTGACATCTACTATGGAGCGTGTTATAGTGTCAGAAACAGCGACTATTCGGATGCGGATTTGTTATAAGTGCCAGACTTAGGCAAGAAGTCTTATTTTTTCAAGATAAAGCGAACGCATTGTAATAATCTACATAGTCCTGCAATAACACCATACCACTAGAATCTAAGGCCGGAGAACAATAGTAACGATGTCAGCAAGCCATTGGGTCAGCCGCAACAGATGTATACCGACAAGTGCTCGCAGTCAGGAACAACGCTTACAAGGATAAGCTGCAGGTGCGAAGATGAGAGCTTCATAGAACTAGGAATGAACACCGGCTTTTCAGAAAAAAGAAAAAAAGATCAAGATAAGCGCACTATCGCGGATATAGAGGTGCCACTCCAGGAATTATGATCGCAAGTTTTAGCAAACAGAATCCTGTCGAGATGAGCAAGGATATATCGAAGTTGAGACACATTCGATGCTGAGGATATGGAAGAACCACTTCTGCAGACTGTTAAACGATGTAAGGCAGAACGAATCATTCAATATTGGGGACGACAGCGAAAACTACCAACCACCCGACATAAGTGAAGTACGGAAAGCATTATGTTTAACGAAGCTCCCGGAGATGAAGGGCTTCCTGCCTACCTATATAAAGCCGGCGGAGATAAGCAAGAATACGAAAATTTGGTCGGATGAAAGTATGCCTGATGAATGGAACCCCTCCCACAAAAAGGAGACCCTCTGAACTGCTCCAACTATAGAGGCATAAGTCTTATCAAATTCGCCTTCAAGATCCTATCTGCCGTAACATGTAAACGCCTGAAACCGTTTACCAACAACCTGATCGGACCTTATTAGTGTGGTTTTAGGCCAGGAAAGTGCACAACTAGTTAAATCTTCACACTTCGGCAGAGGATTTCAAATCCGCATACGACATCATTTGTAGAGACGAGCTATCTAGAGCCATATATACCGCCATCTGTACAGGATGGGAGGATTTCATCCATCAGGGTCTGAAACCTCACCGAAACATTCGATATCAAAAAAGGATTTAGGCAAGCTGATGTCGTGTGATTTCTTTATCATAATTCTTGAGAGGTTTAAGGAAAAATGCGTCCTATTTGCTGCGTTTTCCATCACTCTTTCGAACATCTCGGGAGGTATAGCGATGATTTTTGCAATTAATTTTGCGAATAAAATTCACCACATGGGCAATTTATGAGAATGAAATAGAGTCCTCTAAGCCCATGTGGGTTTATTTCTGTCCAATCACGTATATTTTGCTTATTTACAAAGGCATTATGCCAAAAAATTAGCTTAATCGATGAAAATGATATTTTGGAATTAAGGAATTTTTTTCAAACTTTTGCAGAACCCAATCGAAAAAATTCAAAATGCTTCAAGTCTTGAGTAACTTTGATATTGTAAGGTGTAGCGTGACACTGGCTACCAATTTTTTAAATTACCAATAGTAAATTTATTCATCTCAACTACATTTGTTTATTTATTTTTTTTTTTTTGAAAATTTAACGCCCATCTCATAGACTGGCGCGCATCCTCTGTTGAGTTGCTTTATTACATATGTAGGGCCATTCTTTTACAAGCGGACACCTTGCCGACTGCAATTTGACATTTGGCTCTACATAACCTAATGTACAATTCCGCTCCACTCTTTTTCGATTCTGAACTCGATAGGTGATACTCGCAGAGCGATAAGATGCCTCCCATTTAAAAATCTTCGAAACCTGCGTTTTTTTTCACGCAAATCCAACCAAAAACGTGAGGTCAGAAAAGGTGTACCTACCAAATGGCAAAAGTGATTTTCACCTCTATCCCCCACTTCTAAAAATCTAAACGCATTGTCCAGCTTCCTCAGCAAGCTAAAGGCCAATCGGGCAAGTCTGTGTGTGATTTTCATCAACATCTCCTAAGTAAAGAAAGTGATTGCCTCAACAAAACCATCGCTTTATACAGTTTATGCGGCAAGTTAAAAAGTATCCTTACCATCGACGAGTTCTAAAGTGACTCCGAAGTGACTCGGATCGTTGTGAAGATCACCACTGTCGGCAACACCACCACCACCTCCACGCTGATCCTTCGCGAAGAAAGATCACCAAGATCAAACGAAGCAGTATCTTATTCGAGCAGATACTAAAAACAAGAACGTGAGGTGCATGCGCTAGCTAAAGCTAAAGTCTCACGAAGAAACTTGTCCACAAAAGACGTTCCATCGACAATAAGTTTATACAAGCTTAGGTTAGGTTAGGTTGGTAGGTTGATGAGGTAAGCGGTGTGCGTCTTC
Organism: Rhingia campestris; assembly: GCA_932526625.1. NCBI lineage: Eukaryota > Metazoa > Arthropoda > Insecta > Diptera > Syrphidae > Rhingia > Rhingia campestris. The sequence goes on along the minus strand of OW052185.1, from coordinate 36,259,993 downwards.
CCTCTTCACACTCAGGTCAATATAGACCCATTGTGATGCACGTTGGTGGTTCACTTGTATGGTTGGTTCATTGTCCCGTTACTATCCGTTGTTGTTAGCCCCTTTCCAGCCATCCAGATGTTGTTGTAAACCTGAAAAGATTAGAAAGAGGGATTTCGGATATATCCGTGAGGTCATGGAAAAAGTATTTTCCTAAGGATCTCATTCTTATTTGGCTGAGGCCTGGGCAGTGGCACAGAATGTGGAGGGTATCCTCGTGTATTTCTTCATCACCGCAGCCTCTACAGAGGTCATCATCTATAAGATGCATTTTCAGTTTGTGGCCTTTTAGTAGGTTGTGTCCAGTTAGAATCCCAACCAAAGTCCATTCAGATTTCCTGTTTCTTCATACTCAGGCCACATCATTTTGGAAATTTCACAGGTGGGGAATATTCAGTGTTTTCTGTCCCACCCGAGATTTGAGATCACATAGTGGTGGTTTGACAGTCTGGTCTGCCTGGTCAATGCTGGAGGCAGATCCTTTTCTCGCCAGTTCATCAGCAATTTCATTGCCCTATATACCTATGTATTTCGCAAACCCAGCAGAGCTTAACATTATGTTGTACGCCAAGAACCTTTGGCTCTTCACGACAACGCTTCACAAGCTTTGATTTTATTTCGACAGCAGAGATAGCTTTTATTGCAGCCTGACTGTCAATAAATATGGTGATATCATCTGATGGTATCGCCAGCATTGGGGTCGCTTTGGCTGCCTCTGCTACTGCCAATATCTCGGCCTGAAAGACACTGCTGGGCTTAGGAAGACGAAAAGTGCTGTTTAACTTTAGTGTTTCTGAAAACACCCCAGGTGCAACGCCTACATCTATTTTTGAACCAGTGTAGATGGATATGATTTCGGTGCCCAATTCGTTCCTCTCTCACTAATCTCTGCTTGGAAAGATGCAGGAGAATGGTCTTTGAAAGTCATGGTGAGGCAGCGTGTAGTCAGAGGATACAGCTAAGCAAAGATATCAATGTAGAATTTGGGCGTGTCCTACTGAGTTCGTTTTCCAGCAGTTAAGCTGGCTGATTCTCAGAGCACTTTTGGATGCAGATTATTGCACGTAAAGGTCTAGCGGTAACAGGTTAAGGATGGTTTCCCGTCCCGCTGTTGGTGTGGTTCTCATTGCGCTTGTAACGCCCACACATGCTATCCTTTGTATCTTTGTCATATTTTTCAGATGGGTGACTTTATTTGTGGATTGCTTTTAGCAATCCGCAATTAGGATAAAGAAAGACCGTTTCCAAGGAAATCGAGTCAAAAGAAAAAGTCTTCCAATTATTAATATTTATATTGTTTAGAATATTGCAAATGTATGTAAACAACGAAATCACAAATAAATGCTACCACACAAGCCCCCCATATGTTAATATAGGTCTTACAATGGCCATGTACGTCCATAGGATGATCATAGCGTTCGGACCCCAGAGTTTTCCGAATATTCGGTTCCACGTATAGAAAGCGACTGAGGCCTTTTTAATGCGATCGCACACATTTAGGTTCCAGTTGATTTTTCTATTAAGAATGACACCCAGATATTTTGCACTATCGGTAGTCCCGTCGATAGCCAGTAGGTCGAATATTGGTATCTTCCTCTTATTAGTAAAGAGAACGAGTTCCGTTTTCTGGGGGTTGATGCCAAGCCCACATTGTTTTGTCCACTCGTTGAGAGTTTTCAATGACCGCTCGAGTAGCTCACAAATAGTGGGTAGGAATTTCCCTTTAACTAGTATCGCTACATCATCTGCGTAGGCTATGACTTTTACCCCATTTCGCTGTAGCTTGATGAGCATTTCATTGATGACCAGTGTTGCCAGAAATTTTCTAAAAGAATATGCCAGATTAAAAAATAAATATGCTAAATTATATGGGGGAGTAAAACAAAATATGCCAAAGTTTCACAATAACAGCTTTATTGCACTAAAAATAAATTAGGTTGAACAAAAAAATAACAAATAACAAAAAAAAACATATGAGAGGCTACAATCCGCTATGCGGATCGTTGAATACCCTATCCCATCCCATCTTTAAAATTAATATCCTCAAAATATAGGCCTTATGGCGATGAAATACAGAAAATGATATTGTCACAATATATTGCTCAGACTGTTTATCAAAATCTTTTGTGGTTCGACAACAAACAACGTATTTCTATTGCTAATGCCTTGGGATATGCTATACAAATGGTTTTTGTAAGAAAACGCCCCCAAAATGTGGGCGTAGGTGAAAATGATCTATAGACAAAATGTTTATATTACCATTGCGGAAGTATTTGCATCAAAATTTTGTTCGAAAGTTTTAAAATTTGGACAAAAAACGTATTTTACCAAAAACGCCCCTAAAAAGTGGGCGTGGCAAAAAACTTTGTATGGAAAAAATATAGATATTAGGATTGTCTAAATATCCTGCTCAGGCACTTTTTTGAAATTTCTTACGGTTTGGCTTAAAACTACGTTTTTCTAAAAGGGGGCGTGGCAGTGGGCGGATTTCAAAAATTTTTACACTTGTTCTGCTTCGTCAGCCAGAGAGTCTATATACCAAATTTGAACACTCTAGCTCAAAATTTAAGGCCCAAAAATCGGTGACACACAGACGGACGGACGGACGGACGGACAGACAGACATGGCTTAATCGACTCAGCTAGCGATTCTGAATCGATCCATATACTTTGAGGTATATGTATCGAAATTATTTCTCTGTGTTACAAACTTAATGTCAAAACTAATATACCCCCTATGGGATAGGGTATAAAAACACAAACAAACACAAAATGGCTTCTAATTAAGAAATCAGCAAAAATTCAGTCTTTTGTAATAAAAATTACATTAACGTTAACATAAACATAAAATGACTTCTAATTAAGAAACAAAAAAATTCAGTCTTTAGTAATGAAAATTACATTAAATTACTAGAAAGCTCATCAATTACAGAACTTAGTTCATCATCTTCCCCTTCTTCGTCAGCGTCCTGATATTTTGCCGAGTCTTTTATTTTATTACTGACATCTTCCGGTATTTCCTAGGACATGCAGCATTTATCCTCTAATCTTAGCCCTTCTCTTATGTATAAAATACTATACGAAGAAGGTTTGATTTCATTCTATTTCGAAGCTTGCATTTTATAACATTCATTTTGCTAAAGAGCCTTTCCACTTCTGCATTTGAAAATGGTAAAACCATTAAAGAAATTGCGAAAGATGCCAATTCATGATAAGGATTTTCATTCATTGCATTTTTATATGAATATACTTCAATCCAAAACATAACACTGTCAATATTTTGTGTTGAACTCCATTTAATAAATGCAAGATTTTGCCATTGATTTTCGATAGTGGTAATCAAACTTCGATCTATTTGCATGTTTTCTAAAAATATATTTATCGGATCCTTTATAATCTTCAAATTATTTGAGAATATATCGATGTATTGTAAAATATTTATTTATAACGGGTGATTTTTTAAGAGGTTTAGAACTTTTTTTAAAAAAAAAACACAAAAAATTCGAAAAAATGAATGAAATATTTATTTGAATCGATAGTTTGAACTTTAATGTTTAAAGATAAAGTTTGCAATTTAATGTTTAAAGATAATTTCATGCAAATGTTGACCGCGGCTGCGTCTCAGGTAGCCCATCCGCTGAGTCCAATTTTGGCATACTCTTTCACACATATCGGCCGGTATCTCACGAATGAATGCATGGATGTTGGCTTCCAGTGCGTCAATCGAAGCGGGCTTGTCCCTATAGACATTAGCCTTGACATACCCCCACAAAAAATAATCTAATGGTGTCAAATTGCACGATCTAGGCGGCCAATTGACCGGCCCGAAACGTGAAATTAACTGTTCACCAAACTCGCCTCGCAATTGCGCCATTGTTTCGCGTGCTGTGTGGCATGTGGCACCGTCTTGTTGAAACCACATATCATGCAAGTCAAGAACTTCCATTTCGGGCAAAAAAAGTTTGTTATCATCGCTCGGTAGCGTTCACCATTGACAGTAACGCTGCGATTCGCATCATCTTTGAAGAAATATGGCCCAATAATGCCGCCGGCCCATAAACCGCACCAAACAGTGGCTTTTTCGGGATGCATTGGTAGCTGTTGCAATGCTTATGGCTGATCTTCACTCCAAATGCGGCAATTTTGCTTATTTACGTACCCATTCAACCAAAAATGAGCCTCATCGCTGAACACAATTTTTCGATAAAAAAGCGGATCCCTGGCCAGCTTTCCAAGAGCCCATTCACCAAAAATTCGGCGTTGTGGTAGGTCGGCTGGCTTTAGTTCTTGCACCAGCTGTATCTTAAAAGGCTTTACGCCCAAATCCTTCCGCAAAATTTTCCACGTAGTGCTGTAACAAAGGCCTAACTGCTGGGAACGGCGCCGAATCGACATTTCGCGGTCTTCTGTCACACTAGCTGATACGGCCGCAATATTTTCTTCACTACGCACAGTACGTAAACGTGTTGGTGGTTTAATGTCCAACAAAGTAAATTTGGTGCGAAATTTGGTCACAATCTTCCGAATAGACTGCTCAGAAGGTCGAGAATGCCGATCATGAAATGGAAGCATCGCGCGATGAACATTTCGAACCGAGCACGAATTTTGATAGTAAAATTCAATAATTTGCAAGCGTTGTTCATTTGTAAGACGATCCATGGTTAAATTACAAACCAAACTGAAGCTGTTTGACAGTGACACAAGGTACTAAACACACGTCAGCTGTCAAAACCAGTGTTGCCAAAACCAAACCAGCTAAAAAATCACCCGTTATTTGCAGGCAAGCGATGTATCAATTCATTTATTAATTTTTTCATGTAAGATAGGCAAAAAGATCTTATAGTTTGGTCATCTTTGTTGCAAATTTTATTTTCACTTTTCATCTTTGTTAATTCAGATTCAAATTCATAACCTAAATAGGGATGTGGTAGTGCATACGTGTCAAGATCACAAGTTAGTAAGTTTAAAGATTCATCATTTACGCAGATTTTTAATGTCAATGTTTTAATTAAAAATACAATATCTTTAAAAACTTTTGTTGGATCAGCATTATTGGCTTGCAAAATCTTATTGAGACGTTGAACTTCACATAAAATGTGAAACGAAAAACAAATAATTCTAGTCGTCACTATATAAACTGCACAAGACCTGAGCTACATTACACTTTTCGGTTTGTTGAACCAGAGCAAACTGAGTTCTTAATTCCAACCACTGCGCACATATTCGTCGAACTGCAATCTCTATTGACAACCACCTGGTATCACAAGGACGTACCATTTGAAGAGGATTTGTGTCTTCGTTTATGGCTTTATATATATTTTTATAAAAATCTTGACGTGTGTGCTATTTCGAGAACCAACTATAAGTTTCACTTACCATAAATTCAATATCTGGAGGTAAGAACTCCTTGAATGCACGTGAAACAGCTAGTTGGATAGAATGACACGCGCAAGGAATTAGTATTCAAGATGGCTTTAGTTCTTTTAGCCTTTTATATACTCCAGTCCTCTTTCCCACCATAACGGCCATGTTATCTGTAGCAAAGCCAGACATTCTTGAAATTCTTCAGAACTTGTTCAATCGCAGCTACAAGATCATCTGCAGTACTGAAAATCATTTCTACCAGAGCGAGAAATGTTGTAATAATCTTTTTTTTGGCTGAACTAAAATATTTCATTACTATCCCTAAATATTTATGTATCGAAATGTCTGTTGCCTCATCCACAATAAGGCTGAAAGAACTGTTACCAATGTCTTATCTTAGTCGGGATATCAAATGAGGCCCCAAGACATTTTTTTTACTTCAGTACATTTCGTTCTTTAAAGTTGCATTCCACAACTAATTTGGTCTTCTTTATGTTTATCCTTTTCATAAATAATAAGGTGATCAACCGATTTAATTGAAGCGTGGCAGCAAATGTACAAGCAGTATTTAGCTTCTGCTTTACTTGAGATCTTCTGCGCATGTTTGCTTGAAGTAAAATTTGTAATCTTAATTCTTGATCCAAAAACTTTCATTGATTTTACATGCTTTGTTGTTTTAGCATGTTGTTGTAAGCATGATAATTTCGCTTTAATGGAAGTCTTACAAAATTTGCAGGCAACTTTTTCCTGTTCATGATTGTCTTCTTCGAGGATAACCCAATTTTTAAATTCTTCTTTGCACATCCATTCCCTCCTAAATTTTTGTTGGTAGTTCTTTGCACTATTTTTTCTGTAATTCAATATTTGTAATACACAATTATTTGCAAAATTCAAGAACCTACTCTTTGCCATCACCGTTGTCGGTTGCCGTCGATTCTTCGCCTGTTTTTTTGGAGATACCCAAAAACCTATTGAAATGTTTTAAATTTGGTTTGCTTATTTACGTTTCATATTTATGTTTATATATTTACCTCTCCATTTAGGAATCTTTTCAAACAAAATTGAGCAGCAATTCACGGGCAGTTGGTATTTGAAAGTGAACTGAACGTTATGAGGCTTGACATTTGAAATTTGATACGTTAAATTGACATTGTCATACAAATTTTCAATAATGCCAAAAAAGAAAACTTTAATGGATGCGTTCGTAATTGAAGCGAATAATAATAGGACAGGAACATGACATGATCTGTAGGAAACGGTGTCATAAATGGTCCTCCTAATTCAAAAATATTTGGTTTAATTTGTATAAAAAAAAATTAAAATTGTCAAGGTCAAGAGTCCGAAAACTAATTTTGCCTCTTTTAAAAATATATAGAAAGAAACTAGATACGTTTTCGAAAACTAAAAAGTTGGTTTATTTCTTGAGACGTTTATTCTTTGAACCTTGCTGTTGAGAAACAAAACTGTCCGACAGAAATAAGAGAACAAATTCTCCTACAAGACGTCCGAGTAAAAGGAATAAATTTCGATAACCTACACGGCATTTAATCGAAATTGATCTGACAAACTTGTGCCTGCAACTTAAATCTCTTGTGTTTGAGCTTTAATGGCACAGCCGGAACGAAATATGAATGTTTCGAGCCGTCCCGTTCCAAATGTGCATTAGCTGTTTCAGCCGCACATTCCATTTAGCAAAATGAAATTCTTCTTGGAATCCTCGTGGCTTGATTATCGAAACGTCTTTCTTTTTCTCTCAAGTCGTCAAGCAAAGCAGTTCTTATTAGAAATTCTTCAAGTTAGAGTCAAAAGTGAAAACCCGAAATTATATGCAAGAAGAAAATCTTACAAAAAGGATTTTTTGTTCGTTCCATCGGAATTTTCCATATTTGGAGACCACGCAGAAAAGAAATAATCCCAGTCACGACTTCCAAAGAAAAATTAATTGAGCAAAAACAAAAAAAAAGGAGAAGACAATTTGAGCAGGTTTCTCCGACTTATCGTTGTGACAGATCGGGGGCGAGGACCCATTCTTGAGAGGAAAAATCATACAAATCGCTTTGGGCGAGAATTGTTAGATCTCCACCATCGATAGGCGGCCTTTCGGTCAAAGTGTTCTTGAGCATCGATCCCCAATCTGGTGAGGACTCTTGACGAATAAGTGCTTGGGCATCAATAACTCGGAGGGACAAACACGGGTCGAAATCTTGGTATTTACGATTCATTCGATTCATCTGAATCCGTACCATCTTTAAATCCAAGAAGGGACACCTCGATTCGTTCGAGCCACGTGAGCTCTTCATACCACCGAGTGGCACAAGCGCAGATGCAGAATGATGCAGAATCATTAACATTATTAATATGAACATTTCGTCTTTATACTATTTTAACCCACGCCCACTTTTTGTGGGCGTTTTTATATAAAAACCATTTCTATACACTACCCCATAACATATACAGGAGAAAACCTTGTCTTTTGTAGAACCGTAAAAGTGTTTTGTAAGCAGCCTGAAGAATCTGTTGTCACTATATCATGGATTCTAGTTTTATGGAAAGGATGGGATAGGGTAATCAACGATCCGCACAGCGGATTGTAGCCTTCTCATATGTTTTTGTATAGTTTTTATTCATGATACACTTCAGTGCCTAACTATCATTGATTACATAAATCGACAATAAGCAAATTTCCTAATCACCAAAATGCTGTGCACAACATTCTGGAACACCGGTAAGTGATATTTTAAAAAAATTAAATTTTATTATTGCCTTTTTTTATATATGCCCATATGAAGTATAATCAAAAAAAATCAAAAAAAAACTGATCGGGTGTCATGGGAGTTTTATCCTGAAGTTATCAAGAATGAATACTGGTTTATCTAGGGTATATTTAAGAAAAAGAAGTAAATAATTTTGCCTAGTAATTTTTTGTATGAAGGCGCTTTCGGATATGCGAACATAAACTTGACAGATGTATAGGGATGATTTTTAATGAACTTTTTTTTTGATTAATATGAATTAAATTTAAGAAATCATTACTGATATAAAAATAGAATAAAATTAATTTTCTTTTAAAGACAAAAAAAAAGCAAATGAACTTAATTAGTCGTAATTTTTTTTATTTTACTTTTCCTTTGCAATTACGGATTCTGACTAGGAGTACATGAAGAGAAATTTAATTTTTTTTAAATTAAATGAATGATCTTTTGAGACCAGTTGAATGTTCACAACAAGTTGTACAAAATTAGTATGGAGGTTTAAAGAGATAATTGGGAAGTGGATGTAAGGGAAGTGAAGGGGAAAGTAGAGTTCCTAATGTGGTGAGGGAGAGTCACAGACTTTCCCCTTTTTAATTGAGGGCTGTTGCAATTTTTGTATTGAGCTTGCGCAATGGCGTAGGAGTGTTTCCTTCGAAATTTCTATTTTTGGGAAATACTATTAAGGGTGGGTAGAGACAGCTCAGTGGACACGACAACCTATGTCCTTCAATCAGTGTGTGTATTAAAGTAAAAATAACATATATCGGTAACTAAATTTCGGGTCCTACCACTTCAAGTGATGGAAATATATATCCGGTCGAACGACATCCGAGACTTAGGCCTGAAAAAAGGTAACACCGTCCTTTCGCGAGTAACAACGACCCCCCCATCGACGAGCTATGCATGGCAATTATCAGGCCTTCAGTTACTAACGCGGTTGGACACACCTCTCGACTACTGCCTGGACGGGCCGATGGGTCTGTAAACGTCGGTTCTAAAGGTGGAATATGTCGTGATGGAGAGAACTTGGGGAAGATATTGATGCGGTTGAGAGATAGACTTTGGTTTTAGGATCTTTACTGATACCCTACTGATGGTAAAGTCGGTCGGGTCTGTTGGTTGTAGGTAGTAATTCTCAGGAGTTTCTTTTTTCTAAAAAAAAAGGTGAACGAGGAAGTAGGATACAAAAGTTAGGTCTTATAAACATTTTTTTTTTGTACAGGCTGTATCCTTAGCTCACGGTATGCGAATGAGCATAGAATTTGACATGATAAGTTTCCCCAAGTTTGTTTGTTATACGTTACAGATCTTATAAATATTATGATGGCTTAATGAGTTTTTACATTGAATGTTGAAAATATGCTAGATTGCATATAGCATATTTTATTTACACTTTTATGCAATTGAAGGTCCAAATATGCTAAATTTAGCATAAAAAAATGCTAAAATGACAACACTGTTGATGACTATGTTCCACAGCAGAGGTGAGATAACGCATCCTTGTGGCGTGTAAAAAACGATGTATAGATCAATAAAGTCTCTTTGGTACAGTATACCTTGCTGAACGCCGTTTAAAGAATACCCATTTAAATATTCAACAACAGGATTAATTGTTACATCATACACTTCCTACTACAAGACCACCAATACTCTGATTATTTTGTACAAACCAAACACCCTCTGGCACAGCGTAAACAATAACCACTTTAAACAAAAATAACACTCAAGGCAAGGACATAACAATTGTAATTGTTAAATTTCAAACTTCCACTGTATTCGAGAGGGAAAACATTAATAAATCATTCCGATTCAAATTAAATGTTTTTGCCAACTATATCCTTTCAGTAGGACAAGCGAACCCACACAAAACTAAAGTTGGAAACTTTCCTTCACAATCTCGTCTTCATTTGAATAAACAATCGCTCTGTTTATTGATAGAAATAGATACGCTATTTCAGGAATTAATCAGGCCACATAAAGGCGACTCGATGGCGATCTATTGGTAAAAATTAAAAGAAAAAAAAAAACAAAAGGAATTTTTTTTATTAATTATTCCAGTTCGTTGTATAACTAGTGACACTATTATGGTTGGCTAAACACCTCTTCGTAACCAGTGAACATAATTAATGCATGCCGTCGATGCCAAACAATTCAACCTAATAATTCGTTCTACTTGTGTCCTGTGCTGGAAATTTGATATTTATTATGAAAAGGAAAACTTTTGTTATCCTTGGAATAATTATAGATATAACGTGCTTAGGTCTTTAGTATATGCATAGCCATGGTTAAATTGATTTGAAGTCCGCTTTTTGGGACATCAGCTACAGTGACTCTCATTAAAAGATTATAATGAACCGAATAGTTGATTGAAATTATGGGCAAGGATAATGGCATGAACACACATGAACGGTTACGCCGTTTTGTATCTCATATTAATTTTTAATGAGTCATAATGCAAATAATTACTGATACTGGATTCTGTTGTTGGGAGATTTGGGAGAATGTCAGGGCTTTGTCAGATAATAACAGATATCTTCTTGTGTATACCTATCCTATGGGAATAAATTAGTTTTGACAATAAGTTTGTAACATAGAGAAATAATTTCGATAGATATACCTCAAAGGGTGGTTAAATTTAAAGGACGATGTTGATTTTGACAAAAACACAAATTATTTGGGAAATTCTATTCATTTCTTTTTATTATGATAATATTTGTATGGTTCAATTATGTATGGAACAAAATATCGGCCAAATGGCAGCCGCGACCTTGGCGGTACACCTCCATCCGATGGTCCAAATTTTCGATGACGCTGAGGCATAGTTGAGGTTCTATGTCGTTAATGTGCCGAATTATCTCTTCCTTTAGATCTTGAATTGTTGCTGGCTTATCGACGTACACCTTTTTTCAAATAACCCCAAAGAAAGGAGTCAAATCAGATTATCTTGGCAGCTATTTGGCATCGTCACCACGTGAGATAACACGGCCATTGAATTTGTCGCGCAAAAGACCCATTGTTTCGTTAGCTGTGTGGCAAGTGGCACCGTCCTGTTGAAACCACATATCGTCCACATCCATATCTTCCAATTCGGGGCATAAAAAGTTCGTTATCATCTCACGATAGCGAACACCATTCACAGTAACTGCCTGACCGGCTTCATTTTGGAAAAAATACGGCAACCAACATGCCTCTCCAATTAGCCCGGTCCTTAGCTAACTGCCTCCAGTTGCGCACTCCAAGTTGGTTGAGGTCGGTTTCTACTTGTGCGCGCCACTTAACGCGAGGTCTTCCTCTACTGCGTCCGACGCGACGTCTGGCTGGGAATCGAAGACTCTGCGAGCCGGAGTATTGGTGTCCATTCTTTCTACATGTCCTAGCCATCTTAAACGTCCAATGCGGAGTTTTTCTCCATAGCCGGGACCGAAGATTTTCCGAAGAATTTTTCTCTCGAATCGACCAAGGATTTCTTCATCCGCTTTTGATACGGTCCATGCTTAGGCGCCGTAGGACAGGACTGGGATGATCAGGGTCTTATATAGGATCTCCTTAGTTGTTTGAGTGAGGGCTTTTCTACTAAATTGCCTTCTTAGTCCGAAGAAACAGCGATTGGCAAGAGTAATTCTTCGTTTGATTTCTGAGGAGATGTTGTTGTCAGAGTTAATAGCGGAGCCGAGGTAGACAAAGTCCCGTACTACCTCAAAGTTATATCTGTCAATGGTGACGTTCTGTCCAATTCGTCGATGTTGTGTGTGCTTTCGTGTTGACAGCTTATACTTTGTCTTACCCTCATTTACTGCTAAACCCATTTTGCCGCTTCCTTCTCTATACTAGCAAACGTAGCTATGACATCACGTTGAGTCCTACCAATGATGTCAATATCGTCGGCGTATGCTAGTAGTTGCACCGATTTTTGGAGAATTGTGCCTCTGGTGTTGGCTCGGAAGTTTTGCACAATCCTGTCAAGAATCAAATTGAAGAAGTCACATGACAGCGCATCGCCTTGCCTAAATCCTTTTTTGGTATCGAATGTGTCGGTGAGGTCGTTTGCGACCCTGATGGTGCAGCGAGAATTCTCCATCGTCATCCTACACAAACGGACGAGTTTGGACGGTAGGTATACCAAAACTAGACATGGCTGTGTATAGTTCGTCTCTATAAATGCAGTCGTATGCGGCTTTGAAATCGATAAATAGGTGGTGGGTATCGATTTAGACTTCTTGGGTTTTTTCCAGGATCTGCCGAAGTGTGAAAATTTGATCGATTGTGGACTTTCCTGGCCTAAAACCACACTGATAAGGGCCGATAAGGTTGTTGGTAAACGGTTTCAGGCGTTCACATATTACGGCAGATAGGATCTTGTAGGCGATGTTGAGTAGACTTATGTAGTTGGCGCAGTTCAGAGGGTCTCCTTTTTTGTGGATCGGGCAAACGATGCTGAGGTTCCATTCTTCAGGCATGCTTTCAACCGACCAGATTTGGCTTATGAGTTGGTGGATGTAGCTTACCAAGTCATCTCCGCCAGCTTTATAAAGCTCATTTCCGGCGGCCTTATTAAGCTTGAGTTTAGATATAGCTATCCTCACTTCACTTAGGTCGGATGGTTGGCAGTTTTCGCTGTCGTTGCCAATATTAAATGGTTCGTTCTGCCTGACAGCGGAATGTTGTTCGTCATCGCCGTTTAACAGTCTGCAGAAGTGGTTCTTCCATATCCTCAGCATCGACTGTGTCTCAACTACGATATTTCCTTGTTCATCTCGACAGGATTCTGTTCGAGCCTTGTATCCTTGGCTTTGACGTTTTACACTTTGGTAAAACTTGCGAACATCGTTCCTGGAGTGGGACCCCTCTATATCCTCGATCGCGAGCTTTTCTTGCTCTTTTTTCTTCTTTCTGAAAAGCCGATGTTCTTCCCTTCTTCTTTGCCTATAGACCTCAATGGCAGCTCTCGTCTTCACCTGCAGCTTAGCCTTGTAGGCCTCGTTCTTGGCTGCGAGCATCTGTCGGCATTCCTCATCAAACCAGGGGTTTCTTGCTGGTGGCCGCGAGAAACCAAGCACATCAGTCGCGGCTGATCTAATGGCTTGTTGGCATCGTTGCCATTGTTCTTCTACATTAGATGCTGGTGGTGTGTTGTGAGTCGAGAGGTTAAATACGCGTTGCGCGAAGGTCTTGGCGGTCTATTTTCCGATTGTACTGCTAAAGATGTCTTCTCTTCCTACCTTTGCGTTAAAATCTCCCAGCACGAATTTAACATCGTACTTTGGTAGCCGCTCATAGGTTTTGTCGAGGAGCTCGTAGAAGCAATCCTTAGCTATATCATCTTTTTCCTCCGTCGGAGCATGAGCGCATACAAGGCTTATGTTGGCGAATTTGGCCTTGATGCGGATTGTGACTATGCGTTCGCTAATGTCTTGAAAACATAATACTTCTTGCCTAGGTCTGGCACTTATAACAAATCCGCATCCAAATAGTCGCTGTTTCTGCTCACTATAACACGGTCCATAGTAGATGTCACAGTTTTTCAACCTCTTTTTGCCCGTGGATGGGTAGTTAACCCAAAGCACAACCTCCAACCTGGAGGGCCGGCCCGATGATGCCGCCAGCCCATAAACTGCACCAAACAGTCACTCTTTGTGGGTGCATTGGTTTTTCGATAATCTTTTTTGGATTATCATTCGCCCAAATGCGGCAATTCTGCTTATTGACCAATCCACTGAGGTGAAAATGTGCCTCATCACTGAAGATGATTTTCTACGAAAATTTATCATCCACTATTCCCATTTCTTGCCACCATTCTGACCATTGACGACGCTTGAAAAGGTCAAGTGGCTTTAGTTATTGAGTCAGTTGCACCTTGTAAGCGTGTAAATGCAAGTCATTATGCATTATGTTCATCAACGACGAGCGTGAGAGGTGCAATTGTTGGTCACGTCGACGAGTTGAGGTGGACGGATCTTCAGCCACACTATCGCGAACAGCAGCAATATTTTCTGCAGTACGAGCTGAACGAGCATGCACTGGTGTTTTCACATCTCCTACAGACCCGGTTTGCTAAAATTTTTGCACGATTTTTCAGATTGTACGCATATTTGGACGATTGACCGAAAAAATCACGAAGTTCACGATATGCATTTTGATTTGAACGCCTATTTCCATAATAAGCCTGAATAACTTTGACGCGTTGCTCGATTATGTATGCAATGTCAAATGAAATGCAGAAAAAACATGACGTTAAGGTGTGGTTTAAATTCAACATCGGCCCTTAAAATGTAACCACCCGATATATGGATCAATTCAGAATCGCTAACTGAGTCGATCTAGCCATGCCTGTCTGTCTGTCCGATCGTCCGTCTGTGTGTCACCGATTTTGGGCCTTAAAATTTGAGCTAGAGTATTAAAATTTGGTATATAGACTCTCTGGCCAACGAAGCGGAAATATTGTAAACATTTTCAAAATCCACACACTAAAAACAGTAAAACAATAGAAAATTACATTGTCACAACATATTGTTCAAACAGTTTATCAGAATCTCTTGTTGTTTGACAAAAAACATCGTTTTTCTCCAGCATATGCTATGGGGTAGGGTATACAAACGGTTTTTGTAAGAAAACGCCCCCAAAAAGTAGGCGTGGGTTTAAATGGTCTATAGACGAAATGTTAATGTTAATATAACTAATGATTCTGCATCAAAAGTTTTTTTCGAAAATATTAAAATTTGACCGAAAAACGTTTTTTATTAAAAACGCCCCCAAAAAGTGGGCGTGGCAAAAAACTTTATATGAAAAAAACACAGATATTCTGATTGTCTAAATATGTTGTTCAGAAAAATTTTCAAAATTCCTTATGGTTTGGCCAAAAAATACGTTTTTCTAAAAAGGGGGCGTGGCAGTGGGCGGATTTCAAAAATGTTTACACTTGTTCTTCTGGAAGCAACAAAGAGCACGTGTACCAAATTTCATCCTTCTAGCTCAAAATTTAAGGCCCAAAAACTGGTGACGTACGGACGGACGGACGGACGGACAGACATGGCTAAATCGACTCAGCTAGCGATTCTGAGTCGATCCATATACTTTGAGGTATATGTAGCTAAATTATTTCTCTATGTTACAAACTATGTATCAAAACTAATATACCCCTATGGGATAGGGTATAAATATACCGCTAAACCATCAGCGGAAGGTTGAACTAGAGTTCTAAACAGCAAAACTGAATGCAATATCTTACAAGGGAATATTGGAAATACATTTCCCTAGATTTTGCTATATTTTTGAATGCATAACTTGGAATTTCCAGCAGAATAACGCACCAATTCATACGGCGCGGATAGTTTGTAGCATACGCCTTTAAAATAATGAATTTAAATATTATTTTAAATATTACTGTTGTTAACTGTTTTTACAATGCATATGAAAAATTCTTCTTTGCTCAATATTCTTAGCACCGTTACTCAAATTTGTGTGCCGTGATTTTATTTTCTTAGGAAATAAGAATATGTGAATACAGAAGTTTGTGCGCAATTGTTAATCAACGTGATCTTTGATTTGAACTGATTGGTTTTAATTAACTGTATTCTAAAGAAAATTATTTTTTACACAAGAATAACATGTAAGTAATCAAGTGATCACATGTAGCACTATAAAAAATGAAGTTTTTTCTCAGAATGCCTCGTGGAACGCACTTGTCAGCCGAAGAGCGCGGGCTTATAATGGGTTTGAAAGAAAGTGGCGCTAAAATTTTTCAAATAGCTTCCAGAGTTTCCAGACATCCAAATACGGTTTCAAATTTTTTAAGGAATATGGAATTTTATGGAACCGCCAAACGAAGTGGTAGGCCCAGTACCGTCGACGAGAGGTGTAAACGCGAGATTAAGCGTCTTGCTCTTAACAAGCAAATGTCTTGTAACGAGATCAAGATCAGGCGTCATTTGTTGCTCAAAGTGTCTAGGATACGGGTTCATCAGCTTTTGGTTGAAATAAGACCGTTAAATATAGTTCTCGGGTGCCTGTACCAATGCTACTACCACGTCACATAACCGCACGTTTGGCATTTGTCGACAAATATAAATTTCGGACCGAAGAATTCCGCAGTGTTATATTTGTGGAATCTTTGTGGTCCTGATGGGTGTCATAAGTATTGGCGTGATTTAAGACACCCCAGAGAAACACGACATAAGAGGAACTTTGGCGGCGGATCACTGATGGTTTGGGCTACTTTTTGATATGCAGGAAAGTCTCGCATTTGTAATATTCCAACAAAAACGAATTCCGAGATGTATACCCAGTTGCTGGACAAAGAAATAATAGACTTTGCAACAGAGCTATACGCCGATAATTGGACTTTTCAGCAGAACAACGCTCCAATCCACACGTCACGCGCTACAAGAGCATTTCTTACATCAAAGAATATAAAGGGTCCGCCAAATAACTTTTTTCTGAAAATGCTATAAAAAAAGGATTGAAACTACAATCCTTCCAGTTAATAATGGAAAATAATTTCATTCAAACGGCTGCCTCGGCTGGCCATGCAGTAGCCTACACGATCGGTCCAATTTTTAAGCACATTATCGATTGTTCGCAGCTGTATTTCACCAATGGCTTCACGAATATTGTCCTTTAAAGCGTCAATTACTGGCTTGTCGGCGTAACACTTATCTTTTACGGCACCCCACAAATAATAGTCCAACGGTGTCAAATCGCAGCTCCGAAGTGGCCAAACGACATCAGCTCTGCGGCTGATAATGTGATCTTCAAAAACAGGGCGCAAAATATCGAGTGTAGCTTCGGCTGTTTGGCACGTAGCGCCATCCTGTTGAAACCAAATGTTGCCAATATCATCCTCTTTAATTTTTGTGAACAAAAATTCGTTCAACATGGCCGATAATGATCGCCATTGAATGTAACGGCTAGTCCTTGCTCATTTTCAAAGAAAAATGGCCCAATTATGCCTCTGGACCAAACAGTGACTCGTTTTGGGTGTATCGGCTTTTCAATGTATGCGTGCGGGTTTTCTGTGCCCCAAATGCGACAATTTTGCTTGTTTACGGGTATGTAAAGATCAAAATGAGCTTCATCTGAAAAGATGATTTTTTTGGCAAAATCGGCATCTTCTCTAAGTCGATCGCAGGCCAACTTAGCGAAGCGAAAACGCATTGGATGGTCAGTTGGCTTCAACTCCTGAACCAATTGGACTTTGTATGGCGTCATACCAAGGTCTTTATGCAAAATTCGTCTCAATGATGTCTCCGAAATGTTCAATTGTTGAGAACGACGGTGAATTGATGTTGATGGCGCTTCACGCCATCTGCCACAGCAGCAATATTCTCGGGTGTACGCACTGTTTTTGGCTTTTCACGGTTTGGTTTATCGATGAGGATGCCAGTTTCTTTCACTTTCTTCACGAGATAACGAACATACGGAGCTGACGGCGCTTCTCTTCTTCCAAAATCCGTACGCAATTTTCGCACACATTCTGCAACATTACCATGATTTTCAAAGTAGTGTCGCAATATTTCCCAGCGTTGTTCAAGCGTAAACACAACTATATTCGTTCAGCGGAAGGATAAAACTAATTATCTGTCAAATCAGACATGAGCTAAGTGTTACTATTCACGAAATAAGTACGTTATTTCGTTAGATGGCGGGCCCATTACTAGTTCTAGAGTGGCCAGCGATAAGTCCAGACTTAAACCCGATTGAGGATCTCTGGAAAATTCTTTCAGCAAGAATTTATAAAAATGGACGACAGTTTGATAATGTCAAACAATTAAGAGACGTTTTGGTTGCAGAGTGGGAGCTAATTAGCAATGTAACTCTAGAAAATCTAGCGGACTCTATGCCAAATCGCATTAATGAACTTTTATTGGTTAAAAGAAAGCATATAAATTACTAATACAAGGTGGCGCAAAAGTTGTCACCCGTTGTAAAGTTGTCACCCGATGATTCTTGGCCGTCATTTTTTTAAGTGTTTTGCAAAAAAATCGAAACAATTATTATAGGTGGCGTATAGGACATGAATCGTGGAATAAATTTTTCTACTTTTTTCGCGGAAGAATTCAAATATTTGCAACCAAAAAACATCGGGTGACAGCTTTTGCGACGGGTGACAACTTTTGCGCCACCTTGTATAAGTATAATATACAGAAATAAATATTAAGATTAAGAAAAAAAAAATGAAGAACACACATATACTTAATTCCTAAAGACTATTTAAAGTTTATTCAATGTTTTTATAAGTTTCCATAAAATGAAGTATTATTATTATATATTCTGTTAGTTATTCAAAAGACCTATAAACTAAAAATAAACTTGAACTGAATCGTTTTGTTAAAAGTATATTTTTTTTTAAAAACTTCATCCACATATATGTACTTATTTCCTTGAGGTATATAGGCCGTGGAACACACGCTCTAAATATTTTTCTTGTTTTCGCAGCCGATCGTGCACACACTGCTTCATAGAAAAATTAATTTATCTTACACTAGTGGTATAGTTTTTTGTGCATGTTGCAATATAAAATTAATAAAAAGGTAATTTTTTTGAAAAAGATTTGTTCTAAACTAAATAACTCTTTTAAAACAATAAACTGTATAATGATTTAGTACTCAACTTCGGAGCTATTATTAAAAATGCCTGAGAAAATTCTACGACAAATTAAACAAATTAATTTGACAAATTAAAAAAGCACACGTGTTAATCTGCACACCAAACTTAAAAACATTCAAATCATTAATCATAAATCATAAATCAAAAGGTGATTATTAATTTATAAAGAAAGTGTAAATGGTTAGTGAAAATATTTTATTTGTTTGTTAGATATTTTCCTTGATCCAATCCACTAACCGCAAAACAAGGCTACGCAGTACATCGTTTCGTAAAACGGACTCGAGCCAACATAACCTACTTGTGGAAATTTCGTGGGACCTACAACGTTTGGGGATTTCTCAATTCGAAGAGAAAAACGGATCCAGCCAACTTCTCTTCCAATAATTCAAAAAATCGAGCTCTCTAATTGTGTCAAACTTATTCGCAGAGAACTTCACTAAATCATTTATTAATACCCCTCCAGTCTTAGACGAGCATTATTTCAGTTATCTCAATGACTGTCCTCAAGTTAGTTTCAGCAATGTTACATTTGACAATGAGACACTACCTTAATATATCTCTTCATTAAACAATGATTATTCTGAGGTTCCCGATGGAATCCAAGTAGTAAAGCAATGCAAAGATGCTCTTTTGCCATACCTTGAGAATATGTTTGAAAGCTCCCTTGCCACAGGACTATTCCCAACTCAATGGAAAAATGCATTTATTACACCTGTTTTCAAAAAGGTGAGCGTGGAGATATTTCTAATTAAAGACCTCTTTCAAAACTATCTTGCATTCCTAAGTTATTCAAGCATATTATTTGCGCTAAATTGGTCTTCTTTTGTCGAAACATCATCTCTGAAGGACAACCTGGCTTTGTAAAACAACGATCCACTGTCACAAATCTATTAACTTTTATGTACCATTGTTCCAATAGTTTGAAAAATAAAAAAGAAGAAGAAGGGAAAAAATAAAGAAGAAAACAACATTGACTTCTCCAAAGCCTTTGACCAGTTATCACATGACATCATAATTTTTAAGCTTAAGGCGTATGGATTCATAAATTGGGTTCAATCATATCTATCATATAAAACCCACCAAGTGAATTTTAGAGGTCCCAAGTCCAACCATTTTGTTGCCCAACCTGGAGTACCTCAAGGAAGTCATTTAGGACCAATTTTTTTTATACATGCAATTAACGATGATCCACAAAAAAGGAGACCCTCTGAACTGCGCCAACTACAGACGCATAAGTCTCCTCAACATCGCCAACAAGATCCTATCTGCCGTAATATGTGAACGCCTGAAACCGTTTACCAACAACCTGATTGGCCCTTATCAGTGTGGTTTTAGGCCAGGAAAGTCCACAACCGATCAAATTTTCACACTTCGGCAGATCCTGGAAAAAACTCAAGAAGTCCAAATCGATACCCACCACCTATTCATCGATTTCAAAGCCGCATATGACAGCATTTATAGAGACATGTCTAGTTTTGGTCTACCGCCCAAACTCGTCCGTTTGTGTAGGATGACGATAGAGAATTCTCGCTGCTCCATCAGGGTCGGAAACGACCTCACCGACACATTCGATACCAAAAAGGATTTAGGCAAGGCGATGCGCTGTCATGTGACTTCTTTAATCTGATTCTTGAGAGGATTGTGCAAAACTCCAAAGCCAACACCAGAGGCACAATTTTCCAAAAGTCGGTGCAACTACTAGCATACGCTAACGATATTGACATCATTGTTAGGACTCAACGTGATGTCATAGCCACGTTTGCTAGTATAGAGAAGGAAGCGGCGAAAATAGGTTTAGCAGTAAATGAGGGTAAGACTAAGTATATGCTGTCATCACGAAAGGACTCACAACATCGACGAATTGGACAGAACGTCACCATTGACAGATATAACTTTGAGGTAGTACGGGACTTTGTCTACCTCGGCCCCGCTATTAACTCTGACAACATCTCGTCAGAAATTAAACGAAGAATTACTATTGCCAACCGCTGTTTCTTCGGGCTAAGAAGGCAATTTAGTAGTAAAGCCCTCACTCGACTAAGGAGATCCTATATAAGACCCTGATCATCCCAGTCCTGCTCTACGGCGCTGAAGCATGGACCGTATCAAAAGCGGATGAAGAAATCCTTGGTAGATTCGAGAGGAAAATTCTTCGAAAAATCTTCGGTCCCGTTTGCGTTGACGGGCTATGGAGACGAAGATTCAACCAAGACCTATACGAGCTGTACAGCGACATGCCCCTGGTCAAAAAACTCCACATTGGACGTTTAAGATGGCTAGGACATGTAGAACGAATGGACACCAATACTCCGGCTCGCAGAGTCTTCGATTCCCAGCCAGACGTCGGACGCAGTAGAGGAAGGCTTCGATTTAAGTGGCGCGCACAAGTGGAAACCGACCTCAACCAACTTGGAGTACGCAACTGGAGGCAATTAGCTAATGACCGGGCTAATTGGAGAGGCATGTTGGTTGAGGCCCAGGTTCATTCCGGACTGTAGCGCCACTTAATTAAGTAAGTAAGTAATTAACAATGTAAAAGCTTGTATTCGAGATAGCAAAATATTGATATATGCTGATGATATGAAAATCTTCAAATGTGTAGGAGATCTAAGCGATTTGCTTTCACTACAAACCGATTAAAATAGTTTTACCATGTGGTGTCTTAAAAACGGTTTGAATCTGAACCATACAAAGTGCCAGCATATGTCATTTTCACGAAAACGCGCTCCATGTAATTTTAAATATACCCTGTCCGGGCACACTCTCTGTCGTGTAGACAGTTTTAAAGATCTTGGTGTTTATTTTGATCCCAAAATGGAATTTAATAAACACATTAACGTTATCGTCAATAAGTCCAACTCAATGTTAGGATTTATAAAAAGGTGTTCAAAAGAGTTTAATGACCCATATGTCACTCTTTCACTCTATAATTGTCTACTACAATCAATTCTATTTGAATGAACTACATAGAAGGGTGTCCAAACTTGTGAGGCATACTTCAAGTGAGGGCGAACTAGACAGTTATAGAGCGAGAGAGTGACATAAGGGTCATTAAACTCTTTTGACCATCTTTTAATAAATCCGAACATAAAGTTGGATTTATTGACGATGAGGTTAATGTGTTTATTAAACTCCAATTAAGGATCAAAATAAACACCGAGATCTTTAAAACTGTCTACACGACAGACAGTGTGACCGGACAGATTATAAAAAATTATTTATTACTTGCCAGTATAAATAAAATTGGTCCTAAATGACTTCCTTGAGGTACTCCAGATTGAGCAACAAAAGGGTTGGACTCGGAACCTCTAAATTTAACTTGGTAAGTTTTAAATTATAGACATGATTTAACCCAATTTATGAATTCTGGAGGGAACACATACGCCTTAAGCCTTAAAAATGATGATGTCATGTGATAACTGGTCATAGGCTTTGGAGAAGTCAGTGTTTTTTATTTACCAAACTATTGGAACAATGGTCCATGAAAGTTAATAGATTTGTGACAGTGGGTCGTTGTTTTACAAAGTGTCCTTCACAGATGATGTTTCGACAAAGGAAGACCAATTTATCACAAATAATATATTCGAATAACTTAGGAATGCAAGATTGTTTTGAAATAGGTCTATAATTAGAGATATCTCCTCGCTCAACTTTTTTTTAAAAAACAGGTGTAATAACTGCAATTTTCCATTGAGTTCAGAATAGTCCTGTGGCAAGGGAGCTTTCAAACATATACTTAAGGTATGGAAAAAGAGCATCTTTGCAGTTCTTTATTACTACTGGTGGAATACCATCGGGCCCCGCAGAATAGTCATTATTTAATAAAGAGATATATTTAATTAGTGTCTCATCGTCAAATATAACGTTGCTGAAACTAACTTGAGGTGAGTCATTCAGATAACTGAAATAACGTTCGTCTAAGACTGGAGAGGTATCAATAAATGATTTACAGAATGCTCCATGTTTTTGAATTAATATAAGAGAAGTTGTCTGGATATCCATCCGTTTTTCTCTTTGAATTGACAAATCCACAAAATCGTTTGGGGTCACATTTAGGAGATTTCTCCATTTTGATTATATAGCCATTATATAAACTACTTGACATCGCAGAGAATTCATTAAAATAATTCAGGTACTTATCAAAGTCGTAATGATTCTGGTTTTTTACAAAATTATTCCAGGCCCGGTTTCGTATGTTTCGAAGAGATTTAAGCTCTTTCGTGTACCAAGGATGCTGGATTTGAGCATTTTTAGAATGCTTGACAGGAATTGTTCTATCCATGCAATCTTTAATTATAAGATAGAATTTTTTAACAGCTTCTTCTAAATTGGAGAAGTTGTCAATATTCATATTTGAAAGAATAATTTCTTCGGATAGCCTTTGAAAGTTCGCTTTCCGAAAGTCAAAAGAGTACGAACGATCATACGAGTCAGCATTTTCGTACAGATGTCCGCCCATGTCAATGAAAATATCCAGTCGAGGATGATTTCTGTCAATGTTAGTAATGCTGGTACTAGATTCTAATACTGCAGTACTAACAGTCTCAGAAGAAAAAACTAAATCGAGGATTCGATTATTATGATTTTTTATACAGCTTTTTTGCTGTAAGTTAAATGATAAAATTTTGTCGAGTAATAATAGCTCTTGTTGTACAGAGACTTTGGATGGTATAAAATGAGGTTCTCCCCTAGAAGGCACCCAGTCTATGTGCGGCAAATTAAAATGACCCAGCAACAAAATAGTACTGTCACAACAAGATAAGTCAAAGATATTTTCTAAAGCCTTTGATAGCTCAGAATACATAGCGCAAAGACGATGTACGCATTTGCAATATAAAGATATTTTTTGTCAAGAGTTATCTTAACACAGATAATTTCAATGGCGCAAATTTATAGTCAATCGTTGTTTAAGGGTTTAACTCCACACTAGTTATCAGGTACTTTAAATTAAAAGGTTGCTTTAAAATATTTTCAATAATAGACACTTTTTTAACGTGGCGCTAATTACTGTATGCTAATGGACATTCATCTGAGGCCTCTAAATCAAACTCACCTAAAAAGTGACAGAACTCTTACTCTTTATTAAATATTTTAAGTGAGGTTTCGGTCGCTTTAACTTTAATGCAGAGTGACAACGCTAAAGTACACTTTTTGACGATTATAATTATCAAAATGCGTTAGTACGCGATTAAATAATTTTAAAGTGTACTTTAAACGACTATAAATTTGCGCCAATGTTAAGAGGGAATGGAAATTTTATTTTCTCAGAGGTAAGATGACTGCGGACTGCAGTAAGAACACCTCCACCAAGCGCTTTTAGGTCATTTATATGACGGTCACTCCTAAATACTGAGAACTCATGATGAAAGAGTTCCGAGTCAAGTATACTGGCGTTAAGCCACGTTTTTGTTAAGGAGAATATGTCATGAGAAAAGGCTTGGGAGTTTCGAAAAAATGTTTTTGTTTTTGTACGGAGCCCTCTTACATTTTGGTAGTAGAGGGACAGTCTTTGTAGTTTTTTGAAGTAGGACTGTTTTCTTCACGGCTTACTTTACGGGGCATAAACTTATTAACAATTGTATTAGAAGGCCATGAGTAACTGTTGCAATCAGTGATACCAGATTGTGGGATTTATCCCTTTTTGTTGGATTTTTTCGTCTAAAATAAGCTAAAAGGGATAAAGGGATTTTTCCAAGCCCATAGTGCAAAATGAGGTATTTTACGTTATGCACAAATCATTTCCCAAAGTAATTGTTCGTTTAATCATGAAGAATACAATATCCAGCTCTAAACATTTTCATCTTCAAAAATTAACACAGCCTTTATATCTGAATGCATTAATTTTCATTTTTAATGACAAGGCAAGTTGCTTACTCACACGTATTCATAACTTATGAAAGTAGTCAAATTAATCGCATCTGCATGCGCACAAGAACATTGTCTAACATACTCATCTGTACGTCAAATCATGCCTACCATTATAGATAAAATGTAGTTCGAAATTTGTCAAATGCAAAATTTTGACGACATACGACGACATTAAAAAAATTAGTTAAAGTCGCTTTGACTATTCTCCACTCAAATGCAGAGGTAGAAAGGATATTTTCGGTTGTTACCGATGTCAAATCAAAACGAGTGGTGGGTGCACGACTGGGTCGTACGCAACTTTCTCTTTCACAGCGAGTTGGGCGTGAGATCAAATAGTACGCATTTCGATTATTGATGCTAAAAATTATATATATAATGTCGAAATGTGTTTATATGAACGTTTACTCCGAAATTTGAAGAAACCGATGTCAATGTGAATAATGATTTTCCGTTATTGGCCAAAACTGAAAATTCCGTTTAGGGATAGTTGGGCTAAAACTAATTATATGGAATTGCTTCAAACTGTAATTGTAGTATATGTATTCAATTTCATTCAATTTGACATAATAGTTTGCGAGAAATTAACAATTTTCTTTATATGGCCTCAATGACAAAATCCGTTATATGTATTTTCTCGAAAAAACTGTGTATGCAGTTTTGTTGGAACTAATATGGTTATAGTATATATAAAGTTTAATCAAAATCTTTAGAGCCGTTTTCTTTGTTAGAGAAAGTTAAAAAAAGAAATATGTTAGGAAAAGAAATGATGAATTCAATTTGCATATTGAGGTCTTCATTTCAATCTAAAGGTTTAACTTGCTTCAATTTTGTTGTTAACCATGAGCACAAAACACCCACTTTTTGGAGGCAAAACGATTTTGATAAACAGTATGAACAATATGTTGTGACAATGTAATTTTCTATATTTCATTGCCATAAAGCCCACACTTTGGGGACATTAATTTTAAGGATGGGATAGGGTATTCAACGATCCGCACAGTGGATTGCAGCCTTCTGCATGTTTTCTATTGTTTTTATTTCATGGGATAATTGTGGGATTTCAATAACAACGGGGTGGGATAAAAGGGATTTTTTGGGTACCAATGTGGGAAAACGTGCTTCCAAAGTCTGGCATCACTGGTTGCAAACCGTTTCAAAGAGAAAGAGACTAGCAGGAGCAAGTATTTTAAAAGACGAAACATAGCTATCAGGCTTACTAATTTTTTACATTTAATTGAGGGCCCTCTGGGAACGAGATTTGTTGATACCAAGTGATTTATGACATCGTCAACCGAAGTGCTTGGTTTCAACCGTGAAATAAAAATCGATTTCGGTTTAGGAATCGATTTAATCGTGGATATATTTTCGGTAACTGTACGAATTGTTTCAGATCTTGGGAAAACGGTAACAGGAGAAGTATCAGCCGGATTTGCCAACGATGAATTGATGACACGTTTTCGCTTAGCTGTGACAATTTTATCGTTGGGAGTTTTGGGTGGGCTGGACAGAATGGACGTGGAATCACTAATCTTTTTAGTTTTATCTAAAGAGGTTTGTAAAGACTCTGTAGATGTGGAAACATCACATGTCTATTATATATCTATTCTTAAATATTGAAATAATCTAATTTTTACTATTTGAAGTTAATTGTCCTATTAAAAATTTCATAATTTTATATGTATAAATCAGCCTGCTTTGATTTAAGCACATAACCTAAAAATCTAGTCATTTGCAGATTATGGTTTTTTACATTGCTGCTCTCTTTTGATGTTAGCTATCATAATTCTCTTGACTATATCAGAGATAAGATTACACAATAGATGAGATCACCAATAAATGTTTTTTTTATTTTAAATTATGAACAAAAAGTCTCTTTACTTATGGAGTAATTTAAAGCATTTGGCGTTGAAGGGCGGCGAGCGTAGACTTGGTTCGAGGGAGTGATGTGTGAATATCTATAATATCTAGGCACGAACAGCCGTATTTATAAAAGCATTTTAGAGGTTGCCTAACTTTAGGCAACCTCTAAGTATTGCCTAAGTGCAAAATCGGTATCTATAATCGATTTTCACATCTACGCAACGTTGCCTAAAGGTCGCCTAACTTATGCGCGAACGAACCCTGCCTAGAGGTTGCCTAGAGGCTGCCTAAGGAATTTTCATTTCATTTTCATTTTGACATTTGCGAGAATTTCCATCTGGAAATTTGTTTTGAGTTTTTGTGTGGTGATTTTCAATGAATTTTCAATAAAGTGAAAAGTATAGATTTTCTAAACCCAAAATGGGTAAGGTAATCAATCTTGTGCGATCTGATGTAAAAAAAGTACAAGAATCTCAATTTTTTATACTAGACTTGTAAATTCTACTACGTCTTTTGACATAACCTTTGCCTAGTTAGGCAGCAAAGGAAAATCGATTATAGATATGAAATTTAGGCAATGTTGCCAAGAGACAACTTAAATATTTAGGCATGCCTAACTAGGCAACCTCTGAGACACCACCTAAGGAAATCTAATAAATACGGCTGAAGGTAGTCAAGGTGATTCAATCTCAGTTGATATCATGAGCGGGCTAGCCTATTGGAAGATTGTTTACCTGACAGCATCTTCCACTAACATTTAATAACATCAATAAGTATCTCTTCAGATCCTGTTTCCTTTTTATACCCTATCCTATAGGGGTATATTAGTTTTGATACATAGTTTGTAACATAGAGAAATAATGTAGCTATTCATATCTCTGGATCGACTCAGAATCGCCAGCTAAGTCGATTTACCCACACCCACTTTCTGGAGGCATTTTCAGAAAAAAATCTTTTTCCGTACAATTTTAAAATATTTGAAAAAAAAACTTTTGATGCAGAACCATTGGTTATGATAAAATAAACATTTCGTTCTTAGATCATTTCAACCCACGCATACTTTTTAGGGGCGTTTTCTTACAAAAACTATTTGTATACCCTATCCCAAAGCATATGTAGGAGAAACGCATTGTTTTTTGTCGAACTATAAAAGATTTTGATAAACTGTCTAATAAATATGTTTCGTCTGAACAAAATGTCGTCATTTTCTATATTTCATCTTCATAAAAACCTACATTTTGGAGTTATTAATTTTAAGGATGGGATGGGATAGGGTATTCAACGATCCGCACAGGGGATTGTAACCTTCTCATATGTTTTTTCTATAAAATCTTCTTTTTTACCTTGTCTTCCCTTAAGGATGTACAAACGCTTAAACGGAAAAAATAAGCTTTTAACACATCGGCCCTCATTCCGTAAAGTGATTATCGTTTAACGATAACTTTTCGACGGTAAATTTTAGATAACGTAAGATAAATAGTCGTTTTTGATGTCGGCGATATCGCTTTATTTGCATACTTAAAACAATAATCGTCAAATCACAGACGACTATGGGGCGATTGCTCATGAGGTCTCGACTACCACCTGAGTGATAATCGTTTTCAAAGTTACGGAATGACCCCCCTGGCAAGATGAATACATACAGTGATCATGGCACGATAATTGTTTGTAGGTTGGTGGTAGTAGAAAGATCCCCCCCATTTCGACGAGCTGTCGCCGTGCGACCACTAGCGTCCCACCTCTACTACATGGGACAATAATACCAATTCAACCTCCTCCTTAGAAGTTTAAAAAATGGTAAGAGAGAAAAATGGGGAATTGATTAAGTACCCACCGTACTTACCGGAACTAAACCTGATTGAAAACGTATGGGGATGATTAGCCCGAAAATTGTACTAGTCTGGTCATCAATTTGAAGGCTAATGCCCAGTTTCGCAGTGAGAGCTTAAGTCGTTGCTCAGCTAAGCAAAACGCAGAGCTTAATTTTGGGCTCAAGTTTTTTGGGTTTTACAGCCATTTTAAAAGTGTGGTTTAGTTAAGCCAAGTATAACAAGTAATTGTGAATGGTTCGTATTTGATTTATTTGTTACGCGCCTAAAACTATACACCAAACGGGAATATTCTGCGAATATGACACAGTTACACCCCGAATTTAGTTCGGACATCACCCATGGAGTAAGTCTCTACTTCATCCAACATCGAAAAAAAAATTTGCTCTGACAGAAGTTAAGCCAACACTTAAGCCACCAAAACCGGGGGCTTAGGTTTTATCAACACTTAAGTATGGTTAGCACTTATGCCGGAAATGTGAAACACAAAGTTATGTCAAACTGTAGATTCAGCTCCACGTGAAGCTTAAGCTCTCACTGTGAAACTGGTCATAAGAGCTATTGTGACATAATAATTATTAGGTATTTGCGTGAGAAATGAAACAAGTCTACAACGTAATTGTCAAAAGCGATCACCTTTGCGAACAAACAGCGCTCACATAAACCCCAATAAAAACGAAATACCCCCACCTCATCAGGTAGATCATAAATATTCACCAAAACCGTATGAATATTGACATTAGCATTGAAATGTCAAAAGAAATCTTCGCAATAGACTTTTTCATCATTAAAGCCATCATCATCCACATGTCAGTATTGTCAACGCACTTACCTTTCAATTGGCGGCCAAGTTGATCACAAGGGCTCTTCTCAAGTACGCACATAATTTGTCGACTAACAATCACCTGATTGTTCAATAGTCTCGCGATGTTCTTGTCGTCTGAACGGATTGCAGCTGCTGATGACATTAGCAGCAGAACGGACATTGTGCCAGCCCAAACAATAATAGATGACATCTTAATGGACATTTTATTATTTACTTTTTCCTCGTTTATTATGTTTTGATGGGTCCTTCTTCTCTGTATCTGTGTCGGGAGTTGAGTAAACACACAATCACTGAGGATATAAATCACTTTCTAACACACTCGTGCACAGGCCAATAGACAATTTCACCAGGAAAGTAATTACGATACGTAGACGACGATGTGTCGTACAGTCAGGATGCTACAGTTTAAACACCAATTAAGAAGCAATCACTTATAGCCTGTCCTAGTTGCTTTTTTCGAATCAGACTTGGATTTATTTTATGTGTGTGTATGTAGGTATAAACTCGTAAAAGATTGAGAACTTTTGAACTTGTATGTGTTTTACAGGTTACAACCTTCGCGTGCAAGTGTTGGAGTTGTACTGACTAAACTTCGGTTGGAGGAGTTAACGCTTGGCGAATTTAGTTCACATCGACTGCAGTCCTTTTGCAGAAATTCTCTGTTGAGACGTTGCGAGAGAAAGTGTATCGGCGCACTGGGCGCTAGTGATAACAAACGAATCCTACTTTTGCAGACGCGTAAGGGTTCTCCGGTGGGTTTTATATTTATTAGCGAAATTATCGTTCATTACTGCGGTTGTTCGCCGGGTGATGTGTGTTTGTACGGAGGATGCGAGGAAGGCTGTTTTTTTTTACACTTTATTCACATCCGCCGGATGGTCGTTGGGTGGGTTATTTTTATTTCGGTGTTGCTTGTAACGCTTCGGTTAAGCCTTGAGTGTTTAATCGATTATACTTTGTTTCGATGAGAATCATACATTTTCATGATACCAAAGGATTACTGTCAATTGTTAAAATTTTTTAAATGTTGGTCAAGATAGGGAGGAAATTGTCTTACATTTCATTGAGATGCCACTATATAAACAAATATACAAGGTGCGCCATATTTTATGTTGATATGGGAGCATTGAATATCTTTGACAATAATCAACCGATTGACTTGAGTAGTTTGAAACATGTTTGAAACATCAATTGGATTGAAATTGGAACGCTGTACCTACTTACTTACTTACTTAAGTGGCGCTACAGTCCGGAATGAACCTGGGCCTCAACCAACATGCCTCTCCAATTAGCCCGGTCCTTAGCTAACTGCCTCCAGTTGCGCACTCCAAGTTGGTTGAGGTCGGTTTCCACTTGTGCGCGCCACTTGAGGCGAGGTCTTCCTCTACTACGTCCGACGTCTGGCTGGGAATCGAAGACTCTGCGAGCCGGAGTATTGGTGTCCATTCGTTCTACATGTCCTAGCCATCTTAAACGTCCAATGCGGAGTTTTTTGACCAGGGGCATGTCGCTGTACAGCTCGTATAGTTCTTGGTTGAATCTTCGTCTCCATAGCCCGTCAACGCAAACGGGACCGAAGATTTTTCGAAGAATTTTCCTCTCGAATCTACCAAGGATTTCTTCATCCGCTTTTGATACGGTCCATGCTTCAGCGCCGTAGAGCAGGACTGGGATGATCAGGGTCTTATATAGGATCTCCTTAGTAGTTCGAGTGAAGGCTTTACTACTAAATTGCCTTCTTAGCCCGAAGAAACAGCGGTTGGCAAGAGTGATTCTTCGTTTAATTTCTGACGAGATGTTGTTGTCAGAGTTAATAGCGGAGCCGAGGTAGACAAAGTCCCGTACTACCTAAAAGTTATATCTGTCAATGGTGACGTTCTGTCCAATTCGTCGATGTTGTGAGTTCTTTCGTGATGACAGCATATACTTAGTCTTACCCTCATTTACTGCTAAACCCATTTTCGCCGCTTCCTTCTCTATACTAGCAAACGTGGCTATGACATCACGTTGAGTCCTACCAATGATGTCAATATCGTCAGCGTCTGCTAGTAGTTGCACCGACTTTTGGAAAATTGTGCCTCTGGTGTTGGCTTTGGAGTTTTGCACAATTCTCTCAAGAATCAGATTAAAGAAGTCACATGACAGCGCATCGCCTTGCCTAAATCCTTTTTTGTTATCGAATGTGTCGGTGAGGTCGTTTCCGACCCTGATGGAGCAGCGAGAATTCTCTATCGTCATCCTACACAAACGGACGAGTTTGGGCGGTATACCAAAACTAGACATGGCTCTGTACAGTTCGTCTCTATAAATGCTGTCATATGCGGCTTTGAAATCGATGAATAGGTGGTGGGTATCGATTTGGACTTCTTGAGTTTTTTCCAGGATCTGCCGAAGTGTGAAAATTTGATCGGTTGTGGACTTACCTGGCCTAAAACCACACTGATAAGGGCCGATCAGGTTGTTGGTAAACGGTTTCAGGCGTTCACATATTACGGCAGATAGGATCTTGTAGGCGATGTTGAGGAGACCTCTGCCTCTGTAGTTGGCGCAGTTCAGAGGGTCTCCTTTTTTGTGGATCGCTGTACCTACATTGAAAATATTCGTTCAGTTGTGTTGACTCAACGTGAATATCATCGAAAATACCGTGGACAACAAGCACCGTCTGACAACACTTTCGTCATATGGTTTCGATTTATTTTTTAAGTACGGAACAGCCGTTGATATACAATCCATTAACGCCCAAGACATTACAATGAACTGGTTAAAGCGGCAAGAGACATTGTTGATGAGAACCTACATGTTTCGTATTAAAGAATTTTGCGTAAGTTCACGTCGCACTCATTTACACTCATTCTGGTTCGGAAGCAAATCTCTGACTCCGTTAACAAGCAAAATTGCGGCATTTGGGGAACGGAGAATTCACAAGAGATCCATGAAATAAAATTCCATTGCATGACCGACTCTTTCGATCGGCATTTGCGTCAAGACTATCACTGGGTAATTTTTCTTCAGAATAGGCAAATCAGTCAATGGAATCCGCGATATCGGTGAATGTTGGCTCAGTATCTATGTCTGCCAACAAATGTGTTAAAAATGTCTTGCAAACTGGTTTCAACAAAACAGTCTGCCATGCCGCACACTGCAAATCAAACAATGCAGTTTCTCCAACGAAAATTTCCTGGACGTGTGCTGTCAAAATATGACGACATTGACTAAGCATTGACCACAAAGGAATTTTTTCGTGGGTTTATTTGAAAATCAAAGTGTATGCAAGCAAGGCAAATATTCGTGCCGAAATCAACTCTATACCGCTCAATATGCTCGAAAAATTAATGGAAAGCAAAAAGGACACATTTTGTTTGGCCAATAGAGTTGACTGATGTTGTATTCAAAAACAAGTCGAATTAGAGTACAAAGGACCAAGTCAAGAAAAAATACCTCATGTGTGGGCACTCTCGAAAGATAAAACAAACTGCATGGGATTACTAGTCAAATCTGACGGTAAAATCACATGCGGCCGGGAAGAAACGTTGACCACACTTCTTCAGGTACACTTCCCCGGCTCCACTATCACAAGTGAGTTTCATGAACACATGATAGATGACTCACCCCCTAGAAACCTGAAAAGGATTAATAGTTTATCCGGCAAACTTTTCACTCCGGATAAAGTCAAATGGGCGATCAACTCATTTAAACCATGCAAGGCACCAGGGACAGACGGAATCTTTAATGCTCTCAAATAAAAGGGCTTGGACTTTTTCTTACCCACTATGGTCGCCTTATTTAGGTTTAGCTTCAATTGGTGATACATACCACAAACCTGGAGGTAGGTAAACGTGGTATTTATCCCCAAACCAGTAAACCAATAGAACTACCTAAATCATACCGTCCAATAGGCTTAACATCGTTTTTTCTGAAAAGAATGGAAATAATTCTAGACGTATACATTAGAGAATGCTTAAATGAAAGCACTCCTCTGCAATTCGCCTACCAAAAGTAAATCTACGGAAGGAGCACTTCTAAGTTTAATATCACAAATAAAAAGTGCATACGAAAACAAAGAAGTAGCACTATGTGCCTTCCTTGACATTGAGTGTGCTTTTGTCAACACTGGGTATAACTCCATATCAAATGCTTTGACTCATAGAACCCCAACATCAAATGGATCAAAGCGATGCTTGCAAGTCGGAAAATAACTGCTTCATCAGCACTGACCTCAGTATCAGTAACAGATAGTCATAGACTGGTGTAGAAAAGAAAGTATTTCTATAAACCCCAGCAATGCTGTCATCGTCCCTTTTACGAAAAGGAGAAATTTAAGTCCTAACCAAATATCAATCAATGATACATACATTGAGTATTCCAACGAAGTAAAATATCTTAGACTGATCCTCGACAAAAAACTAAGCTGGAACTCCCACATAAACAACAAAATTCAAAAAGCAAACAAAGCTTTCTGGGATTGCCGAAACATGTATGGTAAAACCTGGGGAATCTCTCCAAAGACCACACACTGGATCTACACGATCATGGTCAGGCCCATTACGCTTCAATAGTATGGTGGAAAAAAGTCACCCAAAAAAAAACCATAAATGAATTAAATAATAAAGATACAACGGCTTGCCTGTCTAGGCACTACCGGAGCCTTGCGTACCTGTGCCACTGCGGCTATAGAAGCCTTAATAGTACTAACGCCCCTCCACGTCCATATAAAAAAAGTGGCAATTTGCAGCTCAGCAAGTTTGACACAAGCGGAAGAGTTAAACTTTAGCAATAATTCAGAACTAAATGAACTATTATCCGAACTTCCAGAACTTGACATGATCTGTGCAGTTACAGACCGCTTACCCAAGACACTATGCTTCAACAAAAGATTCTCAACGGAGATCACAACCCGAGAAGCATGGGTTAGCAATAACCCACCAAACTGCCAAAACTGCCTAAAGTGGTATCAGATGGTTCTAAAATGGATCCAGGGGTAGGAGCTGGTATCCATGGACCAAATCGGAACGTTTCAATACCTGTGGGGAAAAAACCCAGTGTATTTCAAGAAGAGCTCCAAAGAACGCGCAAACCTAATACACAATTCAGGTATCAAAAGCCCTTAGCTCACATATTATTGTCTCCAAATCAGTACTACACTGCTTTAATTCCCTCCAAACACTTAGTTCCAGGAACAAAACCAGGTTATGGTGGGTCCCCGGACATAAGGGGATTGAAGGCAACAGAAAAGCTGATGAACTAGCCAGAAAAGGTTCGGAAACCCATTTCATTGGACCCAAACCCTTCTGTACAATCCCCAAATCAGCCATAAATCTGGCTATAAAAAGCTGGGAACAAAACCATTGCAAGTCATACTGGGAGAACATCCCAGGCCTAAGACAGGCCAAAAGAGCTATTCAGCCCTTCGAAACAGATGCCAACAAGATACTAAATCTTCGCAGGCACAATATCAAGAACTTAGTTGGCTACCTAACGGGTCACCACGGTCTGACCCAAATAAAATGCATCTAGTCGAGTCACCGGAATGCAGACTACGTCTAGACTACGTCTACGAAGACGAAACAGCCGAACATATGAGAAGGGAATCTTTTTTCAGGGAATTATTAAGTCCCGAAGAACTAAGAAGCGCTACTAACCAAAAAAAACATCTGACGGCAAGCACAATAGATCTCTTAGGTCGACGTGCATCTTACTATTAGGCAAGTCAGAATTTAAAAAAAAAATGCTCTAACCTTTCTTCGCGTAATAGATGGGTTAGGAGCCAGGCCTACGATGGTGGGACCAACAATTTTGTGCCGTCAACAAAAACATATGCTCGCACTCCATCTATTGTAGACTACTTATGTACTTGCTGAGGTGGCGTTACAGTCCGGGGTAAACCTGGGTATCAACCAACATGGTTTTCCAATAAGCTTCATCAATTTGATTGAGGACGGTATCTAGCTGTTTCCAAACTGAAAGTTTCATAGCGTATCCTCCAGTAGTAGGCGACACTGCTGCATCAATTTTGATGGTATCCTGGATCAGGTGAATAAATCTTCGGGCGATGAATGCTATCATACGCTGCCTTGATGTCCATAAAAAGATGATGTATCTCGACTTGAAATTCGTTGATCTTTTCAAAGCTTTGCCTTAGTGCGTAAATTTGGTTTATGGTCGACCTGCCGGACCGATAGCCACACTGGCACGTGCCAAAGAGTGTGTTGCAGAAAGGCTTAAGACGTTCACAGTTCAGACAGTACGTTGGATAGTATCATATATGCGACATTTGGCAGGGATATGCCTCGGTATATATGAGCTGTACCAAGATGTGGATGTAGTCCAAAAAGCCAAAACCGTCGACTGCATTGGCTCGGCCACATCGAGCGAATCGACAATAATGGTCCAGCTAAGAGGATCCTCGAATCCCAGCCCCCCAGGTTCGAAAAGCAAGGAAGACCGAACCTCCGTTTCAAAGACCAACCCATCGCGGATACCAGAGCGCTTGGTCTAGACAACTGGAAGTAGCGAGCCAGGGATCATTGAGGATGGAAGGCTGCAGTGTCTTAATCAGAGACTCTTCATGGGTCTGGAGCCCGATAAGTAAGTAAGTACGCCTCGGTAGTTGGTACATGACATAGGACCCCGTTTTTTGTAGATGGGCATATAAATCTGGGCTGCAGTGTCTCAATCAGAGACTCTTCACGGGTCTGGAGCCCGATAAGTAAGTAAGTACGCCTCGGTAGTTGGTACATGACATAGGACCCCGTTTTTTGTAGATTGGGCATATAAATCTGATATTCCGGTCATCGGGCATTCTCTCATCCATCCAGACTTTGTTGATGGTTTGGCCCATGCACGCAACATCTCCGTATTAGAAGAGTTTTGCTGGTTATCCATTAGAACCGAATGCCTCATTGTTTACAGTTTTGTTGGTGGCTTCTGTAACTTTTTTAATACCGGGAGAAAGCGTTACCTCTTCGTTGACTGGAGATTGGAGGGTTTTCTTCCCTCATTGTCTCTCGACATTATGTCCATTCAGCAACTGCTGGAAATGCTACCTGAATTTTCCGCATGTCAGTGACTAGCTTTCCATTGTTATGTATTTCGTAAAACCTGCGTTCCTACTTTGAAGCCATGCTGCCAGTTCTTTGACTTTCTTGTAGAATTTACGGATGTTCTTCCTGTCGCGATTTCCCTTAGCTGGTAAGCTACGTATTCTCCCTTTTTCCTAACCAGGATTTCCTTCTGTTCCTAGCTGTTGGTTCGATTAACGCGGCGGCGTTTTTGCGTTATTGGGCCTGGGTATATGCCCTTTATCTCATCTCTTTTCGGTACTTGCAGATATCATTCTACCACGAACATCTTTTCGGAGGTTTCGGCTTCTTCTTTGATGATATTGCGATACTGGGTGTGCATATTGGTGGAGGTGGAGGGCGCAGCGGGTTTTCTCTCACTAAATTATCGATTATAGACTCAAGCAGTTTCCGGCTCACTAAGGCGACCTACGTGGAGTCTCTCGTTTTTGTATAATTCGTATTTTTTTTTGTTTGACAGTCAGGCTCTATTAGAATATCGTCGATTTGGTTGGCGATTCGTCAATCTTTTGCTTTGTTTACTCGAAGTCGTGGGGTCCTAGTGCTGCTGATAACAGTATTACATGCTGCCGTGAAGTCTGTTTTTCGGAAGCCATTTTCTATTGTCGTCTCGTGGAGGCTGTACTTTCTAACTAACCAGCCGAAGATAGTTTCCTTACCATGCTGATGTTACAAAACGTTGCTCAGATGAGGATAACAGCCAGGCAATCTCTAACCGGCAAAAGGTAGATTACTCTTGACCTAAGTTGACTCCATACAACAAATCCGCCACTCCACGTCGGACTAAGTGTGAGTACACGTCTTCCCCCCCGCTCTC
The DNA here is from genome assembly GCA_932526625.1 of Rhingia campestris. NCBI lineage: Eukaryota > Metazoa > Arthropoda > Insecta > Diptera > Syrphidae > Rhingia > Rhingia campestris. Next base: position 36,222,957 of record OW052185.1, on the reverse strand, counting down.
ATCTACTACCGCCAAGACTTTACACAGGGATTAATACCCTATCTGCGGTCAATGTACTAGGCATTCAGTGATCGCCACGAGAAGGCTGAGACTGGGTCGGGCTCTTCTGCACACTTTCAAGAACAGATCGGCCGATCTGGCGTTCCTTTGACGTTCGAATCGTGGCTGATCCGCTCGCTCAGAATTTGACGGTGTTCTCGACCAATCAGGCGTTTTTTCTTCGACTACGAGTGCTGTTAGAGAGTTGATTTTGAATGGCTACCTCATCTGCCGTAAAATGGCCGCAACGCGTGTAATTGATTTTGGATCAGTGCCCGAATAATAAACAGCAGAATTGACAGACACAGCCACAGACTATCAGCATCGACCCGACCCTATTGCAAAATCCTTTCAAATTTTTTGTTTGTTCATCTCGACAGTATTCAGTTCGGGCCTTGTATCCCTGACCTTGCTTGTTCTTCTGAGCTTTAAAAGCAAAGCTCAATGCCAGCATCTTTAGAAGCTCTCGTTGTGCGTAGAGCAGCGATATCATTTTTTGCTTAAATGGCGCTACAGTCCGGGATGAACGTGATCCTCAACCAACATGCCTCTTCAATTAGCCCGGGACTTAGCTAACTGCCTCCAGTTGCTCACTCCAAGTTGGTTGAGGTCGGTTTCTACTTGTGCGCGACACTTAAGGCGAGGTCTTCCTCTACTGCGTCCGACATCTGGCTGGGAATCGAAGACTCTGCGAGGCGGAGTATTGGTGTCCATTCGTTCTACATGTCCTTGCCATATTAAGCGTCCAATGCGGAGTTTTTTGACCAGGGTTATGTCGCAGTACAGCTCTTATAGTATTTGGTTGAATCTTCGTCTCCATAGCCGGTTAACTCAATCGGGACCGAAGATCTTTCAAAGAATTTTTCTCTCGAATCGACCAAGGATTTCTTCATCCGCTTTTGATACAGTCCATGCTTCAGCGACGTAGAGCAGGACTGGGATGATCAGGGTCTTATAAAGGATCTCCTTAGTAGTTCGAGTGAGGGCTTAAATACTAAAATGCCTTCTTAGCCCGAAGAAACAGCGATTGGCAAGAGTAATTCTTCCTTTGATTTTTGGCGAGATGTTGTTGTCAGAGTTAATAGGGGAGCCGAGGTATAGACTAAGACCCGTACTACCTCAAAGTTATATCTGTCAATGGTGACGTTCTGTCCAATTCGTCGATGTTGTGTGTCCTTTCGTGTTGTATGCTGTTAACACACTTAGTCTTACCCTCATTAACTGCTAAACCCATTTTTGCCACTTCCTTTTTTATACTAGCAAACGTGGCTATGACATCACGTTGAGTCCTACCAATGATCTCCAAATCGTCTGCGTATGCTAGTAGTTGCACCGATTTTTGGATAATTGTGCCTCTGGTGTTGGCTCGGTGTTGCACAATCCTCTCGAAAATCAAATTAAAGAAGTCACATGACAGCGCATCGCCTTGCCTAAATAATTTTTCGGTATCGAATGTGTCGGTGAGAGCAGCGAGAATTCTCCATCGTCATCCTACACAAACGAATGAGTTTGGGCGTTGATCAATTTGCTTGACTGATCTGTGCTGGTAATAGTGGCATTTCGTTCCGTAGCGATGTCAATTAGCCTAAGACATTTCCGACAATACTAATAAAGATGTCTTCTCTTCCTACCTTTGCGTTAAAATCTCCCAGCACGATTTTAACATGTGTCTTGGAAACATAAGACTTCTTGCCTAAGTCTGGCACTTATACCAAATCCGCATCGACGAATAGTAGCTGTTTCTGCTCGATATATCACGGTCCATAGTAGATGTAACAGTTTTTCATCCTCTTTTTGCCCGGCCCATTCCATCGTATTTCCTGAATGGCAGTAATGTCTGCTTTGTAGCAGTTTAGGGCTTCCACTAGTTATTCATCTGTACCTCTCCTGTTTAAAGTTCTCACATTCCAGGTGCAGATACGAACGTCGTTTTCCTTTTTTCGTTTAGCAAGGTTTTTTTCCATCGGTGAGTAGTTAACCCAAAGCACAACCCCCAACCTGGAGGGACAGTTCCAGTTTATTAGATACCCCTAGGGCGCGGGGCCATCAGTATCCACAACGGGATTGAGAGCTGCCGTTGACCTTTCGGATCATCCGCCACCATCTCTGTTCAAGGGGCCTGACTTACCCAGAAAATCTGTTGCCCGAATGCCTCGAAGTAGCTTATCTAGGTTCGCCTGGGACGGCAGACCGGGTATTCATTCCTTTTCGAGGCTCTTAGTTCTACTTTGTTTTTACGTGATTGGCTGGTTTAAGCAAAGTCATACCTGTATGACGTTTTGCCCAAATACGGTCCAGACTCTGAAAAACCTTTGAATTTTTAGTATTTATTAAGAAGAAAAACACTTTATTTTGTTTTTTTTAATATTCCGTAACATTTTAAATTTGACAACATTTTACTTTCAAATTTTTCAGACTAAAATTTTAACAAAAAAATCTTATATATCCTTATTGTACACCCTGATGGGAGACAGATGTACAGGTACATGTACACATCCATCTCATCAAGATTTGCAATTTTATCACATTCATAATCAAATTTCCAGCACACGAAGGATGGAGTGTTCTCGTTACTTAGGCAACTTGGATGTTTCATTCATCATCATTCAGAAATAGTGAGAAACAAGAGCACCATCATATCCGCAGAGATAAGAGTCAACCTCAGCCGTCATCAGGTTTCTATTTTTATGATTTATTACGGTACTGCGTGTGGTAAAATGACACTTCCCCCCCATTGAGTAAATTGAAGACCCCAACGTCGACGACTACCCACGACGATGATATTGATGATGATGATTAAATTATAAAAATGGAAAAAAAATCCAAACAACCCAGGGAAACCCAACTTTGATGAGAACTTAAACTTTAAAACAAATTGGGTCAACACTTGCGTATACTTGTTTACTAACTTCATGTTCACGAAGCCCCATCATCCGGCTCCTCATTGGTAACTCAAATGTCCTCAAGAACGGAACACACAAATAAGTACATTTGACTCGGATGCACACCCGTAACAAAATCGCATTAACGAAGCTTGAGAATGTCATATTCGTTCGCTTTATTAAATTTATCCTGAATCCAATTTTTTCGATTTTTTCAATGATGCACTGGGTACTTGGCGCGTGTGTATTATAAGTCCTTTAGAAGTTTATTGCATCCAAGACAGGTACCTCACAAAAACAAGGAGATGACAGAGTATCTTGGTAAGGAAAATGTAGCTTCTACTTCAATCTTTTGAAGGTGTAGAATGCGCGCTAAAGCGATGACATACCAATAGACAATTGCACATACATTCGTATACAAGGAATCCTTCTAGATACGAGAGATGTGTGACTGCAAAAATCCAGTGCACATGGAAACACTTTATCATACAACCAATAGGAGAGAGATGGGAGTACATCCAAGGATACGACGACCAACCCATCGATTGGAATGATTATTTGCAAAAGAGATCCTTGACTAATGCTGCAGCTGCTGCACAAAATTTAGCAAATATTTGCCATTTGAAGGAGTTGAATGGCTCATCCATCTTTTACGCAAACCTCATAGAGTGTCCGACTGTTTATCTAGTTAGTCCATCAATCGATGTTTGTATTTCATTGGGAGCTTTCAATAATATTTGGGGTTTGGCAATGACATTTATTTAATGACTTTTCCAGTGTCATTAGGGAATTGGGGGATTTTGTGTTTTATGCGAGACGGGGTTACTGGGTTGGTTTGAGGAAACAAATAATGAAAGTCTTTTCATAAATCATTTCCATAATTTGGGGTCCGTATTTTATTTAGGTCAGGAGTTAAGACAAAGGATCTATTTAAAGCTGTCGTCGATTGACGTGTTCTTTTATATTTTGCAGCATTTCGAGAAATAGAATCCCTGGCAAGTTGGTGTTAAAATCATGCCTCTAAAATTTTAAACAAGATGATTAGAAAATAATAAATTTTTTCGGTAACGAGTACGATTAAGCTGTAACTACAGGGTGGCTCAAAAGTATCTTTCCTTATGTAAAACTATAATAAATCTTTTTTTTATAGATATTTTTGGATTATTTTTTTTGTTTCAGACATAAGGCTTGATAGATTTAGGGTGGAGCACTACAGGATTAAATGGTTGGGTGTTGTAGAATGAGGGTAGACTCTGATTGGCTTTAACTTGGCAATGCCCAGTGCTCGCAACTTTTACCTCCAAGTGGTAACCATCGAGTACTGGTCTCATCCAACCGAATTTGACTTGCTAAACTATAAGTGCGAGTGTTGATAACAAGACGTTAAACAGCGACACTATAATCACCCTGGTCAGAATGCCGCGGAATGAATACCCGGTCTGCCGTACCAGGCGAACCTAGATAAGCTGCTTCGACATATTCGGACAACAGGTTATTTAGAAATTTAAAGGGTAAGTCCGGCCCCTTGAATAGAGATGGTGGCTGATGAACCGAAAGGTTAACGGCAGCGCTCAATCCCGTAGTGGGTACTGATGGCCCCATGTCCTAGGGGTATCTAATAAATTGGAGCTGTCCCTCTAGGTTGGGGGTTGTGCTTTGGGTTAACTACCCACCCATTGTAAAAACCATTGTTACGAAGCACGACTAAGGATTGCTTCTACGAGCTCCTTGACAAAACCTATGAGCGACTACCAAAGTATACGATGTAAAAATCGTGCTGGGAGATTTTAACGCAAAGGTAGGAAGAGAAGAGAAGAGCATACACGACAATACGTCTGGTAACGGACTTAGGCTAATTGACTTCGCTACGGAACGAAATGCCACTATAGCCAGCACACGGTTTCCTCACCTCGATATCCATAAGGGGACATGGCGGTCTCCAGATCAACGAATAGTCAACCAAATTGATCACATTGCGCTAGACAAGAGACCCGCATCCAGTATTTTGGATGTCCGAACATTCCGAGGGGCTAACCACTACCTTGTTGCAGCCAAGGTAAGGATACGGATATCCACCACGCCACAACAAACCAGAAATACTGTGAAAAAATGTAATGTCGAAAAACTGCAATCGCAAGAGACCGCCAAGGACTTCGCGTAACGCGTATCCCTTAACCTCTCGATTCACAGTTCACACCATACCACCAGCATCTAATGTCGAAGAACAATAGCAACGATGCCAACAAGCCATTAGATCGCAGCCGCAACTGATGTGCTAGGTTTCTCGCGGCCACCAGCAAGAAACCCCTGGTTTGATGAGGAATTCCGACAGATGCTCGCAGCCAAGAACGAGGCCTACAAGGCTAAGCTGCAGGTGAAGACGAAAGCTGCCATTGAGCTCTATTTCAAAGCCGCATATGACAGCTTTTATAGAGACGAACTATACAGAGCCATGTCTAGTTTTGGTATACCGTCCAAACTCGTCTGTTTGTGCAGGATGACGATGGAGAATTCTCGCTCCTCCATCAGGGTAGGAAACGAACTCACCGACACATTCGATACCAAAAAATTATTTAGGCAAGGCGATGCGCTATCATGAGACTTCTTCAATTTGATTTTTGAGAGGAATGTGAAAAACTCCCGAGCAGAGACACAATTTTCCAAAAATTGGTGCAACTACTAGCATACGCCGACGATTTTGAGATCATTGGTAGGACTCAACCTGATGTCATAGCCACTTTTGCTAGTATAGAAAAGGAAGCGGCAAAAATGGGTTTAGCAGTTAATGAGGGTAAGACTAAGTTTATGCTGGCAACACGAAAGGACACACAACATCGACGAATTGGACAGAACGTCACCATTGACAGATATTACATTGAGGTAGTTGGGTCTTTGTCTATACCTCGGCCCCGCTATTAACTCTGACAACAACATCTCGTAAGAAATCAAACGAAGAATTACTGTTGCCAACCGCTGTTTCTTCGGGCTAAGAAGGCATTTTAGTGTTAAAGCCCTCACTCACTACTAAGGAGATCCTATACAAGACCCTGATCATCCCAGTCCTGCTCTACGGCGCTGAAGCATGGACCGTATCAAAAGCGGATAAGGAAATCCTTGGTAATTCGAGAGAAAAATTCTTCGAAAAATCTTCGGTCCCGATTGCGTTGACTCTGCTATGGAGATGAAGATTCAACCAAGAACTATACGAGCTGTATAGCGACAGAGAAAGACCTCACCTTAAGTGGCGCGCACAGGCAGAAAACGACCTCAACCAACTTGGAGTGCGCAACTGGAGGCAGTTAGCTAGGTCCGGGCTAAATGGAGAGGCATGTTGACGGTAGCGCCACTCAAGTAAGTAAGTACTACAATATTCCACGCACAGCGAACAAAAATAATTTTTTGAAAACAGCCAGTCAATAATTTGCATTCAACGTACCTACCGGTAAATTTTATGGCGTTAGAAATGTTCCAATAGCACCCAATGTTCATGCTGTGGTGGTCAAATTAGAGCAATATGGGGACGTTGGAGATGTGAGGCGTTCGGGCAGGCCTCGTTTGGATGATCGATCGAAAACATTCAGGTCGTTAGCGAAAGTATTCCAATCGATCCTGAAACATCAACATGACAACAACATGAGGCATACCGCGTATCACGATTCATCGAAATTTGAAGAAAGATCTACACCTACACCCTTAGAAGATCCAGTTGGTCCAACAGCTCAATCCTGGTGACCCAGAAAAACGTCTGGAGTACTGCAGAGCTGTCCTAAATATCGCCGAGTATGACGAAGAATTTTCGGAAAATTGTATGATGACCGACGAGGCACATTTTCATCTGAGCGGGTTTGTGAACAAGCAAACTTTCAGATTTTACCGCACACTGAATCCAAAAAACCTCCATCAACATCCCTTATAGTACGTTTCCAGCCAGTCAAAATGCGTCATTTCAGTAAAATTCGTGATTTCGGACGAAATACAAAGCATTCCGCCATACAATCCCATGTTCCGAAATTCCGCTGGAATGCTTTTTCAAACGAGGTCCAACCGAATTATGTCAAATCAAACATTACTTTTTCTATCATAAAAACAATTTTTTTCCTAGTATAAACGTCAAATGTTTGTTTAAAAAACAAATATTTCAGAAAACAAATTTAAATCTATGAAAACATCAAAATACTTTTAATTAATTAATATTCGATGCAAGTTCTCCTGCTTTTTAATGTCCAAATAGTTTCTACAAATGTCATTGGTAGCACGGCCTAATCTGCGAGTAGGACTTTTGAATAGTGTCGTGATCCCATCGTAACACGATCATTAGTACCCAGGGCCTAAATTTTCCAAAATTATTCATAACTCCGATATTTTATGTTGAATCCGAACTTTTTGGCAGTGGTTGGTACCTACCCTGATGATTTGTCAGAGAAGGTCAGTGAAAAAAAATGTTTTGACAGTCCGAATGCGTTTTCTTTGATGGGAACACTATTTGCAAATGTTGAATTTCGTTAATAAAATGAAGAGTTTAGTTCACAAATGTCAAAACAGATTTGACATTTGCGGCCATTTGCAAAAATAAGAGCATCTTCCAATAGGGTGATCTCTTTTGGCCCACCTTGTATGTCCAATACTCTAGCCGATTCGGCAGCTTCGAGTATGGGAATCTTTGCTTGGAATACACTGCACGAGTTTTCTAATCGAATGGATGTGGTTAAACCGATTTTATCGGAGTAGACCCCAAAACCCACTCCGGTATAGATTGCTATTTCGTTGTTGCATACACATTGTTTGACGACCTATCGTCTCTACTTGGTATTCTATACTCTCGGATGGTGTAGTCAGATGCCCCATTCTCGTATTCTACTAATTTCAATATTGTGCTGTGACCGATGGAGTTTGATGAATATGTTTCCCGCTACTTTGAGTTGTGCTGCGCTTTTCGCTGCTGTGTCAGTCAGCTGTAGGTCGTTTGGTGGAAGGTTTAGAATTGTTTCCAAACCTGCTGTGGGCCTGGTGCGCATAGCTCCTGTTATGAGTACACATTCTGCTGCCAGTGCAGTCATATGTTTCGTCTTTTCCATGGAATTCCACCAGACTAAGCAATCGTAGGTTAGAATTGGTCTGACGACAGCTGTATATAGCCATTTCGTGACCTTCTGTGAGGGGCCCCATTTCTGACCGCAAATTCTTTTGCAGCTATATAGTGCAATATTTGCTTTCTTTACTCTTTCGTTTATGATAAGGCTCCATTTTAGCTTGCTTTCAGGTATCAATCCAAGGTAATTGGCAATTGATGACAGTGAGAGGGTGGACCCTGCCAGAGTCGCTGCCACAAACTCTGTAATTGATCTCTTGTTAGTGAAGAGGACTAGGTCGGTTTTACACCCAGGCCGCATGATTCTGACCATCTATTGATGTTTCGGCTTGATTGCGCTTAGAGTCGATGGGAATTCCCCACATTGCATGAGAACCAAATCGTCTGAGTAAGCCACTGTTTTTATTGCGGTGGTTTCTAATATCCTAAATATTTCTTTGACTACCAGTAGCCAGAGAAGTGGAGAAAAAACATCCCCCTGTGGAGTACCTCTTGCGTTGTTATCCTTTCAGTGCAATCTCCCAGTGAGGATGTAATGATCCGATTTTTAAGCATGGTTATGATCCAGTCACTAATGACCTTATTTATTCCTGCTTTTCCAAGTGCTGTCTCGATTGTTTGAATATTTGAATATTGTTTGAATCACCTCATACAGGGCAGTTTCTACCGATTTTCCTTTGATATATGCATGTTGGTTTGTGGATAGGTGCCTGGATTCAAGTTACTACGGATTTGAAAGTCTAGTAGTCTTTCGAGTGTCTTCAATAGAAATGTTCAGTTGTGTGACTGCATTTTCCTACTTTTGAAATGAATATCACATGCACTTCACGCCACGCTTTGGGAAGATATTTCAGCCTTAGATATTCACGGAATGTGTTGACTAATGTTGGCATAATGTAGTTGGCAGTTTTTTGTAGCATCATTGGGGTTGTTCCGTCGGGGCCTGCTGTTTTGTATGGCTCAAAGGTGTAAATGGCCCATATAACTTTTTCCTTGCATATAATATTGTTAGTGGTGGAGTTGTCTCCAGGTAAGCAGTTTGTTACTCTGTTGTCATTTTTGTTGTCAACATCCGATACTTTATTGCAGTTCGGAAAGTGGGTATTTAAGAGCAGGTATAGTGTCTCGGCGCTAGATTCTGTCCATTTATATTCTGAGATTTTCATAAAGCTTCTAAGCTGCTCGTTTCTTTTGACAGTATTTTTCTTAATCTGCCAAATTCATTACTGTCTTCAATACTATTGCAGAAATCTCTCCAGGATTTCCTTTTGGCTGTTCTTATATTTATCTTTATACTTAGACTGGTTTTGTATAGATTTCAGTTACATTCTTTGTCTTCTTTGCCTTCTTAAATAGTTCCCTCGATTCCTCAATCTTATTTAAAGACTGTTTTTAGAAACACAGTAAGACTTAGCAAACTAATATGGACCCCTCATTCGTTTCCAATTTGCTCCAACTACCCTGCACACCATTTTTCTGCCTTCCATCACTGGGTTCTTATAACCTTTAGACTACCACGACATACACATATTGGATATGTCACTTAAATCCCTAAAGTCATCGCAAAAAAAATCATATGTGCGTCCTACGAGCTGTCAGACGCACTCATATCCTTGAACCAGAGAAAACTCAATCAACCCGAAAAAAAAAACAATCACATCCGAATTGGATTTGGAAAATAAAAAGAAAAACCCATTTACATGTCCTTTTGGTAAATTAAAAATTAATTACCCATCCTACATATAATTGGCAGGATTTCTCATAGTCAAGCCAACGCATTGTTGGTCACATGCCACGAATCATACAATTAAGCACTGTACACTCCGGAAGATACATAATGGCAGACAGAGCATCCTTTTTTGCCAGCAAAAAAATGCTTGCTATTACAAAAGAAAGTTCGGGGAAATTGTAATAAAATCATGAATCCTTTTCAACACCAATCCAATCCTTTTACGATGCTCTTTTGTGTACATATGGATACATTTGAGTGAATCCTTTTTATATATTCCCAACTGAGAGAGAGAATAAATTAAATCCTTGCAAATTTATTGACTTAATTTATCTTCAAGTGAATTATTCAACAACAGTCCTTTGCCCACCCAAATATTTTATCTTCCTCGTCGATTACAAAAACAATTATTTTATTCGCAATATATGATGGTGAAGGATCATTTAAATTCCCCAATACCCAGATGTCATTAAATAGCTCCAGTGAGCATTCCCATTCGGCCGGATTTTCAATCTGGCTAATCCAAGTGAAACAACAGCGCTTTGGTATTGGAATTGGGAATTCGAAAGGATTCTCATAAATTATACTAAAAACATAAATTAAGTTTTATGGAGAGTTAGGACACCTTGTCAACATTTAACTTAACTTTCGCTTCCTTGTAAAGGTTAGAGAAAATATTTGACAATATTTTTACCTTGAACTTTGATGCTTCCATTCTGTAGGGATCTTTCCCTCGTTTCAGAAAAAGGATATATACACATAACCCCAATGGGAATTGTAAAGCCGATACTGATGAAGGTTACCACTACACATGCCCTGGGATAAGGCATTAGTAGGGCAAAATGTGTCAAAATTTTCAAATTACACGTCAAGTCATTTCATTCAAGCGGACATCCCTTTTTTGTCGGATGTTGTTTGACGTTTGCCTTTAGGGAAGGGATGCGTGTATTGTAGATGGTGATGTGTTGTAAAATGTGAAAGTGGATCCTTAAATGTCTCATCAGGATTATGATATTATCTGCAAAGGAAAACTGTAGGTGACTTGTTCACATTTTAGATAATCTTGAGAGGTAATGGTTGGGAGGTTAGTTGGTCATATTTATGGGTGCTACCATATTGTCCTGGGAGAACATTGAGTAGACTTTATTAGGGGGTGTGTTACATTTCCAGTTTTTCCAAGCTAAATAGTTGTATTATTTCATCAGCTTTGAGTGGTTGTACTATACAAGTAACAACGTCGAATGGAAACCCTTATGGGGTGTATAATCCCCTACTAAAGGGTAAAGGGACGAGAAAATAGTGTGCAATGGCAGTAGCATATGCTGATGACCCTTATGGCGTATGTGGTAAATTTCCATCGACCGTCAAATTGGTCTGACAGGCAAATCTGAATATTCATAGGTGCTCCTGCTTTTACAATCTTAACAAGTTCTTTATAGTCCACAGGCAACTGAACTGGAATCTGAGTATGGAAGACATTGCCTTATAATGATATAAAAGAGTCTGCGGTAAAAGGTTCAGCTTAAGTCTAAAGAACACAAAATAGCTGTACTTAGTAGAACATAGATGTAGTGGAATCCTTCTTAAGTACATAGATGTAGTGAAGTCCTTCTGAAGTTTTGGAGACAATCCTAAACTGGACGTTCACAAATCAATGACACAGTAGCAAAATGCGTGGCATGACTAAAAGAGGCAAGGAACTGATATGTAAAATCTTTTGGTCACATCTCAATTTAAAATCAGTGGTTCCTGAGGGTGGAATATCTGGCTATATCTTTCCGTACCAGGGTTTGATGTCAACAACTCAATCAAAATATCTGTGGATGGAAGTGGAAAATGGAGTATGCGGAGTCTACTCTGAAAGATTGGAAATATTGTATTGAAAGCAGACACCTTTGCCACACTCAACGCTTCCAAATTGGGTAGGGTACCGGACATAAGAAGAAGATATCTCTCAATATACTTGGGTAGTGAAGTAGCTATTAATGCTCTGGCTTAAAATGACGTTAAACTTCGTGTTGTTGGACTCTGACGGACAATGCTAAATGATCTATGTATTCAGATCAAAGTCAGAATAATAATTCAAGGGAATATTAACATTATTACCGACTTGCTAACTAGACATAGTTGAGTCCTATAAATGATGTCCACCGCAGGAGATACTAGACTCTCCAACCAAGAATACGGCATCAGGAAGAAACGAAGCACCAACGATGAGATAACAGCAGCGTATGACATAGCTAGCAAAGCCATATCTGGAACTAGGTGGGAAGGGGGACACTCGACTTTAAAAATGCTTTCAACTCGGCAAGCTGCATAATCACAATGAAAGCGCTAGACAAGTGCCCAAGTACCTACTGCGAATAATAATAAATTATATCCAAGACAGAACTCTTTTTTCGACACAGACGAAGGACCAACCCTATGGAAGATTATGTATACTGGAATATTGAATATATTAAAACCAAGAGGAGGCAACTTTATCGGATATGCTGGCAACATCGCAGTGGTAGAAGTGGCCCAAAGCATGGAGGAAGTGACGCAACACTGCAACAACACTATCAAAGATGTAAAGATGTGGCTCATACCATAAAATTGATGCCGTTCCTATTATCGTCATACAAAAGTTGACTAAAAGTGGGAGAGCACCCAATCAAGTCGAAGCCCTACATAAAATACCTAGGGGTGCTCCTAGACCACAGGCCGAACTTCAGATAACACCTCAGGCACACGGGTGAGAAAGCCAGCCAAGCAGTCGCCGTAATAGCAAGGCTTATGCCGAATATTGGAGGACCAAGGCAGCAATAAGAAATTCGCTTGCACCTGAAAGCAAATCAATCCGCATTTATTCAGCTCCCATATGGGCCTCGGCCACATGTACTAAGTCATAAATGTGAAGAATAAACTCGATACACAGAAGAGCATTGCTGGGAGTATATTTTGCATACAGAACTGTACCTGGGAATGCAATAAGTGCGATAAGTGCAAAAGCCTCCAGTTGTTTACTCCAGGTTGGTTGAGGTCGGTTTCCACTTGTGCGCGCCACTTAAGGCGAGGTATTTCTCTACTGCGTCTGACGTCTGGCTGGGAATCAGAGACTCTGCGAGCCGAAGTATTGGTGTCCATTCGTTCTACATGTCCTAACCACCTTACACGTCCAATGCGGAGTTTTTTGACCAGAGGTATGTCGCTCGTATAGTTCTTGGTTGAATCTTTATCTCAATAGCCCGTCAACGCAAACGGTACCGAAGAATTTTCCTCTCGAATTGACAAAAGATTTCTTCATCCGCTTTTGATACGGTCCATGCTTCAGCGCCGTAGAGCAGGACTGGGATGATCAGGGTCTTATATAGGATCTCCTTAGTAGTTTGAGTGAGGGCTTTACATAAAATGCCTTCTTAGCCCGAAGAATCAGCGGTTGGCAAGAGTAATTCTTCTTTTGATTTCTTTCGAGATGTTGTTGTCAGAGTTAATACTACCTCAATGTTATATCTGTCAATGGTGACCTTCGGTCCAATTCGTCGATGTTGTGTGTCCTTTCATGTTGACAGCATATACTTAGTCTTAACCTCATTTACTGCTAAACCCATTTTTGCAGCTTCCTTCTCTATAATAGCAAACGTGGCCTTAACATCACGTTGAGTCCTTCCAATTATGTCAATATAGTCGTCGTATGCTATGATTATGATTTTTGGAAAATTGTGCCTAGGGTTTCCGCTAGTTGTACGCCTGCACCTCTCCTGCTTAGTGTTCTAACATACCAGGTGCATATACGGACGTCGTTGTCTTTTTTTCGTTTAGCAGGGTCGTCAACAATAAGATCAGTCCTTTCCGAGGCTATTGGTTGCCTTGTAACATATGGTTCATCAGCCACCATATCTGTTCAAGGGTCCTCACTTACCCTTGAAATTCCTAGATAACCTGTTGTCCGAATATATCGAAGCAGCTTATCTAGGTTCGCCTGGGACGGCAGACAGGGTATTCATTCCGCGCCATTCTGAGTGTTGATGTTTTACGTCTTGTTATCAACACTCGCACTTATCGTTTAGCAAGTCAAATTCATTTCCTGACGGGACATGGAAGCTTACAGGAATACCTACACAGGCTCAGGCATGCTGATGACCCATTTTGTCGGCATTGTGATGTAAAGTCCAAAATGCATAGAACGTGCCGCTGGAATGCCGAAGTAAAATAGGCAGGACAGTAACACCGCGAAGTCTCATATCGTATATGCTATTGACAAATGAAGCATGGAAAACTGCCAACAGCATCATTACATATTTATGGATGATCTGCCATGGGAAAACAAAACGAGATCACAAGAGAGTGAAACCCCAGGACCATGAGAGGAAAATACATGATGGCATGCCCTATGGAGAAATTCCTTAATAGGCGGTACCGTTTGGATTTACGGGACAGAATACGGGGGTGTTTTAGCCACCTATACATGTTCTAGCATGGTGTCTGGTATAACTTGTAGCATCGGCAACAGAGTATCCATAAAGTATTTCACTTTTAAAAATTATTTCAATTTCGTCGGTGTAAGATTATGCCTCTGGTGTCGGCTCTGGAGTTTGACACAACAATCTCAAATATAGTGTAAAGAAGTCACATGACAATGCGTCGCTTTTCCTAAATCCTTTTTTGGTATCAAATGTTTCGGTGAGGAAGCGATAAATATCCTTCGTCATCCTGCACAGTCGTGGATCAGTATATTCCATTTGTTGTCACATGCGGCTTGAAGTATGAAGATGTTGAGGAGATTTATGCCTCTGCCGTTGGCATTAGATGGTCTCATTTTATTGTCAATCCATCGGCTTTATAAAGCTCGGCAGGAGAGCCGTCATTTCCGCCACACTTACTAAGCTTAAGATTAGATATTGCTATTCTCACTCCACTTAAGTCGAGCCAATATTAAATATTGAATGGTTCGTTCTGCCTGACAGTGCAAGATTGGTCCTTATCAACGTTTAACAGTCTGCAGAAGTGGTTTTTCCAATATCCTCAGCATCAACTGTGTCTCAACTAAGATATTTTCATTTTCATCTCTACAGGTTTCTGTTCAAGCCTTGTATCATTGGCTTTGACGTTTTACGCTTTGGTTAAACTTACAAACATCTTTCCTGGAGTAGCAATTTTCTATGTCTTCGATGGCGTGCTTTTTTTGCTCTTTGTTTTTCTTTTGCCAGTGTTCTTTTCTTCTTGTTTGCCTATAGAGCTTAATGGCAGGCTCTCTTCTTTACCTGCAGCTTTTCCTTGTATGCCTCGATCTTGGCTGCGTGCATCTGTCGGCATTTTTCATCAAACCAAGAGTTTCTTGTTGGTAGACAAGAGAAACCTAGCACTTCAGTTGCAGCTGATCTAATGGCTTCTTGACATCGTTGGCGCACTGTTCTGCGACATTAGATGCTGGTAGAGAGGTTAAAGGATACGCTTTCTGTCGTTTGCGATTGCGGTATTCGACCTTACATTTTTTCATGGTATTTCTCATTTGTTATGGCGTGGTGCATATCTGCATTATTACCTTGGCTGCGAAAAGGTAGTGGTCTGAGTCGATGTAAGCACCTCGGAATGTTCAGACATCTATCGCAATGTAATCAATTTGATCGACGATTCATTCATCTGGAGACGCCTTAAAGATAAAGAGATGATGGAAACCATGTACTGCATAAAGTGGTATTTCATTTCGCAGTAAAGTCCTTAGTCAAATCTGTCAATTGCTATTTGCGAATTCTCATCGATTATGGGAAACCATTCTGGAAAAAAGAGTCTCCGATCGCTATCTCCAAGTACCTATTATTGAAGCTTTCCGCTACGACAATGCTTATTCAAATGACGTACCGTTCCTCGAAATATAAAAAAATTATTATTATTCTAAGTTTATTTATATTATTTTTATTTATTTATCATCATCATCAAAGCTCATTGTATGGCTTTCTTAGACATATCAGATTTAACATTATAATTTGTTTTAACGCAAATAACAATTATAATCGTTTAAATAAAGTATTTTAACGCTTCAAACACCGATTTTAATTATTTCCCCAAATACCTTCCACCAACGTACTTTTTTCAAAACATTTCGAAGTAATTCACTTCCCAGCACTACCCTACCGACTACACTCCCATTCCACACCTAGATGTCGCTCGCACTTCCCCAATCAGCTGATAACAATCTGTCACTGTCACATTCACAGGTGTCACTTTTTTGAAGGCCAGCAAAGTATTTTTCCACAGTGAACGAAAATAAAAATAAATCTGTTCCATCATCGTCTGAATTAATTTTTATCCCAAAGTATTCAGTTTAAAACGGAATCTCCTCCAGTCGAATGCAATCAACAATGAAAGCGCGTACAGTAATTGTTCTTAAATCCGAATCGGATTCAACTGACAGCTACGCACAAATGCTGCGGGAGAACAACTTTAATGCGATCTTCGTTCCCACCTTGGGATTTGGCTTCAAGAAACTCGACGAGCTGCTGGTCAAACTACTCGATGCAGAGAAATACGCTGGTATTATTTTCACCTCACCGAGATGTATTGATGCGGTTCGCGAGGCGTTGCAGGATAGGGAAATGCCGAGTGCTTGGAAAATGTTGCATAATTACTCGGTTGGCGAGGTCACACACCATTTGGCAATGACAAACTTGGATCAGCTTTTCACCCGTGGCAAGGAGACGGGCAATGCCAGCAATCTGGCGGATTTTATTATTGAATCGTTTGATGGTGACAAGCAGAAGCCATTCCTGTTGCCTTGTGGTAACTTGCGCACTGATGCACTACTCTCGAAATTGGCAACAAGTGGATGTCTTGTCGATGCTATCGAGGTGTACGAAACCGTATGTCATCCGGAGTTGGGTGAGAATCTAAACAAAGCACTAAAAGAAGAGAATGTCGAGTTTATGGCGTTCTTCAGTCCGTCCGGGGTCAACTGCACCTACGAACACTTTACAAAGAACAACTTGAGTTTCGAAGGTAAGAAGTTGATTGCTATCGGTCCCAGCACCCGCAAGTGTATCGAAGAGAAGGGATTGACGGTATTTCGTACAGCCACCCGGCCCTCGGTGGAGTATCTCATCAAGGTGCTGGTGAATCCAGACGATTGCCGCCCAAAGCTAGAAGACTGCGAATAGATGAGGCAAACGTGTGCCAGCGTGCTCCCTCCCAGTGTCGTGTGAGTTTCAATTGGCATCTCAATTGGGCAGAAGACATACTAAACCAAAGACTGTGGGCCACAAGGTCTTATTCACTAAAATTTATTTATAACAAATTTATTTTTACAAAAGTAATACAAGGGTAACATAACATTATCACATAAATCCTTATCTATTTGGTTCTCCTGCGCGCATTTCCTTGTTAAGTTGGTCCTTTTTACACACACCTACACACACACATCCGTATATTGTGCTGCTGCTGCTGCTTACACAGAAGCGTCTGCTTGAGATTGCTCTGTTTGCCTATTCCTCCTGCAATGAGATGTGAAACGTGAAAGGGTGAATAGTGGTTTGTTTGTTGTTGCTTAGTAATTGCGTTTATATCTAGTTGTGCTAATGTATCTTTTGTTTGAATTGATTTGTTTCCACTTTAAGTTGGATGTTTGAATAAATATAAAATTTTTACAAAAAACCTTAAACAGAGAGAATTGTTTTTTTTTTTTATAAAAAATATTTTGAATGCCGGGCTTGATTTGTTATTTAGTTGCTTGGTTTAGTATTAAGAGCTTTTAGGTTGTAGATATATAGCACAGACATGGACACTAGACAAGAACACCAATTAATATGTAAGAGGGACATGGTCCATGGTGGGTACTGTGGAAGTCATGGACGTTTCCCCGTAAGGCGAGGATGTCAACCAGATGTTTGGTAGGTATTAAGGACCATTCTGTAGAAGACAACAGCTCTCGCTGAGAAACTACAACGTTGAGTCAGAGTATATCCATAAAAGCATGTACTAGTAATAATGTTCACTGCTGCTATGGTCGGATTAAACTTCATTTTCCACTGTCGTAGACCCATACAACACATTTTTTTCGGAAGCTGCTTATATCAATTGGAACAGTCAGCCTCAACTAGTGGTCTATTGTTCTGTCAAGAGATACGTTCTTGTACTCAAAAATCAGCGTTGAAAATTTGCAGTCTGTTCGGAGCTAAGACAAGACAGTAGAGAATATATTCTTTGTGTCATTGCCTTCGTTACAAGCGTCACAGAGTGAAGTAGCGCTTAAGCCTAACTGGCCAACTTGTGTTTGGTAAAAGCTAGGTCATCAGTGACTCCTATAATTCTTTTTTAAAGTGATAACAAGAATACCGCTGTCATACATATGTACGGGCTATTTAATTTTACCTAATATACTAGGGAGTTATGCTATCAATTGTTGTGACGAGCCCAGAAGTCCACGAAGGTTCTTACTTACTTAAGTGGCGCTTCATTCCGGAATGAACCTGTGCCTCAACCAACATGCCTCTCCAATTAGCCCACTCCTTAGCTAACTGCCTCCAGTGGCGCACTCCAAGTTGGTTGGTGTGCACACGCATTGCGTGCACCCACTTTAAACTAACCTATGTACCAATTACCTATCATCCATATATTCTTCTTTACGTACTTAAGTGGCACTACAGTCTGAAATGTAACCGAGCCTCAACCAACATACCTCTCCGATTAGCCTTACTGCCTTCATTTGCGCACTTGAAGGTGATTGAGGTTCGAGTCTTCTTTTGGGCGCCACTTAAGGCGCCATTTCCTCCACCGAAAAGAGAGACGTCTGGCGAATCGAAGACTGCGAGCTGGGGTGTTGGTATGGACACCATCACCCCAGCTCGCAGTCTTCGATTCGCCAGACGTCTCTCTTTTCGGTCTACATACCCTAGCCATCATAAACCTCCATTGTGGATTTTGTTTAACTTGGTCTATTGCTGTACGGCTCGAAGTTCGATGATTCGTTTCCATAGCCCGTCAACGCAAAATTCTTCGGAAAATCGTTGCGTTGACGGGCTATGGAAACGAATCATCGAACTTCAAGCCGTACAGCAATAGACCAATCAAAATGACTAAGAATTTCTTCTTCCGATTTTTATACGGTCCATGTTTCGGCGCCCTAGAAGAACTGAAATGAAGGCTTTACCTTGAACCACCCCCGCTGAAAAAAAGTACCATGTCATGAGATTGCCTTCATAACTAAAAGAAACGGCGGTTGGCAAGAGTATTCTTGGTTTTATTTCTGAAGAGATGTTTCCAGAGTTAATAGGGGAACCGAGGTAGAAAAAGTCCATTACTATCTTAAACCTGCCAATAGTCTCATGTCATGAGATTGGCTTCATAACTCAAAGAAACGGCGGTTGGCAAGAGAATTATTGGTTTTATTTCTGAAGAGATGTTTCCAGAGTTAATAGGGGAACCGAGGTAGAAAAAGTCCATTACTATCTTAAACCTGCCAATAGTGACGTTCTGCCCAATTCGTCGAAGTTGTGTGCTCTTTCGTGTTGACAGCATATACTTGGTCATACCCTCGTTTACTGTTAAACCCATTTATTCTTCACGATGTAAAAATAATAACAATCTCAACAAAGACCCCACTACCAGAACCTATGACTATGATTTATATCATTATCTACACCGATTTTTTTTTTCTTAGTCCTTAAATCCTATTTGTACTCTTCTACCCTATTCGTGAGAGGATGTTACGATTCCGAATTTTGGATCGTACCTGAATGGACTGATACTTGTCATACTTGCAAATTTCATATCTAGATAAACTCGGATGTGAATGCGTTATTTATCTTTAAGAAAATAATTTGTCTATCCCAAGATTTAAAGAAAAACATATGAGAAGGCTACAATCCGCTGTGCGGATCTTTTAATACCCTATCCCATCCCATCCTTAAAATTGATATCCCCAAAATATGGTCTTTATGGTCATAAAGTATTGAAAATGACGTTGTTACAATATATTGTTCCGAAGGATTATCAAATTCTTTTATGGTTCGACAAAAAACAACGTTTTACTTTGCATATGCCTTGGGGTAGGGCATACAAATGGTTTTTGTAGGAAAACGCCCCCAAAAAGTGGGCGTGGGTTAAAAATATACTCAAAATTTAAGGCCCAAAAATCGGTGACACACAGACGGACGGACGGACGGACGGACAGACAGACAGACATGGCTTAATCGACTCAGCTAGCGATTCTGAATCGATCCATATACTTTGAGGTATATGTATCGAAATTATTTCTCTATGTTACAAACTTAATGTCAAAACTAATATACCCCTATGGGAAAGGGTATAAAAAACGTATGAGGAGGCTAAAATCCGCTGTGCGGATCGTTTAATACCCTATCCCATCCCATCCTTAAATTAATTTTCCCAAGAATGTGGTCTTTATGGGCATAAAGTATTGTAAATGACGTCGTCACAACATAATGTTCAGAAGGTTTATCAAATTCTTTTATGGTTCGACAAAAAACAACGTTTTTCTATTGCATATGCCTAGGGGTAGGGCATACAAATGGTTTTTGTAAGAAAACGCCCCTTAATACTACCAATGATAGTGCATCAAAACTGTTTTCGAAAATTTTAATATTTGACCGGAAAACGTTTTTTATAAAAAAAAAACGCCCCCAAAAAGTGGGCGTGGCAAAAAACTTTATATTGACGAAATATAGATATTATGATTCTCTAAATATGATGCTCAGACACTTTTTTAAAATTCCTTACGGTTTGGCCAAAAAATACGTTTTCCTAAAAAGGGGGCGTGGCAGTGGGCGGATTTCAAAAAATTTTACACTTGTTCTGGTGGCACGGACGAGGATCCTATATACCAAATTTCATTATCCTAGCTCAAAAGTGATTGGCATAGTGAGTTGGTTCGCGTTATACTATGTAATCTCGAAAATTATGCAGCAACAATTAATAGAAACATTTTCTCCCTGATACGACAATTTCAATCTTTAGGTATATTCATTTTAAATCATTACACTAAATGGCCGTGTTTCATCTCAGTTTTGTCATGGTGTTTTCATTGGCCGTGTTCCGTGTTCTAGATCACTTTTTAAAAATATCGATTTCAAGTGAGATTTACACCTACATAAAAAAAAAAAAAACAAATTTTTGGCGCAACAGGCTCGTTAGTACCCAGGGCCTAGCTTTCTCACAACCATTCATGTGTGCGTGTGTACTTCTTGCACGATGGCGGGACCTTCTGTTTTATGCCGACTCCGAACGGCTAAGTTGAGATAAGCTATTCTTGACAATTGATACTACTCGGATGATTTGTCAGATCATCACGAGAGGAGGGCCAGTGAAAAATCATTTAGGTGTTGCAACGGCTGGGAATCGAACCCAGACCTCCTGCGCGGCAGTTCATCGCACTAACCATCGCGCCACTGAGCCCCCTTTACACCTACATGCACCAACATAAAAACATTTAACGCCTGACTTATGACAGTTTGAATTTGCATTTCATAGTTTGATTTGTGTTTTATTTAGAGTTTTTTTTTGAAGTAACATTAGTTTAATTAAAAAATGTAATCATCATTAAATAAATTGTTGGGGTATTCTTCCTTATCATCTACATCAAGCGGCAGATTCTTGCATTTCAACAAAACCAATTCCTCATTCATTGTTTACAACAATGTTACCATCTAAAATTTTCTCATTCATGTTTGTAAGTTCATTCTTCCACAGCAAAACTCCTCATATGGCAACAAGACCTGGAACGTCAATGGACTATGATATGAGAGTATGTATGCACCTGGAATCTACGAGTGTGCTACTCAAAAACTTGAATTTGTCCTCACGCGGTACAAGGCAGATATAACCGCAATCCAGGAGATACGATGTATAGGATCAGGTATAATGAAGAAAAAAATTGCGACATTTAATACAGCTACAACAAAAGATTGCTTGTATTAGGATGCGGATTGGTCGTGGGAAATCGCCTTAGGACAAAAGTCATTGACTTCAAGCCGTTAAGTGATCGCCTTTCTGTGATCCGCATCAAAGCTACGCTCCAAAACATAAGCCTAATATGTGCACACGCCCCCACCGACGAGACTGAAGATCCCATCAAGGAGGAGTTTTATGACCTCCTGGATGGATCCTACGGAGCCTGTCCGGAGTATGATGTAAAAGTTGTACTCGGAGATTTCAATGCTAGTGTCAGAAAGGAAAACATCTTTAGCGGTTTAGTTGGTAGGCACAGAATCCACGAAACGACAACATAGACAATGGCTACGGACTAATCGATTTTGCAGCAGCTCGTAATACGGTGATAAGTAGCACTAGGTTCCCAAGGCTAAGGATCCACACAGCAACCTGGCGCTCTTCAGAGTCGAACCGCCAACCAAATCGACCATATGCTAATCTATGTGAGGAACGCATCCAACTAAACTTAATTCAGAGCTCGACTGTTCAACGAGAAGAAGCTGCGAACTGCCTAGAAGAAGAAATTCGACGTTGGACGCCTTAGCTCACCTGGAGTAGCCAGAGCCTACAGTGAGCGCCTGAACGAACGCAGGCTCTTCGAGACAGCGAAGGAAACCTAGTCACCGAAGAGCAGGGAATAGTAGATGTGTTTAAGCAGCATTTCCAGCAGTTGCTTAATGGGCATCATGTAGAGAGAGTGATAGGACAAGAAGAGAACCCACGTCCAGTTAATGAAGAACTAGTTCCACCACCTAGTATAGAAGAAGTCGGCCTAGCTATAAAAAAGCTTAAGAACAACAAGGGCGCAGGTTCTGATGGCTTACCAGTGGAGCTTCTTAAATACGGTGGTGAGGTTTTGGTAGGGAGCATGCACCAAATCATCAACCAAGTATGGGTGGAAGATGAAGCGATCGTATGTCTTGCAAGAACTATCGAGGCATATCCCTGCTTAATGTCGTATACAAGATCTTATTCAACGTACTGTGTGAACGTCTAAAACCGTTCTGCAACACACTTATCGGCTCGTACCAGTGTGGCTTCCAGCCCGGCAGATCGACTATAGACCAAATTTTCACACTGAGGCAAATCCTGGAAAAGACCAACGAATTTCAAGTCGGAACTCACCACCAATTCATCGACTACAAAGCCGCGTATGATAGCATACATCATCAGGAGCTCTATATGGCGATTGCCGAATTCAGAATCCCGGCAAAACTGATTCAGCTATGTCGCGTGACGCTGGAAAACACGCGATCCAACATGCACCGGATTTCGGCAAGGAGACGCGCTATCATGTGACTTCTTCAATATCGTACTGGAGCAGATAGTGCACAGGGGTGTTAACACGGAAGACACTATTTTCAACAGGTCCGTCCAGCTGCTGGGCTGTGCGAACCATATTGACATCATCGGTCGCTCCCAACATGCCGTGATAAAAGCGTTCACGGAAGAAGAACAGGCGAAATCCGTTGGCCTTGAAGTAAATGAGGACAAGACTAGATACATGCTATCAACAAACAAACTAGCATCTGTCCACAGCTTAGGACAAAACGTCACCATTGATAGAAGCAATTTCGAGGTAGTTAAGAAGTTCACCTACCTCGGAGTTAACATAAACTCCAAGAATGACACCCTAGTGGAGATCCGTCGAAGAATTACCCTAGGAAACCGATTCTACTTCGGTTTGGCGAAACAACTGGGTTCAAAACTCCGAACTCCAAGGATGAAGCGTGTGCTCTACAAAAGCCCTTATCCTGCCAGTTCTGCTTTATGGTGCCGAGTGTTGGACGATAAGCAAGAAGGGAGAGCTGATACTGGGCTCCTTCGAAAGAAAAATACTTCGGCGGATTTTTGGTCCTGTGCACGAGGAGGGCGAATGGAGGAGAAGATACAACCGCGAACTCTATGAGCTCTACCAAAATGTGGATGTAGTCCAAAAAGCCAAAACAGGTCGACAACAATGGCTCGGCCAAATCGAGCGAATGGACAAAAATGCTCCAGCTAAGAGGATCTTCGAATCCCAGCCCCAAGGTTCGAGAAGGCAGGGAAGACCGAACCTCCGTTTCAAAGAACAAACCATCGCGGATGCCAGAGTTCTTGGTCTAGACAACTGGAAGCAGCGAGCCAGGGATCGTAGAGGATAGAAGGCTGCAGTGTCTCAGGCAGAGACTCTTCACGGGTCGGTAGCCCGATAAGTAAGTAAGTGGGACGAGTAAAAATCTGAAATCTGAGAGCAAAATCTGAAAATCCCAATCGAAAACGCTATAAGATATCTTGCTAAATCTTAAATCAGGAACACGGAAATTGATAAAAATAATCAATATTTTGTTTGATCTAGATCTGTGAAAAGACCGATTTTCACACCTTCTTGCACTATCACCAATACAATTGATAGAGACGTCAGCTCGACAAGAGTGATTTTCGTTTATTTTTATTTATTTATTTATTATTATTTCGGTTGTGAAAAAACATTCTTAATCATTAAAACTCTAGAATCAATCCGAAATCGTGTTCCATTGGTAACAAAAAAGATCAAATTTCAGATCAAAATGTAGATTTACCAATGGAAAACAAGACAAGATATCTTCGACAAAGCTCTGTTCTCATTGGTCCATCGACCACTTTAGTCATATGACATTGGAGGGGAAATGACAGACGAAACGAGGTAGAAATTTTGACATGAGCACTCAGATAAGAGTAAACTTCGACCTGTCATGTAAATGTTCTTGATTTCAGCAAAATTACACGATATTACAGGTTTATTTACTTTTCTGATAAAAAATAATTATTCTGAAAAGATAAACGTTAATAAAAATCAATAAATAGGGTAAGGGTTGGCGTTTGACATCTACATTAACATTCAGTAAGATTTTGCTTTCCACATTACCTCAGCTTATTTAACAGTTGTAATCTAAAATATGGAACACGGCCATTAATAGTTCCGAAAGAAGAATTGACAATGAAAGGTTTCAAAAGAATTCTATTAGTTCTAGATGCTTTCAAACCCTTTGTTCTTACCAATGAAAAAGTCCAATCCTCTTCTTTTCCAAACAATTCTTTTTCATCCAATAATTTTCATTTTCTTCATTTTAATGAAGTACTTCCTGACAACGGTAATCTGGCAGCCATATGATTTGTATGAGCTGCTCTGACATATTCGGACAACAGGTTGTCTAGGAATTTCAAGGGTTAGTCAGGCCCCTTG
This sequence comes from Rhingia campestris, assembly GCA_932526625.1. NCBI lineage: Eukaryota > Metazoa > Arthropoda > Insecta > Diptera > Syrphidae > Rhingia > Rhingia campestris. The sequence goes on along the minus strand of OW052185.1, from coordinate 36,198,094 downwards.
AACAGAGATGGTGGCGGATGAACCGAAAGGCCAACGGCAGCGCTCAATCCCATAGTGGATACTGATGGCCCCGTGTCCTAGGGGTATCTAATAAATTGGAACTGGCCCTCCAGGTTGGGGGTTGTGCTTTGGGCTAACTACCCACCCACAGAAAAAAAGCATGGTTACGAAGCAACCAATAGCCTCGGAAAGGACGGATTTTATTGTTGACGACCCTGCTAAACGAAAAAAGGACAACGACGTTCGTATCTGCACCTGGAATGTGAGAACATTAAACAGGAGAGGTGCAGGCGAACAACTAGCGGAAGCCCTAAACTGCTACAAAGCAGACATTACTGCCATCCAGGAAATACGATGGGATGGGCCGGGCAAAAAGAGGATGAAAAACTGTGACATATACTACGGACCGTGTTATAGTGAGCAGAAACAGCGACTATTCGGATGCGGATTTGTTATAAGTGCCAGACTTAGGCAAGAAGTCTTATGTTTCCAAGACATTAGCGAACGCATAGTAACAATCCGCATCAAGGCCAAATTCGCCAACATAAGCCTTATATGCGCTCACGCTCCGACGGAAGAAAAAGATGATATAGCTAAGGATTGCTTCTACGAGCTCCTCGACAAAACCTATGAGCGACTACCGAAGTACGATGTTAAAATCGTGCTGGGAGATTTTAACGCAAAGGTAGGAAGAGAAGACATCTTTAGAAGTATTGTCGGAAAACATAGCCTACACGACAACACGTCTGGTAACGGACTTAGGCTAATTGATTTCGCTACGGAACGAAATGCCACTATAGCCAGAACACGGTTTCCTCACCTCGATATCCATAAGGGGACATGGCGGTCCCCAGATCACCGAACGGTCAACCAAATTGATCACATTGCGATAGATAAGAGGCACGCATCCAGTATTTTGGATGTCCGAACATTCCGAGGAGCTAACATCGACTCGGATCACTACCTTGTAGCAGCCAAGGTAAGAATGCGGATATCCACCACGCCACAACAATCCAAAAATACTGTGAAAAAATTTAATGTCGGAAGACTGCAATCGCAAGAGACCGCCAAGACCTTCGCACAACGCGTATCCCTTAACCTCTCGATTAACACCATACCACCAGCATCGAATGTCGAAGAGCAATGGCAACGATGCCAACAGGCCATTAGATCAGCCGCAACTGATGTGCTAGGTTTCTCGCGCCCACCAGCAAGAAACCCCTGGTTTGATGAGGAATGCCGACAGATGCTCGCAGCCAAGAACGAGGCCTACAAGGCTAAGCTGCAGGTGAAGACGAGAGCTGCCAATGAGCTCTATAGGCAAAGAAGAAGGGAAGAACATCGGCTTTTCAGCAAGAAGAAAAAAGAGCAAGAAAAGCGCGCGATCGAGGATATAGAGAGGTGCCACTCCAGGAACGATGTTCGCAAGTTTTACCAAAGTGTAAAACGTCAAAGCCAAGGATACAAGGCTCGAACAGAATCCTGTCGAGATGAACAAGGAAATATTGTAGTTGAGACACAGTCGATTCTGAGGATATGGAAGAACCACTTCTGCAGACTGTTAAACGGCGATGACGAACAACATTCCGCTGTCAGGCAGAACGAACCATTCAATATTGGCAACGGCAGCGAAAACTGCCAACCACCCGACCTGAGTGAAGTGAGGATAGCAATATCTAAACTCAAGCTTAATAAGGCTGCCGGAAATGACGGCCTTCCCGCTGAGCTCTATAAGGCCGGCGGAGATGACTTGGTAAGTAACATCCACCAACTCATAAGCCAAATCTGGTCGGATGAAAATATGCCTGAAGAATGGAACCTCAGCATCGTTTGCCCGATCCACAAAAAAGGAGACCCTCTGAACTGCGCCAACTACAGAGGCATAAGTCTCCTCAACATCGCCTACAAGATCCTATCTGCCGTAATATGTGAACGCCTGAAACCGTTTACCAACAACCTGATTGGCCCTTATCAGTGTGGTTTTAGGCCAGGAAAGTCCACAACCGATCAAATTTTCACACTTCGGCAGATCCTGGAAAAAACTCAAGAAGTCCAAATCGATACCCACCACCTATTCATCGATTTCAAAGCCGCATATGACAGCATTTATAGAGACGAACTGTACAGAGCCATGTCTAGTTTTGGTATACCGCCCAAACTCGTCCGTTTGTGTAGGATGACGATGGAGAATTCTCGCTGCTCCATCAGGGTCGGAAACGACCTCACCGACACATTCGATACCAAAAAAGGATTTAGGCAAGGCGATGCGCTGTCATGTGACTTCTTTAATCTGATTCTTGAGAGAATTGTGCAAAACTCCAAAGCCAACACCAGAGGCACAATTTTCCAAAAGTCGGTGCAACTACTAGCATACGCTGACGATATTGACATCATTGGTAGGACTCAACGTGATGTCATAGCCACGTTTGCTAGTATAGAGAAGGAAGCGGCGAAAATGGGTTTAGCAGTAAATGAGGGTAAGACTAAGTATATGCTGTCAACACGAAAGGACACACAACATCGACGAATTGGACAGAACGTCACCATTGACAGATATAACTTTGAGGTAGTACGGGACTTTGTCTACCTCGGCTCCGCTATTAACTCTGACAACAACATCTCGTCAGAAATTAAACGAAGAATTACTCTTGCCAACCGCTGTTTCTTCGGGCTAAGAAGGCAATTTAGTAGTAAAGCCCTCACTCGAACTACTAAGGAGATCCTATATAAGACCCTGATCATCCCAGTCCTGCTCTACGGCGCTGAAGCATGGACCGTATCAAAAGCGGATGAAGAAATCCTTGGTAGATTCGAGAGGAAAATTCTTCGAAAAATCTTCGGTCCCGTTTGCGTTGACGGGCTATGGAGACGAAGATTCAACCAAGAACTATACGAGCTGTACAGCGACATGCCCCTGGTAAAAAAACTCCGCATTGGACGTTTAAGATGGCTAGGACATGTAGAACGAATGGACACCAATACTCCGGCTCGCAGAGTCTTCGATTCCCAGCCAGACGTCGGACGCAGTAGAGGAAGACCTCGCCTTAAGTGGCGCGCACAAGTGGAAACCGACCTCAACCAACTTGGAGTGCGCAACTGGAGGCAGTTAGCTAAGGACCGGGCTAATTGGAGAGGCATGTTGGTTGAGGCCCAGGTTCATTCCGGACTGTAGCGCCACTTAAGTAAGTAAGTATATGATTTGTATGAAGGTAAATTCGTTGTATATTTGCAACTATCCTAACTACTCCTAAACTATTTCTTGTTCTAATAGGTCTGTTCCCGTACAAAATAATATTGACTGTTTCTTACTGACTTGCACTGATTTTTACTTATTACCGTTCCTGTACGCAAAAATAAGTAAAAGAGACAGCTCACGAGAGAGCAAAAAAATACCCCTCCATAAAAATCTGTAAAAAAAATTTACAAATTTCTGTTGGTAAAAATCAGTAAACTGTCAGTTAGTCTTAGTATCTATAAGTTACAACTCGCTTGTTTTGACAGGTGATTTATGTCATTTGTTCTTTAAAAGGCATACAAAATATATAATTTTACTGATTTTTACTTAAACGCGCTCCCGTACTTTTTGTTAATTTTGTCCCTTTCTGAGATAATTTACCCCTACTCCAAGAAATTTGAAAATTTACTAATTTTTACTGAAAAAGTACGGGAACAGACCTAATATTTATGTACGGAAACGGCAATAAGTAAGAATCAGTGAAAATAAAATTGTACAAAAACACCTCAAATAAAAGACATAAAATTTACGTACTCCTTAGTAATTTGAAAACGACACCCCTGATGATAACACCTAATTCATTCCAAAATTATTGTAGCCTATAACAATTTGGCAATGAACCAAACTAAAGGTCAGTTCATAAACAAACAAGAAAATATTAATAAATAATCTCTGAAAAACCCGTGATAAGAATATATTTAGTACCTACTGCCAACCACATGGTCACTAATTATAAAAATGCAATATATCAATAGAATTTTCATAAAACAAGTATTGCGTGCTATCGATTTTAATATCAGTTGGGAAAATACCTTAAGCGGAACGTTTGACCGCTAGTTCATTATTCACACATCGAAAACAAAATGACGTTTGTTGTAGTGAACAGACAATAGATTTTTAAATGATGATGATGAAATTACTTTTTATTTCCACCAAAGAGCAGACAAACATTTTCAATCCTCAATGGATATTCATCTCTTTCTACTTTTTTTTAAAATGCCATATTGTCATGTTAAACATATTGACATATGACTCTGGGCTAATTTGGTAATTCGAAAATGGCCAGAGCTGTCAAAAGACAAGCTTCCTTTGAAGCTTATAATAATGATGAATTTCATTCATGATACATACATGATACGTTCTTCAACATCTAACTAATACACATTTTCACTTTGGGATGTATTCTTCAATAATAACGAAACTGTCACCAAAGAATATTCGGTTTTTACTTGAGATAAATAATCATAACTTGCTAATTATCCTTTAAAATATAATAAAATTATTTACCGATATGATAATTTGCACCTGACATAAGGAGGTTGTCAAAAAGAAAGAAGATAACAACAACAAATACTTTGAAATTTTGACAGCTTTATGATGGGATTCATATTATTCAAAGACCATGGTCTTAATTGATTCTTTTAATGCTCCTGCCAACGTCAAGTTCCATAGTTTGACTCTATTTCATCCATGATGTTCTTGGGTTGAGCTACATACTTAACGCAATATCAGCAATTTTATCGAATCAGCGTACCAGTCAAACCCGAAGACAACTTGAGTTGTGCGATCTCTGTCAGCAGCATTCAAAATAGAAGAGGCGCCATTTTATATTGGTTAATTACTATTTATGGTGTTTCAAACTCAGTTGCGCTTTAAGCAATCACCAACTGCTAGTGCCATCGATTATCTCGTCAATCCTTGCACTTGTCTATGTCATAACAGAGTGATAGCGATAACTCAACGATAGCAATTGAGTTGAAGGCTCAAACCATTACCCAAATATACAACTCATTTATTGCTGAATGCCGATGTGACTTCCTGCCACTCATGCTTGTCGATTGCAGTTTATCAGAAATGTTGTGCTCACTTCAATATTATCTACTTGCCACATAATATTATCTTCATCTCTGACTTATCCGCTGAATTGTGTTTCGTTTGACAATAGGAAGACAATCTTTGACAAGACATGTCAATTAGGCTTTCATTGTAATATAAATGGATCCATATTAGGCGACGTTACTAATTGCCAATTGATATAACGCTGCAGACTTGAGACTTAAGTAAAACATAGGGTAATCCCTTAATCACTCATATCATTTAATTCTGTTTTATAATCGACGGTGCGGATTCGAAAATGTAAACATTGCCGCTTTAAATGGTCCCAGCTAAGTTCGTTTGACAGATAAGATATGAAATTTCAGTAGCAGAAGTCAACACAACTGTTTACACTACCATTTTGCGGGGGCAAGTTTATGTGATTATAATGTTTATAGCACCTCCTTTGGTGGGTATTACGTTTTTATAGCAAAATACAAACGAGTAGGTTCGTTTTTAGGATTGTTGTTTATCTATAAAATAAAATGATTGTTTGCTAATTGAGAGTCTCATTTAGTTTAATGGTGTGTGTACGATTACACTGTTTTAAAGTGCATTGAACTATTTATGGATGGGTGGCATATGTCCGATTACACTCAGTAATCCTGACCTAGTAGTCTAACCAAGTAGTAAACTTCGTCATATACATAGTGCTAGTCAAGGTTTTGAGTATGCCCAATAAAGCATTGCTAATTATTCCTTTGAATTGTATACCCATATCTTTTAATGATACATCTTAATTTCTCATTTGTATGCACTCCGCAATTACTCCCATATACGATGACAGTTTATCAACATGTGAACATTGAATTCGTGACCACTTCGACGTCAGTGCAACCAATCAATCAGTAGCCATTCCGCGTATTTACATATTTTGGCATGACAAACGTTAGTTTGCATACCGTGTAAAACAATGGAACAAATGTCAATGTGACACAACAACATTAGCTTGTAATAATTTACCTATTAACTCACATTCTCGTCGATGGTCTCTCATCTGGTATGTATCCTTCATTGATAGCTGGAAGAAATAGAAAAAATAAATATTTAAATTTGATTTGAAATATGTTTTTATGTAAAATATAAATATGAGGTTTGTTTGCATTAGACCTTTTTTTATTTATGAGTAAAATAAGTTGGACAATCAATATAGAGGAAATAATTATAGTCGGAAACAAAAGGCATGGCATTAGGCGAAATGACTATTTTTCTACACCAAGGGTATTCATGCAACGTCGTAATTTTATTGCGTGCGAAAGATTTACGACGACGTTTCATGAACGACCCTTAAACTGCACCACTAAATAATTCTGTAACCCACTGAATTTAGTAATTTATTTATTGATAGAATTTTGTTCCTATTGTTCTCTCTCCGTTCTCGATAATTTTTTCAGTTCAGTTTGACTGATTAAATGTCAAAAGAGCATTTCAAAAGTTTACAACGTTTACCATCTCAGTTTGCGCACCCAATTCCTGTGACAAAATTCCGATATTGTTGGAACTTGGAAAAGATTTCCCGTACAAATTTTGACAGTTCGTTTATCACGTCGTAATTTTATCACGTTTACAACGTTTACGACGACTTTTCCACGTTGCAATAATACCCCTACTAATTAGTGTCATGAAACAAGGATTACAAATTATAATGTTAATGCACACACGGAGTAACACATTTTTAAACCAAACACACTTTTCACGGACGACAGATAAACTCAGATAGGGGGCTATTTATTCCAGCAATGGAAACAATTTCTACCGTAGCTGCGGCCATAGAGGATACTCCACTTTTCACAAGAAATTGTCTGCTCAAATGGATATTAGCAGGCAGACATTGCGACAATCCTACAATGTTAAGATTACTAGCAAATTAAACACCACAGACCTTCCGACCCAATTGGAATTTTTCCAGGAGCTGTTCCAAATGGTAAAATGGTAAATGATGCCAACTTCGACTTAAATGGCAATGTCAATAAGCAAAATTGGTGAATTCGGAGTGTGTCGAACCCATAAATTAGTTATCAGACTAAACTTCTTTCAGTTCGGTTCAGTGTGGTGTGCAGTTTCTTCAAGCTAAATTGTCAGGCCATAATTTTTTGACGAAAACAGGCGCACTTTAACGGTCACTGGTCACAGCTATATAAAAATATTGAGACATTTTTTTCTGGATTCACGCCAGAAGAGAATTTCTTTGAAAGCGTTTTGGTTTCAGCAAGATGGAGCAAGTTCTCATATTACCGGGCCTGTTAATGCAGCATTACAACAAAATTTTCCAAATAAAATATCCAGAAACATTTTTCTTAACATTTCTTCAAGAGTTGACAGCGTATACCTCTTTACAGGAGTGAAGACGTCAAAATCAATTCAGAATGGTCAGGATTCTATTAAACATACCATAACTTATTAATGTCCCATTTCTTGCTTTTCGAAATTGCCATTCAAAATCGGCGTTAAATTTGTCTTTATTTGTGAAAACGAATATTACACATCTAATAGCAATCAAACATCAAATAATATTAAACGGGTCGATAGAAGTTTCTCATTTTTTCATCAAGTTTTACTTAGAATATCTACTTTCTAATCATAATAATCTAAAATCTCAGTCTTTTCTAGTTTATTATTTATTAAAAAATTTCCTCAGAATCCTTTTATACGTTCTTTAAATTCATATGCACATACGGCAAACCAACACTAAACTTTTTATTTGTGTTGACGCTTACGTGTGTACGACGTATTCACTTAATAGGTCTGTTCCCGTACAAAATAATATTTTCTGATTCTTACTGATTTTTACTGATTTTTACTTATTTTTACTTATTGCCGTTCCCGTACGCAGAAATAAGTAAAAGAGACAGCTCACGAGAGAGCAAAAACCACCCCTCCATAAAAATCAGTAAAAAAATTTACTGCAGAAATTTCTGTTGGTAAAAATCAGTAAACTGTCAGTTGGTATCTAAAAGTGCCAACTCGCTTGTTTTGACAGTTGATTTATGTCATTCGTTCTTTAAAAGGCATACAAAATATATAATTTTACTGTTTTTTACTTAAACGTGTTCCCGTACTTTTTGGTAATTTTGTCTCTTTCTGAGATAATATCTCCAAGATATTTGAGAATTTACTAATTTTTACTGAAAAAGTACGGGAACAGACCTAAATGACTTTGTTTTACAATTGCTCTTAAGTGAAATAATAAAAATTAATTACTAATTATTGATAAGGGTTGATAGATAATTCAATTACAGTCCATTTGGAGCTATTCTCACTTGAAATTTATCTATACTAGATGATGACGGGCTCAGAGGAGCGATGGTTAGTGCGATGAACTGCAGCGCAGAAGGTCTGGGTTTGATTCCCAGCTGTAGCAACACCTAAATGATTTTTTACTGATGGTGGTGATTTGAAAAATCATCCGAGTAGTATCGATTGTCAAGAAAGGCCAATTTCAACTTAGCCGTTCGGAGTCGGCATAAAACAGGAGGTCCCGCCATCATACAAGAAGTAAACACGCATACATGAATAGTTATGAGAAAGCTCGGCCCTGGGGTACTAACGAGCCTGTTGCGCCAAAAAATTTAATTTTATTTGTAGATGTTAATATATCTTTTGTCAGTTATGATTTCGCGACTTAACCAGTTTTATCAAATTCTAATAGTGAGTCGCACTAATCTATATAAATGATCATAACTATATTTGTGGTACGTCTTTAACCCTATTGAAGTTTGTTGAATAAATAAAAATTCAACCTGTAGACGTGATAAAACAAATAGTTTCCCAGATACGCGCCATGTATGAAGAAAATTCGAATTTACGCAAACAGACCCACATTATAAAAGTATAAAAACTTACTTTCAAAATTATTCTGTCGAATGCGTCCTACATCCATTCCATATTCCGGCTGAGGTGCCGGTCCATTGGAGCCCATTTGACTTACGGGATAAAGTTCAGGAATAACCTGATCTGGTGATGGATATATCGTTATGTCATCAGCGCCACTGCCATTATTCTCTTCTTTATTCTTAATCGCTACGGTGTCATCTGCAATCCAGCGATCACGGAATGCTGGTGATCTAAAGATTGCCACCAAAATCAAGAACACCAACACACACGTTCCAATGGCAATGCCCACCCACATGAGAATCCTCGTACGGGTATCTGGTAGTTCGTATTCCGTTATACCATTTCGTTCGAATGTCAACCGACCGAATTTTTCCCACATCTCCTCCAACTGGGTATCATTCAAACCTGCTGGCTCTCGAGGTGTTCGATCTTCCAGATAGGGATCGATTGTACCAGTTTTCCTCGTATCATTATACAGTGTAATAGCAAACTCCACTTCCACACAATCCTCAGAATCTGGCCAACTACCAAAGCACTCCGCCACGCGGGTAAGTGTCACATTTTCTGGCATGGCCTGTTCGAGGGTCAAATTCGTTGAGTTGAGGTAGTCATTGGTGGCGGCAGCGAAGAGCTGCTTTAGCTTGTACCATGTTATTTCATTTTGATCATTCTTCGTGATGACTAATAGTTTACTGAAAGTCTCAAGTTCCTCAAAAGGTATGGTAATGTCGGGTACTTGTGTACTCGGAAGTGGTATTTCTCCAAAAGGTGCGTAACTTATGGAAAATCCTTTGTAGGTATGCCCTTCGATTGTTCTAGCTTCAAAGACAAGATTTGCCTTGGTATAACCCAGTGACCGTATGTTTAGTGGTTCTTTTAACTTTCCTGTGAGAATAATCGGACGACTTTCACTCCCGTCAGCGTTAAGAGGTGTCAGTGATATATAGTCCGATGTGGGATCAATATCTAGATCGTTGATAATAATGTTCATACCAGTGGCATTCATTACTGATAAACTGAAACGAAATAAGTAAAAACAAATGTTTGTAAAAATTATTTTCTAAAATGAAAAAAAAAAAATGTAAAAGCATAAACTACAATTATTGTGCGAACGTAGTTATTCTCTTGACTCACTAAGTAAATATCCTACAAGTAGATATTTTATCATAATTATACTTTCTTATCAAGGTGGTAGCTACTTAAAAAGTACATTTAACTCATTATAATACTAGACAGGAGATAGTGTAAAATGACAGTTCCTAACGTACTTTCACAAATGCTAACAACGAAAACGTAAACATTTTAGAAGCACACATGCTCCTTATCCTTCTTTAAAGCAATCATTTAGTTTTATACCCAATCAGTCTAAACTTTACATATAACAGCGATTAAAATCCATTTGTCTAGTGTAAACATACCATAACATCCCTTCATTGTTGGTTGTCATTTACTTTTTCTGCTATTATGTCGTGCGCTAAAGTATAAACAGTATCTTATCAGCAACATTAATGCCACAATAAACTTCAACAAAGAGAAGTGATGGCTTGCGGTAGATACAGTATTCGCAAACAAATCAAACGGGTCTAATTTATATGAAAGCCTTCGTTTTGCGGAATCATTTTAGCTTTCGTCAATTTATCTCAAATTGGTAGTAAATTAATCTTAATGCTACTTAAATACTGTACTGAGCAGTAGAAAGGTCACTATCATTTGTATAATCTAATCCTGAAATATTTTAAATCATGAGCTGTCATAACAATGATTGTACACATCAGAGGTGCTATATTTAAATAAAATAAAAGAGTTTAAAATATCGCTATCTCGTGATTATAAGGCTTTGAGGTTGATATTCATATTCACTTTTTGCCAAATGCAACGTTGACTATCTGACAGCAAGTAAGACTTGAAAAGTTTTCGTAAATTGAGCTTGGCAACACTGGCGAATATGGTCTAATAAAATTTAAGCATGCAATAAACTTTAAAAATAGCTTGGATATGTTAGGTAGTTCGATTGCATGAAAATACATGGAATGATCTCCTACCCTCAGCCATCATGTGACGAGGCGACCACTTGGTGCTAATGATTGACAGTCAACCTCTTTTTAAAGCTTGGGGGGGGGAATTAAATGATAATTAGAATTTTTTTCCTTTCCCTTTCAGATGTAACCGAAATAATCTCGTTGGAGTCCTGTTAAGCAGAACAAAATAAACAACATATGTACCTGCCAAACATATTCTGACAGCAGGTCTTCTAAAATGGTCTTCTGATGGTTGGGTGCTGTAGAACGAGGGTAGACTCTGATTGGCGTTAACTTGGCAATGCCCAGTGTTGCAACTCTGACTACACATCAAATGTGCTTATCTTTACCTCCAAGTGGTAACCATCGGGTACTGGTCTCATTCAACCGGATTTGACTTGCTAAACGATAAGTGCGAGTGTTGATAACACGACGAAAAACAGCAACACTATAAACACCCTGGTGAGAATGGCACGGAAGAATACCCGGCCTGCTATCCCAGGCGAACCTAGATGAGCTGCTCTGACATATTCGGACAACAGGTTGTCTAGGAATTTCAAGGGTTAGTCAGGCCCCTTGAACAGAGATGGTGGCGGATGAACCGAAAGGCCAACGGCAGCGCTCAATCCCGTAGTGGATACTGATGGCCCCGTGTCCTAGGGGTATCTAATAAATTGGAACTGGCCCTCCAGGTTGGGGGTTGTGCTTTGGGTTAACTACCCACCAACAGAAAAAAAACATGGTTACGAAGCAACCAATAGCCTCGGAAAGGACGGATTTTATTGTTGACGACCCTGCTAAACGAAAAAAGGACAACGACGTTCGTATCTGCACCTGGAATGTGAGAACATTAAACAGGAGAGGTGCAGGCGAACAACTAGCGGAAGCCCTAAACTGCTACAAAGCAGACATTACTGCCATCCAGGAAATACGATGGGATGGGCCGGGCAAAAAGAGGATGAAAAACTGTGACATATACTACGGACCGTGTTAGAGAGAGCAGAAACAGCGACTATTTGGATGCGGATTTGTTATAAGTGCCAGACTTAGGCAAGAAGTCTTATGTTTCCAAGACATTAGCGAACGCATAGTAACAATCCGCATCAAGGCCAAATTCGCCAACATAAGCCTTATATGCGCTCACGCTCCGACGGAAGAAAAAGATGATATAGCTAAGGATTGCTTCTACGAGCTCCTCGACAAAACCTATGAGCGACTACCGAAGTACGGATCACTACCTTGTAGCAGCCAAGGTAAGAATGCGGATATCTACCACGCCACAACAATCCAGAAATACTGTGAAAAAATTTAATGTCGGAAGACTGCAATCGCAAGAGACCGCCAAGACCTTCGCACAACGCGTATCCCTTAACCTCTCGAATAACACCATACCCCCAGCATCGAATGTCGAAGAGCAATGGCAACGATGCCAACAGGCCATTAGATCAGCCGCAACTGATGTGCTAGGTTTCTCGCGCCCACCAGCAAGAAACCCCTGGTTTGATGAGGAATGCCGACAGATGCTCGCAGCCAACAAGGCTAAGCTGCAGGTGAAGACGAGAGCTGCCATTGAGCTCTATAGGCAAAGAAGAAGGGAAGAACATCGGCTTTTCAGCAAGAAGAAAAAAGAGCAAGAAAAGCGCGCGATCGAGGATATAGAGACATGCCACTCCAGGAACGATGTTCGCAAGTTTTACCAAAGTGTAAAACGTCAAAGCCAAGGATACAAGGCTCGAACAGAATCCTGTCGAGATGAACAAGGAAATATTATAGTTGAGACACAGTCGATGCGGAGGATATGGAAGAACCACTTCTGCAGACTGTTAAACGGCGATGATGAACAACATTCCGCTGTCAGGCAGAACGAACCATTCAATATTGGCAACGACAGCGAAAACTGCCAACCACCCGACCTGAGTGAAGTGAGGATAGCAATATCTAAACTGAAGCTTAATAAGTCTGCCGGAAATGACGGCCTTCCCGCTGAGCTCTATAAGGCCGGCGGAGATGACTTGGTAAGTAACATCCACCAACTCATAAGCCAAATCTGGTCGGATGAAAATATGCCTGAAGAATGGAACCTCAGCATCGTTTGCCCGATCCACAAAAAAGGAGACCCTCTGAACTGCGCCAACTACAGAGGCATGAGTCTTCTCAACATCGCCTACAAGATCCTATCTGCCGTAATATGTGAACGCCTGAAACCGTTTACCAATAACCTGATTGGCCCTTATCAGTGTGGTTTTAGGCCAGGAAAGTCCACAACCGATCAAATTTTCACACTTCGGCAGATCCTGGAAAAAACTCAAGAAGTCCAAATCGATACCCACCACCTATTCATCGATTTCAAAGCCGCATATGACAGCATTTATAGAGACGACCTGTACAGAGCCATGTCTAGTTTTGGTATACCGCCCAAACTCGTCCGTTTGTGTAGGATGACGATGGAGAATTCTCGCTGCTCCATCAGGGTCGGAAACGACCTCACCGACACATTCGATACCAAAAAAGGATTTAGGCATGCGCTGTCATGTGACTTCTTTAATCTGATTCTTGAAAGAATTGTGCAAAACTCCAAAGCAAACACCAGAGGCACAATTTTCCAAAAGTCGGTGCAACTACTAGCATACGCTGACGATATTGACATCATTGGTAGGACTCAACCTGATGTCATAGCCACGTTTGCTAGTATAGAGAAGGAAGCGGCAAAATGGGTTTAGCAGTAAATGAGGGTAAGACTAAGTATATGCTGTCATCACGAAAGGACTCACAACATCGACGAATTGGACAGAACGTCACCATTGACAGATATAACTTTGAGGTAGTACGGGACTTTGTCTACCTCTGCTCCGCTATTAACTCTGACAACAACATCTCGTCAGATATTAAACGAAGAATTACTCTTGCCAACCGCTGTTTCTTGGGGCTAAGAAGGCAATTTAGTAGTAAAGCCCTCACTCGAACTACTAAGGAGATCCTATATAAGACCCTGATCATCCCAGTCCTGCTCTACGGCGCTGAAGCATGGACCGTATCAAAAGCGGATGAAGAAATCTTTGGTAGATTCGAGAGGAAAATTCTTCGAAAAATCTTCGGTCCCGTTTGCGTTGACGGGCTATGGAGACGAAGATTCAACCAAGAACTATACGAGCTGTACAGCGACATGCCCCTGGTCAAAAAACTCCGCATTGGACGTTTAAGGTGGCTAGGACATGTAGAACGAATGGACACCAATACTCCGGCTCGCAGAGTCTTCGATTCCCAGCCAGACGTCGGACGCAGTAGAGGAAGACCTCGCCTTAAGTGGCGCGCACAAGTGGAAACCGACCTCAACCAACTTGGAGTGCGCAACTGGAGGCAGTTAGCTAAGGACCGGGCTAATTGGAGAGGCATGTTGGTTGAGGCCCAGGTTCATTCCGGACTGTAGCGCCACTTAAGTAAGTAAGTAAGGTCTTCTAAAAAATCCAAAAGTTAGTTAGGCAGCTTAAACAAAGAAGGTGGTTGATAAGCCGAAGGGCTAAATGCTGCTTTTAATCACGAAGTTTATATTGACGACCCCTCATGTCTTAGGGATAAAATTATCTCCAGGGAAAGAAGCACAAACCAGCAATGTGATGCACGCGCGAACATAATTCGTGCATGTTCAGTAATAATGGTGCTAACCCAATAAATTAAATGGGAGCGGAACAACAAGGGACCGGTTGTAAGAAAGCAGACATTACTAATATACAGAAAATACTATGGGCTGGGTCAGGTTAAAGGAGGATGAACAACTGTGCAATTCACTTCGATCCGTTCTAGATTCAACCAAACCATGAGACCTCCCAGGTCATTGAAGGCTATGACTCAATCTGTAGATTAATACCATACAACTAACATCAAATGTCTAAGGCCAATAGGGACTTTGTCAACAAACAGCAAAATCGGACCTAACTGATGTCCTTAATTTTTACAGCCCACCAGCAAGACCAACGGATTCTTACAGCCAAGATAGAGGAAAATATAAATATAAAATATAACACCCAGTGCGTAGCACAGTTGTTGGCAAAGTATACACTCTTTGAAGAATCTTTGCAGTTACTGGAATATGCATACGATATTGGTCACTCCAATCGAACCTTTTTAGAGGCATTTACTGGAATTCTTGAACAGTCGAAACGCTATAGTCTCGTAATTAACGGGGACAAGATAGAAAAAAATGTTCGAAGAATGTGGTCCGTATGGCGAACTAACTATTTAATATTGACAACAGCGAAAACCACAACCATCTATTCGACCTAAATGCTAGGAAAATTTGGTAGGACAGATTTTCGTTTGAATGGAACCTCAACATCTGCTGCCATATCGACAAAAAAGAGGACTTTCTCACATGTGCCAAATACAGAGACATACGTCTTTTATAATTTGTGAACTCCTGAAATAGTTCACCAACATCCTGGCTGCTATAAGTATGGTTAGGTCAGGAATGCCACGAGTTATCAAATCATCACACTTCAGCAGATCCTTGGAAAAAAAAAAAACAAAAAGTCCAAGTCGATGCCATCACATAATTAATGAAAGCCTCATATGCCAGTATAAAACCCAAAGGCATTCGTCTGTGAAGGGTAACGATGTAGAATTATCGCTGCTCCATCAAGGTCGCACCGAATCACTGGGTATTAAAAAGGATTTATTCAAACTGATAACTTCTCGACGTACCTTCTTTATGGTCATTCTTGAAGGATTGTCAAAACTCCCAATCAACATTAGGGGCACAATCTTTCAGAAATATGTGCCGACATCTTAGATCAGAGCAAACCTGATGCCTTACTGTAGAAAGCGGCTAAAGTTGGTTAAGCATAAGCAGCAAATGGAAGACCAAGTATATGCTACCAACAAAAAGGAATAAACACCATCGACGAGTTGGACAGAACGTGATAGTCGAGAGTTACAGCTTTCAGGTAGCAAGGGAATTTGTTTAACTGACCTTCGCTTATAACTCTGAGAACTACATCTCATCAGAAATCAACAGACGAAATGGTTGTTCCAGCCAAGAAGGCCTGCCTGCTCGATACAACCGTATCGAAAGCGGATGAAGAAATCCGTGGGCGTTATGAGAGAAAAATTCTTCGGAAAATCTTAGTTTCGTTTTCGTTGACGGGCTACGTACTACTACCAAGTAATTTACGAGCCGTACACCAACATAGACCTAGTCAAAAAAAAACTCCGCATTGATCGTTTATGATGGCTAGGACATGTAGATAGAGTGGACATCAATGCTCCGGCATTCTCAGTTAAAAGTTAGACGAACGTAGTAGAGGAAGACCCACAGGTAAGTCAATTAGTGAATGATCAGTCTAATTAAAGAGGCATGTTGGTTGCGGCCCAGGATCAAAGTAAGTAAGCCAATATCTATATTGTAAATAATCCAATTAGACATTGGAACCTTACAAGTCTGTTTCGCCAGGTACTTGTACTTTTTGACACGTTCAAGAACCAATCTCAAAGTAAAAGAAAAATGGACCACCACAAGCTCAGTTGATATTGGCATGGGTCCGATTAACCCCGAATCCATTATCAATCAATATACCCATCTAATCCCCAAAGACATTTGCAGACCAAAAACTCTCTTGGACTACAGAATTCTTGAAGCCACCTACGTACCAGTAGAGATCCATAAAAGTGGTCCGGCTCATATATCTCGCTGATTAAAAAAGAAGAAAACTACTCATGATGAATGAAGAAAATAAACAAAAAAAAATATTTTTAAATTGACCACATCCGCCATAGGCTATCACTGTCCACTTATTTTGACAATTTTTGTATAAACATAATATATTTTATTTTTGAAACATCAATCATAACAACTTGACCTTCTAATTCATTTATAATTTAAGAAAAAATAAATAACAAAAAAAAACTCTTTATGTAGAAAGGAATAAAATACATAATTCTGAATTTCTTAAGCAGAATTTTTGTACACATTTTTCTATCGGATGTTTTATGAAATATCTATTTCTAGATATCACCAACATCAATGATCTGCCGCGGTATACGTTCGCAAATGGTTTTTTTTAAATGCCACAATATCGTACAAGGTCAAATGTAAAACGAAACATAAATCTATATTAATTTCGGTATTCAAAGAGATTAGCATTCATTTGTTCCACTTATAAGTCTATTAAAAGGTGTACCCCACGTTGGGCGCCAATCGTTACATGTTTACGATTTTTAAAATAGAAATTAAATACTTCAACCTGATTTATCGATTTGCAAGTCATCTAGGTGGCAATCAAAAATGACATGATATGCTTGGGTAATTTTCATTCTAGCTCTATTTATAATCAAAACAAGTTAAAATATTTCTATTCCAAGTCCAATAATGTGTGCCATCAACCTCGGTTGACTTTGTCCAAGTCAACCGCTCTTGAATTCACATCGAAATTAAATTATTCGACGCCATTTGTCTTAATCTGATAAAAAATTTTTTTTTTATTTTTAAATATTTTGATTAACTTTGCCAGATACAGATAAACATTCGATTCAAATCGCAAAACGCATTACACTCTTTGTCAAGTGATTATTTATCAATATGGTGATTTGTTAAGAAATAAAATAAATTAAAAAGTGACGCAATTCCCAGATCAGACATTCTCAAGTGGCATCGATTTCTTACAATATTTGTAAATAAGTAAATTTTTTATGTAGAAATGCAGGTAACTGATAAATCAATACAAAAAGGAAATTTTCATTGTTTGTTTTTATTTAATTTCATAAGGTAACCCGGGATGTTTGTTTTGACGTCTTGGTATGACTTATTTTTATGATTGCACTATCTGTTTTCTGATTCGATGTCAACACACATATTGGTACTCCAAACGAACGTGTTAAACTATTTTCGCACAAAGGAATGATGAGCTTTACATTAGAATGTCCATTGACGTCAATCGTTGTTTTGGAAATATTATGCTATTTGTTTTTTTTTTATTTAAATATGTATTTGGCTATACGGATAGACACAACCCCCTCTGTAGATGACTTCCTATAACGTGACCAATATTTGTGGAACTATTGGAAAATCTAGGGCCCTATTTTAAATTTCTTTCTGAAAGTGAAATTGTTGGAAAATTCATTTTCAAATTTAAGGAGCGGAATAAAATTTAATATTTTGCATTGCGAAAGTAGTGGCAGTGACACCTAGTAATAGGTTAGGTTAGGTTGTAGTGGCTGCACGCGATACGCGTGCATACTTAGACCATAAAGGTCCGTTGTGGTACCACGTGGATGTGTCGTAGTTCGCCTAATTGAACCATTCAGAGCTAACTATGTAGCGTAGGAGGCTTCTGACATTAATATTAGCTAGCTCATCTAGATTATCGAAAAAGAACTCCTTTAGATGAAGCTTCCTTTTTACTGAGAGAGCTGGACAAGAGCATAGAAAGTGAGTTATACTGTCCTCCTCTTCTTCGTCTAAGCATCTTCTACAGAAATCATTGCTGAGGACGCCTAGTCTTTTTGTATGTAGGCCTATGGGACAGTGTCCTATAAGGACACCGATTATTGTACTGATGTTTGATCTGTTCAGCATTGTCAAGCAGATGGAGCGCTTCTGGTTAAAATTAGGCCAGAGTTGCGTGGATATTTGACACGTTGTGCCGTTCATCCATCTGCGGTTTGATTTCTTGATCGCATTCAGTTTGATCTGTAATTTACATGTAGCGATGGGCATACCTATCATATCTACTGGCGGTAGAATATCAAGGTTTGTCCGGTTAGCTCATCTGCCGTGCAATTCCCTGGTATGTCTCTGTGGCCCGGCACCCAAAAGAGGTGAATGGTAAAATGCTCCGCCATCCGGCATTCGTGGGCTGATTTCTAATTGAGATTGCTTTCAGGGATTTGATTGCCACTTGGCTATTGCTGAAGATGCTAATCAGCCCTGTCGAGGTATCCGTCGGAGCGGACAATTTTCCGCAACGGTTACTTCGTCGGAGGTGCAAATTCCATTCGAGGTATGTGTCATCGAAAAGAAATAATTCACTGACGCGACGGCTCCACTTCACTACAATTCGTAAATAAATTCCGCGAAGAATTTGTGTCGGAGGAAATCGGAAAAAGAATGACACTTAGCTGTCAAAAAATGCACCTGAACGCACTTCAACGCAATTCTCCGGGATGTGTTACAAAATATCGGAGAAATATTCCGAACAGCTTTTTGGAAGAATAACTCGAAGCAAAAATCCTCCGAATCGTACAAAATCGCAGAATTGTCCGCTCCGATGGATACCTCGATAGGGCTGAATATGCTTCGTGGATATTACATTCCTTTTCAGCCAGGACAAGGCTTCTTCGATTGCAATGATTTCCGCCTGGAACACGCTACAATGATCGGGAAGACGAAAGGATATGCTTAGGTTAAACATCTCGGAGAAAACACCTCTACCCACTCCAGATTCTGTTTTAGACCCATCCGTATAGAATTGAGTTTTTGGGGTCGATCGAATCCGTCTTCCATTCAAGGCGACTGGGAATGGTTGTTCTGAAGTTATGCTCAAAACTGAGTTGGGTAATGGTGTGGTCGGTGTTTTTTGTAATGTTTATGTGATTCAGAATCTGTGTGTATTCACTCTGATTGGGTGTCCATTGTGACGAGGCTCTCAGTCTCACAGCTGCACAAGCTGCGGTCTGTTTACCGTTGATATCTAGGGGCACTAGATGTAGAATAGCATTAAGGGCTACGAATGAGTTATTCTAAGAGCTCCGCTAATGCATATGAAAGCTTATCTTTGTACTTTACCTAGTAGTTTGCAGTTGGAGGCTGTTTCTAAAGCCGTCCACCAGACTAAAACACCATACAGGGAGTATGGGTCTAACGATAGACACGTAAAGCCAGAGAGATATGTGGTTGCATACCCAATTTCTTTCCGATTGCTTTTTACAAGAGTATAAGACTACGGTGGCTTTCTTAACGCGTTCTTGGATGTTGGCTTTCCAGTTCAGTTTCTCCAAAACCAGACCCAGGTATTTGGCTGATTCTGCGAACTTGAGACTGACGCCATTAAGTTTGGGAGGTTCAATGTGCAGGACTTTGTATTTCCTACTGAAAAGGAACAATTCGGTTTTTTTGAGGGTTCGCGCCGAGTCCATATTTGGCGGCCCAATTAGAGAGTACAGAGATGTCGTTTTGTAATAGATCTCTTAGAATACTAAGGTATTTCCCTAATATAGCTATTGCCACGTCATACACGTAGGCAATCACTTTGCAACCCTCTCCTTTTAGATTTACAAGTAGCTTGTTGACCACTAGATACCAGAGTAGAGGAGACATGACGGCCTCTTGTGGGGTGCCACAGCTAACGGATCTGCGTGCGGATGAGAACCCAAGATTAGTGTTAATAATTCTGCCTATGAGTAGCTGATTTATTAGCACTCCCAGCGAGTCATCAATATTTAAATCCGAGAGTGCATTAGTAATTGCTTCTGCTTTGACATAACGCGTAGTAATAGTTGTTTGCATTTTACAGAGCGGCAAATAAAAAACGTAACGGAAGGAACTTTCGAATAGAAATGACCTGGGGCCTATTTCATAAAACCACAAGTGTTGTACTTGTAGACTTGTAACTACAAGCGCAAATAAAGTATGGAGTTGTAATATTGTGTTCCATAAACATTTTTCCTCGCTTGTAGTTCGGCAAATTCAAATTATATGTGCAGCGGTCTAAATGCTACAAGTCTACAAGTGTGTAACTACAAGTTAACAATTAATTGCGGGGAACTACAAGTCCGCAGCATTTCTCATTCTTCTTCTTTCTTTCTTTCATTCTTTGTTACAATTACTTTAGCCATAGTAAAAAAAAAAATTGTGCCGTTTATTAAATGCCGTTATTACATGTAAAATCATGTTTTGGTGCACTTATTGAAGCTCATTTCTATTAATTTTATCATCCGGTCGGTCACTAAAATATAAGAGTTTAAAATGTGCTCAAAAGAAATAAAATTGTTACTTCTAGAAGAAATCGAGAAAAATAAAATAATTTTGTTTGGTTTTTTTTCCGATAAAATCACGAAAAAAGAAAAAAGTGATATTTGGATGCAAATCCATGAAAAAGCTAAGTCGAATGGTTTTTTTTGTGGAAAGTCGTGGAGTTATATTCGCGATGTTTTTTGGACCAATATCAAGCGGTGTACTATGGTAAGTACCTACATATGCTAATATTCCAATAAAATGTTTGTTAATTATTTACTTTATGAAAAGGTCAAGGTCGATAACAGAAAAAAGACGGGCTCTGGCGGTGGACTTGACGCACGGTTGAATGAAATTGACAACAAAGTTTTGGACATATTGGAGAAAGATGCTCCCGATATTATTGGCCTGCCAGTTCCCGAATCGCTTCATGATGATGTGACTAATGAGTCTTCTGGTATTTTTGAAGAAACTGAACTTGATATGGAAAATCAAAGATTTCCTTCGCAGAACACAAGTTGCAGTAGAAAGAGTAAAAAAAATCCATCAACTTCGTCTGGTAAAAAGAATTGTGTACACAAATGTACTAATATTTTAAATTGCCTTTATATTTAGAACCCAAAAGGAAATATATCCTTGACGACGAAATTGCACAATTGAAGAAAGAGAAGTTAGTGTTGGAGATCGAAAATTTAAAGAAACAAAACAAAAAACTAGATATGGAAATTGAAAAGCTGGATTTGGAAAAAAAGATGCTAAGCAATAATTTGATAGAAAAAGAGTGTAGTATTTTGACAATAAAAGAGTATTGATGCATATAATATGGATTTTTATTTTTCAAAACTATTGCCTAAACGAATTTATTATTTCCTGTCTACGTGTTATCCCACCTTGTGTGTTAAGTGTAGTGTTTTCTATTAATTGGTCTGCTTCATCTTCATCTTCTTCGTAATTTTCATCTTCATTTAAAGTATGTGAAGTTAGATTACAAAGCGTTACACAAACTTTTATTATATTGCAGGCGTATATGGGATTAACTCTTAACTGTTTTAGACACGGAAATTTTTCTTTCAACACACCAATTGCATTTTCGATGAGTCGCCTTGTTGACTTATGTGCACGGTTGAACCTTTGAACTGCGTCATCATCTAAGTTGTTATTTTGTGGTGTTATTAGCCAATCTGTACAACCATATCCGGAATCCCCTAGTAAAATCGATCGTGAATGCGGCCTCCAACCAGAATCCATCTTAGAACATAGCACACTGTTCCGCAGTACCCTTGCATCATGAACTTTTCCTGGCCATCTGGCACTGACATAGTAAAAGCGCAAGTCCGGGCCACATACAAGCATACAATTAATTGAGTGGTTTCCATGTCGATCAACGAAACGATCTTCATACTCATTTGGAGCGTCTATTTTTATCAAAGTTCCATCAATGCATCCAGCAACATTTGGCATTCCAGCAATAGAATAAAATTTTTCTATCACTTCCGAAGTATTTGTTGGCCAATTTACCTGATTAGCGAATACACTTTGGTTGATAGCATTGACAACTCTTTTAATTACACGACAAACCGTTGCCTTTGAAACTCCATGCATATCAGCTACACCATGATATTGAGACCCGTTACCTAGCCAATGCAAGGCTAGTAAAAGTTGCTGTTTAACTGACAGAGCATGATTACGATTAGTTTCATGTTGTATTAACGGTCCAATGCTTCTTAGCAATGTCTCGAAAGCGGAGAAGTTAATTCTAAATTTTTCATTAAATGTATGATATGTTAAAATATCAAAATTTATACGCTCTTTAAAAATTCGCGGTTCTCGTGTCTGATTACTTTCGTAGTCACTATCGTCACTGCTTGATATCATTTTTATTTTAAACTTCTTGACCACACGTTTTGTAAGCACTAATTTTGAACCACGAATAAACAAAATTGTTGCAGCACGTGATTTTATAGTCCCTCTACTCTTGTAAGAAATTCACTTGTAGTTACAAGTTTGTCACTAATAATTTTTTGCACAAATACTTTTATGAAACAGAAAAGTTCGCCGCAGTTGTAAATTCACTTGTAGTTACAAGCCTGGCACACTTGTAGTTATTAGTGAATCGGAATTCTTTATGAAACAAAAATGTGCACATAATTTACAAGTTACAAGTGAATTCACAAATAATTATTAGTGTTGTAGTTTTATGAAATAGGCCCCTGGTCAATGGCTGCGTTTACATTGTGGATTATAAAAGACTTTTCTGTTTACAATTGCAACGTAAATGTTCTTGTAGGTACAATTGGGAACGGTTAAGAACCCAATCATACATGGAGTGGTCAGTAGACTTATTTCTTGAACTTTTGTATTGAACGCAAAGGATTCTGCAACCAGAATTCTAATGTATGGTGACTAAGCCCAAAAACAATTATCGATGAAATTCATGAAATGTAAAAATTAGGTGTGTAAATTGAGATGGTAACCGTTGTTAACATTTAAAAAAAAAACTATTTTGACAAGTAATCAGTCACTTTTACACATCTAACATATGCGCTAAACTAAAAAAGATTATCGAGAATGAAAAAAGGACAAAAGGAAAAAAAATTAATAAAAAATTACTAAAATGAGTTTATATTTAGTAGTGTATGACATTATTAAGTGGTGCAGTTTTTGGGCTGTTCATTGAACTTATTATTTTTAGCACGTTGTAAACTAACGACGTTGCGTTGCATGAATACCTTTAATGACAAACGAATGGCTGTGTTCCGGATTTTAGATTTCAACTGCAAAATAAGGTGAGGCGATGTGGAACGCAAAATCTTAATGAATGGCAAGGTAAGTGTCAACTATTTTGGCTTAGTTTTTCCACATTTATAGATTTTTATTTACTTTTATCTATTCAGAATAATTATTCTTCAACAAAAAGTAATATTGGGTACCTAATGCTACTGAAATCAAAAAAATCTTCATGACAGTTCGACGCTAAATCAGCTGTTTCACTTTGATCTGGGTGTCCATGTGTAAATTTTCAACTTGTTTCGCCAGTCATTTACCCTCAAATGTCACGTGACTAAAATAGTCGATTGACCAATGAGAGGCGTGCACTGGCAAAGTTAACTTGGTAAAACTGAAATCCGGAACGCACCCCTTGACTACACAATATCTTGTTAAGACAGCTGTCAAAGTTATTTTTCTTCCGCAAATAATGTCTGAACTATAAAAGTCTAATCGACCACGTCAGTAAATGTGCGAATTCAAGTGAATTTTATTGTTGAACTATAGATCGTATGTACGTGTACCTACTCATGTGCAAGAATAAAAATAAAAAAAACTTGGATGTAAAACTTCACAAAACATACGCGTCCTGAAAAAATTGTAATAAGATGAACAATAATTTTCGTTTAATTTTCTTCAGGCAGAATGTGACAAAATGACAACTGTCAAGGGATGACAGCATAGAAGTTTGACAGAAACCAAACAAATAATTCTTTGATTTATTATAGATATACTCGGAAATGTTATGTTATATTTTATTGATTTGTCTTAATATTTAAGTTCCTAAAATAATAGCAACGCCAGGCAAAGGTACATTGTGATAGGTTACATTGGTTTTATGTGATTGTGTTTTAGCCATGACAGTCGCTTCCCTTCACATTATAGAGACCACTTTAGCAAATGACAGAACTTAACGTAGAAAATTGATATTAGCTTCCGATTCCTTCCAAGTATTCTATCGGCCGCGGCGTTATGCGCGCAAGCAACGTTTTTCAGTTTGGACTTTTCGGTCTTTGAGCTATGGCAATTTTTTAACGATAAAATTAGGTACCATCCCTACAAGTTGGCGATTATTGAAGAACTTTCTCGGAAACACGTAGGCACTTCTCGTAAACGTTCCATTTTCCAGCGATAAGGGCCATTTTCACTTGAGGAGACGCTTCAACAAACAGAACAAGAAAATGAGGTCGCAGCATAAGTAAATTCAGACCATTATATGAACAAGTTGATGGAAGATTTTGTCCAATGCTCGATGAGTTGGAGCAACGGTCCACACTACAAGGTTTATCTATGGCTGTTTTGAGAGAATCGGCACGTTGTGATTTTTTTTAAATCAACCGTATGAGGACCTACAAGGCTTTGCACGTAAATTGTGTTCTTATTCTGTATAGGTTAGCAAAAAAAAGTACCTCGGCATAATATTGTAGTTAGTTTCCGCAACCGTGCAATTTTGTATTATTTTCTAAAATATTTGCAACGTTTGAAAATTATATCGACTGAATATTAGTTTTATGTCATTATCATATTAGATTAGGACAATTTTATATATCGAATGAATAAATCCAAACAATCCAAAATAGCTACATATATTGTTTTTGAACCCATTAAAATTTTCCATCGGTAATCCGGCAAATCAGTCGATTATGACGAACAAAACAAAATATATTTTGATAAAAGAACTTCCCTGAGACTATACAATCTCCAATCGCGTTTAGCTTAGGTAGGCTCTATACAACATTGCAAAGTATTTATGTTTGTTTTACGTCATAAAATTCATTCACGAATATGTTTGTGTTAACCTACTTAAAACCAAATTGAAAAGACAAGCGCTTTCGTCAAATAAAAAATGATTGTTTCCTCTTTTGGCTTATTTTTATCAGTTGAAAAGGCTTTGTATTCATAACTTTAGACGTAAGGCAGAAAGTAAAAGAATAATGATATAACACTTATACCGATAAAATATAACATATCTGCATATTAACGTGATATTAAGTATAGGGTGTCCTAAAAGCTACTGGAAATGTTAATGTTACCGTGGCATTTCTCAGCTGTCAATCGCATTGCAATGTTACGCCAAGGCATTTTATTTCTAAGCTGGAGAGCTTTACGACCCAAGAAGGTATATTCATTATGAAAAAAATTAAAAAAAAAATGGCGAGTATCTGACACAAAACTACGCACATACAGATAAGGATTTGGTCATTATGGTCACCGGAATATCTGCATATGAAGTTTTAATTCGTAAATTTAAGTCACCTTATAGGCACATGTTGCTCGTTTATATGAAAAGCTTAACTATGAATATGCTGAGACACATAAAATATTTATGGATACCTGTGGCGTGTTTTTTTGCCTTTTCACAGAAGTGTTCGAATTTGCACGAAAAACAAAAACAAAATTCTATCGACAGCTACTGTCAAAAAAGTTTTTTTTGCAACTGTAAACAATTATTACAAAAAACGTCTAATATAGTGAATTAGAGCTCTTCAATCTCGTAATAGAATCAGCTATAAAAAGAAAGACCTCCTCCAAGTTTTTAGTTGAAGGTTGCAAGTCTAAAGTATGAAAATAATTATAAAAAATGTTCAATACCATCAGAGTTGGCAATTATAGGCAGCATCTAGTATTTTAGAACAACACAACCAAAAATGATGAACTGGTCCATATGTAGAAGTAGAAAAGTAGTCAAATTTAATAAAATAAAGCTGTTGTACTGGTGAGCGTCTTTTGGAAAAGGTCCCGAAGACTGTAAAAGTCCATATCAAGAATTTGATATTTGTTATCATCACTGAACAATAAAATGTTCGTGAAATTTCCCTAATCTTATGAAGATTGATTGTACAAATTTTCGAAAACTGATGAGATCGTTGGTTTTTTGCTGTTACCTGTGCCACGTAGACTTTTTCGTCGTTTATGTGATCAGCGTCATCCTCCCTGATCTCGGTATCTTTAACTGTAATAATTGTCAGATCTCCTTCAGTAGGCTTCTCAGCCTGCACTACAGTAGACACAATCATATTGTCCTACATATTTGGGCTTAAACTGCTTGTAGACGGCTGACTAAGAAATGTGTCAGTTTTCGGTAATTTTTGTCTATATAGTAGGGGTATTCATGCAACGTCGGAAAGTCGTCGTAAACGTTGTAAACGTGATAAAATTACGACGTGATAAATGAACTGTCAAAATTTGTATGGGAAATCTGGATGCGCCATCTGAGATGGTAAACGTTGTAAACTTTTGAAATGCTCTTTTGACATTTAATCAGTCACTTTCACACATCAAACGTATGCGCTAAACTGAAAGAAATTATCGAGAACGGAACAGAACAATAAGAACAAAATTCTATCTATAAATAAATTACTAAAATGAGATTGAATTCAGTGGGCTACCGCATTATTTAGTGGTGCAGTTTTAGGGTCGTTCATGAAAACGTCGTCGTAAAATTACAATCTTTCTCACGTAATAAAATTACGACGTTGCATGAATACCCTTAGATGTATTCTCCATTTCGATTTGTAGAACTGCAGATCTGTTCCTTCTTAACAAGCTTTTCTACAGCGTTTTTTTAAACTTAAATTGAACTATGTTTTCTTTTTCACACTGCATAAACGATGTCTAGTCCACGGTTGCTGATTGAAAATATCCCCAAGAAATGTAAATAAATATTTAGCATATTTTATTCTTATTCATTTAATTTCTGGCTCATTTTTTCTCACAACAGTTAATGTGTGTACTTCTTGGAAGATAGTGGGATAGGTACATGTGTTGCCAATTCTTTGATCCTCTCCGGCTATATTTCAACTAAGAGGTGTGCCGAAGCTTGTTCAGATCAAACTGGATAATCCAATAAACTTACAGTAAAACTAACAATGCATGTAAAGGGTGTTTTTTTTTAGAGGTATAGAATTGAAATAAAACACAAGAAAATCATTTTAATGTCCATCAATTTGGCTTTATTGGAAGGATAATTTTATGCCATTAATGTTTAAATATGATTTCGGGAATGCGGCCGCCACGGCTGATTCGAATAAAGCCAAGTCTAGAGGTGCAATTTTGAACCACTTTTTTCGACCATTTGGGACCGTATGTCGGCAATAACGCCACAAATGTTGGCTTCCAAGTCCCCTAACGTTTCTGGTTTGTTGGCGTAGACAAGCGACTTCACATATCCCCAAAGAAAATAATCCAATGGTGTCAAATCACACGATCTCGGTTGCCAATTGACAGGTCCATTCCACGAAATTATGCGCTCATCGAATGTTTCCTTCAATTAATCGATTGTGATGTGCGCTGTGTGGAATGTAGAGCCGTCTTGTTGGAACCACATCTCATCCACATTCATGCCATCCAATTCGGGAACAAAATAGTCGGTTATCATGGCTCTATACCGGCCTTCATTGAAGGTAACTGACTCTCCAGCATCATTTCGGAAGAAGTATAGCCCAATGACTCCACCAGCCCATAGAGAACACCTAACAGTCAGTTTTTGTATATGTAATGGCGTCTCTGGATTCTCTTCACTCCAAATGCGACAATTTAGCTTGTTGACGTAGCAATTCAACCAAAAGTGAGCATCATCACTTAACAAAATTTTGCGATGAAAATCAACATCGAGATCTATCTCAGCCTATACACCAAAATCACGACGAATTGCATTGTCTCGCGGCTTTAATTTTTGCACAAGCTGGACCTTGTAAGGTCGTAAGCCAAGATCTTTGCGCAAAAACTTCCATAAAGTTGATGGACAAAGCTCCAATTGCTGTGCAAGGTGGCGAATCGATTCATTCGGGTCCTCTTCAACACTTTGCTCTACAGCGGCAATTGTTTCTTCGGTGCGCACTCTTCGACGTCTCTGCGGATGCGTATTATCACATAGGTCATAGGGTAAACGTTGTGCGAAAACGATCCATGGTGAACCGGATTAATTGCTCTGATAGACGATTATGTAGACCATAAAATGGACGGAGCTTGCGTTAAACTTCGCGAACTGAACAATTATTTCCGAAATAAATTTGCACGATTTGCAAGCGTTGTTCATTTGTCAACCTGTTCATGATAAAATGACAAATCAAACTGAACATAAATGACATTAGAGTTGCCCGATTTGACAACGAGATGTCAGTTTTATCTCTTTTCGAAAAACCAACCTCTAAAAAAAACACCCTTTAGTAGCATGAATATGATTACTCTTTTTGAGATAATAACTTCGCCAAAGAAGAGGATAAAGAAGTCGTGTTGACATTTGTTAGATATTGCATTCCACATAAGGTCCTTGTCCTCACCGTCCTGGTAAAAATTAGGCATATTTTTTTATAGAGGACTCTTAATAGTTGTAAAGTGTTTTAACAGAGCGCGGGCGTTTGTCATAAAGAGGAAAAGAGATAGAAAAGAAAGATGTTGGGTATAGTCAGTGATTTTGAAAAGATTTAATGGCTCTTCGTAATTAACACGTGAATTCTCAGTGCCCCAGTTTGTTTACATATTCTTTCAGATGGAAATGAGGACTATCAATCATGCAAAATTTCGTCGTTGAGGTTTAGGAGAGCGTAAGAGCATTTTAGATAAAAATTGCGATCTGTTGGCAGTTGCAAATGGACTGTCCGCACTTTTTTTTTTTTAAGAAAATGCCTTTAAGTCTCTCAATAAAATTTGCTGTAGAAACAAGCGTGGGATGGGCAATTGCGTAGCAAGTTCCTAAGTCTATTGGATTTAGCCCGATAATCAGAAACCGCGCTATAAATTGTGTAGAAGCAAGCTTGGAATGGGTAATTGCGTAGTAATTCCTTAGTCTATTGCGGCATCTTTAAATAACTAAACCCTTGTATTTAGCTTGTTAATCAGAAACCGCGCTTTAAATTGCGCTGAACTCTCAAAGGTAAGTTACCTGCCAAATATTTATATATACTCGTGATAAAATAAATTTCTAGATAAGTAGCATACTTAGTAGCAATACAAAAGGGTGATGATTTTAGTGAGTAAAAATCTCACACTACTGTGAGCACGCGACGACGTTTCTTCTAGTGTTTATAGAAGATTTGCACTAGCCAGCGGAAAAAATGGTCCATACTCAATGGATATGGAGCCAGAAGAGAGTATCTAAACGCCTATATATATTTAACTACTTGGCTTAGGAGGATCGCTTTCGAATTATTTCGTAAATCAAACGAGTATTCCATGATCTTGAGGAGTATATCATTCCATGGTTTGTCGAAGCGCATTCTGCATCTATTTACTTTACAATTATCAAAACGTAGGAGAGTCGCCAAAATTAAAGCAACTTATACTAGGGTGATACTTTTTGAGCCACACTGTTGACTGGTATCGATTGAACTTTATCACCCATTAAGTTTTCTGTCTAGGACATTTAATCTCATAATAAATTCAGCTAGCTACAAGCCAGTTTTATAACCTTTTAGAAACTATACGATAGATACCGTTGATAGTTAAATGGTATTTTTTACTACACACGTTTTGTTTATGATTGTTCCCTTACTCAAATCGACATTAACTGCATTTTTAAATTCTGTACCTTTATTTGCAAGTGAAAAAGTACAGCAATAATAGGAAACACGCAAACAAACATTTTGTTTTACGTTCACAGACATTTAAACTTTTGTTTTGTTATCAATCTTTTCTTTGTAAAATCCTTTTCGCTTTTGTGTGAATCATTATTCGGAAGTCATTTTGAATTTAAACCATTGAATGGAAAAATAAAGCATCGTAATAGTTAAACTGTCACGTTTGACAGTGATGTGTTTTGAATTTATAATTTGAAATTAATTTGATACACAAACGTAAAAAAAATATATTTACAGGTGCATTGCCATCTGCCCTTGGGTTGTGACTTGAGAGGCCATTCTATTATGAGTTATTAGTTTTTTTATGGCTTTCATTTAATTTATGGAACAGTTGCATTTACATATATGCGTTGGACCACCCAGCACATTTATATAAGAGTGAAATATTTATGATTCCTCCTATCTAGATCTAAATTTCAACTCTTAAGAAGAATCGATTCATATATTCTTGGAAACTTTTTTTTTTTCTCCAAAGTATTAATCCTCTCCGGAACTTTAAATTGAAATTGTTTTCGTTGGAATATGTAGGTTAACACACGTTCAACAAGTTTGCATTTTAATTCTGTGTGTGTGTTTTTTTTTTTTTATTTTGTGGATTTTTTCGTTACATTTTTTATTTTTTGTTTCGTATTTCACTTTATTTGTGATGCATTTTTGATCACATTGAGTTTTTAATATCACCTTACTCTCTTTTGTTTTGACTGCATATAAAGTGATTTTTTTTGTTTTATTATTTTATTTGTGCCAACCAATAATGCATGTATTCAAATCTTACTGATTAGATGGGTGATTGGAATTTCCCAGCATAAACAGTTTTTGTTTATTTGTATGATTAAATTTTTAGATGTAGGTTATAAAAAAAAAACAATTTTTGTTATCGAAATTATACATCTCTTCAGCTGTCAAATATCAGTTCAGCTGTCAAATGCAGTAATAGAAACACTCCTACCATTAAAAAGTTGATAAACGCCGTGAATGACCAAACGTTCTTATCAAAGAAGTTAACCAAAAATAACCTCTTTGAAGTAAGACGTCAACATTGTTTCGAAAAGGGTAGAATATAAAAAAAATATTCATTTGCATATATTTAAAACTGATAAATATGGATGATAATCTTCAAAAGTTGCCATCGAAATATAATAGTCGAATCGCTACGTACGACCAAGTCCGTAAATGTGGAATTACAAGGAAGGTGTATTGTTTCACCCTTATTCATTAGAATTCGCTTAAACACGTTGAACGATTGTATAGTTGAATAGTGCATAAATATTTTTGCAGCATTTATTCAGGGTCGAACGCATTATTACATAAAATATTTCCCTTTCTTATTCATAAAATAGTTATACAGGGTTTGTGTCAAATAAAGTACCAAGAAGAGGGAAATCTATTACAATTACCTATTCCACAGCTATATGGTTGCGAAGATCATGGTGAAAACTTTGTTTTCTAAACTTTTAAATATTTTGATGAATTATGTTGACTCAATAACATCGTTTAAAAAAATGGGTGTGTAGATAAAGAAGAATTTGCATTATAATAAATTAAACAGAGAAAAATAACTTCAAAAATACAAAGAGACCCTGGTTAATTTCTGGATGATTTTATTGTGACTTAAAATTGTGTCATTGGTAACCCTGTAGTTCAACCTTTTATGAATAAAAGAGACAAAAATAAATGAAAAATCCTTATACAGACACTATTCACTTATCATACGCGTTTAGGTTCTGCAACCTCTATTTATCATTGTATAAGTTTCAGGTTTTGCGTTTAGAAAAAATTTACATAACTTTCTACACTCCAAATAATAAGTTTATGAATAAGGGTGTTTGATTAAAGGCTCGTAAGCGTACTTATGTGCAAGATTAAAATTGTATAAACCTGGATGTGAAACTTCACAAAATCGCATGCAATTTGTTTAAGCTAAATGAGAAACTGAAAACTTACAAAGAAGTTGGACAAAAACCAATGAATAATTCTTTGGCGTATTCGAAATACATACAGCCTTATTCAAAAACTCATTATAAGGCGTGTATAAAGTTATGCACTCCTTAAAATGCTTCTAAACGCAAAAATCTTATTCATAAAACTTATACAACGTTGAATAGATGCTGCACATCCTAAACGCGTCTGATGGTTGAATAGTGCCTGGATAAGGGTATATAATATTTTTTATTTCTGTGTACACAGACGGCTGAGCATCAGGGTCACCAAAGGTTCAATTGTAAGTTGAAAAAAAATCATCCAGGGTATTTTTGTATTTTAGCAGTTGTGTTTAACTGTTTAATTTGTTTAAATGGCAATTCTTCTTTACCTACAGACTCAACATTGTAAACGATGTTATTGAGTCAACATAAGTCATCAATATGTTATAAAAATGAAGAAAATAAACTTGGCAGCATGAGTTTCGCAACCATAAAAATGACCCCTTGGTAACTCTGCCGAGCTTTCTGGTAATTTATTTGACACAAACCCTGTATAAGTGTATAACTATTATGATTGGGAAATATGTTATGAATAAGAAATTGTGCGATCCTGAATAGAGGCTGTATAAATACTTATGTACTGTATAACTATTACAACCGTTGAGATGTGTTTTAGTGAAATCTAATAAATAAGGGGGTAGGTGTTTTACGAACATTTTAAGGAAATGTTCATATTGGCACAAATGTGTGCACCGATTTTAATGATTTACCCCTTATATGGAAGGTGAAGTTATCTTGTTATAAAATATACAAATGCCGAGACATTTATGGCAATTTGATCACATGAACTGCTACAATCAAATACATATATCCGGAAATGTGTAAGTTTTATAGTTTTTTCTTAATAATAATATTTCACTAAAGTGGAAAATAATTTTAGCTTGTCCCCTCTAACATAATTACTTCAAACTTTGAAGTTTTTCACAATTCTTTGTGAAAGCGTACTGGTACTATTCGTTGAAATGACTTCTCTCTCGATATTGGAAATTTGACAATTCTCATTTTCTTTTGATAAAAGTCCAGTTTCTTTAACTTTTGCTTACATCCGAAAGAGCAGTATCATTTGCTTTGCATGTAAAAGTTTTCAGAAAACATTTTTAGCAAAACGTATTTGCAAAGAAAACAAATGTTTCATCCCCTTTGACCACGAAATATAAACAAGACGTATATCGCATCACATTGACTACTGTTTTTTTGTTGATTTGGTTTCTTGAATTGAATTGATATTTCCTAAAAACAATAAACAATCAGCAAAGTTTATTGAGTCATTGACAGTTGCTTCCCTTCACAAGGTACCTTTATATGTCTCTTAAGGAAATGACAGAACTAAAGATAACTTCCTAAAAACAATAAACAATCAGCAAAGCTCATTCAGTCATTGACAGTCGCTTCCCTTCACAAAGTATCTTTATAGGTCACTTAAGGAAATGATAAAACTTAAGAAAACATAACGTAGAAATATGACATTTGCTTCCTATTGCTCGCGATAATTATAATTCAGCGTTAACCAATTGTGCAAAATTAAAAAATTACTAACCAATCTGATATATCTATTATAATGTAAAAAAAATAAGAGTTTAAACTTAAATATAAACATAAATATAAATATTAAACAACAAAAATATTTTTCTGATTTACTGATAACTCAGTACTCTGATTTGGCAAAAACATGTTCACAAATTATCATCAACTTTTTTACTGAGAGAGCAGTTCTGGCTGCCATGCCTGTCAAATGAAATCAATTCTTTATGGCTGTGTTCATAAAGGGTTCATCTTTTCATAATTTCACAAAGTTTGTAAGTGGCAAGAAAATATTGTTGTATCCTAAATTTTTCCATCAATTGACATCACAGAAAAACATTTTCGAATATAAAGTCGGGGTGAATGCATCAGAATAATATAAAAGTTACTGATAAAATTTTTATTTTAAATCAACCAAAAAATATAATTGCTTAATATTTATTTAAGTTTATGTTAAGTTTGAACTTTTAAATTTTTTACATTATTCAACTTATATACCTTTCTAAAGGTATATACGTTTTTGACACTATTAAACACATGCCTTTAAATTGACAACATTTGACAGTTGTTGTGTATGCCACTAACCGACACTATTTCCACTGAAGTCAATTTATTGAGAATAGCATTTTACCAAAGGCTTTTGTCAGTTCAAAGATACCGATTTCCATTTGCGCTTTTGATTTCAAATGACATTGAAGTTGATTTTTGGTACCAAATTTCGATGACCGACGAGGCCTATTTCACACTCTCTTTCGCCGTTAACAAGCAAAATTGCTGGATTTGGGGAACGAAGAATCCACACGAGATCCATGAAACAACATACCATGACCAAAACAATCATTGGGGCATTTTTCTTTAGAGGAGGAGAAATATTCGATAGGATATCGATGAATGTTGGCCCACAAATTTGTGAAAAAGGCCTGGGCGGTACCTAGCCTCAATAATCAACAAGACGTTGCGCCATGCCATACTGCAAATTAGACAAGGCAGTTTCAGGAACGAAATTACCTGGACGCGTGCTGTCAAAAAAGAGCGACATTGACTGGCCATCCAGATTTTACTGTAGAGTTTATCCCTCCGGAATTATTTTTGTAATTATAGTATACGCTTGCAAACGTTCCGAGTGTTATAAATTGGATCGTCTTTTGTTTTTAAATGTGAAAACTTGACAGCGTAGTGGTAGCATTCCAGAGTGATTTAGCCACAATATAACGGTTTTTGTTGATTTTTTTATTTCAAAGGTTTTTTTTTGTCAGAGGTTCTTTCAATTTTATTTTTATCAATTTCTTTAAATAGTTTTAGTACTTTCAATACATTATTACTTTATAAAAAATTGTTATCGACCACTCTCAACAACTGTCAAATGAACAATTTTATTCACACAAAAATGACAGCTAAATAAAACGACCTGAAACATAAAGCGCATCCAGTACATAATATGTAGAACTAAATTTTCTAAATATGTTGTTCAATCACTATTTCAAATTTCCTGATGATTAAGATTATGAAACATGGCAGTGACGGATTTAAAAAATAAGTTAACGCTTATTCTGATAGGTTCATTAGCCCAAGGACATAATCAATGGTAAATATAACCAATATTATTCAAACAGCAGACGAGAAATGAAAAAAGAACAGTAAAGCAATTAACTGTTCAGTTAACACTAAACACCGACAGCCTTAATGTAATAAAGTTATTTTAATTTATTTTGTATGCAATCTATAAATGAAATGTTTTCTTAAAATGAGTCCAAAAGGATTCTCGCTGACAGCCAACCAATATTTTTAGCCAAATGTCAAAGCACATTTGTGTTTGCTTACTTTTTTGGATGAACAATTTATAATTCATAATTTTTTGTAAGATAAATGTAATATGGAGCTACAACTAATATTTCATTTAATTTATTCCGCTGGTGTTCAATTATTTTAACATCGAAAATACACTTAACGTTGATCAAATCTCAGAAAAACTTTTGATGACATTTTTTTACTAATCGATTTTCGATAGAGTGCTACTTTTATATATATTATTTCAGAAAACTTTTCATAAATATTCATTCATTTAATTTCTTCGATACTAGCTTTTCATGGCCAGCTGAAGTCTATCCTGAGAAAATTGTCAGAATAAAAAATGATGCATATAATATAAATATAAAAAGTCAATCTACTACAATCAGAATTCATTGAAAAATGCCCTAAAAATCTTAGCTATTTTGGACAAACAAATATAAGGCTTGTACCAACTTGACAGCAAACAAAAAATAAAAACATCAAGAATCAATAATATTTTTTGACAGATGAAATGTTTTATTTTTTTTTAATAGTTATGTCAGTTGATTCTGAGTGTTGTTACTCCCTGTAGCACTAAAAGTAAATCATCCATTGATAATGTCCTCACATTTAATTTAGCTTATGAATTCTATTTTTCTATTACAATTGCATAATAGACGGAAAACGTCATTCATTACTGAAAAACTTACCGTTGCTTAACGATTTTCGTGACAGGATACGGCAGTGGGTAGTTATCCGACGTGACCATTTGTACTGGTCCTGGACTTGCTCGTAATGCATCGCTAGCCTTATCCGGATTTACAATTGCAAACAATTGCTGGGTTCGTAGAAATCGCTCCAAAGTGCTTAATTGCGGAAGTTGGACATTTTCCGTTGTACTTGATGATGAATTTGTCAAACAAGTTGCAAGTGGCACTACAGAAAAAAATAATAACTCTCTTTTAAAAAGATAACTACTTTATGAGATTTTTTCAACTTTGCACATACCACTTAAGAGAAAAACCGCACAAAGGACACGCAAATGCATTTCGAAATTCAACATTCACCTCGACTATATATTCGACACAATTTAATTTTTTTTTTACTTCGAATTAAAATTCCGTTAAAATAAATCCGTTTGCATACTCGTTAGAAGAGAAAAACCGTGCTAGTAGGTGCCTGCGTATCTTATCGTCGATGGTGGTGTACTACTGCGATAGTATGCTGTTCGCCTCAAGATACCTTACTCTCGCATAAATTGGACACAGAGAGTCTAGGCCGATACAAACAAATTGTAGATAGTAATCACTTAACGTTTTTGATTGATAAGATAACGAATGTATCTTCGTGCATTGAAGAGGTTTTCCGCACTGGGGCTCAAGGCAAACAATCCCGTCTTGATTAGAACACACGACACTGGGATGGAAAAGTCTACCTAAATTCTCAAGCCCCTTACTACATTCTTCTTAAACAATTTTTTTTTTCACGTTTGACAGACGTTAAATCAGTGAGTTTATACGCGAATTTGATTGTTTTTATCGGTTTGGCAATAAACGATGTTTATTGTTATGGAAATGGATGCGGTTCTGCGGACGTCGACAGGTGATACGTGCGACTTGCTGAGAGAAATAACTTGGAGATACTAAATGTTTGATGTAAACAATTTGTCAAGCCGGTTGGTTGGAGATATGCAATATATTTTGCTGACAGTTGACAGTTGAGTGAAATTTGCCTTTGTTTACAATTTAATTCTTAGTTTAGATGAGGAACATTAGGGAATTTCGGAGGCACACACAAACTGTCAAACAACTTGTTTGCGATGGTACATATTAACTTGCACAAGTTGGGTTTGTGCGCAATATTTGTCACCATTTAATACATACAGCCAGGAGATGGCGCCTCATATTATTAATGTTGTTTAATTTTTGTTGACGATGTTAGTTTAAGGCGTAGATAGTCTTCGTTTGATCAAGTGTTTCGCGGTAAATTGTTACAAGCAATTAACTTCTTGATGAGTGACATATTATTTAAAATGGCTGCTTTCTAAGTGGTCATGCAATAAAAACGTGTACGATGGGTAATGGCAAGAACTTAACAAGACTCTTCAGTTCATTGCTAATGTTTTTTTTATTATTTACCAAGGCATGTCGAAAATAAAAATAAAGTTTAGCTTTATTGAATGTCAAGAGATAAGCCGCATTGCCTTGTGATAGGAATTTAAAATCACGACACACAAGATAAGTTTTATGGACCACGTCCAATAAATACTTATTCCGCTAAGAACGCGTGATTTTGGAATATTGTAAACGACAATTTTAAGGTTGCAATTCAAATATATCTGTATACTTTGATTTACGAGTAGATTTGCAATAAATTGGCAATAACTTCAGAGAAAAATTGCAAAAAAAAAAAAACATTTTTGTATTTGCCGCCATACTTGGGTGTATTGGGTGTAGACGTGGGACACGGATCTCTTTGAGATTTTCCTCTGAAATTTTCGGTCCCTCTTTTAATTATGGTCGCTAACCCAGAATCTGTAGGATGTGGTGGGTAGCCATGGTCACATCAGCCAATGGTGCACTACCTTCAGACCCTGAGAAGGCAACCCAATATAGGTCTAACGAGTGCGACACAGGACTCCACTTAGGATGAAGAAGTCCCAACTCTGTTCGGTGCAGGGAGAATCGGGAGACTCACGACAGAGCAACGCCGAACAAAAGCGTGCGACAGAAGTCTACGGAAAAAGCCGTCGTCGAAGCCCAAAGGACGTGGGAGACTCGCGACGGCCAACATCAGGCAGGAGCGGTCTGAATAGTTCGATGGGTGAGGGAGGACGATCGTTGGAGCAACGGAAAAGAAGCGAGGTGTTTAGGCGGACGGCCAGAAACAAACACCCTCGCCACAACACAAACACATAATAGACATCACAAAACATGTCCACAACACGTACGACAGAAGGTGAAGGTCCAAAAAGATACACGGGGCATGTCCACAACAATTGGACACATCGATACCCACAAGAACAGACTGTTGAGCCAACATACAAATACAATCAATTTAAAGGATGGCACCCGAATGAACACAACCAACGTAGTTCGCAAAAAAAAGGTTTTATTGTATGGCATTCTCCTTCTCTCCACTTAACGCTCACCAAGTCCTACAATGAGCAACGGCCTCCTCCCCCCTTACAGATGTGTACGTCCTCACGTTACTCCTCAGCGGTAGTTAAATTGGTCACGTGGGTCGTCGTAAAAGTGCCCGACGTAGTAGTAGAGTCGCGAACAAAATGTCAACCAAACATACGCATCCAGGATCGACCCCGAGTTGGCCTATAACATTGACAAGTCTCTATAGGAAAACTGAGGTAATCGTTGAGAACCAAAAGGTCATGTTGAGTAGCGTTCGCTCTCGCCGGCAATAATCCGACGCAGAAGCTGAGAAAACGCAGTTGAGACTTGACATAACAAATTGGAGAGAATGAATGTGGTGTGACAAGCGGCGATAGCACGAGTCGGAAAAATCCCGACATCGATGCGCAGAAAATCTCAAGGCCACGTGTGAACGGGGTAAGACACTAGTAAGCGTGAAAAACACTCTCCAGCTGTAGAGCGAAGAGTAGTTAAAATTAGCAGTTAGGCGAATGAACGGGATCGATCCTGGACAAAGGAATCGGTTCGAACAAAGGAAGTGACTTCTTGGTGATCTTAAGAGTGGAAAAGACGTGACAAATTTTTTGGAAAGACTTGGAAAAACTTTTTGTGATTTTTTTGAGTTTAAGTCGAGGGTAAAATATGGAATCAGTTTTTTTATACGCAAGGCAGGATAAAAGCAGGACGGAAGACATCGCCAAGAAGGGAGAAGGAGGAAATAGTTTGCGATATAGGAAGCGGAAGAGCGGAGGAAGACGAGGAGAAGGGCAGGCAAAAAGATAAGTAGAGTGGTTTTCGTTAGAGCTAAATTGAGCTGTAGATAGTTGGTTGTTTTGCGACCGAATCTTTAAATTTCTCGAGAAAAGACGCAATGCGCGCCCCAGTAATTTTCCTTTTATAAAATTTCGGGAGAAAATTTCGTCGGGGGCCATCCTGGTGGTCCGCCATTTTTCTTTTGTGTCCCCCGGACTTGTTAAAGTATTTTATACCATTTGCATTCTGCATGTGGAATAACAGTGATGGCGAGATAATTCGGACGAATTGCTACGATGATTCTTGCACTTTCACTGCTTAAAATCATTTAAAATTCATTGCCCAACTGTGACTTGGTTTCCATATGACACTAGCGTTCCCATTTCCCCGCGCTCCAAATTTAAAACCAGCAGACAGTTACTAGGGTTTCTCGTAGAATTTGCGGTATTCTTATCAGTTTGAATACCCTAAATAAATGCTGTTACAGAAAATATCAAAATCTTCATCACTCCTCTATAAATTTGTGACTTTAGTCACACACATACAAGGTGGCGCAAAAATAACCTTCCGATGTTTTTTGGCTGTAATTTAAAAAAAAAATGAAAAACTTTAATTCTTCTTGTGGATTATTTTTATTTGGTCTCTTAGCATAACATTGTTTATTAACGTGTATTTCGCATGTGTTTACTACACAAATGTCAAAACAGAACTGACATTAGGGGCCAATCGCAAAATTTATAGCATTTTCTGATAGGAGGATTACTTTTGCGCCACCTTGTATAAATGCACCTTATTTCAGGTAAACCCCGACTTATCAACAGCTATCAGATAAGTGTATTAAAAAAACAATTTAAAAAAATGGCCAAGCAAGCCTCTTTTATGACGCACAATTCTAAAATGACCCATTATTATGTATAGGAATTACGCCTGTGGTTTTATAGCTTAATTGATTATTATCACCACGAAGGCAACTAGACTTTATTGTCATAGGTCGGCATATAGCAGTTTTTCGTAGAGATTCTAATTTAGCTTTACAATCTAATATCTAATTTCTTCTATATTGTCGAAGCTATCATACCGATAAAAGGGAACAGTCTTCTGTGAATAAGCATTTAATTTAATAGTAAAAGCTTACATGTACCCAGCATGCTCCAAGATATTTCATTATTTATAAATACATCGGATATTGGTTATTTTTTATTAGATACAATCTATATTTGAATTATCCCAACGATTGGCAATAAATTGCGGTACAATTCTAAACACATTTCATATGCCCAATATAATCAAATATAACCACCAAATTTATGTCAACCTCTCAGAATGATAATGCCAACCAAAATGTCGACTGTTTACCCTGATAGCTGTTATTCCAGATATCACTTGATTTTATTATTTTTCGATTGAAATGTGTGCAAATGTGAATACTCGACGTGAAATTGTTTGACATGATAAACAATTGATTTTTGCTGTCAATCAATGCTTGGCGGCCTACCTAACACTGAACGTTCAAGCGCCACAAACATTGCGTTCATTGAATTTGTAATCCGCCCGTGATATCAGATAATAAAAATGGTTATCGATGTCCTTGATAGTTGTAATTTCATATAGAGAATGTTTCTGACATCTGCAACGATATCCTTTAGTTTGTAACAAGATATCACTTTTTTTTTTAAATAACAGCTACTGTACTACTGTAAACACAGGCTTTTGAATTATTTAACTTTATTCTTAATCTTTTGCAAAACTGAAGTAATGTGAAGTTATTCCCATTAAAAAAAAAACAGACGGATTATTTACTTGTCGTTATATCTACGCACTCTATAAGAAGGATAGATTCGACATATTCGAAAAACAGGTTGGGGATGTACTTTGGGTTAACTACCCACCCATGGAAAAAACCATATGTTACGAAGCAACCAATAGACTCGGAAAGATCTTATTGTTGACGTCCCTGCTAAATGAGGAAAAAAGACATCGACATTCGTCAAACAGGAGAGGTGCAGTCGAACAACTAGGGAAGCCCTGAACTGCTACAAGGCCGACATTACTGCCATACTGGAAATACGATGGGATGGACAGGGAAAAAAGAGTATGAAAAACTGTGACATCTACAACGGACAGTGTTATAGTGAGTAGAAACAGCGACTATTCTGATGCGGATATGTTAAAGGTTCCAGGCTTAGGCAAGAAGTCTTATGTTTTCAAGACATTAGCGAACGCATTGTAACAATCCGCATCAAGGCCAAATTCGCCAACATAAGCCTTATATGCGCTCATGCTCCGACGGAGGAAAAAGATGATATAACTAAGGATTGCTTCTACGAGCTCCTCGACAAAACCTATGAGCGACTACCAAAGTACGATGTTAAAATCGTGCTGGGAGATTTTAACGCAAAGGTACGAAGAGAAACTCTTTAGCAGTATTTTCGGAAAATATAGCCTACACGACAACACGTCTGGTAACGGACTTAAGCTAATTGACTGCGCTACGGAACGAAATGCCACTATAGCCAGCACACTATTTCCACAACTCGATATCAATAAGGAGGCATGGCGTTCTCTAGATCAAAGAACAGTCAAGGAAATTGATCACATTGCGATAGACAAAAGGCACGCATCCAGTATTTTGGATGTCCGAACATTCCGAGCACTACCTTGTTGCAGCCAAGGTAATGGTGCGGATATCCACCACGCCACAACAAACCAGAAATACTGTGAAAAAAATTTAATGTCGAAAGACTGCAATCGCAAGAGACCTCCAAGACCTTCACGCAACGCGAACCTCCCAATTCACACCATACCATCAGCATAGAATGTCGAAGAACAATGGCAACGATGCCAACAAGCCATTAGATCAGCCGCAACTGATGTGATAGGTTTCTCGAGGCCACCAACAAGAAACCCATGGTTTGATGAGGAACGCCGACAGATGCTCGCAGCCAAGAACGAGTCCTACAAGTCTAAGACGAGAGCTGCTATTGAGCTCTATAGGCAGAGAGGAAGGGAAGAACATTCACCAACTCATAAGCCAAATCTGGTCGGATGAAAGTATGCCTGAATAATGGAACGTTTGCCCGATCCAAAGGAGACCCTATGAACTGCGCCAACTACAGAGGCTAAGTCTCCTCAACATCGCCTACAAGATCCTATCTGCCTTTATATGTGAACGCCTGAAACCGTTTAAAAACAACCTGATCGGGACTAAGGTATCAGTGTGGTTTTGGGTCAGGAAAATCCACAACCGATCAAGTTGTCACACTTAGGCATACCCTGGATAAAACCCAAAGAAGTCCGATACCCACAACCTCTTTATCGATTTCAAAGCTGCATATGACAGGTCCAATGAAGGGGGTTTCGGAACCTTTTCTGGCTAGTTCATCAGCTTTTTCGTTACCTTCAACTCCCTTATGTCCGGGGACCCACCATAGTTTGGTTTTGTTCCTGGAACTGAGTGTTTGGAGGGAGTTGAAGCAGTGTAGTACTGATTTGGAGTCAATGATGTGTGAGCTAAGGGCTTTTATAGCTGCTTGACTGTCCGTGAATATATGGATGTTTGCGCCTTTAATACCTGAGTTGTGTATTAGGTTTGCGCATTCTTTTATGGCATGGAGCTCAGCTTGGAATACACTAGGGTTTTTTCCCATAGGTATTGAGATGTTTTTATTTGGTCCATGTATGCCAGCTCCTACCCCTGAGTCCATTTTAGAACCATCCGTATACCACTTTAGGCCGTTTAGGCAGTTTGGAGGGTTGTTGCTACACCATGCTTCTCTGGTTGTGATCTCCGTTGAGAATCTTTTGTCGAAGCATAGTGTCTTTGGTAAGCGGTCTGTAACCGCACAGATCATGTCAAGTTCTGGAAGTTCGGATAGAAGTTCAATTAGTTTTAGATGTTCACTAATGT
Organism: Rhingia campestris; assembly: GCA_932526625.1. Taxonomy (NCBI): domain Eukaryota; kingdom Metazoa; phylum Arthropoda; class Insecta; order Diptera; family Syrphidae; genus Rhingia; species Rhingia campestris. The sequence goes on along the minus strand of OW052185.1, from coordinate 36,154,763 downwards.
TTAATTCTTCCGCTTGTGTCAAACTTGCTGAGCTGCGAATTGCCACTTTTTTTATATAAATGTGGAGAGGTGTTAGTCCTATTATGGCTTCCATAGCCGCCGTGGGACAGGTACGCATAGCTCCGGTAATGCCCAGACAGGCAAGCCGTTGTACCTTGTTTAATTTATTTATAGTTGTTTTTTGGTTGACTTTGTTCCACCATACTATTGAAGCGTATGTTATAATGGGCCTGACCATGATCGTGTAGATCCATTGTGTGGTCTTTGGAGAGATTCCCCAGGTTTTACCATACATGCTTCGGCAAGCCCAGAAAGCTTTGGTTGCTTTTTGAATTTTGTTGTTGATGTGGGAGTTCCAGCTTAGTTTTTTATCAAGGATCACTCCAAGATATTTTACTTCGTTGGAATACTCAATGTATGTACCATTAATTGAAATTTGGGTAAGATTTAATTTCCTCCTTTTTGTAAAATGGACGATGATAGCCTTGCTGGGGTTTATAGAGAGACTTTCTTTATTACACCAGTCTATGACTATCTTAAGGGCGTTTTGCAAACGTGTTGTAACTTCGTTTGGTTCTTTGCCCTTTATTATGATGACTAGGTCATCGGCGTATCCAATTATATTGAAACCTGCATTACTTAGGTCTTGAAGTAGGTTATCGATAACCAGAGACCATAGTAGGGGTGAGAGTACTCCTCCCTGAGGGCAGCCTTTAACGGCTGTTACTGATACTGAGGTCTGTGCTGATGAAGCAGTTATTTTCCGGCTTTCAAGCATCGCTTTGATCTATTTGATGGTGGGATGATCTATTCTTCTATGAGTCAAAGCATTTGATATGGAGTCATATCCAGTGTTGTCAAAAGCGCCCTCTATGTCTAGGAAGGCACATAAAGCTACTTCTTTGTTTTCGTATGCACTTTTTATTTGTGATGTTAAATTTAGAAGTGCTCCTTCCGTGGATTTACCTTTTTGGTAGGCGAATTGACATGGGTGCAGAGGAGTGCTTTCATTTAAGCACTCTCTAATGTGTACGTCAAGTATTCTTTCCATTGTTTTCAGGAAAAACGATGTTAAGCTTATTGGACGGTATGATTTAGGTAGTTCTATTGGTTTGCCTGGTTTGGGTATAAATACCACGTTTACCTCCCTCCAGGTTTGTGGTATGTAGCCCCAATTGAAACTAAACCTAAATAAGGCTACCATAGTGGGTAGGAAAAAGTCCAAGCCCTTTTGTATAAGAGCAGGAAAGATTCGGTCTGTCCCTGGTGCCTTGTATGGTTTAAATGAGTTGATCGCCCATTTGACATTATCCGGAGTGAAAAGTTTGCCGGATAAACTATTAGTCCTTTTCAGGTTTATAGGAGGTGAGTCATCTATCATGTGTTCATGAAACTCACTTGTGATTGTAGAGCCGGGAAAGTGTACCTGAAGAAGTGTGGTCAACGTTTCTTCCCGGTCGCATGTGATTTTACCGTCAGCTTTGACTAGTAATCCCATGCAGTTTGTTTTATCTTTCGAGAGTGCCCTCTGGAGACGCGCCACCGCCGGAAGCTCTTCGAGTTCCTCACAGTATTTGCGCCAGGACGCTCTTTTTGATTTTCGCAACTCTATGTTGTATTGGGTAAGTAGAGATTTATATTGGTCCCACTTTCCGGTGCGTTTGGCTTTATTGAAAAGTTTTCTTACTCTTTTACGGAAACTTTCTAGGTTATCGTTCCACCATGGTGTGCACCTCTTTGCCACAGTGCGTTTAACCTTACAGCTATTTGTAAAAGATGAGATGATAATGTCATTTAGTTGACATTGTGCGACTTCCGCTTCACTTACACATGAAGGTTTTTCTGGAAGTATGTCACATTTAATCGATAGATTTTCTCGATACGTTCTCCAATTTGTGAGTTTGTTGTCGTATTTAATCGGCGCATCCTCGGTGTTGCATCTTAATTGGAAACTTATGTGCATGTGATCCGATAAAGATGCCTCACCAGAAACGTGCCAATTTTCGACGGTGTTTTGGACAAACGGAGAAGAGATGGTAAGGTCTAAAACTTCTTCTCTTAAAACGTTTCTAAACGTGGGTTTATTACCCTTATTTAGTATAACTAAATTGTTGCTATATAGGTATTCTAATAAGGACTCACCTCTTTTGTTTGTATCTCGACTGCCCCATATTGTGTTATGCGCGTTGGCGTCGCAGCCGAAGATAAGATGTAGTTGCTGGGTCTGGCAGTACTGGACAAGTTCCTGTACTGGGCGAGGTGGTATTTCGTCATCTCCAGCAAAGTACGCCGATGCGCATACAATTTTTTGTAGCTCTCGGCCGTTGCGTCTTTCTAAAAGGACAGCCACCAGATCTTTGGTAATGAAACCTGGAATGGGAGAGAATTACTCTTGCCAACCGCTGTTTCTTCGGGTTAACTGCCTAGAGTTGCGCACTTCAAGTTGGTGATGTCGGTTTGTACTTGTGCGCTCCACTTGTCACCCTCGACTGCGTCCGACGTCAGGCTGGGAATCAAAGACTCTGCGCTCTATATGTCCCAGCTATCTTAAACCTCCAATGCTGAATTTTTAAAGTAGGTGTTAAATCCTTGTCTACATAGCCTTTCAACACAAACAATAGACTTTCTCAAAACGACCAAGGATTTCTTCATCCGGTCAATGCTTCAGCGCCGTAGTCTGCACTGGGTTGATCGGGTTTTTGTATTGGATCTCATGAGTAGTTCGGGTGAGGGCTTTAGTACTAATTTGCCTTTTATGTCGAAGAAACAGCGGTTGGCAGGAGTAATTCTCGTTTAATTTCTGACGAAATATTGTTATCAGAGTTAATAGCGGAGCCGAGGTAGTCAATGTCCCATACTAGTTTATGTTATATTTGTCAATGGGGACGTTCTGTCTGTATTTCCTCTTATCTATCTATCCCAATGTAATCAATTTGACTGATTGTTCGTTGACCTGGAGACCACCATGTCCCCTTATGGATATCGAGGCTTTGAGGAAACAGTGTGCTGGTTATATTTTTCAAGCAGCGAAGTCAATTTGTGTGTTTTCCCATAATACTGCTAAAGATATCCTCTTTTCCTACCTTTGCGTTAGAATCTCCCAGCACGATTTCGTCGAAGCTCATAAAAGCAATCTTCGCTATATTTTTCCTCCGTCGGGGCGTGAGCGCATATAAGGCTTGTGTTGCCGAATTTGGCCTTGATGCGGATTGCTTCAATGCGTTCGCTTATGACTCATAACAAATCCACATCCGAATAGCCGCAGTTGCTGCCCATCATAACACGGTCCATAGTAGATGTCACAGTTTTTCATCCTCCATCTGGCCGGCCCATCCCATCGCATTTCCTGGATGGCAGTAATATCTGCTTTTTACCAGCTATGGGGTTCTGCTTTTTGTTCTCCTGCACCTCTTCTATTTAATGTTCTCACATTCCCGATGCAGATACAAACGTCGTTGTCCTTTTTTTTCTTTTAGCATAGGTCAACAATAAGATCAGTCCTTTCAGAGGCTCTGATAGATGCATTTCCCTTTAAATGTCCCGAGTATACTTTTCTCATAACCAATAGGAACAAAGATTCGTCTAAGCTATTTCCAAATCTGGCTCATGAAACTGCTCCTTTTTGACATCCATTAGGATGTTCTGTGCTCTGTGATGTGATCTCTGTAATCCAAAGGCGTAGACCTATACGTCAATCAGAAATCCAGTCCATTAATGTGAACGCTCCAAATGATTCGCATGCTTCAGCTGTTATTCTCCACCACTGCAGCCTAATGTATTTTTGAACTCGACCATTATCTTCGATAAATCGGTTCGAAAGGGTTCATTTAATAATAGTAACGGGTGATCCAAGTAGAGATACATTTTTCAATAGCCTTTTTTGACAGATCACGTGTGAGTCGTGTGAGTCGTGTCATGCTGTCATGTTATTTTTGTTTAGCATTATTTGGCATTTCATAATGGAAAGACTTACGCGTGAACAACGTTTACAAATTGTTCAACTTTATTATGAAAATTCACGTTCTGTGAGGAATGTGTTTCGTGCACTTCGCTCAACTTATGGTCAACTATGCGTACTCAACTAAACAATGATAACCGACTATTTGATGCCTGAAATTGAAGCTCGTGATCTCGGCGACATTTTGTTTCAGCAAGACGGCGCCACTTTCCACACATCGCAACAATCAATGGACTTATTGAGAGAACATTTCGGTGAGCACATAATTTAACGTTTTGGGCCGGTCGATTGGCCACCAAGATCGTGTGATATCACACCGTTAGACTTTTTCCTGTGGGGATATGTAAAGTCAAAAGCTTATGCCGACAAACCCGCTTCGATTCAGGCCTTGGAGGAAAACATAACGCGTGTCATTCGCCAGTTACCAGTCGAAATGCTCGAACGAGTGATCGAAAATTGGACTCAACGGATGGACCATCTGCGACGTAGCAACGGCCAACATTTCATAGACATAATCTTCAAAAAATAAATGCCAAAGAATGTTCTTTCAAATGATAATAAACATTCTCCATTAAATTTGAATTTTCTGTGTTTTTTTCTTTAAAAAAGTAGGGAACCTCGAAATGGATCACCCTATATTTTCACCAAAACATTCCATAACTAATGAAATCTTACTTCTAATTTAGTTTCACTATAAACAACACGTTTCTAATTTTAAATTAGGTTGGATAATTGTTGAGCATTATTTGAAACAGAAAACAAATTAAAATTAATTACAATCAATTAAATGGGATCTCATAAATCATTTGGTAACATTCATAAATGAGGCAATTACCTCGTGTTCAACAGGAGTAATATAAGACTTGCGTCCTGTAATGTTCAGTCTAAGTTTTGATCCGCATTTGTTAACATGAAAGTGCAACTAGAGACCCTTCCGCTGTACTCGACAACTGTGAAAATTTCGAAATTTTTCGCGTATCTCATCGATGACCATTGGCGGTGTTATTTATATCTGCTTATAACTGTGGTCCTAAATACATTGGAAATAGTTTTTGTTATTTCGTCGGATATTGACCTGACACATTTGGCAGTTAATCTATTTTTGTCAGTGCTCTGGTTGGCTACAAATATACGAGTGTCTGTCTTGATACACAATCGAAAGCAAATGAACGAATTTCTTCAGGAGATCCACTTTATGTACATGGGAATAATGGTATTGACATGTAATTGCACTTCAAAAATAGACTCATTGCTTTTGTTTAGGAAAATGGAGATGTGATGACGAAGAATTTGTTGAGGGAGACTACAAAATCTGCACGACGATTTGCAAACTTTAATTATTTTCTTGGATTGCTCTGCTGTGTTGGAATGTTTTTTAGTTCTGTCTTAGCAAAGAAAAGAGGTATGATATATTGTTTGATTTCTCATAATACGATCGATCCAAAAATCCAAATAACGTAAATTGAACATTGCACGTTTTTGTTCGGAACAACTGTGTTTGCATAATTCTAAAACCCATGGCTCCAGGATGTGTGAAAAAAACTACAGAGACAGGCAGACTTTCACCATCCATCCTGTTCATTTCTGGTAACAGTGCTTGCAGTTATTAAATATAAACGCACCAGAAATTCGGTACAGTGATTCATATCGTCTCGTATCAGGAGCAGGGATGAAAATTGTCTTTTCAGCATTGTATTGAAAGTTAAAAAAAATTGTATTGAAATTGTACTGGTTGATTTTGATCATCGTTGGTGTTTTGATAAGCTATTTATTTCATACATATACATTTACATATTGTATGTATCGTATTATCGTCAGTTCAAAGGTAAAAGTAGGTACAAAATTGGTGAAAATATGTTTTTTTAAGAAAATAACTATAATTTTTCACGTTTTATAGCTGGAAATAATAACCGAGGCATAATTGTAATTTTTACAGGAATTACGAAATTATAAAAATCATTAAGTACAGACATTTAATTTCTCTTAAGAGAAATAATCTCTATCTCACTTAGTTTTGTTTTTCAATGCACGGTCACTAGGTACTTATGATCATTTCTTCCTTTTATCGCCACTCTTTTGTCAGCTTTTAGTCATATGATCATTTAACGGAAAAAAACTTAATTATTTTTGCGAAATCGTGTGATATTTCTGTTTTGAGTAAACTCTCTTGCCAGGATCAGTATTATGTTTAAATTTTTTAAAAATCGTTGCTTACAGCAGTCACCAATATTTCGTTTTTTCTATTTCGTCATTTACAAAAAATAGAGTTAAAGTTTTTAAAGTCAAGGCGTTCCCAAACGGAGTGCGATTCTATGGATGCAAAAAATATGAAGATGGCTACAAAATTTCTTGTCTTAAAATTAAGTCGTTAAAAATTGAAAAGGACTTTTAAGGCCCAGTTTTCAGTGCGATATCATCCTAGTTTCGAGATTAAAGTCGAGTTAACTCGAGAAAGCAGTTTTTCAGTCGATTTATATCTAGAGCTAATCCCGGGATTAAATGATCAGATGTTTTTGACAGACGATAAAATACCAGACAATCATTTTTTTCAATTCCATATATGTGGACATATAATTTAATTTTGAGAAACTAAATGCAGATCTTAGCGACTTGAAATTGTATGATATATTGAGTTAAACTGTTTTAAGAAAATAAAGACTTGCAAGTTTGGGACAAAAGCATTTTCATTTGTTTGGGGGAAAGGAAACCAAACAGCTGAGAAAGTGATAAATGAGCAAAATCGATAAATCATGAATTCATGAATGCTACCAAATGAAATCACCATACACGGAGTCAAATTTAATTCTGTACTGAAGAACTAGTTAAAGTTAACTCTAGAATAAATTTATTCCGGAGTTAGTAAACTCTGTATTAACTCAGCACTGAAAAACCGGTCCTAAGATGGCTAGGACATGTAAAACTGTAGCGCCACTTAACGAACGAGCGAAAAATAATTTCAAGTATAAAAATATATCTGTTTGGGGGATCTCCTGTGGCACTTATACCCATTTACCAGGTAAGTTACCCATATCAAAACAAAAATTAATGGATTTGGTCAAACATTCCGAAAGAGCTTGTGCGTGTATAAGGGCCTTCCAACCCATTGTCTTAAAGATGTAGAGCACTTGCCGGAACCTGCTCAACTGAGAGTGATTTAAAATTCGAAACTAAAATGTTTTAATTATTTGAAATAACTACATACCCTAAAAAATAATTTTGTGAACAATACAATAATGTTCGAAATCTCGTACAGGTAAAAATCATTAAGTACATTTCTCTTAAAATCATGTAAATTAACTTTTTTTTTGCTTATAGAGAGTATGGCATCAAGTGCGTAAAAAAATTAACAAGCTAAAAACCCAAAATGTATTTAAATTGAAATATCTCCTTATTGTATATTTTGTTAGTTAATGACTTTCACCTTTAAACCGACGATATGTCCACTTGTACAAAGACATTTTTTACAAAAGTGTATTTGTGTACTGAAGCAAGGTCGATTGTATCGAAAGCAGTACAATTGTATCGACTTTTGCAACCCTGATCAGGAGGCTGGAAGCCGAAGAACTTTTTAGCTCAATGCACGGCCAATACAGTGGCTCAAACTAAGCTTCTGCCTTAGTTTTTGTGTGGGAAGTTAGTTGTGGCAGTGCTACTTTCGGAATTTGAACCCCCTGCGCTTAGTAGTGCAATGGACAAACCACTAGGCCAATGCTGTAGAACTGTTTTTATCGTTTATATAAAAGATAGATATTGATGAAATTTGGAATATTGTTCAAATGTAGGCAGCGGCGCATCCTAAATGACTCTGGGACACAAATCAGACTGACTTTGACCGATGGCATGTGTAACGTTGGCTTTGAGAGAAGCTGTGTCTACATCTAATAGCTTTTTCGATTGGGATACAATAAGCCCCCTTTTTTAATCAACTGTCAAAGTTCGGAAGTCGCTATTGGAAGATCCTTTAGTTTTGACGGAGACAAAGTAACAACGGTTTTTAATGGTCAATTTTCGCTCTTTTTCTGTCCCATATTAAAGTTAATCCTAGTGACATTTTGTCGAAGATTATAGGCTAATAGGTATTTATTTCTTGCCTTAACCATAGCATTTCGCCAGTCCGCCTCTACAACGGGAGCAACTAATAATGTTGAAACGTACCCCAGGAGCTGGATGTATATTTTTATACCCTATCCCATAGGGGTATATTAGTTTTGATACTTAGTTTGTAACATAGAGAAATAATTTTGCTACATATACCTCAAAGTATATGGATCGACTCAGAATCGCTAGCTGAGTCGATTAAGCCATGTCTGTCTGTCCGTCCGTCCGTCCGTCCGTCTGTACGTCACCGATTTTTAGGCCTTAAATTTTGAGCTAGGATAATGAAATTTGGTATGTAGGATCCTCGTCTCTGCCTACAGAACAAGTGTAAAACTTTTTGAAATCCGCCCACTGCCACGCCCCCTTTTAAGAAAAACTCAGTTTTTGACCAAACCGTAAGGAATTTTAAAAAAGTTTCTGAACAACATATTTAGACAATATTAATATCTATATTTCGTCCATATAAAGTTTTTTGCCACGCCCACTTTTTGGGGGCGTTTTCAATAAAAAACTGTTTTCGGTCAAATTTTAAATTTTTCGAAAAAAATTTTGATGCAGAATCATTAACATTATTAATATGAACATTTCTTCTATATACCATTTTAACCCACGCCCACTTTTTGGGGGCGTTTTTATATAAAAACCATTTTTATACACTACCCCATAACATATGCAAGAGAAAACCTTGTCTTTTGTAGAACCGTTAAAGTGTTTTGTAAGCAGTCTGAAGAATTTGTTGTCACTATATCATTTTTTCTATTTATCCACATCGTGTTTTTAGCCATGTCCCCTTTTTTGGGGATTTTAGTTTTATGGATAGGATGGGATAGGGTATTCAACGATCCGCACAGCGGATTGTAGCCTTCTCATATGTTTTAATGTAACTTTCAGGGTTTTCATTTGCTAGCGCGCTATCTTCTCGAAGAGAGCTGGTAAGTACATGTTTAGAAAGTTCGGGTGAGCTACTTCCCAACTGAGCACTGCATTGCGTTGCGCGACAGTTCGGGGTAAATCTGGACCACCGCAAAAACTCCTCCCTACCTATCGCCTACTTAAGATAATTGCGTTCGGTGGCACGCCTCGAATTGGATTTAACTTACTTACTTAAGCTGCGCTACAGTCCGGGATGAACCTGGTCCTCAACCAACATGCCTCTCCAATTAGCCCGGTCCTTAGCCAACTGCCTCCAGCTGCGCACTCCAAGTTGGTTGAGGTCGTTTTCTACTTGTGCGCGCCACTTAAGGCGAGGTCTTCCTCTACTGCGTCCGACGTCTGGCTGGGAATCGAAGACTCTGCGAGCCGGAGTATTGGTGTCCATTCTTTCTACATGTCCTAGCCATCTTAAACGTCCAATGCGGAGTTTTCGGACTAGGGGTATGTCGCTGTACAGCTCACATAGTTCGTGGTTGAATCTTCGTCTCCATAGCATGTCAACGCAAACGGGACCGAAGATTTTCCGATTTTCCTCTCGAATCTACCAAGGATTTCTTCATCCGCTTTTGATACGGTCCATGCTTCAGCGCCGAGCAGGACTGGGATGATCAGGTTCTTATATAGGGTCTCCTTAGTAGTTCGAGTGAGGGCTTTACTACTAAATTGCCTTCTTAGCCCGAAGAAACAGCGGTTGGCAAGAGTAATTCTTCGTTTAATTTCTGACGAGATGTTGTTGTCAGAGTTAATAGCGGAGCCGAGGTAGACAAAGTCCCGTACTACCTCAAAGTTATATCTGTCAATGGTGACGTTCTGTCCAATTCGTCGATGTTGTGAGTCCTTTCGTGATGACAGCATATACTTAGTCTTACCCTGATTTACTGCTAAACCCATTTTCACCGCTTCCTTCTCTATACTAGCAAACGTGGCTATGACATCACGTTGAGTCCTACCAATGATGTCAATATCGTCAGCGTATGCTAGTAGTTGCACCGACTTTTGGAAAATTGTGCCTCTGGTGTTGGCTTTGGAGTTTTGCACAATCCTCTCAAGAATCAGATTAAAGAAGTCACATGACAGCGCATCGCCTTGCCTAAATCCTTTTTTGGTATCGAATGTGTCGGTGAGGTCGTTTCCGACCCTGATGGAGCAGCGAGAATTCTCTATCGTCATCCAAAAACTAGACATGGCTCTGTACAGTTCGTCCCTATAAATGCTGTCATATGCGGCTTTGAAATCGATGAATAGGTGGTGGGTATCGATTTGGACTTCTTGAGTTTTTCCAGGATCTGCCGAAGTGTGAAAATTTGATCGGCTGTGGACTTTCCTGGCCTAAAACCACACTGATAAGGGCCAATCAGGTTGTTGGTAAACGGTTTCAGGCGTTCACATATTACGGCAGATAGGATCTTGTAGGCGATGTTGAGGAGACTTATGCCTCTGTAGTTGGCGCAGTTCAGAGGGTATCCTTTTTTGTGGATCGGGCAAACGATGCTGAGGTTCCATTTTTCAGGCATGCTTTCAACCGACCAGATTTGGCTTATGAGATGGTGGATGTTACTTACCAAGTCTTACCAGATTTATAAAGCTCGGCGGGAAGGCCGTCATTTCCGGTGGCCTTATTAAGCTTGAGTTTAGATATTGCTATCTGCACTTCACTTAGGTCGGGTGGTTGGCAGATTTCGCTGTCGTTGCCAATATTGAATGGTTCGTTCTGCCTGACAGCGGAATGTTGTTCGTCATCGCCGTTTAACAGTCTGCAGAAGTGGTTCTTCCATATCCTCAGCATCGACTGTGTCTCAACTACGATATTTTCTTGTTCATCTCGACAGGATTCTGTTCGTGCCTTGTATCCTTGGCTTTGACGTTTTACACTTTGGTAAAACTTGCGAACATCGTTCGTGGCATCCTCGATCGCGCGCTTTTCTTGCTCTTTTTTCTTCTTTCTGAAAAGCCGATGTTCTTCCCTTCTTCTTTGCCTATAGAGCTCAATGGCAGCTCTCGTCTTCACCTGCAGCTTAGCCTTGTAGGCCTCGTTCTTGGCTGCGAGCATCTGTCGGCATTCCTCATCAAACCAGAAGTTTTTTGCTGGTGGCCGCGAGAAACCTAGCACATCAGTTGCGGCTGATCTAATGGCTTGTTGGCATCGTTGCCATTGTTCTTCGACATTAGATGCTGGTGGTGTGTTGTGAGTCGACAGTTTAAGGGATACGCGCTGCGCGAAGGTCTTGGCGGTCTCTGGCGATTGCAGTCTTTCGACATTAAATTTTTTCACAGTATTTCTGTTTTTTTTTGTGGCTTGGTGGATATCCGTATCTTTACCTTGGCTACAACAAGGTAGTGGTCCGAGTCGATGTTAGCCCCTCGGAATGTTCGGACATTCAAAAAACTGGATGCGTGCCTCTTGTCTATGTGATCAATTTGCTTGACTGTTCGTTGATCTGGAGACCGCCATGTCCCCTTATGGATATCGAGGTGAGGAAACCATGTGCTGGCTATAGTGGCATTTCGTTCCGTAGCGAAGTCAATTAGCCTAAGTCCGTTACCAGACGTGTTGTCGTGTAGGCTTTATTTTCCGACAGTACTGCTAAAGATGTCTTCTCTTCCTACCTTTGCGTTAAAATCTCCCAGCACGATTTTAACGTCGTATTTTGGTAGTCGCTCATAGGTTTTGTCCAGGAGCTCGTAGAAGCAATCCTTAGTTATATCATCATTTTCCTCCGTCAGAGCACGAGCGCATATATGTTGCGAATTTGGCCTTGATGCGGATTGTTACAATGCGTTCGCTTATGTCTTGAAAACATAAGACTTCTTCCCTAAGTCTGGCACTTATAACAAATCCGCATCCAAATAGTCGCTTTTTCTGCTCACTATAACACGGTCCATAGTAGATGTCACAGTTTTTCATCCTCTTTTTGCCTGGCCCAGCCCATTGTATTTCCTTTATGGCAGTAATGTCTGCTTTGTAGCAGTTTAGGGCTTCCGCTAGTTGTTCGCCTGCACCTCTCCTGTTTAAAGTTCTCACATGCCAGGTGCAGATACGAACGTCGTTGTCCTTTTTTCGTTTAGTATGGTCGTCAACAATAATATCAGTCCTTTCCGAGGCTATTGGTTGCTTCGTAACATAATCTTTTTTCCGTGGATGGGTAGTTAACCCAAAGCACAACCCCCAACCTGGAGGTGGCCCTTGTTTTGACCCTAGGACAGCAGGCCGGAAAAAATACCGATGTCTACACACCCCGTAAAGTTCATAGCTGAATCTGCGTAAAGCTCGTCAATGCAACCAGGACGAAATACTTTTTCGCTCCTCACAGCTAATTCAATTTTACCGGTATAATAAATTCGGTCATCGCCCAATAGGTAGATGTTATAATACGCGGCCTTAAAGATGATTATAGTCTTGACTTGGTAGTCATTTATCTTTTAAAAAGTTAGTCAAAGTTTGAAAATTTGATCTGTGGTCGATCTTCTGGGGCAGAAGCGTCATTGAAACATGCCAATGAGTGTGTTGCAGAAAGGCTTCAGACGTTCACAGAGTACGTTTGATAAGTAGCAGAGTTATGGTCTGATAATTGCTACAAAACTTAGCGTTACCATTTTTTGTAAATTTGGAAATTAAGTTTATTTTCTAGTAATTAAGCATGATTTGATCCATCAAAACTTGATACATGCTTTGGATAAGTCGTAAGTTGATACATGCTTTGGATATGTCGTAAGTTGGTTGGTTGGAAGCGAGAGATCTCTGGTTTCAGCCCCGAAAGTAACACAACCTAAAGTCTCGCACTGTCTCACATAATATAAAACAAATCTAAGAAAGCTTCTAAAATATGTTATTCGAAATCATCGCTAACTTTTAGGTCCCTTTATTTGCGGTAAACCCCAACTATACACACTCCTATAACTGAGGCTTCGTTTAAATCTTTGTATGATCCATTAACGCCTATTGCAGGATGGTGATTCTGGTACCTAAAACTATTTGGTAGTTCTAGTGACCTTTTATATATTGGGAGTTATATCTTCACTAGCTTATCGTAGGTTTTACCAACGTTATTTCCATTAGAAATGTGCTGGGAATGGAATAAAAAAACATCTACAGTTAAATGAGCATCGATGACTATGTTCGTGATATCTTTATTTCGCAAGGACTCCATTTAAACTTTGAAGTCAACAACCAGTTTTTCTTATCTCTATACTCTTGAATTGCCCTAACCTTAAAGGATGTAATTTATCTTTCTATAAGCTTGGTTTTCTTCTCCTCCGCAATAGATCGATACATAGTTACTTATTGTCTTGACATGCGCCACTTTCATCATCTATTTTTGATACTTAAAACTTCATCAAACCACCGTCATCCTTTGGATATGGCTGGTAGCCTACGTTGGAATTGGCTGTATACTGGTGATACTGGAAGAAGATGAAGGCATAGCGACGAGTGTCTAACTCAATTGTTCATTGTTGACCAAATATCCGTTCGGGTTCGGGTACTTCTGTGTAAACAAAAAATGTCCATTCCCCAATATCAATACAAAATTCTCTCATTTCAACGAAAAGTACCCGTACGCCATCGAAGTTTTACAAAAAATTATAAAAAAAAAACTGGAATGCTTCAAATGTTTGACAAATAATTGAGGCCGTGAGCCAATTGGGTTAAAATGTCAGCCAGTGGATAATTTTTGACATTAGTGTGGTGAATAGAGACTTCAAAATTTGAACCTGCTCAACGGCTCGCTAAAATTTATCCAATGGCTAATTTTTGACATTTGGTATACCTACTGAGGACAGAGAGATGGAAAACACATTCGTGGATTATTCGTCATTGCCAGTGTTCACATGTGGAGGGAAAATAACACATAATTTAGATTATTAAATAAAAGCAAAGAACATTTAAATTTTTATAAGAAAATGTAATGAACGTTTTAAAATACTAAAAAAAATGGTTACAAAAATGTTATTATTACATTTGTTTTACTATATTTTATATGTGAAATATGTTAAACTTGAACAAAGTAGGATGGATATCTTTAATCATGAATACAAATCGTACAACTGGTACTGATAATAATAAATAATTAAGGATTTTTGACGATCCCTCTGAAATCTATTCGGAAAATACAGGAAAATATAAAGAAAGGAATTTTGTTTCAATTCTTTCGGGAAATTATTGTAAATAATATTTAAATAATATCCCATTTAATCCAATTGATGTCAAAAATTAGCCAGTGGATAAAACTTACGGCCATAGTATTGTAATATTGTTTTAATGATTCTTAAAGAATCCGTACACAACAATAAGTAAACGAGAGAGAGATCATAATTGATGGAAAATACCCCCCCATTAAAATCAGAAATTTCTGTTGGTAAGAATTAATAAACCGTCAGTTGGTATCAAAAAGTGACAAGTTGACACTATCTTGTTTTATGTCATTTTTTTTTTTTACACATGAAGGGAATAATTTTACTGTAGTTCACTTAACCGCGTTTCCATAGTTTTTCGTAAATTTCTCTCTCTCTCTCTCACTGAGAGAATTTACCACCGCTCTATAAAAATTCAAAATTAATAATTTTTACTGCAAAAGTACGGGAACAGGTATATATTCTTATACACTTAGGTAGATAAGTAGATCGTAAAGACAAGCAGTGCCTTCAATCAGAAATAAGAAGCTGACCAAGGGTTCTTTAAATTTAAGTCACAATTGGGCGCTGAGGTCGGAAGTTGCTCACTTGCTTAGATTTTCAAAAAGAATAAGGAAATTCCACTCTAAGATAAAGCTGTGATCTCCCTTGTTCTGTGTTGGCAGAATTCTTGTAATTCTTAAATTTATCATTATCAAATGTATATATCCGATGAGCTCCTCACTTCGGCCGCAAATCGTTTAGGGGTTCGAAGCAAATCGTATGTGGCTACAGATGGCCATAATGTGCTGTGCACCGTGAAGTAAATACATTTGACAGTTGATCACAGCGATCAACATTGATCATATATGTGGTTTTAATTTATAATCCAAGCAATATGATTGCTGTACGACTGCAGGTTTGGCGTGTCTTGAAAACAATCGAAACCGTCGCGGTAGCGTCGATGTATCTTATGTATACAATTAAGTTGTACGTCAGAATATCGCATTCGAACTATTGCGAATCCCAATTGTACCACTCAATTAAAATTTTGTTGTATTTGTTTGTTTCAGAACCAATTTTTGACATATACATACCAATCTACAATGACAGGAAACTCGAATCGCCATGCTTTGAAATCCTCTTCGCTATTGAGTTTATCTTACTTCCTGTCGGTTGTTTCATGTTTATGACGTTTATTAATTTAATAGTTGCATTAGTAGTCTTCAATATATTTATGTGCAAGGTCCTGAAAAGCAAATTAGGAGATCTAGGCGATGGAAATACACCGGAGGTGCAGAAAACGAAATTAATCCAATGCGTAAACTTTCACAATACAATTTCTTAGTAAGTTTTGAATGAGTTTTATTATTTAAATTATTTGTTATTATATAAAAATTACTGTCCAGTTACATTGATCGAATAAATTCTTTAACAACATACGTGTTTGCTTCGGAGTATATACTATTTGGTGCATTGATGTGTGTGCTGCTGTTTTTATTGATTCTTGTAAGATTTTTATTTCAAACAAAATGTGTGCCAAATAATTTTTTCTTTTAAAATTCATTTTCAGGTGAAGACGATCTATGAGAAAGTTATTATGTTCTCTTATATTTTTATGTTGTTTGTTCAACTATTTGAGACTTATTACTTTGCCAATATTCTGTTTTTTGAGGTAAGGAATTGTTTTAGTAAAAAGAGAATTTTATATAAAATCAAATCTAAGTGTTGTTTACAAATACTACTGCTTTAGATTTAAGTTTTTGTGGGTAAAGTGTTAAATCACAAATAAAGCTTTATTTTTTTTAGCTTTAAAACATAAGCCCTATCCGTACTTAAAAAAATCAGCCAATTTGTCATTATATATAACGAACCATATTTAAAGCACTGATTCCTTTTAAATTTTACAGATATGGTATTTGAAAGGGATCTTGAACTTGTCTTGGACAAAGTGCCACACTAGGGAATATTTACAAGACACAGGACAGTAATCTTCAGTTAACAATTGTCAAAACCCTATCCTAACGAACATTTATTAACAACGACGTTTCATGAACGCCCCTTAAGTCCACCCCCAAATAATGTGGTAAACCACTGAATTCAATCTTATTTTATTATTTTTATTTATTGATCGAAATTGTTCGTTGTGTTCACTTTTCGTTCCCAATAATTTTGTTGAGCGCAGTGCATATTTTTGATGTGTGGAAGTGACTGAATAAATGTCAAAAACGCGTTTCAGAAGTTTATTATGCCATCTCAGTTAACACGGTAAAATATTTCCGATAAAAATGTTGACAGTTCATTTACCACGTCGTAAGTTTACCACATTTACAACGACTTTCCGACGTAGCATGAATACCTCTAATATCAGAAATTTCACACACGAATGGGGTATGTAGACAGAGAAGTTAAAAGTTGTAAACTTTTAAAATGCCATTTTGACATTCAATCAGGCACTTTCCAGATCAATCATATGCGCTCAACTGAAAAGAAAACAAGAGACAAAAATTCTATTAAAAAAATCGAGTGTGAGTTCACTCGCGGTAGAAGTGAAACTGTACTTAACTTAATTTCTCTCACTCTCTCTTTCTCTGTTTACCACTTCCATAGTGTATTCATTTCATTCGATATGAGTTGAACATGAACTGACATATTGACAGCTAATTGACGTGAAAAATGTGTGTTTGATTAGTTTTCAACCTTATTCTACCGCACAAACTCGGTTGAAGAATTTAAACTATTTCTTACCCCGAAACATATGAAAATTGAACTCATCTCATTCACTTACAAAAACCAACAACACTCGGTGTTCCCAAGCGTTCCCATATTTAAGTATTAACCGCCACCGACCCTGCTTGTTTTCGGTAATCAGACGACAACCGATATTTTGATTAATCTCTTTTTCGTAACACTTCTTCGTTTCATTAAATCAAATTCACTAAATGTCGTCATATGAAAAACACCGTCCTTCCTGAAGGCAACACTGCAATTCCAAAAATACATCTTCATTATCACAAATCACATACACATCTAAAACTCAATCAAATCTACCTGTTTATATTCAAGCTTCAATTAAAATTACATCAGACACACACCATCTCTAAAACACATTTATGACACCAAAATCAGCTGTCATTTCTACATTCAGAGGGAAATAATCCTTTTGGCCACCTACATGTTACAAAATGTCGCATCCATATATGTAGCAACTTTCGTTTGATTTCTTACAACAATGGATATTGCTTTCCTGGACCTTTTGGCCAACTACATGTTATCAAATGTCGCATCCATATATGTAGCAACTTTCGTTTGATTTCTTACAACAATGGATATTGCTTTCCTGGACTCACCGATGAGTTTCATAATTTGATATTGATTACACACAATCCCACCTACCCAAATTTCCTATTGGCCCACAAACTTTCGTTAGATTTCTTACAACAATGGATATTGCTTTCCTGGACTCACCGATGAGTTTCATAATTTGATCTTGATTACACACAATCCCACCTACCCGAATTTCCTATTGGCCGACAACACACTCTCTTGATACATACCGGTGCACCAACGTCCTTTCTCCAACCAACATGCCAACAAGAAACCACCCCTTTTTTGCACACCAACGTACGTGTTGCCTGAGATACAAGTCCATACATCCGTTCATTACACACGATCCAACAGCCACAACAAAAGCCGTCCAAAAATAAGTTTCACTTCAAAAAAAACCTAGGAAACCAACAACGCGCGATCACCGACATCAAGCAGCGTCGGTTGTGGTTATTACTTGGAAGGAAGACTTAATCAAAACACCATCGTCGTGATGTTCTTATGTTTCATTAAATCCAATTCACACCGTCCCAAAAGAACTTTCATTTCAAAATTGACTAAATGAGCTTGAAATAAATGTCTGTGCTCTGTTCTCATTTGTAAATCGACCATTTTGGCTAATGATAACAGAGTTTCATCTAAGATATCTTACTAAATCTGAAATCCATAATATGTCCATTCCATCTCACTAAGCCACAACATAGATAGAAAATATCGATGGGCAACAAATATGTAAGAAGAAATGTCATTTCAGATTATTCCCGAAACATCTTATAAATGTTTGGATGGATGTTTTTATACTGAATCTTCACTTCACTTCTCAGCTTAGTTTGTCATTGGTGTTGTATCTTTTATGTCTGTGGTAATAATGGAAAGGAAATTTAGAGTGGACGTGTGTAACATTCGTGGGTTAAGGTCTAATCTTTTTTCGGCTTACGTCCACATTTCCAAATATAAACCAGCTGTTTTGGCACTAAGTGAAACACAGGTGGGGGTGAATTCTGACCTATCAGAATTAACCCTTCCTGGATATAATTTGGTGCCATTATTCTTTTTTCACCGCGGTCTCGCCAATTATATACGTAGTGACGTAGCCTACCAAATTCAAACTCAATACGGCCAATTTATTTTATATGACTGAAATTCCATGTCCGTAGGCAATTAATCCACTACTGTTTCATTTATAGAAGCCCAAACCTTGACAGCCATTCAACTTTAAATGAAGTTGATGCGCTGTCTGACTCCATCTCCAGAATTGAATCCCTGCATCCTCACACTGAAATCGTCATTGCGGGCGATTTCAATGTACACAATTCTACGTGGCTTCAACATTCTGGACAGACAACACCCGAAGGAAGGTATGTTGAGATCTTTGCTGAGGTAAACAACCTAACTCAGCTTGTAAATGAGCCGACACGCATACCGGATATTAACAGTCAAGCCGCCAACACCCTGGACTTGTTTCTTACCTCGCACCCTGATAAATACACCATCAATGTATTATCGCCTCTAGGTTCGTCAGACCACCGTATCATATCAGCAAATTTCTCGTACTCCAACCACACAGTTAAAGAGCAAATTCCCAAAAAAAACTGTATGGCAATACGAGAAAGCCAATTGGGAAGCATTAAACAGTTTTTTTTAGGAATTTTAACTGGTCACTATGTTTCCCCGATAGTGACGTGGATGCTGCTGCTGATATGATATCAAACATCATTCTCCTTGGTATGAGATCTTTTATTCCCAACAGAATTAAGAGTATCAGACCAAAGGCAAAAGGGTGGTATGACTTGAGCTGCAAAGAAGCTATCAGGTTGAGAGAGACAAGCTTTCGGTTCTACAAGACCAACCCAACAGAGGAAAACCGAATAAAGTTCAAAACAAATTCCTCTATATCCAAAAGTTGAGGCAAAAAATTCTACAATGTCCCAGTGGTAGTAAAAACTTCTGGTCATATGTTAAAAATATAAAAAATTCGGCCTCATCATCAGTTCCGACGCTCATTCACAATTCCAGCTGTCAGCTCTTTAGACAAAGCCAATCTGCTTGCTGCGCATTTCGCAGCCAATTCAACATTGCCAGATTGTATTCAGTCTCCTCCTGTACTTGAGAACGTAAATCATTCCATGGGACAAATTCACTTTCGTACTCGTACAGTTGCAAGAGTTTTATCTGATCTTGACATTCACAAATCCGCTGGTCCAGATGGTATATCCCCCATTATTCTGAAGAGGTGTTCTTCTACGCTAGCAAAACCATCGCGTAAGCTTTTCTATCTATCCTACTCATCAGGACTCTTTCCGAGTAGATGGAAAACAGCATTTGTCCAGCCTGTACCAAAAAAAGGCGAATCTTCTTCTCTCTCCAACTACCGACCAATTGCACTTACGTCCCTTCTTTCCAAGGTCATGGAAACGCTGATAAATCGTCAGCTTATGAAATATCTCGAAACACGAACACGACCGGCAGTATGGTTTTCGCAGCAACAGGTCTACTGGTGATTTGATGACATATCTCACCGAAAAGTTAAACCAATCAATCCACCATGGTGGCGAAAGCAAGATTGTTGCGCTTGATATTTCAAAGGCATTTGACAGGGTTTTGCACCAAGCCCTTTTGTCGAAAATGCGTGCATTTGGAATCGACGAAAAACTTCTTCTATGGATTAGACATTATCTTTCGAAACGTTCAATTCAAGTTGTTTTGGATGGTTTCAAGTCTGCAACTCACCAAATAAATGCTGGTGTCCCTCAAGGCTCAGTTTTGTCTCCGACTCTCTTCCTCATTTTTATAAATGATCTTCTGTCTGCAACTTCTAATCCAATTCATTCCTTCGCTGATGACAGTACTCGCAGCTTCTCATACTCGTTTTCAGGTTCACGTCCCTCATCTTCGAACGTGGACTCCAAACGACAAAATATGTTAAGCTCATTGAATTCCGACCTTGACAGCATCATCAAATGGGGTAAAACCAACAGGGTAGAATTCAATACTTCCAAAACACAATGCTGTCTTCTGTCGTTAAAGCGAAACCAAAATCTAGAGCCATTATCCATGAATGGCACTTACATCGAAGAAACCGAAAAACTTTCCATGCTAGGTATGTGTGTTAGTAACGACTTACGTTGGAATGACCACATATTTCAAATCGCTAAAAACGCAGCGAAATGTCTAGGTTTCCTTAACCGATGTAAGAAATAATTCACCCCTTCTGATCTGGCCACAATATACAAAGCGTTTATACGCCCTAAACTTGAGTTCAATGCCCACGTCTGGTCGGGTGCACCAAAAACAACATTGCACCTCCTAGATAGGATTCAAACGCGTGCGAAAAAACTTATAGGAGACATTAGATTAGCGAACTCTTTAGTTTCGCTAGAACATTGTCGAAATATCTCCTGCCTTACACTGTTTTATCGCTATCTTAACAACAAATGCTCAAATGAAATAGCCAGCTGCATTCCCCCCATTCAACAATTCAGCCGCAATACTCGTTACGCTATGAATGCAAATCAGTTTACCCTTAAGCCTTTCTTCGGATGAACGCTGAAATATAGAGATTCGTACATAAACCGAACAACACGAATGTGGAATGCTCTATCAAACTCTGTTTTCCCTTTCCATTATAACCTACAGGCATTTAAAATCAATGTGCATCGGTATGATATATCAGAAAGCACAATAGGTGAACCTCGCCTAAAAGTTAGTAGCTCCTTAAATCAGTTATGCCAACTTTATAACTTATCATATCATTTAATTATAATCTAAAAAATAATTTTCTTCTATTTTCTACTTCTCCACGCCAGAGTCTTGGAGTTGCCGATGCAGCTTATGACACAAATTGGTATTCATACAATGGAAGAATTCGATTGACTTTAATGCTACTAATACAAAGATCTCAAAAACCAATTTGTGTAAGTGTTTTTCTTTAAATAGCAACTTATTCGAAACTACAATTATATATGAGCAATTTTTTTTTATAAAGCTTACAATGGGAAACTTTTATCCAATGAAAATTGATGTACTCACAAAATTACTAAATGCTACGTATTCGTTTTTTGCAATTCTGCGCAAGATGATGAAGTGATGATTAAGATGACAACCTGACAGAGCTGAAAAGTTATTGTGCAAACATTTCACTAATGATAAATAAATAAGATTACAGAATTATGTCCGGGGATATTTCTTTTTGATCAGAAGCAAAAGTAGTTCGTCTGTTAATATTGTACAATAGATCTGTCTAGAACGAAACACGCTTTAAACAGTTATCAATTGGTCCTATTATGGATCCCTACAAGATGTTCCTCCACTGAGATTTTTTATTAAGAGTATTATCAGCAAAAGAGAAATCATTAGTCGAGCAGCAATTTCCTTATATTACATAATATGTCTGTTCCCGTACAAATTTATGCTTTGGTCAATACCTAACAATTTAATTTATTAAAGAGCATCAAACGTCGGCGAGATTGGAGTGATCGAGTTTTACAACTAAACATATGAGAGGCTACAATCCGCTGTGCGGATCGTGGAATACCCTATCCCATCCCATCTTTAAAATAATATCCTCAAAATGTGGGCTTTATGGCGATAAAATACAGAAAATGACATTGTCACAATATATTGCTCAGAGAGTTTATCAAAACCTTTTGTGGTTCGACAAAAAACAACGTTTTTGTATTGCATATGCCTTGGGGTATTGCATACAAATGTTTTTGTAGGAAAACGCCCCCAAAAAGTGGGCGTGGGTTAAAATGGTCTGCTGACGAAATGTTCATCTAAAATTTTCAAATTTGGCCAAAAAAGGTTTTTTATAGAAAACGCCCCCAAAAAGTGGGCGTGGCAAAAAACTTTGTATTGACGAAATATAGATATTACGATTCTATAAATATGCTTCTCAGACACTTTTTTAAAATTCCTTACGGTTTGGCCAAAAACTGAGTTTTTCTTAAAAGGGGGCGTGGCAGTGGACGGATTTCAAAAATTTTTACACTTGTTCTGTAGGCACGGGCGAGGATCCTATATACCACATTTCATTATCCTAGCTCAAAATTTAAGGCCTAAAAATCGGTGACGTACAGACGGACGGACGGACGGACAGACAGACATGGCTTAATCGACTCAGCTAGCGATTCTGAGTCGATCCATATACTTTGAGGTATATGTAGCTAAATTATTTCTCTTTGTTACAAACTAAGTATCAAAACTAATATACCCCTATGGGATAGGGTATAAACACATTTCGACTTGGTTGGCTTTGTTAGTAAAGAGAATAGCAAAGATATGAATGTTATGTTACAGCGTAATCATCAAGCAGTTTCCTATAGAAGTCTATGTACACTAGAAAAGGGTTTTACTCATATTTACTTATATCCTTTGTTGTTGCTGTTGTTATCGGGCTCCTGACCCGTGAAGAGTCTCTGCAAGATACACTGCAGCCTTCCATCCTCTACGATCCCGGGCTCGCTGCTTCCAGTTGTCTAGACTAAGCGCTCTGGCATCCGCGAAGGCTTGGTTCTTAAAAAGGAGGTTCGGTATTCCTTGCCTTCTCGAACCTGGGGGCTGGGATTCGAAGATCCTCTTAGCTGGAGCATTGTTGTCCATTCGCTCGATGTGGCCAAGCCAATGTAGTCGACATGTTTTGGCTTTTTGGACTACAACCACATCTTGGTACAGCTCATAGAGTTCGCGGTTGTATATCTTCTCCTCCATTCGACGCACAGGACCAAAAATCCACGAAGTATTTTTCTTTCGAAGGAGCCCAGTATCAGCTCTCCCTTCTTGCATATCGTCAAGAACTTCGTCCTTCGAGTTAGGAGTTTTGAACCCAGTTGTTTCGCCAAACCGAAGTAGCAACGGTTTCCTAGGGTAATTCTTCGATGGATCTCCACTAGGGTGTCATTCGTGGAGTTTATGTTAACTCCGAGGTAGGTGAACTCCTTAACTACCTCGAAATTGCTGCTATCAATAGTGACGTTTTATCCTAGTCGGTGGACAGATGCTTCTCTGTTTGTTGATAGCATGTACTTAGTCTTGTCCTCATTTAC
Source organism: Rhingia campestris (assembly GCA_932526625.1). Taxonomy (NCBI): domain Eukaryota; kingdom Metazoa; phylum Arthropoda; class Insecta; order Diptera; family Syrphidae; genus Rhingia; species Rhingia campestris. Next base: position 36,131,294 of record OW052185.1, on the reverse strand, counting down.
TTCAAGGCCAACGGATTTTGCCTGTTCTTCAATCTCCGTGAACGCTTTTATCACGGCATGTTGGGAGCGACCGATGATATCAATATCGTCCGCATAGCCCAGAAGCTGGACGGACCTGTTGAAAATAGTGCGTTCCGTGTTGACACCTGACCTTCGCACTATCTGCCCCAGTTCGAGATTGAAGAAGTTACATGGTGCATGTTTGGAACAGTTCGGAGGAGCTACTTCCAAACTGCACTTTGCAGCGCGTGTTTTCCAGCGTCACGCGACACAGCTGAATCAGTTTTGCCGGAATTCCGAATTCGGCCATCGCCATATAGAGCTCCTGATGATGTACGCTATCATACGCAGCTTTGTAGTCGATGAATAGGTGGTGAGTTTCGACTTGAAATTCGTTGGTCTTTTCTAGGATTTGCCTCAGTGTGAACATTTCGTCTATAGTCGATCTGCCGGGCCGGAAGCCACACTGGTACGTGCCGATTAGTGTGTTGCAGAATGGTTTTAGACGTTCACACAGTACGTTGGATAGCATCTTGTATGCGACGTTAAGCTGGGATATGCCTCGATAGTTCTTGCAAGACATAGGTTCGCTTTTTTTTGTAGATGGGGCATATGGAGCTGATAGTCTAGTCATCGGGCATGTTTTCTTACACCAATACTTGATTAATGATTCGGTGCATGCTCCCTACCCTACCAAAACATCACCACCGTATTTAAAAAGCTCCACTGGTAAGCCATCAGAACCTGCGGCGTTGTTGTTGTTTTTTAGTTTTTTTATAGCTAGGCCAACTTCTTCTATTGACGTGTGGAAAAGTTTGAAAAGCGAATTAAGGGAAATTTTCATTTATACAGGATTACCATAAGAAAACTGTGTTTAAGACGAAAGTCCAAACGCGTATATCCAAACATTTTACTATTAGGCAATATACAAGTTGATATGGCATTTAATGGAATAAATAATGGACTTTTTAAATATATGAAATGCTGAGCGATTAAATTATCATTTTAATACAAAAATGTAATTTTAATTTGGAGCTATTTTTCCATACGAATAGCGCCACTTTTGCGACTATTAGAGAAAAAAGGAATATGTCAATGTATACCAAAATGCTAGCCTCCAGTCGTCAATACTGGGTGGTGGAGCTAGTTCTTCATTGACTGGACGTGGGTTCTCTTCTTGCCCTATCACTTTCTCTACATGATGCCTATAAAGCAGCTGCTGGAAACATCTACTATGTTTTAAAGAGAAATTAGCTTTTATCGAAGTAATTTCTATGTTTTCTAAATCATTTTCTTTCTTAAAGTGGCACTACAGTCCGGAATGAACCTGCGGCTCGAACAAAATGCTTCAAATAAGCCTTGTTCTTAGTTTTCTGCCTTCAGTTGTGCAATTCAAGTTGGTTAAGGTCAGTTTCAAATTGCGCGTGCAATTTATTGAGAGGTCTTCCTCTACTGCGTCCTTAAGTATGGCTTGAAATCGAATACTCTCTGAGTCGTAGTATTAGTGTCCATTCGCTTTACATGTCTTAGCCATCTTAAGGCCTTCTCAGAATGCATATCTGAAGCTGGTATCTTGCATCGCTGTCAAAAGAGAGATTGATTTCTTGCATGAAGCTGCCCTCTATTCAACTTCAAGCTTCAGATTCACGAAGTTACACATTTTGTAAGCGCTTAAGGGTTGCCTTGTTTTTAACTTTTCACTCAGCTACAGATACCAGCTACAGATACGAATTCTGGTCGGCCCTTTAAACGTCCAATGTTGAGTTTTCTGACCAGATCTATGTCGCTGTACAGCTCGTAAATTTCTTGGTTGAATTTTCGTCTCCATAGCCCGTCAACGCAAACGGGATCTAAGATTTTTCGGTCAAAACAACCAAGGATTTCTTCATCCATTTGTGTAATGATCATGGTCTTTTATTGGATCTCCTTAGTAGTTTGAGTCAGCTTGCTTGCCTTTTTAGCCGGAAGAAGCAGCGGTTGGCAAGAGGAATTCCGATTTATTTCCGACGAGATAAGTTATGTGTCCTTTCGTGCTGACAGCATATACTTGGTCTTACCCTTCCTTTACTATGATAGCAAGAGTGGCAGTTACATCACGTTGAGTAGTCGCACAATTTATTAAAGGTATAAAGTTATGCACCTCTTCAAATACCTTTAAACGCAAAGCCCTTATTCATACAACTTACACAACGTTGAATAGAGACTGCAAACGTGTCCTACGGTTGAATAGTTCCTATTTAAGGGTGTTTTATCCCATAATGATATATAAGATTTGACATTATTTGACATTAAGTTTGTAACATAGAGGAATAATTTTGATAGATATTTCCTTAGGTTTATGGATTGACTCAGAATCGCAAGCTGTCTGCCTGTCCGTCCGTCTGTACATCACCAATTTTTGGACCATACATTTTGAACTAGAGTGATGAAATTTGGTATATAGACTCTCCGTATAGGAAGAAGCAGAACACGTGTAAACAGTTTTAAAATCCGCCAACTGCCACGCCCCCTTTTTTAGACAAACGTAGTTTTTAGCCAAACCGTAAGGAATTTCGATAAAATGTCTGAAAAACATATATAAACAATCTTAATAACTATATTTAGTCTCTTTAAAGTTTTTTGCCACACCCATTCATTGGGGGTGTTTTCAGTAAAAGACATTTTTTAGTAAAATTTAAAAATATTCGAAAAAACTTTTGATGCGAAATCATTGGTTATGATGATAACAACATTTCGTCCATAGATCATTCAACTCACGAACACTTTTTATGGGTATTTTTAAAAAACGAGTGGTGGGTGCACGACTGGGTCGTACGCAACTTTCTCTTTCACAGCAAGTTGGGCGTTAGATCTAATCATAAGCATTTTGATTATTGATGCTAAAATGATATAAATAATGTCGAAATGTATTTATACGAATTTTTACTCCAAAATTTGAAGGAATCGATGTCAATGTGAAAAATAATGATTTTCCGTTTTTGGCCAAAACTGAAAATTCCGTTTAGTAATAGTTGGGCTAAAACTAATTATGTGGAATTGCTTCAAGCTGTAATAGTAGTATATGTATTAAATTTCATTTAATTTGACACAATAGTTTGCGAGATATTAACAATTTTCTTTATATGGCCTAAATGACAAAATCCGTTATATGGATTTTCTCGTAAAAACTGGGTACGCAGTTTTGTTGGAACTAATATGGTTATAGTATATATAAAGTTTAATCAAAATCGTTAGAGCCGTTTTCGAGAAAATTGAGGTTATGTGTAATTTTTATATGGCAGGTACCAGTTTTAACATGGCTAAAAGCAAACAAAAAAAATGGCCTAGAATTATAACCAAAACAAGCTTGGATACGAAGTTTGAAGAAAATCGGTCAAGCCGTTTAGGCTGGGGAGACCGTCACGGACAGACGGACCGACGGACCGACGGACCGACGGACGAAATTCCAAAAACCACTTTTTTAGGCTCCGCTATCATCGTAATGTTAGAATCAATCAAAATCTCGAGGTCGAAAATTTTCTCGAAAACAATATCTTTCTCTTTGTAAGAGAAAGTTAAAAAATCATTTGTACATATACCCTACCCCATAGCATATGCAACAAAAAAACGTTGTTTTTTTCGAACCATAAAAGGTTTAGATACAATCTGAACAAGATGTGGTGACAGTGGCATTTTCTATATGACCATGTTTTACCTTCAAATTTTCGCAGATTATAGCACAAAAATCGATTCTAAACGATTTTTCACGTGAACTGTTACGAAACGTCAATATTATTTTTACGTATTTTCAAAAACATGCAGGTTGACGTAACATGCCACTTTCTTCTTTCAAGTATACGTCATAGAATATTCGTTATATTATATACCAAGTTAATCTAACTTCTGCAGCAGTATTCGCGATACTTTTAATGAAATTCAATCATGACACTGCCGTCAAGAAATGTGTCCTCGCAGAGGTACCTAATATCAAAAGCTTAAGTGGAAAAAAGTTGTTTTTTATTGAAAAAATAATATTTGGTTTGTGATTGTTATTTTTATAAATTGTTCGGGAAGATTCACTCAAGTGTTTTCTACCAACGACAGTACGCTTATTACTCCACACAAGACATCCTAATACAATAAGGGTATTCATACAACGACGTAATTTTATTACGTGCGAAAGATTGTAATTTTACGACGACGTTTCATGAACGACCCTAAAACTGCACCACTTAATATTTTTATTTAAGTAATTTATTTACTGATAGATTTTTGTTCCCATTGTTCCCTTTCCGTCCTCGATAATTTTTTTCAGTTAAGCGCATACGATTGATGTGTGAAAGTGACTGATTAAATGTCAAAATAGCATTTCAAAAGTTTAGGTTTAACGTTTACCATATCAGTTTGCGCACGCAATTCCTGTGAGAAATTTCCGATATTGTTGGAAAAGATTTCCCATATAAATGTTGACGTTCATTTATCACTTCGTAATTTTATCAGGTTTACAACTACTTTCCGATGTTGCATGTATACCCCTATTAATTAAACTAAACCCCCTGTCCTTGTACAGTCATTAGCAAATGTGCGAATTTCCTTTGTTTCCGTATACCCATTTGTCCTATAATTTTGCACAATTTCGCTAAGCAAAACACCCAACCTTACAGCTGACAACCACAACGAGTCTCGTTCTATGCCATACCGCGTGATCTGTCATTTGTAGATATTTGCCAGCTGCCTTCCTCATTGGCTGTCAACCCCGTTCAATAATATTTTCATTTTTCGTGTGTTTTGATTTTTCGTTTATTTGGTAAACAAGTGCCGCGGTAATTATCCTAAACACAGGAAAATGTCGAACGCTGTGCAAGATTATGTTTACCTATATGAGTAAGTATAATCCCAACCCCCTAATTGCAACAAATCGATCGCCGATCGCCAAATTCTGTTTCCACAATACACACAAAAAATATCTGCCCAACTAAGAAAAAAAAAACAAAAAATACCGAATTCCAGATTGCTGATGAACAAAAACATTGAGCACCAGCCATTCGAGGTAATTTCAGCGGTCGTACAGCAGCGCTTTAATCACGGTAACTACTTAAGCGGTAAGTACTATTCACTTGTGTGTGCAGTTGTATTGTTTTCGCGTTGTGCTTGTGCGTAGTTCACGCAATAATTGTGAAACAATTTTTTTTTTTTATTTTTTAATTTGTGTCTTTGTTGTGTCTCGCCTATTGGTATGTAGTGGGTACCCTTCTCACGTTGCTGATCCGCCATGGCGACTTACCGGGCATTCTACAACGTATCAGTGCGTTCTACATAATCTATGATCTCTTTCATTCGGATGGGCAAGAAGAAAGCCCGTTTTCAGAGTTCCTCCTCGCCCAGCTGCAGAACAAGGATATGAGTGCTGGACGGCAGATTGAGAGGAATTTCATTGTTCACCTGCTGGCCAATGGAACATCAGACGTAAGTCACTTTGTCTGCACATAGAATCCATTTGCAATGGCTAACCTCAAAATTATTTTTTTCTGTTTTTGTTTATTTTTTGTTTGTGATTACATTGTAGCTTGGCAAACAAACTCCGGGACACATTCTTAAGTCGGAGTTATTCCCCACCACCCTGGACCTGTCTTTTTTCAAACAGCCATCGTGTGAGCGACAGCGAGAGATACCAGCTGCTGCACGTTCAGGTGTGATGAACTGTGCGGCCGCTGGTATACCAAATCCAGGCAATGAATCGACAGTGCGCGAAATGATGGAAGGACTGACGCTGACCGACGTCAGTCCACTCAATAACACACTAATGCCGCAAATGTATTCCGTTGCCCCACCACTGATGAACTTTGAGGACGAGCTGGTGTGGTTCGACCTGACTGTACCATCGTACCACAAGCCGATGTTTGACTCGACAAATGATATTGGCGCCCAGGCCAAGCGGCTAATTGAACGCGCCCTCACGCAAGCTCTCAGTCTTCCCGATCAGCAATTGTTGTTGGATGAGTTGAAAAGAGATCCGAATTTAGTTTACCAAATTGGATTGACCCCAGCTAAGGTGAGTCGTCAGTTCGTTCGATTGAGTGAGTGAATGTAAACAAATCGATAGTCAGTGTTGGTTGGTATTTATTTATTCTAATTGGTGGTGACTAATCCGATTGTTTTTGTTGGTTGGGCAGTCACTCATGCATTTCTGGGAGTTGACAGTCATTTTTGACATTTGCAAAAACACGTGCTTTTTGCGCTTTACATCGATTTTGTACATATTGCTGCTGATAACGTTTTTTTTTTCTCTTTTGGGGCGGGATGGTTGTTTGTTGTCTTGTTGTGCATTAATCACCGGCGCGCGCATCCATGAATCAGTTTGCTGTGCGAATGGTTAGTCTCACTTGACGCGTTGATATTGTTGATATGAGATCATCGACAACGCTTTGGTTCGTGGTAATTCTTTGTTTTTCGATTTTTTTTTAAATTTGGAGCCCCGGCACACACAAATTGTGCATTCATTGAGATAGTTTGCATAAATCGCGATCTTTGGACAATGCGATGATGAATTTGTTTATCACCCGGCAAATTCGGTAGATGGTTGGAATTGTTTCCAATTGGAATTCCCAATTAGTTGGAACGGTTTGACTCTAATTGTTGTTTTTGTTTACCTACATTAGTTATGTTATCTCTTAATTGGACCAAGACTATATATGCTGTCTCAACATTATCTGCATTGAAGGGAGGGCGTTTATCGCCTTTGTTTTATGTCTAGCTGACATTTTGATGGAGGTAGAATATATATTATCTGATATCCAACGTCTTACGGAACGTGGTTGGCTTAGATAAATTGGCTTTGTTGCGGAACGAAATACCAGTACAGCCATCAACCCGTTCCCTTCCTCAATATCGATAAAGGGGATATCGATTTCAAGCCGCATACGACAGCATTTATAAAGACGAACTATACAGAGCCATGTCTAGTTTTGGTATACCGCCCAAACTTGTCCCTCTGTGCAGGATGTCGATGGAGAATTCTCGCTTCTCCATCAGGAAAGCTGGTGCACTGTAATGTGACTTCTTTAGTCTGATTCTTGAGCGGATTGGACAAAACTCTCGAACCAATATCAGCGTTATAATCTTCCATTTATCGGTGCAACTGCTAGCATACTCCCATGACATTGACATCATTGGTCGGACTCAAGGGGTTTAACATCCCCACAATCAACAAACCACAATCGATAATATAGAGAAGGAAGCGGCAAAAAGGGTTTAGCAGTAAATGAGGGTAAAACTAAGTATATATGCTGTCAACAGGAAAGGACACACAACATCGACGAATTAGACATAACGTCATTATTGAGAGATATGACTTTGTCTACCTTCTTTCTCCTATTAACTTTGAATCTCGGTATCTCATCAGAAATAAATTGAAGAATTACTCTAGCCAGCCGCTGTTTCTTCGGGCTAAGAAGGCATTTTAGTAGTAAATCCCTCAATCGAACTACTAAGGAAATCCTATGAAAGACCCTGATCATTCCAGTCCTGCTCTACGGCGCTGAAGCATGGACCATACCAAACGCAGATAAAGTAATCCTTGGTCGTTTTGTGCCAAAATTCTTTAAAAAATCATCGGTCCCGTTTGCGTTGTGCTATGTAGAGGGTGATTCAACCAAGAACTTTACCACCTACACTACGACATAGTCCTGGCCAAAAAACTAAACATTTGACATTTAAGAATGGTCGGACACAGAAGAAACCGACCCCAACCCAGCCAACTTGAAGTGCTTTACTGAAGGCAGTGTGGAGTGTAATATTTTTTGATGCCCATGTACATTTTCCGGACTGTAGTGCCACTTAAGTAAATAAGTAATCTTGCTGGCATAAAGCGGGGACCATTGTAGTAGGATGACATCAACTGCCGATAAAGAAAAAAAAATCCTTGACAGAATGTTGAACTACATCGGCGGTCAAAAGTTCTGGAAAAACCCATTTCCAACCTGTTGACAGACTGTACCCATTATCCTTTTAGTCTGCGTTCCTCTTTGCTAGATTCTAATGCAGAAAGTTCTATCGTCCACTCAACTGGGGCAATGTTGGTTTTTTATTCGTTGTGGTCAAGTTCCATCAACTAAACATAATAAGGCAGAAGCTGAGTAGACTTAATCCTTTGTAATTGATTCAGTCCCGAGGGCCTCCTTTCTGGACTATCCGGCCAACATAGAGTACGCTAAGCTGTGATGCGTACTCTATGTACCTCTATGTATACCTCTTTGGTATTACGAATTCCTACTACGGACAAGCAAACACATTGTACCGACGTCGAGTAATATAAATTCAGCTAACCCCTCCTCGCGGACAGCACAACAATGCCGATCTTTATTCAAACCACTCCTTTCTAGGTAATCGACAATATCGGTTGTTTTCATTTTTTTCCATTACCTTTGAAAGTATGGATAGTAAAGCAATGGGTCTGTAGTGTTCAGTTACTTTTTGGGAATCGGGGTTAGATTCGAGCAATTTTCCAGCAACTGGGGGCCTGTTGATCATATGACATAGAAAATGGTCTGCAAAGAACGGGTGCAAGTTCAGGTGCTCATTTTGTAAGTACAATAGAAGAGAGCTGCCATTGAGCTCTATAGGCAAAGAAGAAGGGAAGAACACCGGCTTTTCACAAAGAAAAAAATAGAGCAAGAAAAGCGCGTGATCGAGGATATAGAACTGTGCCACTCCAGAAACGACATTTAAGATGGCTATGACATGTAGACCGAATGGACACCAATACTCCGGCTCGCAGAGTCTTCGATACCCAGCCAGACGTCGGACGCAGTAGAGGAAGACCTCGCCTTAAGTGGCGCGCACAAGTAGAAACCGACCTCAACCAACTTGGAGTGCGCAACTGGAGGCAATTAGCTAAGCTAAGAGTGTCTAAAATTATTATTGACTACTCTTGCCATTGACCAAAATTTGCGTGAGTGAATACCAGACGTGTTTTAGTAACTCTTTCGTTATTAGATTTTTTGTGGCTTCTACCAAACGGTTATGTTTTGCTGGTTGATGGGAACTAATCTGTTCTCTTCAGTTGGATCTGCCCGCCATTGCTACAACTTGCTCGCATTGCTTATACCATGTTTTGTTGGATCCTGTTTCTTAATGGAGTGAGGAGCGAATAGTTCCAAAGCCTTCTTCTAATGCCCTCTCTTACTGTCTCTGTATTGACATTACTGTGTCTGAAACAAAGGTCTTCTTAGGAAAAAGAACCCTGAAAGTCACTTAAATTATCGCTATTTTCATAAAACTTGTTGATAGTCTTGTAGTTATCTGGATTAGAAATATTAAATTTATCCAAGACATTTTCAAAGTTGTTATGGATATCAGGATTATGTGTTGGTTCCTGGACAAGTCCAGCTGCTGGCAATGGCAACATTTTGGCATGTCTTCCTGCATCATCCCTTCTATTCAAGTACCTTAGGCAATTTTGCACGTTAAAATTGCCAAGGAGGATAACTCCGGCTGTAGGATGATGAGTTCTTATCCAGTCAACCTTTTCGGAAAAATGTTGGAATAGTGTCGCAGGTGAATCTTTATTTTGAGATTCTCTGGAAGACAAGTTCAAGCTACATAACATCGATGTTACCAGGTTTCATCGATTCTTCACACTGGCAGGCTGGGTCAGATCTTATGTATGCACATAGACCATCCTTGATACGTGAATGCTATTCATAGTCAGATTACGGAAGATAAGTTTGATCCGTTGTCGAGTTAACTTGCGTTTCTGTTAGGACTAAAATGTGTGGCCTTTCTGGAGTTATCTGTTGGAGTTGACATTAACGTTGATGTATCCCGGACCTGGGATGCCCGCAAATTCAAAGTTTGGGTTTGGTGTTGGTTTTAGTGATAGATTCTCTTGCATGTTGTTCACGCGCGAATAGTCTCCCTCAGAGATCCGAACGGGTAACGAGCTTACCTCCGGAATTCTTTATTCCAGGATCGTCATAACTTTTGGTATCCACTCTTGTTGGACTGTCCCATTAGCCAAATTTCGAAAAGTAGTAACAACTACCTTACGGAGCCTATAACACAATGTAGTGGTATCTCACCGGACGACAAGCGATGGGGCCTCGTCTACCACCTTCACTGATCTGTAGTCGCAATATCCCGCAACCCAATGGGAACTTTATTTAGGGGAATCGTTCGCTTCAATCTGCCAAAAAAAAAGGAAGTGGAAGACCACGGTCTCATCTGAAAATATTAAAAGTTTACAAGCATTTGATAACTAACTATAGAATGTACACACGTTTTAAAACGTATGTCCTATTGGCCCTTACGGAGCCACTCGTATGCGAGATCTTGCAAAGTGCCTTCAGCTCACAACAGAACCTAATAACTCCCTACTTGCCGTTTTTTCTTGTCCACTGTTCTGTATCATATTGTGTTCGTTATTTCCCCTCTGCTGTTTGGGGTAGATGAATCCATTGCATATCGTAGTCACCTATTGAACTGTCGCCCTTTCAAACCTCTCTAAATTCTGATTGATTGTGCCATTCGAATCCTTCCTCATCCAAGATGTAGGCTGCAAATACGGCCAGAATATGATGGCATGGTCTCTTAACGTTATTTCTTATGATATTTGCACCCACCCTCCAGGTACGATTCCAATAGTACAGCACAGATTCAACATTTCAGTAAAACAGTCGCAGCTTGATATTGAGGCTTATGATATTGCTTCGACATATTTTGCACAACATTCCAAACTCTGTCTTTGATCTTCCGTTTCAGCAGGGGATGTCCTGTTTAGTTCACCATTCGATCAATACTTCCAATAGGAAACCCTCCACTATTTCCAAATTTTTGGTTGACAATATATGTCCTAGGGAAAGAGCTATTCCCGAAGCTGGTCATTTTATTGCGGAAATCTTTATGTTCAAGTCTCTCCTCAGCTGTTCTCATTTCGTGTAGATCCATGATCATGAGTTAGTCTCATTTGAGATCTATAGACCGTGCTTCCTGTTTTGGGGTACACACATTTTGACCGCACCCCAGTGGTATTGAGATGGTGTGGCAGTCCTTTCGATATTTTACATGGCACATCTGTTGTTCAGGCGAAGTACGTAAACCAGAGGAATTTTAGTGCAGCTATTATGAGATGATTATCAGGATCCCAGGGGACAATTCCTAAAATGTTGCTAAATGATTCATGATATGATACAACGTTAATTTGGCACCCAACTGACTTAAGTAAAAAATTGCACCACCATGGACGTGTTTCCAAATCACATGTATTAGCCACCATTGTCGCTGCCTTCCTTCGCACTAATGTTCTCCACCAGACTTACAATCAGCACTATGGAAGTATCCAACATATAATACAAATTTTTGGAGCAACAGGCTCGTTAGTTCCCAGGGCCGAGCTTTCTCTTAACCATTAATGTGTGTGTACTTCTTGCATGATGGCGGGACCTCCTGTTTTATGCCTACTCCGAACAGCTTAGTTGAGATAAGCTTTTCTTGACAATTGATACTACTCGAATGATTTGTCAGATCATCGAGGTATCCCTTCGGAAGAAAATTTTATCCGATCTGTTTGAAATCAGAGATTAGCCGATTAGCTTTTCGAACAGATCTTTCCACAATTTTTTAACTTCTTTTCAAGTTGAAGACGAAGAATTGTTGAGGAATCCATCGAACGCGAATCTCACCTTAATTTTGTTTGTTCCTCAAGAGATACCCCGAAATCAAACAGAATTCCGATTGGAACTGACTTTCGTTTCGGAAATTCTTCCAAACGGAAACCTCAATAGGGCATGATGTCTCTGTTTGGCTTTGCGTTGAGCACATCACTCAGCTAGTTGTAGAATTTTGTCTTTATTATTAAAATATGGCTTCCTTGGGGCATGCCACTGAGTGCCGATGATAATAACCCGAGAAGCTCTCTTACATTCCAGAAACATGTCTTTCTTAGGGTAAAATTGCCAAATTGTCATCATTAAATTATTCGCTATCGGGATAGTAAAATATGTTTTCTTATACACGTAATCCATGATCGCGTCTTTTGTTTTATTCTGTGTGTTTTATTCATCAACGCTCGTGGCACGAATATATGGTGAATATAACGTATTCGCATTTCTTTACGCCATCGACACTAATGGCAAAAACCCAGCATGCGCAAAGCCAAATCTGTAGTAGTTGTATCGCCACCAAGGATTAGTAAATAAACTACAAATATCACGAACCTGTTTGTAGCGCATCTGAACCAAACCAGTTTGCTTCCCTTTCGCAATACAGGCCATGTCGCAATACAAATCATGATCCAAAACGATCTCTTAATTAATTGTCGAACTCAACGAGCGGACCTGTTGGTACTAGGCGGCAACAAAAAGAGTACGAATATCGGGCGATTACCTATCTTACCCATCTTAAACGTCCAATCCGTTCATTTTGTGATTGAATCCTCCGACCGCGTCACACATGCAGGGGGAAATATATGATTTTTACAAGCTTAAGCGCCGTAAAGATGTTAAGAAGATTTTGCACCTGGTATTGGTTTGGAAATTTTTCTCTCAAGAACAAAGTTGAAGTAATCACTTGAAAGCGCATTACCCTCTCTACATCCTTTGTTGGTGTTAAATGTTTCGGTGTCGCCGACGTTGATGGAGCAGCGAGAATTCTCCATCACAGACGAGTAAAAGAGAAGACCTATCTCTCTGTGATGAGCGAACCCCTTTCTTGATGCTGAGATTGAATTCGTGATATAAACGGATATCAACAGATGAGTTGGTGTATGCCTTACTAAAATAAAGAAGTCGTCGTTTACGACTGTTTTAGCTGTTCTTTTATATTATTAGGGCCGTGACTGAACTACGATTTTTCTCGACAGGATTATATTCGTCTCGTTGTTACCCTGGGTTTGATGTGTTAAATATAAATTCAATTGGGTTACCCGTTGTCTTTATATCATTGATCGCGTGCTTTTCTTGTTCTTCCTGACCAGCTCTCTTTACCATACGCGACCCATTCTTAGCTGCGAGTCTCAGTCGCTATTTTTGCCAAACCACGGGTCTCTTGTTAGTGCCACTGGATAGGAAAACCCCAATAATTCAGTTGCTGTTGTACTTATGACTTGTTGGCAACGCCGCCTCTGGTCTTCGATATTACGCTGGACGTATGGGATTAGTCTAGATTCAAGGAAGCGCATTCTGCATTATATGTTGGGTATAGGAAAACTGTAATGACTTTGAAACGTAAGCTATGTTATTCATTCCTTAACGGCCGCGAATATGATGTGAACTAAGTCAATCTTCTCAACTGTGTGTGATTTCCATTGGTTTTGAAAAAATACCCTAATGGGGAGATCCCTCTGCCACTAGTGTCTAATAGTTTTCAAGGGGTGATACCAATTATGTTTTGAATCCCAATATCTTCTGTATAACAAATATAGCTTAACAACCAACATCTACTCCTCTCTTTACAGCTACCCCAACTGGTTGAAAATAATCCCATAATATCCATTGAAATTCTCATGAAGTTAATGGACTCCATGCAGATCACTGAGTATCTCAATGTCCTTGTTAATATGGAGATCACCTTGCACTCAATGGAGGTCGTGAATAGGTAAGTGTTCTCGCCCACTACACTTACACAACAGAATGTACTAAACAACTAACCCTCCCTGCAGACTTACAACCGCAGTTGAACTACCAACCGAATTCGTCCATCTCTATATAAGCAATTGCATCTCCACTTGTGAGACTGTAAAGGATAAATACATGCAGACAAGATTGGTTCGTCTAGTGTGCGTCTTTCTCCAGAGCTTGATACGCAATAAGATTATCAATGTTAAGGTAAGCCCCATCATTTATTATCCAAACGTTTGCCACCACTCTCCCATTGCAGGATCTCTTTATCGAGGTGCAAGCCTTTTGCGTCGGTTTCAGTAACACCAAAGAAGCTGTCGGCCTATATCGTCTGCTCAAGCATTTGGAAATGGACGAAGGACAAAACAATGCAAATCCCAAAAACTGAATGCAAACACACCACAAACCCCCATCAATTGAAAATAAAAATGCAAAAATGCTACTCTTTAAAAATTTTATTAAATAATAACTAATGCATAATGTGAATTCCTTTTTCTTAAAAAACAAAAGTGAAAACTGAAAAAAAGGGACAAAATGAATTGGCTCTCATGATATACTTGATAAAAGTTACAAAAAAGAAGAACAGAATACATTTTGTTTTCCTTGGAATAAAGTATTTAAAATAAACATAGTCTCTCGCTGTCTTATAAAAGAAAGAATTTTGATTAATTTATTTGTCGTCTGTTTGGGAGTTCTACGTGAGAGTTTCACCCTGGGTGACGCAGGCTTCTAGGTAATCTATGCGACGCTCGAGAGTTGTCAGTTTTTCATTGAGGACGGCCAGGCGGGAGCGACAAGACATGTCTACAAAAACAAAATAGATACACAAAGTGGTTGTGTTGTGAATGGTCTCGTGTATTTCTTCTTATTCTTACCGAAGGAATTTAGGAAGTCAGTGATTCGTTTTATACTGGCGGTAATTACTTCAATGTACTCGCGATTGGCCCAGTCTTGGTGGATTTGCTTTTGAATAGCTTCTCGGTGGACACCACTCATGTTGGAAGTTGATGGAATTTTTGTGCAAGATTCAAGAAATTCAATAAGAAAACAACAAAACACCGAAAATAAATTGTATTTCCCTATGAAGATGACAAAACTTTTGACAGTTGGAAATGCACTTGGGTGTTGGAACTGGAAGGCGGAGTGCAGTGTACCGAGTCTCTGTGGGCGAGTATTTTTTGTATCTATAATTTTGACAGCTCAATATTTATCTAACTAGTATAGGGTGACTAGAAAAATTTATATGGATTTGCGGTTGAGTAAAAAATTATAGCACATGTAAATTATTAATTAATTCAATAAACGAGTGGAAAAGTCAAAATGTGACATCTAGTGACAAAAAAAAAGAATTTGTTCAGTGCTATAGAATTTGAGAGCTACTGCTATTTGTGAAGAATTTTCATAAGGAGTGTGGTTATTTGTTTGACAAGTACACTAGTCGGCATAAGTATTTTGACGAAACCTTTTTGTGACTATTGAGACTAACTTTGCTTGGTATCGTTAAAACAACGGTGCAAAAATGATGCGCGAAACAAAGAATCTATTTTTAGCTCTATGCATGCCAAGATTTGTATTGTTTACCTTTTGCATTCTCTTTCTGCTGATAAGAACGCATGCAGACAAAGAATTTTTACGTGGCATAAGTATTTTGACGGAAACTTTGTGTAAATATTTTAACAGTTTTGAGCACGTGATAACCAAAAAACTTGTGTAGTTAACTTTAATTTACATTAAACGTTGATAACAAAATAAAAATTTATTAAAATTTATTAAAAACCATGGGAAAAACGGCTGAGTTGAGTTTGGTTGTCAGATCTTCAATGGTAGCGAAGTTTAACGCTGGAACGGCAGTAAAAGACATAGCAAGTGAGTTTAATGTGTCGCGTCAAACTGTGCACTATCAAATCAATAAGTTTAAAAAGCATAATGACATCACAAACCTAATGAGATCAGGTGCTAAGCGCAAAACAACGCCCACTGAAGACCGAACCCTTCTACGGGAATTTAAAAGAAATACATTCCTGAAGCCTCAAACTGCTGCAAATCAATGGAATTTGACGGCAACGAATCCAATCAGTGAGCGCACTGTCCGACGACGTTTAATGGAAGGAGATTTTAAAACATTTAAAGCTAAGGACGTGCCGTACATATCAAAGGTAAACAAGCTTAAAAGACTGTCTTTCGCAAAGGAACATCTGCACAAGCCAAAGGAGTACTGGAGAAGCGTTCTATGGACAGATGAAAGCTCCTTTGAGTATAACTCATCAAAAAACAAATTTTACGTTAGATTGCCAAAGGTAGAAATGCAAAAAAGACGCCCCGTTTGTCAAAAAGTGAGCCATGGTGGAGGCTCTGTCATGTTCTGGGGATGTGTTGCGTATAATGGCCTGGGTGAATTGGTTCCTATCACCGGCTCGATGAACCAAGGTCAATATTTAAGAACCCTAAATGATAATGTCTTTCCTTCCGGAGGCAGGCTTATTGGTGAATCATTTATCCTGAAACAGGACAATGCCCCATGCCACAAAGCCCGGATGATAACTAAATTTTTGAAGGATGTTGGTGTTGCCACTTTGGACTGGCCACCTCAAAGTCCAGATTTAAATATAATAGAAAACGTGTGGTCTCTTTTGAAACGCAAAAGAACAGTTTCTTTAAATAAAACCAGAGAGGAGACGATTTCTGAGGTCACTTCCCTTTGGGAAGAGATATCTCCAGAGATTCTTCAAAATTTAGTAGATTCAGTACCGAGACGCCTTCAAAAAGTTATTGAAGCCAAAGGAGGTTATATATTTTACTAAATTCTTCTTTATTTATTTACTTTTGTTAAGTTTAAAATGTTTTTTCTTAGAGTTATATACTTGTCAAAATACTTATGCCAACACACGAAATTACAAATTAATTTATATCTTTTTTGACTTCTATGAAAAAATATTTGTTTGCCTATTTTTAAGTTTGTATTAGTTATATATAAAAATGAAAAAATAAACATGAATTCTTGTCAAGCCATTTAGAAGTTAAACTCAAAAATGCACGATTTTTATTTCGTCAAAATACTTATGCCGACTAGTGTAGGTAAAACAAACAAAAAAACAATTTAAAAACTGTTTTATGTAGTATTCAATGTTCACAAGCACAACTAAAAGATATTTTTTGCGATTTTGTTTACCCATTCGAAGAAAAATCACCCAATTAGTAGTAATTTAATTTTCAAATTTGGAGCAAAATCTTTGGAAATCACTTTTACAATTTTCAAACACTGAAAAGTATATTAATTTCGCAGTTTTTTCTTGAAATTATGCTTTGTATATATTGTTCGCAGAATTGTTAATGAAATTAAATTAATCCACTCAGTTATTATTATTACTTACAACTTTTTACCCAATTGAATTATTCACTTAATGATTTTCCATACAAACATGCGTTAGCTTTCAAAATGTATAGCACCTAACCGATGCGAAAATTTGCCACCTGGTGTTTGCCTTTAGTCGTCAATAAAACACCACTAAACGGTTGTAAAGTTATACAACAATTCGACGAAGATTTTTCTTTCGATAGTGTTTAATATTTTCTTCCCTTTTCTTAATATTGTCTGTAAAGTAGGATTAGAGTAAAGTAGAGGAAACATTTAAAACTTCCTACTTGCCACTAAGGTGTCATTCGTGGGGTTGATATTGACTCTGAGGTATATGAACTCAAATTGTTGCTTGCAACAGTAATATTCTGTAAAAGGTTGAAAGTCGACAGTACTTTGTTTGTTGATAGCATATGCCTTATCTTGTCATCGTTTACCAAAAGACCAACAAGCTACGCCTCTTCATTAACTGCAGGGAATGATGTCGATGTATTCTGTGTACCCCAGTAGTTAAACGGATTTGTTTAATGTAGTGTCTGTCATATTTTCTCCTGCCACTGCATTGAATAATTCTCATGATTTCAGCTTGTTGGAATCCGGTACATGTTTGGAAAAGTTCACATGAGTTGTTTCCACACGGAATGTTGCGTCGCATGTCCTCCAGTGTTTTGGGGAGGTGACGTGATATAAGGCCAAACGAAATTATACCAAATTCCAAATATGGCTTTATTTCGGTTTTCATACCCAACCAACAATTATTCTTCTATAATGCACAAAAATGTAATTTCCACAAGCAATTATTTCTATTGGCCTTATATAGTACTTGTGCACGGAGGTTAAGCATTTTGGCAGTCGATTGTTTGTTTAGAAGCTTGTTTAAGACATTATGCAGGAAAATTCACAAGCACAACCGTAATTGTGATAGCGAAACTTCTGTAAGGTTGTTTTTAAGCTTCCGGAGATGTGTGTACATGTACCATAAGTGAAGATGTTTCAGTAGAACTTCGCACAAGTTAATCCGAAGCATAGCACGTATAGAGCTTACGAAAGAAGGCTTAAAAAGCTAAGGTTAAAAGATCAGAAAAAAAGGTGAAAAGATCGGGACAAGATGTAAAGATTGGAAAAAAAGGTGAAAAGATCGGGAACCTACCGGAGAATGAGTCAACACGATTCAACTACTTCGTTGTACTTACTCGTCTTTCATGTTCGAGAGTATAGCCTAGTGGATAGCGTGTTGGACTACCGTGCGAGAGAATCCGAGTTCGAATCCCAATAAGATGAGAGTTTTTAAAATATAGTTAATTGCATTGAATTTCATGCATTCATAATAACGAATTAGATTTATAAGAGATTGAAATTGGAATTAAGAGATTGAAATTGGAATTAATAAAAGTAAATAATAATAATAATAATAAGAAACTATGGAAACAAACAGAAAATAATAAAAAATAATGTTATTTTCAACTTCGAGAAGATTTGCAAATATTTTCGGAATGACTTTTTGCCAAGCCTATAATTTGCTTCTGTATGGCCTTCTATATGCAAAATAAGATTTTTCTTTAAGGCTTATTAGAAGTATGTAAAGAAGTCTTATAGAAGTAAATAGCTTCCTAAAAGTGCGCCAAATGTTTTTCCATAAGACTTCCTACAAGTAATATTGCTTAATGGGAAATAGCTTCGATAGTGCTTTATCGAAGCGAAATTGTTAGTTGGGACATCCAACCTCGCACGGAACCCAAATCCAACTGTGAGTCCAAGCATTTTTTGAAATTTGGATTTATTTCCTTTGGCCTTATTTAACTTCACCATTAGGGGATACAGCTGTATCAGTTTTGAATGTATTCCGAAATTTGTCATCGCTTTACAGAGCTTTAGGCGATTGATGATATAAATGTGATGTGTCTCGACTTTGCCTTAGTGTAAACATTTGCCCCTTATTCATTAGATTTCACTAGCATACGCAGGGTAGCACAATTTCTTATTCATAACATATTTCCTCACCCATAATAGTTATAGTTTTGTGTCAAATAAATTACCAAAAAGCTCGGCAGAGGATCATTTTTATGGTTGCGAAACTCATAGTGACAACTTTGTTTTCTACACTTTTATAACATATTGATGACTTATGTTGACTCAATAACATCGATGAGTCTGTAGGTAAAGAAGAATTACCATTTGAACAAATTAAACAGTGAAACACAACTACTAAAATACAAAAATACCTTTGGTAACCGTGATGCTCAGCCGACTGTGTATACAGAAATTAAAAAAATAAATACCATTATACAGACACTATTCAACCATCAGACGCGTTTAGGATATGAATAGCCTCTATTCAACGTTGTATAAGTTTTATGAATAAGGTTTTTGCGTTTAGAGGCATTTTAAGGAGTGCATAACTTTATACACTGCTAATAATAAGTTTATGATAATGCAGTTGGTTTATGGTCGATTTGACAGTCTGGGAGACAAACTCAAATGTGTTATAAAAAAGCTAAAGACGTTCACACTGTAAGTGGGATAGGCTCATATATATAATTGACATATAGAAGGGTAGGTAGTGCAACAATTGGAATCGACCTTTTGGTGATTTTTTGCATGCGTAAATCTATCGTAACGCAGAACCGGCAGCCTTGTTGGTCTTCAGTTTTTTAATGGCTATACTAACATCTTCAATAATGGGGTGGAGAGTTGCCCCTTTGTTACCTGTTCTTTGTTAATCTCTCGACATTTTGCCCAATAAGCAGCTGGTTGCCTTGTTATTTCGTACAGCCAACGTTCCTACTTTGAAGCCAGCTGCCAGTTGTTTGGTTTTCTTAACTTCTTTGATGGAAATGCGATACTGCGATACCTGGCTGCAACGTGAAAATGTTCAGAGATGCTGTATGCGTGCATTGCATCTATGAGCACATGGTTTATTTTGTTGGCCGTGCGACCATCTGTTTTGTCGTATTGTTTTGTCATAAAACCTGGAGTGGTTTAAGTAGGCTGAATTCTCTTGTCCACTCTATTTTCGCCACTTAATTGGCATTCTAAAATATATACAAAACCTTTTTTGTTTTCATTATTGATACTTATTTACATTATTGTCATTGTCACTTTGGTGAAGGCGATTGCTTTACTCGGGGCATTCAAACGATTACACAATGTGAAAAATATAATCCAGTTCAATTTAAATCGAAGAGAAGCAAACGCACAGGCTTCTTGAGACCTCATTTCCTCAAATCTTTCATTTTGATACATCCGTTAAGTAAGAAGAATTTACGCGTTTTCTCTGCAACACTTATTTCTATTTGTTAAATCATTCATTGATAACCGTAATCAGGTGCAAGAATAAATTTGAATAAACTTTGATGTTAAACTTCATATAGCTGTACGCGCACTGAGAAAATTGTAAAAAGATGAACGAAATATACGTTTAAATGTTTATGTTTTGTAGATTTATTGTAATATCTGAGTTCCTAAAAATAATCTTCAAAGGTTTTATAGCCAAAACACTGAAGTGGTGGGATGTTTTTATTTGTCTCCTCCTTTAGCTTATTTCAAAATTTGACGTTTTTTTTTTTCTTTGCGAAAGTGTAGTAGTATTCGTTGAAATGAGAAAATTCTCTCTTGATATTAGAGATTTGACATTTTTCATTTTTCTTTACACAAAACTACCCGAACGGACCAAATTTCTGCGTATAAATTTGCCACAAAATTAATGATAATGATAATTATATGGGCGAGGAGACTGAGATATACAGAGAGAAAATGGTTGAAAATCTTTAACCGAGTATGTGCGGTGGAACAAGGTTGAAAACCAATACAAACACATTTTTCACCATTTTAGGTCTGACATTATGTCATTCTGCTCTCATTACGCGTTTTGTGCTCGACTCACAAAACACAGTAAACATCAATTAATTGCATATACTCTCACACAAATCTAAGAGCTTGCAAATTATAAAAAGTACTTAAGGCAAATGTCAATTTCTATAGAATTACTAACATAATAAAAAAGGGTTCATGTATACAATTTGTTCTGCCGGCAAATTTATCTCGTGTACGCTTGGATCATGGTGTGAAACCAGTTTTACACCAGAGTTAAACTAATCTCATTTGCGGAGGCCCAGCCACATTGAACCAAACTCAATTTAGGATTCTATAACAATAAAAAGTTCGAAGGCTTCGTACCTTTCATTTCATACTTCTTGAACTTACCCATACTCCCATTCGATACTCGAATAGAAAATTCAAATGACAGCCGCTGCTGTCAAAATAACACCCTTCCGAGACTAGATGAAATTTTCTAATTTTTCGTCGGTCTATTATTTTCAATAAAAACAATGTCGATCGCGAGCAATTTACGTAATGCCGTCCTAAGGAAGCCTTTGTGCATCGACGCTAACCGAATTCTTATAAATCTATCGTTCAGATGCAGGACAAACGCAACTCTTCAGTATGGTAAGTTCTAGGTTATTATGCCATAAGTACCTGATGTCTCATTGGCCGAACAACTTCCAGATAGGGATCCCAGTGGGGATTTCATGAATCCCAGTATACAGGAACTACTCAAATCATTGACTAGAGCTCGTCTGGATAAAGTTTTCCGCAAGCGTTCTGTCCCGAACAACACAGTTGAATATAAGTAAGGAAGTCAATGTAATCCATACAGGGATCAGAAAGGCTAATAATATGTATTTACAGATTTTTAACCACCGAACAGCTGGAAAATGAATTCAAAAAACTCGCTGTTGATGCCGAGAGCAATCTTCAAATGCCGCCGGTTGTTATGGTTAGTATTGCGAAATGGTGCCTTTCCTTGTCATCTCACTAATCTGTTTGGTTTATAGTTCAAAGAAGATAAACATAAAATCATCTCCAAGGACGCAGCGCTAAAAAGCTTTTCTGATTCAAAATTTGTCATCGCCGACATTACCTACGGGCTGCGACAGTCTGACCGGAAAGTAGTCATCCGTCAGACAGATGGAACATTGGAATACGCTCCAATAGATGTTACCAAGCGAGTGCTGCAAACATTTTTCCCCCTCAGTGGTCGTAAAATCCGAACTCCACGAATGTTCGAGGAGAAGAATCTTCAACGTTGCCTCGACGAGTTTAAATATGAATTCATCTTGGATCGACTTTGTGTACAATACGAACCTTATGAGAAGGACTTCCATGATATCTCCGCCAAAGTCTATTTACATATCAATGAACACAAGAAGTTTGATGATCTTCGATCTACACGTCACTTCGGACCGATGGCCTTCTTCCTCGCTTGGCACAAGCAAATCGACGACCTACTCTACGACATCATCAAGCGTGATTTTCTACGTAATGGTGTCGAGTTGATAGTAGTTTTGTACAAGATTCACAAAATCGCTTATGACGAGGGAGTTATTCAAAAGCTGAAGAGCATCCCAGAGACGGCCAATATAATGAGTGAACTTCAAAAGACATACCAAAAAGATTCTGATGATATACATGAGGAAATCAAGTCAGCTATTGGCAAGTCACGAGAGGACTTTGAAGCCGACTCCATTTGCCTAGAAGTTATTGAGAATTTTGTTAAGCATCACGCTCTAAAGAAGGTACAACTAGAGCTTGCCATTCAGACTTTCAAAGAAGTCAACGATGAGAAGAAGAAGCTGTATGAGGGTCTGCGAAAGGCACATGGTGTTACCAATTAATAGAGTTGTAGCCAAATCGCTGTTTACTGTTATTTACTAAAATAAAATTGGAAAAGTTTAAACATTTTTAGAGAAATATGCTTTTTTGTAGATTTTAAGCGGCTCCGTCTTCAAAATTAATTCTGAATTAGCTGAATAATGGATCGGGTCAAAAATGGATGAAGAAATCATTCATTCCTATTTCCAACGCAAAATTCATGAAAAAATCCCCGATTCTGTTTGCGTTGATGCGATTTGGAAGATAAGATTCATCGAAGAGCGTTCCATTGAAGCAGACCTAGTCAGAAACATGTTACATTGGGCTAAAACAAGAAGATCGAATGCATACCAATATAACGGCTCGAATGCCGACCTAAACAGACGTAGAGTACGCAACAGGAAGCAATTAACTACTGACCACGTTAACTGGAGAGAAATGTTCCATAAGAATCATCTTCACCTCAGACGGTACAGAGTAAGCATTTAGGTAGTCTGCAGCTTTATAGCCAGTACGCTTATTGGATAGCAAATTTTTAATTTATACATTGATATCCCCATAAAAAGCTTTTTAGAGACCCTAATAGGACATATGATAGACCACAAGGCCATCCTTTAGTTACAAATGAAATAAAGTACTTCAAAACCAAGGTTCTCCATTCATATGTGTGTGCCAAAGGTTTTATTTTTGCCACAAAGAATAGGTAGGCAAATTTGTTTACAACAGCAAGAAGATAAGAAATAAGCTGTCAAATGGCACACTAACACACACACAAAAACAGATCAATCTTTTTTATGTTCGATTGGGACGAGTAAAAATCAGGGTTTGGCATTAAGCCCTTTTGTTTAAAATGCGTGCATTTGGATCCGATGAAAAACTTCTTCTAGAATTTATCTTTCGAAACGTTCAATTCAAGTTGTTATGGACAGTTTCAAGTCTGTAACTCAACAAATAAATGCTGGTGTCCCTCAAGTCTCAGTTTTGTCTCCGACTCTCTTTCTCTTTTTATAAATGATCTCCTGTCTGCAACTTCTAATCCAATTCATTCATTCGCTGATGACAGTATCCTCAGCTTCTCATATTCGTTTTCAGGTCCTCTTCCCTCACCATCGAACTTGGACTTAAAACGTCAAAATATGTAAGCTCATTGAATCCTGACCTTGACAGCATCATCCAACAGAGTGGAATTCAATGCTTCCAAAACACAATGCTGACTTCTGTAATTACGAAACCAAAATCTACAGCCATTATCCATGAATGGCACTTACGTCGAAGAAACCGAAAAGCTTTCCATGCTAGGTATGTGTGTTAGTAACGACTTACGTTGGAACCACATATTCGAAGTCGCTAAAAACGCAGCGAAATGTCTAGGTTTCCTAAATCGATGTAAGAAATATTTCACCCCCTCTGATCTGGCCACAATATATAAAGCGTTTATACGCCCTAATCTTGAATTCAACGCCCACGTCTGGTCAGGTGCACCAAAATCAACATTGCACCTACTAGATAGGATTCAAACGCGTGCGAAAAAACTTATAGGAGACATAAGAATAGCGAACTCCTTAGTTTCGCTCGAACATAGTCGAAAATTCTCCTGCCTTATAGTTTTGCACAATCCTCTGATCCTTTTCGAATATGTCGACCCTGATGGAGAAGCGAGAATTCTCCATCGTCATCCTGCACAGATGGACGAGTTTGGACGGTATACCAAAACTAGACATGGTTCTGTATAGTTCGTCTCCATAAATGCTGTCGTATGCGTCTGCTGGTGGGTATCGAATTCGACTTCTCTGTTTTTTTCCAGGATCTGCTGAAGTGTGAAGATTTGATCAGTTGTGGACTTTCCTGGCCGAAAACCACACTGATAATCCATGAGAACCATAGTTAACATCATTGGTCAGATCAAATGAAAAGCCATACCGGCGCGTATTTGGCTCTGATTAAATAATTTTTGTTTCTCGAATTAAAATCACAATATAACTTTAAATTGTATTTTGTCATACGTTGAATAAAGAAGCAGCAACTTAAAATATTCCAACTTACTAACAACCATTCAAAATACTGAAAACGTTGATAGACAATGATGAAATGAGAATGCATTCATAAGGACCTCAACGTGGTTTTGGTTATCGGTTTTCCTTTTTATGTCCTGCGCATTGCATTTGCCGCATCTAACTAAAAGCGTTTCTTTTTTAACATCGCTTTCTTCAGACAGGAGTACATAGAAGTAACAATTACTGCTCCATTTGTTCCAGCATTTTCTGTTTTATTTTTAATTCTACTTTTGCAGTTTCCAAATTCGTTTGCAGAATTTCATGCTCGATAGTTCGGCTTTTCCGTTTACTTTCGATTTCATCTTTTAGCAATGATTCCTGCAGCAATAGTATCTTTCTCTTTTGAGTCATCATCCTCTGCATTTGAATATCGTCCGAAAATTGTTCGAGATGTCTTTTTCTTCCGAGTTTCCTGATTGGAATTGTCTTTACGGGACGACCACTGTCGTGGTCAATTCTTGAACCGACAACACCTGTGGGTCAAACAGAAGCAAACTATTGAACGTTTAATCAAAATAAAATGTATAACCCACCATTGATATTCTCCGTTTGCACTAAATCTTGAATTTCATCGTCACGTTGTTCTACTTTGAAAATTTGTATGGATCCATCTTTTGACGTGGTAGGTGTTTCGTCTCCAGTGATGGTCTCATTGTTAATAAAATGTGTAAATTCTAAATCCCCCTTATCCAAGTCTTCTATTTTTATGAAACCGATCGATTCATCTCCGTCCCTTGATGGTTGTTCTATACAAATACAAATGTTTCAAACAAATGCGCATAAGCATAATATGTTTATCAAACCTACCACACTCATCTGCATCATACCCAGAGTTATATCCACTAACATCCAGCTGCATAATAGACATGACTCTTTCCTCGTAGCTATGGAGTTCCAATCCAGTGCGTGTATGTGGATTTTTTCTCTGGTGCTCCCTCAAAAGCATTTGTTTTCGTCGTATTTCCTTTTTGATCCCCTCATATTTGAGTTTTAGTGTTTTCCAGGTACGCGGTGGATTTCCCGATATCACATTGAACTCCTCGGTAATGTTTTGCCATGCATTCTTTTTCTCCGCCCATGCGGCAGCATTTGTTTTTTTGTTTTCTACTGTTATTCTATATTTCTCGACAATATCGACAAGTATTAGCACTTCACTTCTGCTGAAGTTCTCACTTCGCTTCTTTTTGTTTTTCATTATGAGACTTGTTATGGTTGAATAGCTTTGCAATCGTTTTCTTTGCATATCAACAATATGCTTCAATTCTATTTGAGAGATAAGTCTTATCTGTTAAATAAATAAAGATAACAATTATCTGTCAGATAGCAGTTTTGTCGTTATGTAGCCATCTCACTCACTCGTGTCGAATATGTTCTCTGAAGCAGTAACAACTTCATGTAGTTCCATCGCAATGAAAAACGTTGGAATTTAAAAAAAAGTAACGGTGACAATCATTTAAATAATATTGTGGTTGTCACGATGATGTTTCTTGGTAACTATTATAGTCGTTGACGTTTTTAATGGATTACTTTTCTGGCCGCGAAGCTCTTATATGTATGCTCGTTAAGTGTTGATTGTTTTTAAAATGCTAACGGTTGAATTTGCTTAGGAATATTCTTCATGTTCTCTAGCTGGTGGAGTATTCCTAGGTTTGACTGTCTGTGAGTAAAGAGAAGTACATACGTTCTAAGCGTTCAACAGGTGTATATGTTGAGTGGAAAGTGGAAAGTGGAATGTTCAAATATTTGTATTCTATGAAATTTCTCATTTGGGATCTAATTTATGATATGAATGCAAGGGGTGAGTGAGAAAGTACAACTTAAAAGCATTCCTACTACCACCAACAAATTTGTTCCTTCTTGTTTCGTTAAAAAAAAATACGTTCCCGCAGTAAAAATCAGTAGGTAAATACTTCAGTTCCATGGAGTGGGTGTTCATTTTCTTATAGCGTTTCGATTGGGATACAAAAAGCACTCTTTTAATGCTCTAGAGCACTTTTTTTTTGCTCTAGATCAATTTTTTCGATTGGAATATAAAAAGCCCTTTTTTTTCTAGAGCACTTTTGAAGAATCTGGATTCCAAGTGAGATTTACACCTACATGCACCAACACAAAAAACATTTAACATCTGACTTATGTCAGTTTAAAGTTTGCATTTCGCAGTTTGATTTGTGTTTCAGTGAAAACTAAAAAGTGATTTTCTGCGAAAACTATAATTAGAAATTGAAATATTTGGATAATCATGTTCTAAAATTCATAAGCTTTGTTTTAACACTAACTCGCCAATGGTTGAATTTATAAAAAAGCCGCAATGAGTAAAATAAATGTTCAAATGATGGTTTTCAATGATAACTATAACTGCCGCCTAAAGATAAACAATAAACTGTCAAATGGCACACTAACAAACACACTAAACCAGATCAATCTCTTTTATGTTCGATTGGGACGGGTAAAATCTGAAATCTGAGAACAAATCTGAAATATCGAAAACGCTATTAGAGAGAGAGACAGATTTATGAAAAGTATGGAAACGCGTTTAAGTTAAATATTGCAAACATGTTCGTTTCGCTTGAAATTTAAAGAACAAGTGACATAAACACACATTTCAAAACAAAGATATGAACTGACAGAAACTGTTTTTTTATCTATCTACAGAAATTTCTGCAGTATAGTCCGTACCAAATCAGTTGGCCAACGGTCGATTGCGCAGAGAGAGGATTTAAGAGAAATTTAAGATATTTTACAATAAATTTGAAGAGACCTGCGCAGTAGAATGCCCAACTGGTTTGGTTTGCACTAGTTTGCCAACGGTCGAATGCGCAGAGAGAGGATTTAAGAGAAATTTAAGATATTGTAAAATAAATTTAAAGAGACCTGCGCAGTAGATTGGCCAACTGATTTGGTACGGACTATAAATGATTGTACCTATTTTTATGGGTACTAGTACCCATAGTACTAGTACTAGGCAATAAGTACAAATCAGTAAAATTCACTAAGAACTAGTAAATATAATATTATACGGGAACAGGTCTAATAATGTTTAAAGCTTCTTAGAAATGTTCTGCAGTAAAAAATAAGCCAAATAAAAATATTATATGAAAACTAAAATGAAAGACTTGTTTGAATCGAAAACAATAAAACAGCTTAAGTCTAGATCTGCAAAATTGATATGAGAACAAAGGAACAAGCAAACAATGAAACGATCTTCCAAAAGATTTATTTCCACCAATGTGCAGTCTGCAGCGGTTCAAGAGCAGAGTCAATGAAGAGTTATAGGCTGGTTATAGGTTCGTCTCACTTAAAAAAATGTTTGAAATATTATATTTATTAAGATTTCAGATAATTTAATGGATTTAATTAAAAGGCTCTCCCCACTAGACGCCTCGAGGTCGAGTTCCTCGTGGATTTCTGCAGGCTTGAAGGTAATTCTCTCAGTTTAAAGTAAACGAACAATCCTGCACCTGACTCACCTTAATGACCTCCATTAGTTTTAAGAACTTGTTTTTGAATTGTTTTACGACATCTTCAATTTATCAATCTTGCGACTATAAATCGCGTACTTTAGTATCGAAAAGAATTATACGCGTCTACTTGATTGTTGCAAGCATAGTTGTTACCTACTGCTACTGTAGCTTGTTTAGAATTGTGGTCTTGTTTGGAAGCTACTGATGCGTCCTTAGCTTGGGATTGTTAATTAGCTATTTTTTCTTAATTAGACTTGTTTCTTTTAAAAAAGATTTTTCGTCTTAAGTTCCGAAATTAACAACACATTTAGTGTTTTTTTATGGGTAAACACAATCAAGCTTTGGAGTTTCGCTTTGCCGACATTACTTACACCCAATTGCTTTGACATATTCACTTGCTCAGCGGGTTTTACTTTTGCTACAAAAATGGCGGACATGATTAGAAAATACCTTTTCAGAAAAAAAAACAACAAATATTTTGACAACCCACACTTTTTCTTAGCATCGCTTTAATCCAAACAACTTTTTGTGTTCCACGACCACGATAAAGTATACATTTTCAATAATGTGTGTTCACTTCTTCGTTAGCTCCAATCTGTCACTAGACTTTTGTGTGACCGACCCTAACCTCAAGTATGTTTCATCCCTCACTGTAGTGACAGAATGACAGAATTTTCCAATGATTGCTATAACCGACTGCACAAGTAATATATAAGTTCCATCATGTTTTCTATTCCAATGATACTTTTCAAGTAAAATTTAAGTTTCATCATGTTTTGAGTTTCATTTTGGTGGAACGAGAAACATTACTGCAGAAAAATAAATTTTGAACATTGAAAAACAAAAAGTGATTTTCTGCGAAAACTTTTATTAATGAGTGGTGCACGACTGGGTCGTACCTACGCAACTTTATCTTTCACAGCGAGTTGGACGTTAGATCAAATGCCAAGCATGAGAGAATTTCATAATTTGTCCAAAATACACAAAAAAATTTATTTTGATTATTGATGCTAAAAATGATGTATCTGTATATCTTGTATCTTTCATCGCTGTCAAAAGAGAGATACATTTCTTCTAGTAAAGCCCTCACTCGAACTATTTACTAATGAGATCCTATATAAGACATGATATAGGATCTCATTCCTTCTCTATGGTGCTGAAGCATGGATCGTATCAAAAGTGGATGAAGAAATCATTGGTCGATTTGAGGGAAAAATTCTTCGAAAAATCTTCGGTCCCGTTTATTTTGACGGGCTATAGTGACGAGGATTCAACTTAGAGCTATACGATTTGTACAGTGACATACCACTGATCAAGAACCTCCGCATTGTCAGCCGTATTTATTAGATTTCCTTAGGCG
This sequence comes from Rhingia campestris, assembly GCA_932526625.1. NCBI lineage: Eukaryota > Metazoa > Arthropoda > Insecta > Diptera > Syrphidae > Rhingia > Rhingia campestris. The sequence continues at coordinate 36,101,820 of OW052185.1, read as the reverse complement.
GGGTCTCAGAGGTTGCCTAGTTAGGCATGCCTAAATATTTAGGTTGCCTCTAGGCAACGTTGCTTAAATTCTTATTTATAATCGATTTTCCATTGCTGCCTAACTAGGCGAAGTTTATGTCAAATAAAGTAGTAGTATTTACAAATCTAGTATAAAAAATTAAGATTCTTGTACTTTGTTTACATCAGATTTTCTTTTTTTTTTTTGGGTTTGACAGCATATGTTATTTGTAAACAAATATCTTAAAGGAAGAACATGGAGCTATATGGGCAATGTTATATTGCTGTTCGGAATCAGTTTGAGGATTCAACAGTGGAGTGAAAAGAATGTTGGAGCAGGCATAGCTCCCATCATCGAGTAAGCGTTTTGTATATTTTTGGTCTCCTACTAGTTGGAGAATTCATAATATTCACTACACATAAATCATTTACAAGTGAAATGAAGCTTGATTCCATTCTTATGAAAATATTTTCACTTTATTGCAAACCACCACCCAAAATCTCAAAATAAATTTCCAGATTGAAATTCTCGTAAACGTCAAAATGAAAATGAAATGAAAATTCCTTAGGCAGCCTCTAGGCAGCCTTTAGGCAGGGTTCGCTCGCGCTTAAGTTAGGCGGCCTTTAGGCAACGTTGCCTAAATGTGAAAATCGATTATAAATACCGATTTTGCACTTAGGCAGTACTTAAAGGTTGCCTAAAATTGGGCAACCTCTAAAATACTTTTATAAATACGGCTGTGTATGTTTACGATTCCAATGTTTAAGACACCAATTCTTCGGCTTGCAGAGTCCTCGGTTCACAGCCCGACGTCGCGTCGTCGGACACAGTTACAGAAGTAGAAACCGACATCAAGCTACTTGGAGTGCGCAACTGGAGGCAGTTAGCTAAGGACCGGGCCATCACCTCGCCTGGGTCTTGAAATTATACACTTCGAAGCAGAGCAACCATTCACAAAATAAAGTAAATCGTTACGCATTTTTCTGTGGGTTTTTTCATCCACATTCACAGGACAATGCTGTGATTAAAATTGTCCTCGGATTTTGAAAGGAATGATGCTATTTGCTATTATTGAAGAGCCTAATTGAAAGTTTTCTTTTAGTTCTTGCGGTTTTTTTTTTCAAAATTCAATCTTTGGCGAGTTCAAAGCTAATGAATTTTAAAACAAGATTATCCAAAAATATTTTAATTTTTAATTAAAAGTATTCGCAGAAAATTACTTTTTGTTTTTCAATGATCAAGATTTATTTTTGTTAAGTAATAACTGGCCCCTGTAACGGTTTTTTAATACTTCTTTGCATGCTGATGCGTGGGAATATTGGCCTAGTGGTTAGTGCGTTGAACTCTCCAGGTTATCTTCGATTCAATAAAGAAAAAGAAGTCAGCGGGAGTCGATTTCGAACATTATACTGCGACATTTACCCCTTGAAGGTGTGGACAGCCACGCCACGTTGCATTGGAAGACGGCGGTCCAATCTCCGGTCGATAAGTCTCCTACTGTGTATAAGCAAGGTATTCGAAAAGATTCTCAATCTGGTTTTGACTAAGTGTTCAGATGACAATAAGATAATGCCAGAGATCTAGTTTGGTTTCAAGGCTTGCCAAGACGCTATTCATTGGGCCCTCAAACTGGTATCTGATTTAGAATTTCTGGTTGATTTAAGGAAGGCTTTTGACACCGTATGCCTAAGAGGCCTCTATCTAAAGCTGACAAGACTTAGAACTGCTATATATGCTTCAATGTTGTTTTCAAAAGTTGTATTGTAACATCTACGTATCTCAGAATTTTTCACTAAAATGGTCTGCTCGCGGATCTTCTTTAGCATTTACACCAGCGATATGATAGGTATAGTCTTACTCAGGCAACTGCGTATGCCGACGATCTTATCACGAACAAAACAGCTCTTACGGTTGAGGATATTACAATTTTTCTGCAGCAGCCTTCGACAAAATCCAGAGATATGGTGATGACTGGAAGTTGGAAATTAACGGAAATACAAATGGACAGCCAAGTACAAAAAATTAAAATTTTTGTGGTAACAGACTCGTTAGTACCCAGGGCCTAGCTTGTTCTCACAACCATTCGTGTATGCGTGTGAACTTCTTCGATGGCGGGACCTTCTGTTTTATGCTGAATCCAAACGGCTTAGTTGAGATAACCTTTTCTTTACAATTGATACTACGCGAATGATGATCACCACGAGAAGACGGCCAGTGAAGAGTCTTTTAAGTGTTGGTGTAACTGGGAAGTTCATCGCAATAACCATTGCACCACTAAGTTCGTCAGCCACTGGCGAGTAAAAGTATATACCTTGGCATTTAGCTAGATCAGTACCTATCTATATTTCGGTAGGTATATAGTCTTGCCCTGGCAAGACGATTGTTTTATAGCAGTCGTTCTGACATAATTGCCTATGGAAGCCCTGTGGGTTCGACGTTGCCCCATCTCAAATGGAAAAGATTCGGGTGTTTGATAGGCAGTGTCTGAGAAGCTGTCTTGTAATACACCTAACACCAGAGTCAGAGTACATAAAGGTACAAACCAGGTCCTATACAACTTACCAACATAAACAGAATACATAATTTGCTGCTGAAACTCATTCGGGATCATACGGCAAGAGCAATGATCACGACCAATTGGGGCTTACTACCACAATGATGATATTTTGACTTGAGAGAGCTCGTTTAATCGGCTACATACCGCCTGAAACGTTCCTAAATTTGGATAGTCGAGGGCTGATATAGGATAGCTAGATCGGCGGTTCTACTAATCTACCACGTCTACCGAAGAACTGTAGGTAGGCGCCTCCTATGCGAATCGACTGTTCTAATTTAATTTTTTTTAATTAGTACATATGCAAGTTTAAAAACATAGAAAAAAAAAAAAAAAACAAATGATACCATTTGTAGTATCTGGCAGGACTTCCTATTATATATATTTTTAGACAGGTATCACTGGAGTCTGCCAACGGTTTTAAGGGAAATGGTTGTTGACGAATAAAGGCATTCTATATGCGACTCTATAAGTGCAAGTGGTGTTTTTATAATTACATTACACCAAGTTTTTCAAAAAGTTTCGTGGTGAAATTAAACATTTTTATATTAATAACCATATTAGATTATAGGACGAAATGCATTAGAATAAAGTTATCGTTTAATAATTTAATAAATGTTTGTTTAGCTTTTAAAATAAATATATAAAAAATAAAATAAAGTGCGTTGAACCAAGCTAAATAAGCGGGTTTCATTGTTCAAATCCTGAAAGTGACAATACCTAAGTTTTTTCACTGCTCCACCTCTTGCATTAGTCTGACAAACATTCAAGACTAGGTAGTACTGTCATGACAAGCTTCTCAAATTTGCCGTTGGGATTCGGCGTCAAAAAGGAGGTCCTCTTCTTTGTGCCAAACATAAAAACTTTTCATACACATCTGAAAGGATAAGCTGAGTTTTAAGGTCCTTTAAGGCTGTTAATGCTAGATATTGATTTTGTTTGCCTGTCCGTTTGCACAATAGAATATTAGGATGAATGATGCGATTAGTACCTACAATCACAAAACCTAGTGCTTGGCTGCTTACAAAAACATCAATTGACTTTTTCCAAATTTGTTTATTTATCATTTATTATCATTAGGTATTGAAAATTATTTTTATTTTCGCTTATATTTGTATGTAAATAATGTAAATTTGACTTAGCTATTAGTATGTAAAAAATGACGATGGGCTCGATAAAGCAAGCTAAATACCTTCAAATTTGCTTATTTTTGTATTCATTTGTTTTAGTTATAAAATATTAACCCTTAGGTGCAGACTTATTACTGTTTTGTTTAAGTTTGTTGATTTTAGTAACAAAATACACATATATACCATTAACTTAGTTTTAAATATGTTTAAACAATGCTGGTTTATTTTATTTTCAGTTTTTTTTATTAGAAAGCATTTATTTTACTAATTCAAAATAAGGCCTTCTTATTTTTTTTTAATTTTATTAAATTTTGTATACTTATATATTTTGGACAATTTTTATTATTACACATACGTAGAGATTTATTTTAATATCTAAAATTGTTTTAGTTTTTAGTCACAAATTTGTAAGTATTTTTGATTTTAAGTAAATGTTTGGTAGGTCAGTTATATTTTTAGTATAAAGGTATAGAAAAGTTAACATATATTTACATATTCAGCGCGGTTCCTTTAATAAGGCGCACTCGGTTTTCTTATATGCATTAATAAGCAAATAACTATATAATTTTGCAATTTTATGTTCATAAATCTGTCAAAACAACTCAAATAATTGGCAGAGTTCCGGAACTCTGATTTAGTAAATATCTTAAAAGTTTTGTTCTCATTGGTAAACCTACCATTTGACCGATGAGAACAGAGTATGAAATGTTTACAAAAATATATTTGTATCCTTTCCCGTACGCAAAAATGAATAAAATAGAGCTTCTGGGAGAGGAAAAAACAATTTTGCAGTCAGAACATTAACTGAAATTCCTTATTGCAAGAATTAGTAAGCCGCCAGTTATCAGAATTAAGAAGACATTACTGCCATCCAGGAAATACGATGGGATGGGCCGGGCAAAAAGATGATGAAAAACTATGACATCTACTATGGACCGTGTTAAAGTGAGCAGAAACAGCAACTATTCGGATGCGGATTTGTTACACGTGCCAGACATAGGCAAGAAGTCTTATGTTTCCAAAACAATACCGAACTCATTGTAGCATTCCGCAGCAAGGCCAAATTCGCCAACATAAGCCAAATATGCGCCCTCGCTCCGACGGAGGAAAAAGATGATATAACTAAGGATTGCTTTTACGAGCTCCTTGACAAAACTTATGAGCGACTAGCAAAGTACAATGTTAAAATCATGCTTGGAGATTTTAACGCAAAGGTAGGAAGAGAAGACATCTTTAGCAGTATTGTCGGAAAATATAGCCTACACGACAACACGCCTCGTAAAGGACTTAGGCTAATTGACTTCGCTACGAAACGAAATGCCACTATAGCCAGCACACGGTTTCCTCACCTCGATATCCATAAGGGGCCATGGTGGTCTCCAGATCAATGAACAGTCCACCAAATTGATTACATTGCGATAGACAAGATGCACGCATCCAGTATTTTGGATGTCCGAACATTCCGAGGGGCTTACATCGACTCGGACCACTACCTTGTTGCAGCCACGAATGATGCGGATATCCACCACGCCACAACAATGTCGAAAGACTGCAATCGCCAAGAGACCGCCAAGGCCTTCGCGCAACGCGTATCCCTTAATCTATCGATTCACACCATACCACCAGCATCTAATGTCGAATAACGATGGCAACAATGCCAACAAGCCATTACATCAGCCGCAACTGATGTGCTAGGTTTCTTGCGGGCACCAGCGAAAAAAATCCCTGGTTTGATGGGGACTTCTGACAGACAAGGCAAAGCTACAGGTGAAGACGAGAGTTGCCATTGAGCTCTAAAGGCAGAGAAGAAGGGAAAACACCATCGAAAATGACGTCCTTTCCGCTGAGCTTTATAAAGCTGGCGGAGAAGACATGGTAAGTAACATCCACCAACTCATAAGCCAAATCTGGTCAAAGGATGACGATGGAGAATACTCGCTGCTCCATTAGGGTCGAAAATGACTTCACCGACACATTCGATACCAAAAAAGGATTTAGGCAAGGCGATGCACTTCTTCAATTTCATTCTTGAGAGGATTTTTGCAAACTCCCAAGCCAACACCATAGGCACAATTTCCCAAAAATCGGTGGAACTACTATCATACGCCGACGTTATTGACATCATTGGTAGGACTAAACGTGATGTCATAGCCAAGTTTGCTAGTGTAGAGAAGGAAGCCGCAAAAAATGGGTTTAACATTAAATGAGGGTAAGACTACGTATATGCTGTCGACACGAAAGGACACACAACATCGACGAATTGGACAGAAGGGACCTTGTCTACCTCGGCTCCGCTGTTAACTCTGACAACAACATCTCGTCAGAAATTAAACGCAGAATTACTCTTGCCAACCGCTTTTTTCGGGCTAAGAAGGCAATTTAGTAGTAAAGCCCTCACTCGAACTAATAAGGAGATACTATATAAGACCCTTATCATCCCAGTCCTGCTCTACGGCGCTGAAGCATTGACCGTTTTAAAAGCAGATGAAGAAATCGCACAGAAAGTTGGCTACGTCTCGGGTTTTACGTGAAAGAAATGAAAAAAAAAACATGTAATGCCATGCCAAGAGTGGTATCTATTTACAAAACGTTTATGCTATGGAAACTTTTTCTACTATACTTAAGGTGCTGTTCGTTCGTTGTCTGGATTAATAATGCCAATATGAGTGACTTCTATACAACCGATGACTCCGGGAAAACCCATCATTTTGTAAAACTTAGTCTTCCCATTCTTGTGGCTTCATAGTAAACGTGATGCCATTTTGACAAATGTGTTCCTCAAATATATCCAAAACTTAATTTTGCCTTAAAAATACCGCAAATATTGATATGCGTTAGTTTTTTTATGCATACGATTCGAAGAATAGGAATTTTATTTTGATGCGACTCCAAATATAAATTAAAAATACGACTGGGCATTCAACTTGAAAAATTGGGGTGAATGTAATTTCCTCTGTATAATCGTTATAAAGTCAAATTCAGCCACGCCCACTTTTTGGGAACATGTATTAATTTTAAGGATACGATGGGATATGACATTAAACAATACGCATTGCGGGTTGTAGCCCTTTCATATGTTTTTCAATAACTTGCGCTCGCTCAATAGATTGTGAGTACCATTGTATTTTGCATAGCGCAGGCGTTTTTTGGAAGAGAAAGAAAGAGAGAGCGAGGTAATAAAGATGTCCGCCGTCCGGTGTAGTGAAGACTTACAACCACACGCAGATTATTGACATTATTGCTACTGTCGATTTACAAACAAATCGATCATGTAAAATAATTAATTGTGAATGCAAGCAGCTTTGTCTGCTTTCACACATGTCGGCCTTAATGTTAACTATTCAGTGTTCGATATTCTTTCTGGCTCGTTGTTGAAATAAACCAACGACTTAAAGCCACCTGATAAAATTCCATTAGCGATATGGCCATGCAACATCTGCTTGGAAACACATATTACTGTTAAGTCCATCTGTTTCGGGCAAAAAAAAATTCCATGATGACACGACAGCGAACACTATGGATCCTAACGTATCGATCGTCGACGAAAAACTTCGGTGCACAAATATTTTTATTAAAATACTTAATACGGATACTACACCGTATTTATAAGCACGGTATTAACAAAAATACATTTTTCATTTGTTTACATATCTTTGTGGTATTCTGATTTCTAATAAAATTGCTTTTTTGCCTTTCACACACGCCTGCGGAGCATAGGCCCATATTGCAAGTGCCGATGTATCGATATATTACGTAAAATATGGAAAACCCAAAAATGCTGTTTATAGAAAGCATTAGAATAAAGTGTAAGATATTTTAAAAACGTATTGTATTCAAAGTTTTCTTTCTGCTCTCTTAAGTTTTAGCATTTCCAGCCCCTTGGAAATGTGCTCCGGAAAGCAAACATTGGTTTGCTAGTATTAAATATATTTAGAAACGTACATTCGAAGCCAATCATTAGAAATAAACGGTATTTCATTAATGACTTTTTTTTTAAATAAAATGCAAACTACTTGAGATATAGCAAAAAAAATGATTGGCTTGAATCACTATCAAAACATTTATGAATGGAATTCGACTTCGTTCAAATGTCCACCACGGGAAAGTAACGGGTCCGCCATCTAACGTTTTTTTTTTTCAACTAGTGCTTATTTCTTGAATGGTAACACTTAGCTCATGTCTGATTTGAGAGATAATTAGTTTTATCCTTCCGCTGAACGAATATGGTTGTGTATACGCTTGAACAATGCTGGGAAATATTGTGACATTACTTTGAAAATCATGGTAATGTTGCAAAATGTGTGCAAAAATTGCGTACGGATTATGGAAGAAGAGAAGCACCGTCAGCTCCGTATGTTCGTTATCTTGTGAAAAAAGTGAAAGAAACTGGCATCCTCATCGATAAACCAAAGCGAGAAAAGCCAAAAACAGTGCGTACACCCGAGAATATTGCTGCTGTGGCAGAAAGTGTGCGTGAACCGCCATCAACATCAATTCACCGTCGTTCTCAACAATTGAACATTTTGGAGACATTATTGAGATGAATTTTGCATAAAGACCTTGGTATGACACCATACAAAGTCCAATTGGTTCAGGAGTTGAAGCCAACTGACCATCCAATGCGTTTTCGCTTCGCTAAGTGGGCCTGCGATCGATTTAGAGAAGATGCCGATTTTTCCAAAAAAAATCATCTTTTCAGATGAAGCTCATTTTGATCTTGGCGGGTATGTAAACAAGCAAAATTGTCGCATTTGGGGCACAGAAAACCCGCACGCATACATTTAAAAGCCGATACACCCAAGACGTGTCACTGTTTGGTGCGGATTTTGGTCCAGAGGCATAATTGGGCCATTTTTTTTTTTTCGAAAATGAGCAAGGAGTGGCCGTTACAGTCAATGGCGATCGTTATCGGGCCATGTTGAACGAATTTTTGTTAACAAAAATTTAAGAGGAGGATATTGGCAACATTTGGTTTCAACAGGACGGCGCTACGTGCCTCACAGCCGAAGCTACACTCGATGTTTTGCGCCCTGTTTTTAAAGATCGCATTATCAGCCGCAGAGCTGATGTCGTTTGGGTACCTCGGAGCTGCGATTTGACACCGTTGGACTATTATTTGTGGGGTGCCGTAAAAGATAAGCATTACGCCGACAAGCCAGAGACAATTGACGCTTTAAAGGACAATATTCGTGAAGCCATTGGTGAAATACAGCTGCACACATTCTACTTTCAAATAAAAAAATAAATTTGAGAAAATATTCAGTAGTTTTTTTTATACCATTTTCAAAAAAAAAGTTATTTGGCGGACCCTTTACATATGAAGCGGTTATCGACGAACAAAAAGGGCCCAATTACACCACTGGCATGAAAACCGCATCAAACAGTGATTTGTTGCGCATGAAGTGATGTTTAATGAAGCACATGAGGGTTCTCACCTGTCCAGGAACGCATATTTTACCCAAAAAATGAGCTTCATCGATGAAGATGATTTTGCGATGAAATTCTTAATTTTCTTCCATCTTGTCCAGAGCCCATTTCGAGAACGTGCCTGAATTCCAAATCGCATAACTTCTGCATCACTGCTTAATCAAGCATTCCAAAACGCAAGCGAATTACTATGATGCAATGCATACTTTTCTAAAATGCATTGTGAACGCATCAACTACGCGAACAAGAGCAAACACCCATTGTAAATTATATTGTTGCAAGTGACATTTGACGTTTCAGTTTGAACCGAAAAAAATGCTTAAACGTGCTGGCCAGAGATAAAGGAAGTAAACTTCCTTTATCTCTGGTGCTGGCATTGTACGAACCAACATTCCAGCCTATCGCGAATAAATTTTCCCGGTAAACTGTTCCTATTCAGAAAATTCACGGGAAAATTTATTCGCGATAGGCCTGATTGTATATTAAGCTGTTAAGGTATGGTGTTTCTAATTAGAGGTACTCATGCAACGTCAGAAAGTCGTCGTAAACGTTGTAAACGTGATAAATGAACTGTCAAAATTTGTATAGGAAATCTTTTCCAACATTATCGGAATTTTCTCACAGGAATTGGGGGCGTTAATTGAGATGGTAAACGTTGTAAACTTTTGAAATGCTATTTTGACATTTAATCACTCATCAAACGTATGCGCTAAACTGAACAAAAATTATCGAGAACGGAAAGAGAACAATAGAAACAAAATTCTATCAATAAATAAATTACTAAAATGAGAATGAATTCAGTGGGTTACCGCATTATTTAGTGGGTGCAGTTTTAGGGTCGTTCATGAAACGTCCGTCGTAAAATTGCAATCTTTCGCACTTAATAAAATTACGACGTTGCATGAATACCCTTATTGTTTAGACATTATTGATGTTTGAAACATTTTTATTCTATCAAAGTCGTTCCAAAATGTCAAAAATTGGAAAGCATAACAGATGCAAAGCAGCGCATAAGCATTCACAACCTGACATCAGAAAAGCCGTGTGCATTCACAATACGCATTTTTATAATGTTTCGGAACCATATAATTACATAATATTAATTCGTATTTATTGTTTTGTTTAATATTATTAGTTAAATCTTTATTGTCAAATAAATATTGTTAACATATTACCAAACATTAGATTGTGCCCTATGGTTTGAGCAGTTGGTTAATATTGCATTTTTCAAACGGTTTTGTCATGAAAATGCATACAAACTTGCCAGCAGAACCGTTTGTTCATGCTTGCACCATGCACATTAAACTTGAAAACAAGACCGGTTCGAATTTTTGGCAAGTGCACTGCTGCTTGCTACTGTGCTGTCGATCTTCGCTCTCTCTTAGCTATCAACCACCAGAGACGAAACGTCAATCTCTTCGCTCTCGATCTCGCGTATTATCTCGAAACATTGGGTCGCTATTGACTTGATCTCTATAAAGTAAATGAAATAAATAGAATTTATAACGTTTTTCGAAGTCGCTGCTTTTCATTTACTTTCGTTTGTGATCATAGACGTTTTGGAATTCCACCCGTACGTCGCTTCATATAAACGAGTCAATTTAGTTCATGTGTCAGCTTAATCTTGTAAGAGATCCTTATGCAAAATTCCCCATAATGTGGTCTAAAGAGGCGAAATTGTGGAGAACGCCATGATATTGACTGATTTGGCTCTTTTGAGAAGGGAGCCTCTACGGCAGCAATATTCTACTAACTTTGGGCAAAACGTAGTCTCACTGGCACGGCAACATCAAGTAGCGAATATTCTCATTCAATTTTGTACACTAGACTATCCGGCCCTATCATTGTATCCGTTCCGAAAGAAAAATTCAGATTTTGTACGAATCGGAGAATTTTGCTTCATGGTAATCATTCCGATCAGTTGTTTGGAACATTTCTCCGACAAAGCATTTCGCACATCAGCAGTCTAAGATTCATAGCGATGGGTTGCCTTTTTTTTAGCTCGGAATTTCACCAAGAGGACACCAGATAAGGTTGCTGATTTTTGCTGATGTCAGATTAATGCACTTTCGGAAAACGGATACTATAAAAAAAATTACTCTCCGAACGGATACCGTGATAGGGCCGAAGAATTGCTTCTCTACTGGAACCAGAATTACGGCCGAAAATTAACGTCAACGATCTTAAATTTGCGACCACCGACTCGGAATAGCATAGCGAAAACAAGAGCTGGCAGAAACCGACAAGAACTATTTAAGAATCCAAGTAAGAACAGTCCAATAGATTGCATCAGCTGAATGCAATCTATTTATGTTAAAATTATATATTGCACCAAATCCCTCATTATTATGTTTGCAGACCTTTTAAATTAAATTTATATTTAAAAATAAAAACTAAAAAAACATAATGAGCAGTATTTTCTTTTATTAATGACACAAAACAAGAATAAAATTAAAAATAAAATAATAATAATAAAGAGAGAAATAAAACATAAAAGAATACTTAAAGGATCATTTGAATATTAAATAATAAAAATTTAATTTAAAAAGAAAAAGTCTAGCCAGGGGGATGGATGAAAAATTAAAATACAAAAATTATAAAATAGAAAAGAATACAATGAATCAAGGGATTTGTTTGTTAAATTAAATTTTACAACGTACAATAATAATTTAAATAGAACACCATTCAACTGCAATATATGTATGTATATATGTATATATATATAAAAATTGTATTTTACAATTATTTATAACAAATCTCTCTCTGTATTCTCAATTGATTCATACTCTACGCAGATAATAAAATAATAAAAAAAAACCTTAGTTAGCATGAAGTTATAGTTTTTTTTTCTCAATTAAGCCTAATTCGTTGGCTCCTCCCACTTTCTTGTGTTATCAATTAAAAAAAATTATTATAATTAATAAAAAAAAATCAACAGTTTGGTACTTAATGCATGTTAATTTGGCGTAGTATATAGGTTATTAATTGTTTCAGCTTTTTTTCGTTTTCTATTAAATTGTTGTTTTTTTTTTATTTTATTTTTATTAAAAAAAAATTACAATAGTATTTGATTGCCGGGGCATTTAGCTTATAGTTGTTTGTTTATTTAAAATCAGTTTTATTAGTAAAAAAACATTTGTTTCTCAATTAAGAAAGAAAATTTGTAAAAAATAAAATATTTTGTATATAAAAAAACTATGTATGTATTTAAAAAAAAAACATAAAATGTACTTTTTTTTTTAATATTTATAAAACATTTTGTTGTTGTTGTTGTTATGGTTTGTTTTATAATTAAAAAAATAATAAAAATAATAGATATAGGTGGTAGTGGGTAAAATGGGGGTTTGACATGATTTATGAATTTACACATCGTCAGGTGCTAGTTTTGTGTGACTATCATTGGCACTCTTGTCGTTGTCCTTGCTCGATGTTGAGTTGTCGTTCGCCGTCGTCTTCGTTTCACTATTGTTGGCGGACGAAGCACCTGACTTGGCAGATGGAGCAGCATCCGCTACATCTTCTTCTTGCGCTTTGAATGCAGCCTCTAGCGCACGAATTCGATTCTCATGCTTGACGATGATTGCTTTGAGTTTACGAATCTCATCGGTTATGTCACGAAGGTCCTTTTCCTATACAAGAACATTTTTCTTTTATTTTTTTTTTAAAAGAGCGTTATTAATACTTACACTAATTCCACTAACAGCTCCACTTTCATTGTTATTGGACGCGTTCGAATGGCCTATGGATAGATCGACACCCTTTGACACACCACCGCCGCCTCCAGTTTTGGGCGATGATTTGTTGAGAATATTCGCCTTTTTCGACACGGAGAGTGATTTTGTCGCCGACTTGTAGCCTCCCTGTACGATAGATACACGATCCTATTTTAGACATTTTAGTAAATTGTTCTTTTGGGCTTTATACATGGACACACACACACGACGTGCGATTAATCAAATTAAAAAAAAAAAACAAAACAAAGCATGGCGGCATATATTGCAAGCAAATATATTTTTGGTGTGATTAATATACTCAAAGAGACATTGCGGAGACACAAACGCTTGCTTGATACGTTCCAAGACATGCAATCTGTGGAATCTCGTATGGTGCACCTTCGGTGTGTTATTTTTAGTTGGCAGACATTGAAAATACAACTCGTTTGGACTTTGTTTAGTTTTCCAAAAAATATACATAAATACAACCACCCAATGAATACACAGTGACGCAACTTTTCATACATATCAAGGACACTAGATTGAACGTATCTTCGAAACATATTTTTTATAATGAAAATAATTAATAAAGTTGAAAGCTTCGTTTCGCTATAGGAATGAATGTTCGATGTACAAACTGGCTCCCAACATAGGACCTGGTCAGAATGTCTGTATTATTTATTTTGATGAGAATCGTGGCTAATAATAATCAGATGTGGTTACTAATTGGTGGCGCGTAAGAAAGGATTTTTCGATGGCTAGTTGAGCAAAAGTTTAAAACAAAAAAAGTTTACAACAATGACAAATTTGAAAGAAACAGAGAACTGGCGCCCAACATAGGATCGGGAATAAACTGCTCTATTATCTATTAATGTACAAATTATGAAATGTTTTCATTTTTTTAGTTAAACCCCTAGCTATTAGATTGCCAACAAATTTCGAAGTTTTTGTAAGAAAAATATCAAACTAGAATTGTTGCATGGAACGGCATCGATTTTTGGCCAATTGGGGCAATTGAATGACTTACATGTTCAAGTATGTATTCTTAAGTTGCTCTTTTAAACGTTTGAGTATCTTATATTTATCGATTGCCAATGAATTGATTTCTATAGAAGAGTCAAATAGAGGTCTCACGTTGCACCCAACAATCGGTCATTTCTATTTTGACTTACGACTAGAATCGTTGCATGAAATAATATCAATTATCAATATTTCTGTTGATAACTACACGATGCTTCTGAAAAGCTAAATGGCGCCCAACAAAAGACCAACTTTAAATTGGTATTTTAAAGTTGGACTTGATTACAATCGTTCCGCACAACCTTTTTATTTTATATCATGAACACGATTGACAACGTAGCGACGTTTATTGGGAGACAAATAGGATGTCCTATTGGCAGCAAACTTAGGACCAATCTAAAACTGACCCCTTTTTTTAAGTAGGTTAATTTTCGATGCAATAGTATTAGTTAATATGTAAAAATATTGCTTGTCTCGGTTGTTTACATATCAAGGGTTTTTGTCTGAAATCGGCGCCTAATATTGGACTTAACATGGTTCTCATTTAGTTATACATACAGATGCCTTGAAACCTAGAGCCTTATGCGCTTGCCAAAATGGGGTTAAAACTCCTAACTAGAAAATCAAAGTACTTGCTCTACCGGACTCTAACCTACTAATTTTACTTTACGAAGGCAAGTGCTGGAATATGGAAAGGAGAGCCAAACAATTATTAGGTACTTTCGATAGAAAAATTATCTAATTAACTCGAATTGATCGAATATTGGAACATTCAAGGCTAATAAAGAAGTAGGTACCGCCGTCAGCTTTAAGAGCTGTACCAAGGTGTGGATTTAAAAATACATTGAGTACAATGGACACATTAAGCTTGTAAACTATACCTAAGGTATTCAGCAACAGATTCCATACCGCCTTAAATAAATTGGTTGCGAATGTCTATTTAAGGATCAAGCTGTCGCGGTGGAAATTAAGTAAAACATAAAAGAGTTCGATGTTCAAACAGGAGCTCAATATGGAAGCAAGAATTAGTTGCTGCGCTCTTGCTTGGCTTATAAAGAAATAGACCAATTAATTGGTTGCCGGATAGTATCCTCAAAATACCCTGACCTTACGACATACACAATAGACGAACTCCTTTACATACATGGGCGTGTCAATACTTTTGAATGATTAACTTGATATTCAAATGGTGACCTTTCTAATATGGACTTCAATGGCTTTTTTATTAATTGAAATTCATAGGGCATCTTGTAAAACTCGTTACTAATTATCTAGGTACGATTAATCGCTTGAATCCCTTCATATTTTTTGCGCTTTAAATAAACTATTGCTGCTCCTACTGTCAACCAACATTGGATAAGTATACGTGTGGTTGTCTTGTTTAGTATGACTAAGCGAATGAAATTTAAAAATGCATAACTATAAGGTGTTGTCATACGGTATGTAAGGTCAAAACCTAAGTCTCTATTATTAATTTATGTTATGAAGAAACATATATTATGATCTACTATCGCCTGGACTCTAAAATTCCGAAAAATTAAAAGGGCGCCCAACATAGATTCTGGATTTTTTATGTTAAAATGTTCAGCAATTTATTGAACGAGGTGTAACTGGCGCCCAATGAGAGACATGAATCTATATAAATATCTGTCCAGTTTTGTTGTCACACCGTTAATACCGCAGTACTTCCTTTCTAGGTCATAAACTGGATTAATACATTCCAACACTCTCATTTAACTGAATACCCTCTGGTTTACCTCTAAGGGTTCACTCGATTTTATATATTCATTTTCTTTCTCTTCGGCATCGATAATCTCCAGTCGTTTTAACTTACTCACTTGCACACTTAGGAAATATGGTTTAAGATGTACCACTAGGCACATCGATGCTAAAATTCCTGGACGATTGCACCTACTTTGTATATTGATCGTGTAGAAGCGACTTTCTTTTAACAAAACGCTTGTGGCATCATTTAACAAAAACCAGCAACATAACCTAGTCAACTCTATCATAATATGTTGGTCCTTAAAAATGTCAAAGTGTCAATGTATGCAATTGCGTCATGGCTCGTATTCAATTATCTCCCCACCTCAAACATCTACCCCGATACTCACTTTTAGTGAAAAGACAATTGGCTCTGCATCTTGCCCGGCAACCCATTCTTCAGCTGTTAACGCAGCATCATCTGATAACGTGTCGGGATACAAATCCTCTTGGAACAAATCCGATTTCCTTGGAACTGTCATGGAAATAACTTGGCACAGCCCATTATTGTTGAGACGATAGAATTTCGATATTTCGCAGGTGGTCACATCACAGCCACGTTTTGGCATCATGCCAATACCACGCTGCGGATCTGGTGTTTGAAACGTATTGATATAATGTACAAATGGTGGCTCTGGTGTAATCTGTAAAATTCGCACTCTTATACGTCACATTCTAATGGTTATACAACAATACGATCATACCTCAAAGTAACGTATGACCGAATCACCTTTACCGCACAGGTAAATCAGATTCGTATCAGGATCATACAGGGGGAACATAACACCGTTTGACGTATCCAGTTCAACCATCACAATTGGCTCACTCAAGGCATCGGGCGCTCTCAGCGAGTACTGACGTTCCGATGACCGATTGAAGCCTGTTGTGAAGATGAGACCATGTCGCAGGAAGAGAGCACGAGTTGCTTTTGATCCTTCGTGGCAGAGAGCTTCACTTTCTACTTCACCAGTACGTGGATTGTAGATACGGATTTTTTTGTCCTTACATGTTGTTACCAATTTGGAACCGTCCCAGTTGAAGCAGGCACTGTATACAATATCCGGATGGCTGTCAATGTGTACGAGTATATCACCAGTTCCGACATTCCAAATGACTACCTGTCAGTGGGGAAATGAAATCGAATTTAGTTGGGAGGTCGTTAGAGGGCGGGGACAAGATCATTTTTACTTACTTGATTATCGGAGCCGGCTGTGAGGAGTACATTTAACGCGGACGGATGCCAGAGTACAAGACCAACTCTTCTTTGATGGAAGACAAGATCTACAACGGGATCGGTGAGGGTTCTCGACAAGCCACCATCAGGAATTTGCCAAACTTTTACAACGCAATCTTCGGATCCAGATGCAATGACATTGTCATTGTGTGGACACCATGCAATATCCAACACAGGACCTTTGTGACCGCCAACCAATGGATGATCGGCTGCAATGCGACCGACCTGAAAAAAGAAAGAAACAGAAAATCATTAAAAAAAAGTTCGCACATAATCTGGTTGTATAAAGGAAGATGGAATGAGAATAGAAAATGGGACCGCCAGCACACTTAGACCAGATATGGATGTTAAAGGAAACAATTAAGATCCAAGAGAAGAGAATATAATGAAGAGATTTGCAACAAACCGAAGTGGTTGATCATTGGTCTGTTAAGCTTTTAGGTCACATCTGAAGTGTCCTAGACGCCATCCTCTTCAGCGCCGCACCAAACAGTGATTTTGATTGTAATGGCTCTTCGTCCATTAAACGCCACAGAATCGATGACCAATATTTCAAAATAAGGCCAATCTTAGAAAAACCTGTGAACTTCAAGTAGAGACTTATTATTTCCCATCGACTATTATTCCGCGCATAATATGTAGTATCCACCTCCTAGAGTTCTATGGAGCGAATTATTGATGCCATCAAAATTGATGCAGCTGTCTCAGTTTGGAAGCTGGTAATTTCAACTATTTCACACATGTCCAAGGGCGATTTCTTTAATATTTTTTTTGGAACAGATAGTGCGTAGGGGAGGGTGACACCACCTTTTACAAATTTGCCCAGCTACTAGCAAGCAAGCAAAACTAACCAGCAAAACGAACAAAGCATCGATCCACAACCATTGAGAGAATGTCCCTGTTAGCAAGTACATGACCCAACAGACGACGAAGAATGACCCTTGAATGGAAATCAAATGGAATCAAAATGAATGCCTCGAAACTTCAAATGCTTGCTCTACTAGACTCTAATCCTACCAGTCCTACTGTTCGCCGCTGTAATCTGGAACATTTGCCAACATTGTCCGGACACATTGAACAAATGAATAGTAATGCTCCTGCCCAGAGGATCATCAAATCCAAGGGAATAGGTTCGAGACGACAAAGAAGGCCAAACTTCCTTTTTATGGATCAAGCGATCGCAGATGCTAGGGTGCTTCTACTGAATTACTATTAGCTGAGAATCGAAGGGGATGGAAGTGTGTCATGTTTCAGACAGAATCCTTAACTGATTCGAGAGCGAAAAAAAAAAGAATTTCTTGGCGCAAAAGGGAAACAGTAAGAACCTTAGCTTTTTCCTACTTACGTGTACTTCTTCTTGCAATGGACGATGGCCTTATCTACAGTTTTATGCCGAATTCGAAGGCTGATTTAAAATAAAATTTTCATGACAAATGATACTACTCACATGAATTGATATATACATAATCGCGAGAAGAGCTCCAGGAATAACATTTTGGTGTTGACACACATGACACAGCCAATAGAACAAAGACCTTCTGCTCATCGCACTAGCCAACGCCCCACTGCGACCGTCTGTGTTGGGAGCACATTAATTAAGCAAAGTTAGTCAGTTCGTTCAAGATCCTCCTATTTTCGACATTAAAACCTCGAGAAACATGTTAAGTGGCACTACAGTCCATGATGAATTTGGCCTCTTAACCAACATGCTTTCAGTTACGCATTTTAAGTTGGGTTGAGGTCGGTTTCTACTTGTGCGCGCCACTTAAGGCGATACATTCCTTTTCTGCGTCTAAAGTCTGGCTTTACATTCCCCAGATATTTTCAAATTCCAACGCTCAGTTATAGTTCGTAAAGGTCTTGGTTGAGTATTCGTCTCCATTGGCTGTTAACGCGAACGAGACCGAGGATTGACCGAAAAATAAATCGCTCAAGGATTTCTTCTTCGGCTTTTAATACAGATTCAGCGCCGTAGAGCAGTTTTCTTCCTTTTTCGTTTGCTTAAAAATCTCAAGTGCAGCTCTGTGTTTTTTAGTGTTCGTTTTTGGTTGAAAGCATCTTTTTCAAACCAGGTGTTCATTGATAGTTGGTGAAGGAAACCAAGCACATCAGTTTTGGCCTATATAATGGCTTGTTGACATCGTCGGTATTGATTTTCGACCTTAAATGTTGGTGGTATGGTATTAATCGAGATATCACGGTCACTTGCGATCGATATTCACATTGCAACCTTAGCTGTAACAAGGAAATGATCCAAGTCGAAGTTAGCTACTCGGATTGATGTTCGTACATCTACACTTTTGTCTTTCGCAATGGTGTTCAATTTGGTGGAGAACCGTGTGCTGGCTAAATTGGCATTTCGTTCCGCAGCGCAAACAATTTGCCTACGTCCGTTTTCAGACGAGGTGCTGTGTAGGCTATGTTTTCTAACATTATTGCGATATCACCATGGACGATTTTTAAAATAAACATTGGGAGTCATTCATAAGTTTTGTTTTCTTTTTCCTACGACATAGCATGAGTGCATATTGTGAAATTAGTCTTAATGCGGATTGTCACAATATCTTCGAAGACTTGCCTAAGTCTTTTACATATGGCAAATCCACATACGAATAGTCGATAGTTCTGCACAATACAGCAAGGCCCGTAGAAAATATCAAAGATTATCATCGTCCTTTTTCCCAGCTTTCATTCTATTGTATTTCCCGGGTGTCAGTAATGTCTGCTTTGTCGTAGCTTAAAGTTTCCGCATGTGTTCGGTACGAACGTCATTCTGTTATTTTTATTTAGGATGGTCAGTTCAAGGTTATCTGTTGCTTTTTATACTTTTTATGAGCATAGCGCAGGCATTAGAGAAATTGAGAATAAAAAAAGAG
This sequence comes from Rhingia campestris, assembly GCA_932526625.1. Taxonomy (NCBI): domain Eukaryota; kingdom Metazoa; phylum Arthropoda; class Insecta; order Diptera; family Syrphidae; genus Rhingia; species Rhingia campestris. The sequence continues at coordinate 36,082,102 of OW052185.1, read as the reverse complement.
GAGATACCCGATGTGAGTTGGTTTTAAATTTCATTAAATTGTAATGGAGAGGAAAGACTGAGTTTTGTAAAGCATTTTACATTCGCGTTGTTCGGATAGGAATGAATCTCTTTATAGTAAGTCCGAATATATCCTTCATGATACGCCAAGTATTACGGTTGAATTGTTGAAGCGATAGAATGCAACTGGCTATTTCGTTTGAGCATTTACTGTTTAATAATGGTAACAGAATGAAAGACAGGACACATTCCTACGTTGTTCGAACGAGACTATAAAGTTCGTTATGTTTGAGTGTCTTTTCAGTTTTACCGCAGGCTTTTGTATCCTATCTACTTGTGCAATGATGGTTTTGCTGCACTTGACCCAAATGTGGGCATATATGTTGAGGACAGATCAAAAGGGGTGAACTGATGCAAAGTTAAGGAAATCTAGAAATTTCGATGCGTTTTTAGCGACTTCAAATATGTGGTCGTTCCAACGTAAATCGTTACCGAGCATGGAAAGTTTTTCGTTTTCGACAATGCAAGTGCCGTTCATGGATAATGGCTGTACATTTTGGTTTCGCTTTGATGTCAGAAAACAGCATTGCGTTTTCGTGGCGTTAAATCCCATTCTAATGGACTTACACCACACACGCAACAGTGCACCTGTTGCGTTGCTATGAAAACAGTATTGTCGGTAACTGATAAGTTTTCGTTTCAAGATTCAAGATATTTCATAAGCTGACGGTTCATCAGCGTTTCCACGACCTTAGAAAGAAGAGAGGTAAGAGCAATTGGTCGGTAGTTGCAGAGAGAAGATTCATCTTTTTTTTTTGGGACTGGCTGGACAAATGCTGTTTTCCATCTAATGGGGAAGAGTCCGGATTAATACGACAGATGGAAACGCTTAAGCAGTGGTTTTGCCAGCGTTGAAGAATAAATCTTCAGAATTATGGGGAGATACCATCGGTACGATTTGTGAATGTTAAGATCAAATAATACTCTTGTGACTGCACGAGTATGGAAGTGGATTAGTCCCATAGAATGTACTACGTTCTCAAGTACAGGAGGAGACGGGGCACACTCGTGGAACTGGCTACAAAACGTGCAGCAAGCAGATTGGCTTTATCTAGACAGGTAACAGCTGGAATGTCATTGTATTATATGAGCTTCGTAAAATTAAAAATAAAATAACTAAATAATAAATTTTCGAAAAAAAATAGTAGTTATATTATTACAATATTGGAACTAAAAAACAACTTAACAAGTTAACCCTAGATTTATTTTAAAAGCACAATTAATTCTGGTTTAACTCAGTCCCAACTCAGCATTGAAAAACTAGGCCTAAATCTACAAAACTTACGCTGTCCACCTCCCATTAGGCCGCTAAAAATAATTTCAAATTTCAAAAAATGTTCCATCCCCGAATATGACCTTTCAAAATCGAATTTATTATTATGCACACGACCGCACATAAATATTAATTACACCACGTATTTCGTGTAATAATTTACAAAAATAATTCTCGCCCCAACGCCTACTCATAACCTGAATTTTGTCAAAGAAAAAAAAACAAATGCAATCCTCCCGAGTGCATCCCTCGTCTATCTCGACACGATCGTTTCGGAAGACCATCCAATTTTAGAAAGATACAAATTTCGCAAAACTGGAGCGAGGATTGTCAAAGAATAAGAATCTGAGACTGCGACTGCGACACTCTGGCTGTGAGAAAATTTCCACCACCATCAAAAAAGAAAGTAAATCCAATTCTGATGTTGTAAACACAAAAACAAAAATAAAACGCTCGAAAAAATATCCTAAAATGGGATTCTCAAAAAAAGATCGTTTAGAACGAATAAGAGGATTGTGTCGTCGTCGTCGTTGTTGTTGTCATTGTCGTATCGGTGTGTGGATGCGCGTTCTTGTGAAATGGTGAATAATTTTCTAATTATAAAACTTAACGGTAAGTGAGTGTGTGAAAGCGGGAACTATATCGTCGCGTTCAAGAGGACCACCATCACATTGCGATCTCTGAGATTTGTATGATCGCCCAATGAACTACTCGTCGTCGTTTTCGTCGTCGATGCAGCGCAGCAGTAGCGCGGTCTTTCGATAGCCGACCTATTTTTAAAATTTTCCATAATTTCCTTTATTTAAGTTTTTGTGTGTTTTTCCTCCTTTTATTTTCTTATTTTCGGAATGAAAATAGATTCTTAGATTGGCCAGGATCCAATATTGTTGAGGTAACGATTTTTCATACAGAACACACACACGCGGAGGGGGGTGTGTTGTCAGTTTGGTTGGTTAAATTTAAATATCCTTTTTGAATGGATAAAAATACGCGCATATATAAGTATAAACAATTTCTTGAATTATTTGTTATAAGTTAAATTTTTTTGACGAGAAGGCAATTATTTAGAAAAAGTGCTTTACAAATTAAATTATGACCAATTTGCTAAACGGAAAATTGTGTCAAATATTTTTTTAAAAGAAAATTAATTATAATTGCGTGTTAAATTAAAGCATTAACGAAATGAAATGTCATAATGGTTTTAATAGTTGCAACGAATTTCAAATAACCGTGTCAATTAAGTTGGAAATACAAAATGTTGTAGGTGGTAGGCAGGTTTTATGGGCCAATAAAACTACTGACAGACCTGTTTAGCTTCTGCATTCTTAGATTACATAGACAAATGTTCTACTACAAAAGTTATTTTAGAGACATTCTTAGGATTTGAGTAAGATATAAATTTCCGGTTAAGTGTTTTGAGTGTCTAACATTAAATTTATTTATTCAAAATGTTCATTCAATAAAACTTAGAACGAGGTATAAAAATAGAAGTGGCGCGTGTTTAATAACAGCATTGAAAAATTAAATTAGGCAGAGTAGTTTTAAAAAGATAGAGATGTATAAAACGTCAGTGTATTTATGACAATCGATAATAATTCATTAACGCTGAATGTTAACATTCAAATCAGCATAACCATTTGCATTAAGTCAACGGCAGTCTAGAAACGTTGAGTTTCTTATTTATAAAATTAATTATTAATTTTAATTCTGTATTTTTACATATTGACATATTTGACAGTAGTGTAACGAATATAAATGGTGATCCATTTCGAGATTCCCTACTTTTTTAAAGAAAAAAACATAGAAAATTAAAATTTTGAAATCATTTGAAAGAACATTCTTTGGCATTTATTTTTTGAAGATTATGTCTATCAAATGTTGGCCGTTTCTACGTCGCAGATGGTCCATCCGTTGAGTCCAATTTTCGATCACTCGTTCGAGCATTTCGACTGGTAACTGGCGAATGACACGCGTGATGTTTTCCTCCAAGGCTTGAATCGAAGCGGGTTTGTCGGCATAAGCTTTTGACTTTACATATCCCCACTGGAAAAAGTCTAACGGTGTGATATCACACGATCTTGATGGCCAATCGACCGGCCCAAAACGTGAAATTATGTGCTCACCGAAATGTTCTCTCAATAAGTCCATTGATTGATATTTTCTTCACAGCGTGCTGGACGTGGTCTATTCGGTCGAATATTATCCAATAATGAATGCTGGGTCTCAAAATGGGTTATGGTGTTGCGAATAGTACGCTCAGTAGGCCGATTATGTTGACCATAAGTTGAGCGAAGTGCACGAAACACATTCCTCACAGAACGTGAATTTTCATAATAAAGTTGAACAATTTGTAAACGTTGTTCACGCGTAAGTCTTTCCATTATGAAATGCCAAACAATACTAAACAAAAATAACATGACAGCATGACACGACTCACACGTGATCTGTCAAAAAAGGCTATTGAAAAAAGTATCTCTACGTGGATCACCCTTTAGGTCCGTATAGGTACTTTTGTTTGAAGAAAAAATGAAAACTATCAAATCTCCGATATCGAGAGAGAATTCACTAATTTCAACGGAAATTACCCGTACGCTTTGGGGAAGAAAAATTAATTCAAACTCCTGAGCTGCCATCCAATGACAGTTTTCACTAAATTTGTTGCATTCATCGTTTAACAATTTAAAACACCGAGGTCAAAATAAGGGGTGAAATCGTAATTCCGAGGAGCCATCTTGAAAAACCAAAGATCGTCAATGATCATGCCTTCAATTTACGCACATCAAAATTCGATAACCCATACCTCACTTCGCTCACTATTGACCAAAGTGGGTTTTTAAGCAGCATTTTCGAAATAAACGTCTATTTCGAGCTCAAACAGAAAAGCGAAAAATATAGCAAATGATTGTTTGCCGTCACTTGAATGTTTGTGCAAATTCTCATTAGGTTTGTGAACTATTTGTTGAATTGTTGAGATGCAGTCCAAGCCACATTCTTCTTTTAAATAAAGCCACTGTTTGGCCTGATACAGAACACAATGTTGAAACAGCTTTGCAATAGGTCTGTTCCCGTACAATATTAGTTTACTGATTCCTACTGAATTTTACTGATTTTGACTTATTGCCGTTCCCGTACGCAAAAAATAATAAAAGAGAAAGCTAATGAGTGAGCATAAAAGTAACCCTTCATACAAATCCGTAAAATAACTGCAGAAAATTCTGTCGTTAAGAATCAGTAAACTGTCATTTAGTATCATGTCATAGTTTACATGTGTTGTATGTCGTTTCTTCTTAAAAAACAACATGAAACGAATAATTTTACATTAACTTACTTAAGTGCGTTCCTGTACCTTTTAGTAAATTTGCCTCTTTCTGAGAGAGTTTCCTACTAAGTGACAGTCATGATTTCAAGCTGTTAAAGTGTCATATGTTATATGATTCAAAAGAAACTTATATTGGGACCTTATAATATATAAAAGGAGTAAAATTGAGTTTTAGAAATATGTTGGTTGCTGGAAATATGGTTATTCTATTTGTTTTGGATTAATAATTTAGTTATATCGTATAATTGGTTATATCTGGTTAGTTTGCACTTGTCGATTTGGAATGGACAAAAGGTGTATTTAAAAAAACGGTCCAGTGGAAATGGCTTAAAATGTATTGACATTAAATTGACCACCAGCCCATGGAACTCAAAAGCAAGGGTATTTAGCTCTGATATGTTATGGATTCCAACTGTCAAAAGTTGTTAGCTTTATTTATTGAGCTGCTCCATTTATTGTTTCGTGAGCCAGATAATTTAGAGTTGTATTTAAAAGTCAAATGTCAAAAAAATGAATACAAAGACATACCTAATTTATTTTGCCCTACATTTTAATCCTAGGTTCAGTTGTATACTTGAACTTCCGAATAAGATTGTATGGAAAACAAAACGACCGAGAGGCTAAGCCATCTACTATAGGGATATTCATATTCATAATAGCTCATAAACTGTCAAACTGTATGGGAAATCTTTTACAAAATTATAGGAAATTTACCACACTAATTGGTTGTGTAAACTGAAATGCTAGCCGTGGTAAATAATCCTTCACATCCACTTATGTTTGACTTATGCGCTTAACTAGAAAGTTATCCAAAATTTAAGGAGAACATTCCATTAATAAAAACATCATGATTAAGGACGTTAGTGAAAAATTACAATTTTTAACACGTTGTAAACTAACGACGTTGCATGGAAAAACAATAGTAGATAGGGGCTGGACTATAATAGAAGGTGTTTGCGGTGTTTGAAGTGTTGTTTGTATTGTACGAATAATAGCTTTTCGCTTCGATTCGTTCAGTTTTCGTTCACTTGCGAAAAAGCGAATTCAATCGCTCTTTTTGTTCTTTCATACAAAAATTTGACATTTCACTTCAACAGCTGTGTAGTGTGTACATTTAAATTTGTAATTTCATAAGCAACGAAATTTTGTTTTTATTGTTTGTAAGGTAAGTGCAAAACGACTTCCACACTGATAATCGCTTCCATACACAAAAGACTATTACAGCATGGGCAACTTGAGTAATTGACAGTACTGAAGAAAACTTAACGTAATATTTTGACATTAGCTTCCGATTGCTTCCGGCTATTATAGTTAATAGTGCATTCACACCGAACCGAACATCTGAAACCTTCATCGAAAACCGACGTAACCTTCTCATAATCACTTCGCAGACGTCATCTCGTTGAAGGTTTTTGAAAAGAACACACCTTTTCATACATTCTACACGTGTTCCACACGTCCTACAAAACAGCTGATGAACTCGCTGTCAAAACAAATGTTTTTTTTTTTAAGGTCTCAGAAAATTTTTCTTCATATCCATTATCCATTTTAATTTTGTATAATTAAAATGGATATTGAAAAGAAAAAAACAAAAAGAAGAAGCATTTGTTTGCGTTTTTTTCGTAGCGGCGGGCTTGAGAGTCAAAAACTGTTGTCAAAATCTTTAGATTTTTTTCTTTTTGAATTCATTTTGAACTACAAATGCTATTATTAGTTTGATTATATAAGAATTCATTTTATTATTCAATTACGATATTTTCATACACAAATGTTGCAGCTAGTATCACAAACCACAATTCAAAGCTGATTGAAATGTCAAACGAAACCTGGTCAGAGTTCGGTGTGAAAGCATCTAGTGGTTTACGTAAACTTTTTGCCAAAAACTCAGTTTACGATTCGGTGTGTAAGCACTATAAGCCTTAACTAAGAACCTATGGGATTTTCCTTCGCATCTGTAGTGCTACCAACATTATTGTTCAGGTTTTATCAATGACTTGTATGGTAAACGTCATTCTTTCGTTCTGTAAACAAACATGCCAATAAAATGGCAATGAATGCATAAATAGGTAAATAAATGAATAAATGAAACAGAATGATATTCAGTAGTTGTCAAAATGCCAGATCACCGATTTGCTTTTATTCTCATATTAATTTAATTCTATACCCCCTTAAATAACACGCCAAAAAAAATTAATGTTACAATGACATCTGTAACAATGCCTTAAAATTAATTTTTTTTTATTTTATCTAAAAGAAGTTTCTTTTTTGGATCATTTTTTAGGGATATGTTCACCCGTATGTTCGCAACAATGTCAGTGTTAAATGAATTAAATACACAGTTTGACAGCTGGGTAATTTGTAGAACCCAGATGCAGATTCTGTATGAAAGCACTGTTTTTCTCAAATTTAAATAAATAATTAACTAAATGCAAAGGTTTCTAAAAATAAGGAACAAATTAAACGTATTTATATAAAGTGTATTCAAAAAGTGTACCTTAATCTGAACAGGAACACAAACAATTTTTTTAAACTAAATATCGCTGTGGTGACAACGCTGGTCATTAGTCATGTCTATAACAATAAAAAGGCTAACGAACGTTGCATTTAGCAGAAACAAACTCAATAGCTAAATATACGATTAAAATTGCCTGATTTTAAGAAAATATTTTCCTAAATCCCAAAGAGTCGAAGGAATCATCATCTAAATTAAAGGGCCCTTCATTTAAATGGTATAAAACAAATAATTTACGAACGATTATTCACTAATGTCAAATGTGTAACTAATGTTTCTGTGTTTGGAGCATTTCGACGTTTTTCGATAACATCCGTTCTAAGATGTCCTGTGGTCACATTTATATTTAACTTTTAAAATTTAAAAACAAATTCATCACAGGGGTATATTTTTAAAACAAACTTTACCGCTACAAAGTGAGCTCTAAATCAAAGAGAAAAATAAAAAAATAAACTAATTCTGCAATGATTTTTTGAAATAGAAAAACGCAAGGAAATTCATCAAACCCACTCTTAAGAAGGCAACATCAAAATAATTTCATGACATTAAGGTGTTTCTCTCTGTTTTTCATTCTGTTCTTTTTGAATATAGAAGCAACACAAAATTATCCCAAACTACGTCAGACTACAACAAATGGCATTTGTGGTGACTACTGCCAAAAAAAAAAAGTGTGTTGCTAGTTCAATTCAGAGACAATAAATAATTATGTATGCATGGTACGGCGGACTGACAGTTTATTTTCCTCTTTTTAGCATTCTGCCTGATCCGCAGCCAAATTAAGTGACTCACTGGGGGTGCTGCTTTGTAGCCTCTGTAGCATCTTAATCCGACTTCAACAGAGGAAATCAATCTTCGAACACACTTCCCTTAAACAGAAAACGCGCGCTTGTTTTTTTTTTTTAATGAAAACAAATTTTACATACCTTATTGTGTGGCAAGACAATGAACGCTCCGCCGCCGGCTGATTCCACAATGATGGCCAAAAATTTAGGATTCACTGCGCAGAATGTCGAGTCCCAACTGCTTTTCGATACACGAATGTTATCATAGCACTGTTCACGTTTCAGTGCCTGACCATAGACGTGACGAAATTTTGAAGTTCGTACAACACGAAATGACATTTTTGATGATTTGCTGATTCGTTTCTGGCCTCTTCTTGGATTTTAAAGATTCAACTGGAAGAGAAGAGAAAAAAAAATTAAATCATGCAAAGGCTCAGAATATGTGTTGGGTCGCTCGCGTTCTTTGGAAATTCTGTGTGTTTCATTGTATGATGTGTGTATCATTGACATGACACTTGGTGAGCTAACCGCCATGATGCACTTACAAGCAGAGTTCATTTTGCGGACACATGGCCGACAATTAAGTGGAACTACTGGCCGGCTTACAATGATTAGCATGCGACTCGGTCAGGCAACTTGATTGACAACATAAATCGCACTTATTAAAGAACACACGTTCTAACGTTGGCCATTGTTCTATGGCAAGTATCTGGTGCATTGCGACGTGCGGTATACATGAGAATGGACGAAGAGGCATGGGAACGCAGCATTTGATGACACAATTTCCAGCCCTTTCTTGTTTTGTTTGCATAGTTGTTCTTTACTATTGGAAATCGTTTCGAGTTTAGAACTGGAGCAGTGTTTTTGTTTATGTAGTCTAGCTTGGTTGTTCTAAATGTGTAAGACGTGATGCGAATCACAATTGGCCAGACGCGCGTGAATGTGCGGTGCTTTATGGGGGTTTCGTTTACTTTCTTTTGATGTTTTTATTTTCTGAGGTGAACGCGTACTAGTTTTTGGTGACTTTCTTGTCACTTCGATGGTTTTCGCCATAATGAGAATGAGATGTAACCTTTAACTTGATATAAAAAGAAACGCCTAGGTTTAACTTTCGCTATACTTATAGTTTCATATATTTCCTACTTTATGGCTTTTGAAATTTGTAGACCAAATTCATTAATTATCATATGTATGACCTAAACAGCTTGATGAACTTTGAGAAGATTAGAGTGATCATTTAATTATGTTTCGAGTTTCAACAGTTTTTGGCGACAAAGAAAGTTGCCCCTTCTATTTATATAAAGTCAAAAAGTGCGAATTAGAATTACATATTTGGCAGCACTGTCAATTTAAAATTTTTGTTTTTTACTTTTTACAGAAGTCAAAAAAAACCGTGGACATCGGCTTGGGAAAATTTTGATATTTTAATTGACTTTTGCACTTTTCTGATTTTTTGTGATTATTGGAAATTTTCCTGATTTCAGATTTAGTAAGATATCTTAGATAAAACTGTGTCCTCTGTTCGAGCATTGTATATCTACCATGATGAATCGCTCGTTAAGAAATTACAAGTCGCTCAAATGAATTGCTGTGATAGAAAGGCTTAAAACAGGATGCTATGAGTCTACTCTAATTTTTAGACTTTTTCAACATTGCAAAGCGCTATAAATTGGCTATGAAAAAAAACTCTGATCAATTTAACGGCATTTGTGGCACATAGACTTTTCCTGCTGGAACCATAGGTCGGTTCAAATCTTTAATTTCTGGCCAACAAAATCGATTGTCATGGGTTAATATCTGTAATATCTGTAATTTCTACAAATTGAACAGAATTCGCGCCTAATATCTGACATCTGTCACGTTTGCATAAAGATTAAGCACAAAAACAAACACTCCTGCACGGCAAAAGAACTTAAATGTCAAATGCAATGGCTTAGCAATCAATCACTTATCTGTTTTGCCATATCATGTTCTTCATTGTCTGTAATGATTTTCCCACCTTGAAAGAAACATGGCCAATGAAGCCGCCAAATACTTCACCAAAAATGCACAACTTCAGGACATAATGGCGTTTAGCGCAAAGAAAAAACTAGGAAATATCAATCAGCAAACCAATTTCGCGAACTGTCAACATACCACAGCTTTAGTTGGTAGAGTATGTTCGACCGAAATGTTTACTTAATTTATTTAATCCGCTAAGGTCATACGTCATTTATTATTACCTAATCTTATTTCAAATACCATTTTTATTGCAATCATACCCCTAAATTTATTATTATGACAATCGATTTAAATCAAAAGTTATTTGAATTTTTAAATTTCATATTAATATCTAACAAACAAAATAAAGATTTAATATTTCGGACACAGACTTTCGAATTAGAAGACCACTATCAATTCGAATCAATTGACAGCCAAATTATGGTTAAAGCATTATTTCAAATGATATCTGAACACCGTTTAGAACGTCCTCATGACTCATAACAATATAAACACACCTTACAAAAACAGTAAGTGTCATTGATCTAATCAGCATAAACAATCCCGAGTAACAAATTGAATTTATTTAAATAAATTCAACAGCAGGAAAAAGATGGTGCTGCACAAGACAATAAATTTATATATACAACTTCTAGCCTGCAAATTGAAAATTAATGTTAGTAAAGCCAGAATTTGAGAAAGGTCATGAACTCTCGTTCTTTTCATCATTTATTGCGATTTCAAACAAAACGAAACATACTTCTCGTTTAGCAGACAGTTTTGACGTGCGTGACCATGAAACGTCTTTGACACCAGCATAAACGAAATGACAAATTTCAGTGTCACCAATTATATGTCATTGTGTGCACTTGTGCAATCGTTTAATAAAAAGTGAAAACCTATAACCATATATTTCCACTTTGGCGAAGACAACTAAATGCGTCTAGGTAAATAAAATAAAACTTTCAATTAGCCAAACATGGTTAAGTAATTTTTAATTGTCATTGGCGTTGCATTTATAAACAGTGTCGTGCAGTATATGCTAAATTTTATAAATGAGAAAAACTAATTGAAATCGAAAATGTAAAATGGCAGTGGCGTCTAAAAACATAAAATAAACAACAAAAACGGAAGTAGATAACTGGCAGTTGACAGCACCGATAACAGCACCGATAACATGCATATGCATTCATTTGAATTGTGCGATGATTTTGTATGCAGTTGAATTTTGTAACTCTCGGTACATCTAACGTCGGTTAGTGAGTATTTCGTTTATGATAAACAATTAATAGTCCTTAGATCTGATATTCTGGGAAAACTGTTTTTTGACAGTTGCAGATACGTAATGTATTCAAAATTAATTATGAACTTTATTAGTAGATGTACATGCAAGGAAATTGTATTTTTCGTCAAGTTTCGTTTACTTCGCTTAATCATAAAAAAAACTTTACATTGTGTAATATGAATTTATTAAGGTTACACGCTTCAATTCAGAATTCACATACATACGACTATTAGTGGCAACTTACGTAATTGACAGGACGAAGGAAATTCAACATAAAATATTATGACATTCGACAATCATAGTTCATCCTTTTCGCAACGGAAAAATAAACGTCAATTTTAATTGAGTTCAAATATCCGAGAATTTATATGTATTCAAAATACCCCACAAACTCGGTCAAACGTAAAGGCAAACGTCATGATTTGGCTTAGTTTAAATATTCGAAAAATGAGGGTGTGTTCAAAAGATTCCAATAATAGACAAATAGGCATACAGCCTAAAAAAATACTTAACCTAACGACTAAAAATTCAATTTACTTGATGGGAAATATTTAAATTACTTGGCAAAGACATTTGCGTTAAGAGTGGTGGTTGGAACAATAGGGTATTTATTAGATAATCACACTTACACATTAAACATTTTTATTAATTAATTAACTATTAAGTCGGTATTGTAATAATGTAAACGAAAAACTGTATAATTCGTTAACTTATCCTTCCGAAAAAGGATTATAAAAGAAGAAATTATCAAAAAGCTTTGGTAAGGCGGGAAACTCAAGATGGGACAGTCGAAAACATTCCATGGAAACCACGACCAAAAAGGAATTTTCTTTCTAAGTTAACCGGTGCACATTTTAAGCATGTATAAACCGTATTCATAATATCCAAGTGGTAAAGAAGTACATGCATACACAACTTGTATGAGTTTGGTGTCAAATGTCAATTTCTTTTGACATTTTGTAAATCAAAAAAAAGTAATTGATCAAATTTAATTTAAAAAAAGAAGTGGAACGCTCTGCTCCCAAAAAAAAGCAGAATAATAGTCACGATTCGTCTGCGATTTTGGGGCAACTTGCATTTCGAGAAGATTTTCATGGCCGTCCTGCTTCCACTGGCAGTTCAATGCTGCACGACTTTCAGAATACAACAGAACCGAGCAAGACGGTGGCATTCCAGCTTTTCAACTGAGAATATCTCTGACGTGGCTGAAGATGTCATAGAGCCTCCGTCGACTTTGAACAGACGACGTGTTACTCAATCGGCCATTCCACGCACAACTCTACGTTGCATTATGGTCAAAGATTTAAAGCAAGATTTACCCTTACAAAGTTTATGCTCCATCAGCTGATGTTCTTCGTCAACGTCCATTAACACCTATCGTTGTCCCTGAAATTTGGTTAAGTTTCTTAGGTTATGGTTGTCAGTGAGGTTTAAATTCCGATCTTGTTCTCCACTAGTTCGTTGAGCTAACAGAGCAGTGGATGAATCGTACGAAGGGCCTTGTTATCTGTGACCAGCAATCTAACAGAGGTTAGAATAATGATGTAAGTCAAGAGCTTTAAGCTCATTGTGACATCCTACGCACTAGCCTGTACTTTATCATCATATCAGCCCATCATTGATCCATTTGTGTACCTGTCTCCCGATACGAAAAATTAAAAATCATTTCTAGTAATCCACATCTCTAAAGTCTTCATCGTTTCCACGATTACCCCCACAAACAAGACTTCATTTAACATTTGATTTCTATAACTGTAATGCATTTGTTTTTGTATAAAATTCTCTTGCTCTATACGCTTATTACTTTAATTAGCAACGACAACCTTCAAGTCAATGTGAACTGACCATAACCAAACAAGACTTAGCACTTCCCTCCCGCAATAGAGGCTCGAATGAAAACCAATATCAAGATGTGATTTGTTTAGTGACTCCCGTCAAGTGAAACGTCTAGTTTGACTTGCTTTTTTTCTCCGCATATCGATAGAAATGGCATTTCCTGCATAAAACCACTTGCATTGTGTAAAGTAATTTGTCAGAGATTTGTTTATTTCGCTGTTAAAGTAATTTCTACAAATTGAACAGATTCGCGCCTAATATCTGACATCTGTCACGTTTGCATAAAGATTAAACACAAAAACAAACACTCCTGCACGTCAAAAGAACTTAAATGTCAAATGCAATGGCTTAGCAATCAATCACTTATCTGTTTTGCCATTTTTTTATGAAACAAAATTGTAGACTGACGGATGTTTTATCGTAGAGTCAGTTTCCGATCGTGAGCAACAGGTGCCGCTCACATGGTGGTGCACTTATTATGATTGGGCACGGCATCAGTTCGTTCTGTGTCATTCCATCTCTACGGATTGTCAATCTCGTCACAATTTTCAAATTATGATCGACAGATGTTTATAGAATAAACAGAGGAGAAGAAGAAGTCAGAAACAGAGACAACAATGCGGTTCCAATTAAAAAAGGTTACGCATTGTATCGCGCGAATTATATGGGAATGTTGGGGGTTACCTAACGACAAATAACAAGCGATTAAGTAATCTTATCGGAGAGGCTATAGAGTGCACATTCACATATGTAATGAATCATTGTTTGATTTTTAATTTTATAAATTGGATACCGTTTGAAAGACGTGATACGTAACAATATTGGATTTCTTTGGAGTTGTGTGTTTCCTTAATCGGCGACGATTCATAAATGTAAATAGAGCAGGTGTTTCAATTGAATAAAGATATTTGAGTCAGACGATGGTCGACTTGACATTCTGTGATTAGTAGATAAGTGGATCAGAAATGTCACCCTGGATTTTTATCGTGATGGGAAACACTTTATTTGTTATTGTGAAGGGGAATACACATAAATGATACGAGCACTGTCATTATGATATTGAATCGCTTTGTTTTATGACAAAGTCCTAATACTTCATTTATTTAATTATGAAATTGGACCAAGTAACAAAGACAAAGTATATTTCAGTGTTAACTCATAACTGATGAAAATTATTTAAGAGCTAACTGATGAAGTATTTTTAAAGTGCGCAGGATTATAATTTTGACTTAATGACTGATTTGGTAGCACTGCTAATACATATATCGTAATTTATCGATTTAGTTGTAAAAAAATTATCGATTCTAGAAAGAAAGTTCTAGTTGTCAACTGTGTTGTTTTTATAACAACAACAGGACAAAAAATAAATGCATGATCAGTATTGGATCATGTTCGCTGGAATTCGAAGTGAAAGCATTCAGAGCCCATGCAGTGATATTCGTATTCGAATTTGAGAGAACACCAGCGGTCATGTTGGGGGTTTCACAAAATATTTTCATTAAAAAGATCTAAACAAAGATCACTTTGTGGTCCAAATAAATCACTGGCAATGTGCTACTTTCGTGCTGTTACGGTAACAGTTACGTTAGCACATTAAACCAACATCGTTGACTATTTTTTAACGGCAGAATTAGATGCATTGGACTTGGTTAAAATGTTTTTCCTGCTGCTGACTCAAAAACTACCTAAGTTACAATGAAATTACACTTTAATTTGTTCCACAAACAATTTTAAGAAGTGCTGATGTAAATTAAGGAATTTTTACTACAGAAGCATGGACTTTAAACCGAAAATGTATATTTCTCGTGAGCTAAATCCCTGGATCTTATAAAAGTTAGAAGGAAGATGACAGGAACAAATTCAAAGACATGTAGAAAGGTGGATGGGTAGCACCAACAACATAATCTTCAAGGCTTGCTACCTCAATAAGGCATGGGAATTTCGTTACAAAGACTTTTTGGGGTCAGTGCAAAAAAATGATAGTGGCGTTGTGGAAACGATGTCGTCAAATCTTTTTCTTTTAACTTGATGGTTGTGCCTAGTGACTGAAGAAGTCTACGTTTGACTTACGTCGTCTTAATCATTAGATCCCTTGATAGTTATTTAAACATGGATTTCCAAAAGTTTGCAGCTTTGTTGTGATAGTTGTGGTCGTTTCGAGGTGCTGCCTTTATATAACAACACAGATTCGACATTCGACCGAAACTGCAATAGCTTGGCACTTAAGCTTATAGCATTGCGTCACCGCAAAGATAACCGATTTTTTTTTAGAACGTACTAAACGATAAGGACGCAGGACGGAGCCATACAGCGAAGAATTAAAATTCTGTATGAACGTTTTAAGATTAATGTTATCTCTCGCCGAGGTGACGTGAATTTGCTACCAAGATTAAAATCACAGTAACCCAGACCATTTTAAAAATTCAGACAAATCTAAGCGAATCCGTGCCACATGCAAAGTCTAGGCGGACAATTGGAGCATATCATACTCCCCTACATAATGTCATACATGGACCTTTCAAATTAAAAAAATAGTTCCGTATGTACCTCACACACAGCTGGTTTTATTCCATTTCGACATCTAGCCTTATTTGAAAGCCCATTGTTTTAGGAATGACGCAATAGTCCATCTGGGTGTGCAGTGGCTCAGTGGTTAGTGCGTTGAACTACTAAATAAAAGTTTACTGGTTGAAACACAAACGTTTTTACATCTTTTATTTTACTGCCCTACCTTTAAAGATTAGCACCGAAGATCTGGGACCGATTTCCAATCATAAAAACATTTATAATGTTTTTACTGACCCACCTCAGTACATCACTCCTTGATCTGACAGGAGTTCGAATTCGGCCTATAATTGTAGGTCCCAATGAACAAAATAGGGCCTTAAGGGCATATTGCCCCAAAAATGTGCAATTATATGTCGTGGGACTCCAATTTAACCTTAAATTCCTCCGGTTTTTTTAATCATTACGAGACATTTAGCTATGCTATAGATTTTCTTCTCAAAGCTAGGTAAATTAATTCAGTCAAATGCCTTTGTTGGTAAAATGGCGAATGATAATCTACGAAATGTTGACAAGTTGTAAATATGATGCACACAATTTCGATCTATTGCGGGAATCTGTTCGTTTGCAAACGGGTCTAGTTAATGCGATAGGGATAAACAAATTAGTATTCCTTACACACATGATAAAAATGTCGAATCATAAGAATCTATTTCAGTATTATAAGCTAAATTTTCAAGCAAGAAATAAATTACCCACCAATACAAAATTATGCAAATCCCAAGAACAATAATTTTATGTTTGTTTTAGATTTCATAAATAAATGTCAAAATGCTACTTAGTATTTGGAATTCTCGCAGAACTGCCAAACAGCAACAGATGGGCAATTAAAAGTTTAACGAACTTTACATAATAATTATATATTCATGATAATATGTATGACACACAGAATAAATTTAATGGCACACTCAGCTGAGCTTGTTAAGGCGCGACATCGAATTAAACGACAAACATTGGTTTTATTCGACACCAACACTATCACGATGACAACGCCACTTCTTCTTTATTCACAATTTTTGTGGATGGATTTTGTGCTGTCAGTGAGCGTGCGAACGCGCGACCAAAACGAAAAATGGATTCACTTTCGAGGGTGCCTTCTATGTGATGGCTTCTTTTCATTTTGGATTCATTAACTATACACTAATTCGATTCAATCAAAGGGCACGATTAAGTTATGATTCCACTCCGACAATGAATGGAAGTACATTACATTATTATAGTTGAACAATGAGATTCATGTGCCAAAAGATTCATCGAAACAAAAGTGACATTTAAGTTGACATACTTTTCGAATAGCGCCAAATCGATGATGATGATGAGTATGATTAGCAAATGCTGATTTAAGTATTGGTTACCTGAGAGGAAACGGCATACTTGCCACTTGATGGCGCGCGCGGTATCCGATGAACAATGAACTTTTGCATGAATGTGATTTTGCGGTAAATTCGCGAGTTTGTCATTTAATACCGTTGAATGGAATTTCCACTTCACACTTGACATTATGCAATATTGATTATTGAACTTGGTGGTGTTGAATGTGAGGTGTGGTTTAATATAAACGTATGTGGTTGACGTTTGGGGTAATTTGACTTAATCTGAACCGTTATCGAAATGAAGTTATGATGTTTTTTTTTTTATTCTTGTTGATATTTCAGAACATTTAAGGGGGTGGGGAGGTTAATGAAAGGGGCGCCTGATTTTTTTATGTATAAAATATGTCATTTATGTAAATATTCTCAACTAAACAACGTTTTCTTGACATTAAAAGAAGTCTTCTAATATATAGACCATTATATTGTCATTCTTACATATGAAATGACAGAACTCGATTTGACAGTTGTTGTCAATTCAGCAATCATATTTTTCTGGTTTTGGTAAAGCTGTCATAAGAACACAATCAAATACTGTTTTTAAATAAAGTTGACTATTAAATTGGGACTTTTAGGGGTTTTAGGATATTATTTAGGAGCATTAGTAAAAGGCGTAAAGCTACGTTCAGACGATTGGAAGACATTCCAATCTTGTCATATATGTAGTAAAAAAATTGTTCCAAATGTCTTCCAGCCGTCTGAACTCCCAATTTTGTAAGACAATTTATTGTCGGCGATTGTTAGACCACAATCTGACCAATTAATTGCTAGGTATCATACAATCGTCTGAACACGCAGTTTCAGTTTTTGCAATTTATTGTCAGCTGATTGAGACTTTGTGAAACAATTTTAAATTGTCCGGTGTCATAGTTTTATACATCTTCCAATTGCCGACAATTTCTGCAAAATTTCGGTTAATAAATTAGTTCCCAAGTATTGACGACTGTAGGTTATTCAAAAAAAAAAAATCACGCTATTTGTATGGAGCAAGATATTTATGTTGTATTTTCTTATTTTAACAAAATCTTAATCACACTACATTTTATATATTTAGAAAGGTTATTATAGCATTTACAAGTTTATGTTGTACAATAGTAAAATGTTTGCAAATCCGCGTTTGCATTCTTGTCTTCACATTTTCGGCAGTTCTACAAGGTGGCGCAAAAGTAATCCTCCTATCAGAAAATGCTATAAATATTGCGATGGCCCCTAATGTCAGTTCTGTTTTGACATTTGTGTAGTAAACACATGCGAAATACACGTTAATAAACAATGTTACGCTACACTGTTCCAGAACGCGGAATATTGGTGACTATTTATTTGAGCAATAATCGGTCGGTGACTTTGGCACAACGTGAATTTCGACGCAGATTTCCTAGCCGTCCAACGCCTACTGGTGAAACAGTGCGACATTTAGCCGCTCGCCTCGAAGAGACGACCCCGGAGTAGCCGTTCTGCAGAGAATATTGCTGCTGTAGCCGAAGATGTCATGGAAGCGCCGTCGACATCGACCAGACGACGTGCCACGCAAATGGGTATCAGTCGACGGTCTTTACAGCGAATTTTGGTACAAGATTTGAAGATGTTTCCGTACAAAGTCCAGACGGTGCATCAGCTGTTAGCTGCTGACCGCCAATCGCGTCTAACATACGCTCAAGCCATCCTTAATCACCACCAAGAGGAAGATGATTTTTCATCAAAAATAATCATGAGTGATGAGGCCCATTTCCATCTTAGCGGGTACGTAAATAAGCAAAATTTACGCTTCTGGGGCACTGAAAATCAGCGTGTAACCCACGAAGAGCCATTACACCCGCTCAAAGTCACTGTATGGTGTGCTGTTTTCGCTGGAGGAGTCATCGGACCTTTTTTCTTCGAAGACGTCGCGGGCCAAACGGTTACTGTGAATGGTGAGCGCTACAGAGCAATGATCAACGAGTTCTTTTTGCCGCAACTTGATGAATTGGGATTGGAAAACATGTGGTTCCAACAGGACGGTGCAACGGCACACACTGCACGTGCCACAACCGATATGCTGAAGGATGCATTTCCCGGTCGCCTAATCTCCCGTTTTTGGCGATTTGCACCGGCCAGCAAGATCGCCTGATTTGACCGCTCCAGACTTCTTTTTGTGGGGCTTTTTGAAGTCGCGGGTTTATGTCAACAAGCCTCAGACTCTTGCAGCTCTTAAAGACAATATCCGTCAAGAATGTGAGGACCTATCGCCGGAAGTTTTGGCCAAAGTGATGGAAAATGCCATAAAAAGGGCTCAAATGACAATCAACTGTGGCGGCGGCCATTTACATGACATCATATTCTCGACTTGATGTAAAAAAAATTAAAAGACCAAATAAAAATAATCCACTAGAAGAATCAAAGTTTTTCATTTTTTTTTTAAATTACAGCCAAAAAACATCGAAAGGTTATTTTTGCGCCACCTTGTATATGTCTCCACGTATTCCTTTGTATTTGCTCCTATTAAGCAAATCAAACATAACATTATGATAATGGAGGCGTCTGAAAAGGTGGGTCTATCAATTCTGTTTATCTGTCGGTCTGGGCGTGGAGTTTTAGGTTAAACGTGTGACGCCAGGGGCAGTGAAAACGTAAGACGCTCACCTGCTGATATGCTCGCAGTGCCACCCAGTTTTTCGTCTAAACACATCGGATTTTCGATGACAATTCTTCCTCCTCGCTGTCTTTCAACACGTAAGTCATTAAAATGGTAGAAATCGCAATATTTTGTTCCATTTTTATTAATTTGTTTATTTTATTTTCACAAATGTGTTCACTATAATATGTAACTCATCTACGAATGCAAATTTAAATATGTCCGACAATGCCTGTCAACCGATCTCCTAATTTTTTGGTAAACAAATATCTTCCAACCGTGTGAACACACAATTTTGAAGGTGACAATATTTTCTAAAATTAATTTTTCGGACAATAAAATTGGAAGACATTGGCACAAAATATACCAACCGTCTGAACAGACAATTAAAAATTAGGAGATAGTTGGATATTGTGAGCAATTGGCAGCTATTTTCACAGCTTTGACATATACGACAAAATTGGAAGATCTTCCAATCGTCTAAACGTAGCTTAAGCCGACTTTTGAAACAGCACTTATATTTTTTTCAGGTGACAAACTCTTCTAATACAGTGGCAGAAACATTTGAACCCTGTTTCAAGTGCCAATAAAGGAAAAAAAATCATTTTCATTATATGAAAATTAAATACCTCTTAGAACTCTCTCTATAGACATCACATTAAGAGAAAAAACCTCTTGTCTAGCAATTCAGACAGTCTTATCGAAAAAGACAAAATTAAATGTATTCTACAACACTTTCATAATGTGAATGTGATACAAATTTTGCAAGTAAGCAATGGACACACACCTGAAGTACCTGGAATTATTTGACCAATTTCTGGGGTTGTTTTAACGCATCTCCAATTTCGGCAGACTTTTTTCTTTGAGAATTTTTTGAAATCTCCCACGAACCTTGCAATCATCAATTGAAGACGAAATCACCAATTTAGATCCGGATGTCTTGCGATTGCGAGCAACAATTGCAAACGCCGTTAAGCGAGCACAAATTTACACCAACTCAGGAGTTGGTTTAGACCTTCAAATATGAGCTCAATTTACTAATAAAATTGCAGCCAATTCACATTAGCCGTAATACGAAACAAAGATTTAGTAGCTCGGTTTTCATTGGTCAATCGACCGTTTTTGTCAATTGACATTTGAGGGGAAATGTCTGTCGAAACAAGGTAACATTTTTCACCTATTATTCAGATATGAGTAAAACAGCTAATTTTGTTTTAATCTGCCATTAAAGTGTTTATGATTCCAATAAAAATAACCGATACTATGGATTTAGAACAAGCCACAAACTTTCACGCTCCGCAAGGAGAACATTATGAAAAATGAAAACTTAGCACCAGAAGTTGTGAAACAAAAAATTGGAAAATTAAATATCTGTCATTAACGACCCATACGGGCATCAAACCTAAATTCTTCCAGTGCGAAGTAATAATTTTTCCACAAAGACGAGTATCTAACGTCCAATCTGAACGGCAAATTTAAGAAGCTTCTCATGACAGTCTCATACTCTGGGATGTTTGTCAAATTTTCGAAAGTTGTGGGGCAGTGAAAACAACTTAGGTGTTGTGAGTTTTGGGATTTGAACCAGGGACCCGCCCTTAGTAGTCTAATACTCTAACATCTGGCCCACTAGATCCATACAAAAATGTTGAAAAACCAGATCAAACGGAGTTTTTATCAAAATACGATTCTATTACAATTTCGTTTCCTTCCGTGGCGTACACAGTAGACATAATTGTGAGACCAAATATTTACGGGCTTCACAATCACCAGTATCTATTATTAATACTGGTACTCAGCCAAAACGCGTCGTTTTAACCAAAATGCTAGGCATTCGTCATACAATTTCACTTTACAAAACGCAGAGTTCGGCTGGAACGCAATCCAAAGGAGTTTACAGTCAACTACAAAAGCACATTTTCTCCTCTGAAGACTGTCTCTCAAAAAAATAAACATGAACATTCCTGAATAATAGGGTCATACCTTGTACAAAAATCGACGACCGATTCATGTTGTATCACAATTCACAACCTACCTTATTTTGTCTACCTATAAGTGTGACATTTTTAAGTCAAAAAAAGTTTTAAGAAACTAGGAGGGCCACGTAACGTAAAATATCTTCAGTAGATCCTCTGCTTGTTACTTACAAGTTATGCTATGAACTATAATAGTACGTTTCCACCAAGTCGAAATGCGTGATTTCAGCGAAATTCGTGATTTCAGCCGAAATGCAAGGCATTCCGCCATATAATTTCACATTCTGAAATTCGGCATTCCGCTGAAATGCTATTTCAAATGACGTCCAACCGAGTTATGTCAAATCAAACATTACCTTTTTCCCCTGCAAAAACCAGTTTTTTCTCCCAGAAACGTCAAACTGCTCTGTAATTTGTTTTGGAAAAATCGTTCAAAAAACAAATATAAATATAAGAAGAAAATGCATAAACTTTTATTAATTAATGAACAATCGTATGATGTCCTTTTGCTTTTTCTTTTAAAATAGCTTCTGCAAATGACATATCTTCGGAATAACAACATATGAAATTGTTGAACAAGGGGCAGATTTTCTCGATACCCTTTGTCCCTGATGTTTGCTTTATTTACTGATTACATACAAAAAAATGATACAGTTATGTTGGTGTAACACGATCGTTAGACACCGGGGCTTGGCTTTTCTCTCAACCGTTCATAGATCTTATTTTTTGGGAATCAGAACAAGAAGGTATGTTGAGATAAGCTCTTCTTGGCAGTTGATAGTACCCGGATATTTTGTCAGATCATAGCAAGAGGAGATCCAGTGAAAAAAAAAGTTGTTTTGACAGTTGGAATGCGTTTATTTTTGGTAGGAACACTATTTTCAAATGTTGAATTTCGTTAATGAAATGACGAGTTTCGGTCCGGTGGAAACGTACTATAAGAAATCACTTTATATACATAATTACCGATTTCAAAAATGTCAACCCCGATCTTTATCGAAAATCGAACAAACCTATGATCGATAACAATTTTGACAGCCGATGTGAGTTATAGTACGTTTCCACCGAACCGAAACTCGTCATTTCATTGACGAAATTCAGCATTTGAAATTAGTGTTCCCAACAAAAAAAAAACGCATTCCAACTGTCAAACATTTTTGTTCACTGGACCTATTCGCTGAGAAATCATCCGAGTACCAACCACTGCCAAGAAAAGCCTATCTCATCTCAACCGTTCGGTTCGGCATATGAGCTGTGAATGGTTTTGAGAAAAGTTAGACCCTGGGTACTAACGATCGTGTTACCCCAATAAAATTGTATTTGTTTTCTTTTGTATGGCATCAAGAAAGCAAATACCAGGCATAACGGGTATCCTGCAAATACCAATATAATTATCCTTACACGACACTTTCCAATGACATTTGCAGAAGCTATTTGGACATGAAAAAGCAGGAGAACACGCTTCGAATGTTCATTAATTAAAATATTTTGAGCTTTTCAAACATTTAAATTTGTTTTCTGAAAGAATTTTTATAAACAAACATTGACAGAGCAATTTGACGTTTATAGAAGGAAAACATTGTTTTTATAGGAGAAAAAAGTAATTGGACGACTGGACCTCGTTTGGTATTTTGGCTGAAATCACAAAATTTGGCTGAAATGACGCATTTTGACTCGGTGGAAACTAAGGCCAGTTCCTGTACATTATTATTTTTGCTGATTCTTGTCGATTTGTACTGGACAAATTAATTTCCATGCGAAAATTGTGTACGGGAACGGTTTTAAGTAAACAAAAAATTAAAAAATAGTAAAATCCAAATTTGTTTGTACGGAAAGAAGTCTAAAATTAACAAATTCTTAATCCAAAAAATCATCGCCAACTAAGGATTAACTAATTCGCAAACAAAAATTGTAAAAACAATTCAACACCTTAATTATTTCCTATAAGTTTTCGCTAATTTCTTGCCTACTACATGCATTTGACTCACCTAATCTTGTTGACAAACTATTTGGCCACGTTGAATATATTCCGTTTGACCTGGAATCATAGATTGCGTGTATCAATACACCCAATAGCCAATACCACGTCGAATGGGTAGATTACTTCGTGGATAGATTATTTCAAAAAGAGAGCCCACTAAAGGCAAGGCCAAACACCTTATTAGGTGTGTCAGATGGTGTCATAAATTTGCCACTCTAAACATCAATTCACGCCTTTCGAATGATAATTTTGCGCCTGTCTCGAGAGGGGGGAAATATTTAAATTAAGTCGATAAACTTAAATTCAATTCAAAACAAATAAGAGAAACCAGAAAGGGGTAGTGTTATTATGCCCGCTCTTTCTGATAAGGCACAATCAAAAATCCCACCGATATCGTCGTTCAATTTTGATTAACTGCAGAGTCACTTAGAAGGTATGAAATTAATTTCACTAATAGATCGCAATACACACCCAAAGCTTGCGTCGTAGTCAGTGATCTCATACACGTCCCATTTATATTAATATCGAGTCGTTAACATTGCTTGAAGGGGTACAGGCGGGCTAGGCCTGGGGGTGGTGAATAATTTGCGTACCCTGTCATAGAGTGAAGACAAAAGGATGTTTCCGAAGCGCTGGGAAATGCGATATCATTTCTAAAATTATTCTTTATAAATAAACGCGAAAATCTTGGGTATGCGATTTTATTATATAAAAATGGAAGAGGTGTGAATTGGTAAACACCAGCCTTTTGAATCCAGTGGCACATTGTTTACACTCGCTCATGGTGATGGAAATAGTGTGTTTTCTATTTTGGCACGAATTGGCCTATCCCGTTTGGGGTATGTTTATATAAAGTATGGATTTATGTATTTTGTTTTTTGGCAGGTGTTTATTTTGCTATAAATGATGAAAGTTTTAAAAATAAAACGATGTGCTTTGAACTATCAAATGGCGTGTGTTCGAAATGAAAGGGTGGCTATCATCATGAAGATGCCAAA
Organism: Rhingia campestris; assembly: GCA_932526625.1. Classification (NCBI taxonomy): domain Eukaryota; kingdom Metazoa; phylum Arthropoda; class Insecta; order Diptera; family Syrphidae; genus Rhingia; species Rhingia campestris. The sequence continues at coordinate 36,057,558 of OW052185.1, read as the reverse complement.
TTTCATGGCTACCTTGGAAATGTGTTAAATAGAATAAAATAATAGAATTAAGATGTGTAAAAATAGTGTTCTTTGGGATATCTTAGATCCCGTTTGATTGGAAAGACTTTGATGAAGAAAATTCACAATGTATAGCGACTTCCTTCTAGGCAAGGCACTACGTGTGAGAAGTCCAAAATCGGTAGGACTCTTTTTACTAGTCTTCCTTTGCAACCCAGATGGTGAACTTAGTGAAGCAATATCCCATCTTAGGTGAGGCGACCAAGTACAAGTACATGTACATTCGTTCTACATGTCCTAGGCATCTTAAACGTCCAATGCGGAGTTTTTTGACCAGGGGTATGTCGCTGTACAGCTCGTGTTTGAATCTTCGTCTCAATAGCCCGCCAAGATTTTTCGAAGAATTTTTCTCTCGAAACGACCAAGGATTTCTTCATCCGCTTTTGATAGCTCCATGCTTCAGCGCCGTAAAGCAGGACTGGGATGAACAGGGTCTTATATAGGATCTCCTAAGTAGTTCGAGTGAGGGCTTTAATACTAAATTGCCTTCTTAGCCCGAAGAAACAGCGGTTGGCAAGAGTAATTCTTTGTTTGGTTGTTGGCGAGATGTTGTTGCCTCAAAGTTATATCTGTCAATGGTGACGTTCTGTCCAATTCGTCGATGTTGTGTGTCCTTTCGTGTTGACAGCATATACTTCTTACCCTCTTTTACTGCTAAACCCATTTTTACCGCTTCCTTCCCTATAATAGTCCTACCAATGATGTCAATATCGTCGGCGTATGCTAGTAGTTGCACTGATTTTTTGGAAAACTGTGCCTCTTGTTTTATCTCTGAAGTTTTGAACAATCCTCTCAAGAAAATAATTGAAGAAGTCACATGACAGCGAATCGCCTTGCCTAAATCTTTTTTCTGTTATCGAATGTGTCGGTGAGGTCTCTAATTCTGAATCTCTATCGTCATCCTACACAAACGGACGAGTTTGGGCAGTATACCAAAACTAGACATGGCTCTGTACAGTTCGTCTCTATCGATTCGGACTTCTTGGGTTTTTGCCAGGGTCTGCCGAAGTGTAAAGATTTGATCAGTTGTGGACTTTCCTGGCCTGAAACCACACTGATAAGGGCCGATCACGTTGTTGGTAAGCGGTTTCAACGTTCACATATTACGGCAGATAGAATCTTGTAGGCGGTGTTGAGGAGACTCCTTTTTTGTGGATCGGGCAAACCATTCTGAGGTTCTATTCTTCAGACATACTTTCTTCCGACCAGATTTGGCTTATGAGTTGGTGGATGTTAATTACCAAGTCATCTCCGCCAGCTTTATAAAGCTGAGCGGGAAGGCCGTCATTTCCGGCGGCCTTATCAAACTTGAGTTTAGATATTGCTATACTCAATTCACTTAGGTCGGGTGGTTTGCAGCTTTCGATGCCGTTGTCAATATTAAATGGTTCCGTTCTGCCTGACAGCAGAATGTTGTTCGTCATCGCCGTTTAACAGTCTGCAGAAGTGGTTCTTCCATATCCTCAGCATCGACTGTGTCTCAAATACCATATTTCCTTGTTCATCTCGACAGGATTCTTTTCGAGCCTTTTATCCTTGGCTTTGACGTTTTACACTTTCACCTCTCTAAATCCTAGATCGCGCGATTTTCTTGCTCTTTTTTCTTCTTTCTGAAAAACCGGTGTTCTTCACTTCTTCTCTGCCTATATGGCTCAATGGCAGCTCTCGTCTCCACCTGCATATCTATCAACTACATATAGACATAAAGCTATTTCCACGAGAAATCACAAGCCATTGCATAGATTGGAACGTATTCCCATATGAAGGGTCTTCCAATAGCGACTTTCGAATTTAAACAGTTAACAGCGGCCATATTTTTGAAGCTACATCTGTCAGATTTGCTATTATTTACCTAGTCAGCCTGTTTAGCCGAATCACAATGGACGGACATAGCGTTCAACAACACGTGCAAATGATAAAATGGTTTTATCAAAATGGATATTCTCTTCGGGCATAGTTCCGCGTGCTTCGCCCATTTTACAATCGTCATAATCTTCCTACCGAGAGGACTATTGTGGTGAATTTCAGCCAATAGCGCTATGAGAATTTGGGTACAAAAGTTTCATGAATGTAAACGGTGTATCTTAGCAGTTTGGTTTTTAAAACTGGGAACAATTTTTCTACAGATTGTCAACAGTTCAAAGTTGATTTGTGGTTAGCAAATACATAAGTTTTGCCATTTTATGAGGAATAGATTAACGTCAGAACAACACGTGTAAATTGAGCAAACTTATTTTGAAACCCATGGTTCGGTTCGCCAAACTTATCGTGCGCTTCATCCATTTTACGGTCGATCTGAGCAAGTTATTCGAAACACGATGATGAATCGTCTTCGCATCACGTAAACTCTAGTGGATAATACCAAGGAGTATAGAATTACATAGAGAGCGCATCTCATACAACAAAAATTTACCCCAGTGTTCACATTGCATTGATACCCCAGCATCAAACACTATCATAGCCGACGCAAACGAACGACGAAAATTCCCCTTCGCACTTACCGCCAGCGTCTTAAACGGCTACAATATGTTTAGCTACGTACTCTATGTAATTCTATACTCTTTGATAATACGCATCTCCAAAGACGACAAGCAGTGCGAACAGAAGAAGTTATTGCCTTTGCCCAGCGTTGAGGAGAATCCGAATGCGTCGATTCGTAATCGTGCAATACAATTATTAATGCTATGCCCATCCGCTTTGTAAAAGATTTAAAAAAGGTCGTGGCTTAAAAGCTTATAAAAGCCAGCTTGTGCAAGAGTCGAAATTGTTGGACCATTATACGCGTCGTAGGTTCGTAGCTTGATGATAATTTTCAACCAACATTTTGTTCTCCGACTAGGCCCATTTTTGGTTAAATGGCAAAAATGTCGAATTTGGAGTAGAAAAAACCCAGAAACCTTTGTCGAGACCCCCTTACAACCATTTAAACTCACTGTTTGGTGTGCTTTATGGGCTGGTGGATCACAGGCATCTGCTTCGTGATCTGGTTGTTATAGAATATCTACACTGGTCATAGTTAGCTCTTTTCAGGATTCCATTATTTTATTTTCCTATAGTCTACATACCTATTGTGTAAAATGTACAATCCACATTAATCCTTCGCGAAATCCTTCTTTGCACTTATAAAATTGAAGAGTAAGTTTTTCGTAATCTGTAGCATCCTCCTTAATCCGAAATGCATCCATGTATACTTGAAAACATCTGAAGATCAGTTGTAATCAACAATTACGTTCCCTTAGTACTATCTTCATACAGGGTACCGACATCCTTATCTCTCCAGAGATGTCAGTCTAACCTTAGGAGATTTCCCTTAAAAAAAAACGAAATCCCTTTTCCAAGACTCTGTTTTCAGTTCCATTCATGCACAAATATGTGTACGTTACACACATTGCAGTTGGATGGTGATTGTGCATATTTGAATAGAAACAAAACGAAACACAAACAAATAAGGAAAACGGAAACAAGCAGCTGTTATCAATGAGTTCCTTTCTGCTCGGATATGATATCCGAACAATGTAGAATGTATCCCTCTTATCTGTTTCCGATGTTTTAGGCAGTTGAAAGAAATTCTAACCATTATAGGTGAACGGATTACCGATGAGCAAATCATTAATCTTGTTAAACAAAATGTTTTTCCCACGACAAGGTAGTTTAGGAAGCCTAATTGACGTGGTGATTGATGGTTAAGGGCGTAGGTAGATACATTAAGTTATTTTGTGTTGTATTGCAGTTGAAAACTTTGAAAAGGTCACGTAGTTGGAGAATTCAAATCTCCCAAATGGAGCTATTGAGTCAAATTTAAAGCAACCAGAAGCACGTAGGTGGGTACTTTCCTTGCTGATTAAGAGTACAAGCAAAACATAATTTCGCAAAGTTTCGGATCCGTCTTATTCAACCTTATTCATAAACTCATTAGAAAATAAAACTCATTATACATAAAGCTTATACAACGATGAATAGAGGCTGCATAACCCACTCGTCTGATGGTTAAATAGTGTCCGTATAAGGGGGTTTAAAGTTTTTTTTTCTCTGTTTATCACAAACAGCTGAACTTCTGGGCTACCATTGACACAATTTTAAGTTGGAAAAAATCCTACAGAGCTATATGAGGAGCTTTTTCGTATTTGAACAGTTGTGTTTCACGGTTTAATTTATTCAAATGCTAATTCTTTTTTTTACAGAACCAACATTTTCAACGATGTTATTTGTTATTAAGTCACCAAAATGTTAAAAAAAAAGTCTAGAAAACAAAGGCATCGCCATTAGTTTTGCAACCATTTAAAATATCCGTTGGTAACTCTGCCGAGCTGTGGAACAGCTAATTGTAATAGATTTCCCTCTCTTTGGTACTTTATTTGACACAAACCCTACATAACTAGTAGGGATGTGGAAATATTTTATGATTAAAAATTTGTGCGAGTCTAAATAACAGCTGTAACTATTCAACCGTTCAGATGTGTTTTGCATATAATGAACAAGGGTGTTAGACTGTACTTTTTGGAAAAAACCATTTGACAAAAAAAAAAAACCATTTTACCAAAATTCATATTGTTTGGAAATGAATTGTATGTTGGTGGAGTTCACTTGCCAAGAAAGTGACAATATCTAAAAGCGTTTTCGATTGGGATACAAAAGGCACTGTTTTTTATGATCTAGATCACTTTTTTTGCTCTATATAACTTTTTTTCGATTTCGATTAAGATAGAAAAAACACTTTTTTAGAGGTTGGTTTTTCGAATAGAGATAAAACTGATATTTTGTGGTGAAATCGGGCAACTGGAATGGAATGTCATTTATGTTCAGCTTGGTTTGACATTTCATCATGAACAGGTTGACAAACGCTTGCAAAACGTGCAAATTTATTTCGAAAATAATGGTTCAGTTCGCGAAGTTTACCGCAAGCCATTTTATGGTCGAAACAATCGTCCATCAGAGCAATTAATTCGGTTAACCATGGATCGTTTTTGCACTACGTTTACTCTAAGTGATAATACGTATCTGTAGAGCAGTGTTGAAGAGGACCCTAATGAATCGATTCGCCACCATGCATAGCAATCGGAGCTTTGTCCATCAACTTTATGGAAGATTTTGCGCAAAGATCTTGGCTTACGACCTTACAAGATCCAGCTTGTGTAAGAATAAAAGCCGCGAGACCATGCAATGCGTCGTGATTTTGGTGTATGGGCCAAAAATGAGATTGATCTCGATGCTGATTTTCATTGCAAAATTTTGTGGAGTGATGGGGCTCATTTTTGGTTGAATGGCTACGTCAACAAGCAGAGTTGCCGCATTCGTAGTGAAGAGAATCCACATGAGACCCTTGAGACGCCATTACATCCACAAAAACTGACTGTTTGGTGTGCTCTATGGGCTGGTGGAGTCATTGGGCGATATTTCTTCCGAAATGATACTGGAGTCAGTTACCGTTAATGGAGACCGATATAGAGACATGATTACTGACTATTTTATTCCCGATTTGGTTGGCATGAATGTGGATGAGATGTGGTTCCAACAAGACGGCGCTGCAATCGTCACAATCGATTTGTTGAAGCGATGAGCGCATAATTTCGTGGAATGGAACTGTCAATTCGCCACCAAGATCGTATGATTTGACACAATCGGATTATTTTCCTTGGGGATATGTGAAGTCGCTCGTCTACGCCAATAAACCAGAAACGTTAGGGGATTTGGAAGCCAACGTTCGTGGCGCTATTGCCGGCATACGGCGGCAAATGCTCGAAAAAGTGGTTGAAAATTGAACCTCTAGACTTGGCTTTATTCCAACCAGCCGTGGAGGCCACATGCCCGAAATCATATTTAAACATTAATGGCATAAAATTATCTTTCCAATAAAGCCAAATTGATGGACATTAAAACGATTTTCTCGTGTTTTATTTCAATTCAAAGTTCTATACCTCTAAAAAAAAAACACCATTTATCTACACCTAACAATTCCTTATTCGTTGTAGGTAATCATTTAAATATTTCTTATCGATTTTCAAAAGTTCATTGATCTTCCACAGCAAGAAGATAGACAATTAGCTGCCAAATCGCACACTAACACACACAAAAAAAACATATCAATCTCTTTTATGTTCGATTGGGACTAGTGAAAATCTAAAATCTGAGAGCAAATCTGAAAATACCAATCCAAAACGCTATAAGATTTTTCACTTCCCCGATTATCAGTCACATTTTTGAAAAAGTAAAAACGTTAGTCCACAGATTAGAAGAGGTCGCTCTTAATAACACAGGGTGAAGTAGCAGGTCTGTTCCAGTACTTAGACATACCAGCAGTAAAAATAAGTTAATTCTTAATTTCTTTTTTGGAGTGGGTGTAAATTATCTAAGAGGGAGAGACAAATTTACGAAAAACTACGAAAATGCGTTTACGTATGCAGCTTGTCTGTTTGAAGATCAAATGACATAAAACAGAACGATTTGTCAATTTCAAAAGCCAACTGACAGTTATCTGTAATTTACCAACAAAAATGTCTGCAGTCATTTATTTTAATGATTTGAATATAATGGTACTGTTTCTAACAAGCTCTCTTTTTATACCCTATCCCATAGGGGTATATTAGTTTTGATACTTAGTTTGTAACATAGAGAAATAATTTAGCTACATATACCTCAAAGTATATGGATCGACTCAGAATCGCTAGCTGAGTCGAATAAGCCATGTCAGCTAGGATAATGAAATTTGGTATATAGGATCCTTGGCCGAGTCACCAGAACAAGTGTAAAAAGTTTTAAAATCCGCCCACTGCCACGCCCCCTTTTAGAAAAAACGTAGTTTTAAGGCAAACCGTAAGGAATTTCAAAAAAGTGTGTTAGCAACATATTTAGACAATCCTAATATCTATATTTCGTCCATACAAAGTTTTCCAAAAAAATTTTGATGCAAATACTTCCGCAATGGTAATCTAAACATTTTGTCCATAGATCATTTTCACCTACGCCCACATTTTGGGGTCGTTTTCTTACAAAAACCATTTGTATACCCCATCCCAAGGCATGAGCACTAGAAATACGTTGTTTTTTGTCGAACCACAAAAGATTTTGATAAACTGTCTGAGCAATATATTGTGACAATGTCATTTTCTGTTTTTCATCGCCATAAGGCCTATATTTTGAGGATATTAATTTAAAGGATGGGATGGGATAGGGTATTCAACGATCCGCATAGCGGATTGTAGCCTCTCATATGTTTATAATTTTTTTGCGTATGAAAACGACAATAAATATAAACTAGATAAACAAACAGTAAACGTGTTGAAGTTGTTATGAAAAATGGTGGTTCCAGACGTTGTTAGCATTACTGAACCGAAAGTTGCTACGTTGCAATTTATTAAAAAAAAAAAAAAAGACCAATATAAAGTCTATATTTTTTGTGTTTATCATAACAATAAGTGCCATGCCCACAAGCCAGCAATAATTTTGTTTTTTTAAACTGCTAACACAGCTTCTACAGATTGTCAATTTGACAGTTGAAAGTTTCTTTGTGGTTGATTGTTCCTCAGTTGAATGGCAGTGACAGAGCTTTGGTTTCAACAAGATGGCAATCCTGTGATCTCTCAGCTTTAGATTCTTTTTTTTTTGGGGTATATGAAGTCACTAGTCTATGTCGATAATCCAGAGACGTTAGACGATTTGGAAGTCAACATTGTCCGTGTTATTGCGGATATACGGACCCAGTTTCTCGATAAAGTTGTTAAAATTTGGACTTCACGATTGAGATCTACTTGAGCTAGGCGTGGCGCGCATTTAAATATTAATTAGGTACGAATGTTTGGCTTGAACTAGTTGCTTTATTCCCTGAGATGCTGAAAGTCATTTGCTACATGGCCCTCATAAGGCCGATCATCGCTTACGGTTGTCCCGTGTGGTTCAATGTATCACCATCCTACTTGGAAAAGAAAACGGCTGTTTGAGAGGCGTTGTATCCGATCGTGCTTAGGATTGTATCGAACGCCGGACTCCGAGTACATAAAATATTATCGCAATGAGGTCCTATACAATGGGGCTAAGTTGAATAGAATTGACAATTTCCTAATTAAGGTGATTCGAAGGCACGATCTTCGGGGCTTATTACCCCAATGCAACATACATGGAGAGTACGCTCATGTCTGGCTTCATTCCACCAGTAGCATTCATTTATATAGACTCCTTAAGGTTAGTACAGGAGACGAACGGTATCCCGGTTTTATACCACCACTACCGTGACGCGCGTGACAAGCGGCTAATCCGAGACGGGTATGTCGACAATGCTCCGGAGCTCCTCCGCTTTAGCACTTCGGTATCGGATCGCGATAGGACCGATGCTGAAAAGCGACGAACAGAATTCTGGTGGCTACGTGAGGAGCCTTAATTAAGGCTAAAAATTGATGTACAAGGTCTGGGGCGGGGGCGTGTACACCATATTGGCGTACAATATGGTTGATTGCCTGCTGCCGAAAGACTCGATCAGGATGGCGACCCCTCGGGGCATATGCAACGTTGCGCCAAAAACTGAGAATGGTTTTATTAAAAGGGTCAAAAATAAGTATTTGTACTATTGGGAGGGGGGGTTGTCTTACCTCGCCCCATTAAAGAGGTAGGGACAATTTTAGAAAAAAAGTTTAAAAAAAAATTAAAAGCAACGGCAACACCTACAATAAAATACTATCCTGTTTTTGAACGCCAGAAAGCAGTTTCGTAATCCTCATTTAAAATTTAATTATTTATGTCAATAGTTTTTGAAAAATTCGCATGCAAACTCAAAATGTTGATAAAAAAAATGCAAAAACAAAAGTTTTGACCAATTTTTTTCATAATTGTAAATTGTAATTGTGGTCAATGCGCAGGTATATCAATTCTGAATCGAACACAGAATGGTTTTATGTCATATAGTTTTTGAGAAAATTAAAAATTACTAAAACTATTTTTTTATGATTTTTCTTTTTTGGTATCTCAATTAGAGGATTATAATGTTCATCTTTGTAAGTAAAGTACAGCAAATCATTAAGTGTTACCCATTACGCCCATAGTAAAAAATGCTTGTATTTGACCACTCTACTAAAAACCGTTATCAATTTTTGGCGCCAAACTTATCGTACTTGTGCCGATAGTCGGCATTCGTGGGCTGATTTGAATGTGAATGAGACGGATTCCAAGGATTTGACTGCCACTTCAGAGCTTTACTGGCACCATTTCCGCCTGCAATATTTAGGTAACTTAGGAGGATCTTTTTGTGTTCACCTTAAGATGGTGTCCATTGTAACGAGGCTCTCAGTCTCTTTCTCAGCAAAAGCTGCGGTCTGTTTGCGGTAAATATCTAGAAGTACTAGATGTAGCATAGCATTAGGGCTGCGGAAGGGGTTGTTCTTAGAGCTCCGCTAATGGGTATGCAAGCTTATATTTGAACTTTTCCTAGAACTTTCCAGACACCATACATGAATATTGGTCAAATAATGGACATGCAAAGCAAGAAAGTGGTACGTAGTTGCATATGCATACCTACCCCATTTCTTCCCGCGTTCTTTCCAGTTGAACGTCTTATCCAATACCATACCTGGATTTGGTCTTGGCTGATTCAACTAAGAAGCCAAGATCTATATTAGTAAGTAGAAAAGTATACAATTTGTATTTTGTTCTCCATTCACACATTCTAATTGGAAACTTAGTCAAAGCCCACCCTACTAACACAATTTCTATTTCAAATATTTGTCAGCAGTTTGGAACGGACTTGTTTTCGTAAATATTTGCCAAATCAATCATTTGCGACTCAAATTGACCGCAGTTAACAACACAGTCAGCAGTGTGAAACCACTTACCCAGCAAGTGGTCTTGTTCTCCAAATTAGGTATTCGCACTAGCAACGTGGGCGTCCGCCAGAGGTTACCAACTTACCACCAGCCAAACACCTCAAACCGAACGATTTCAACTTTATTTGGTGTTAGATTTTCATTTATATATTTAAATTACACCTCTCGCTACGACAAATGCGTGTTTGGCCACAGAAAGCACATAAAATATCGAGAAAGAGACCCAAATCCGCCCACATTCGAGTTTATTTTCGTAAGAAAGCAGCAATAATTCATCTAACTCAAAGATATCCACCAACAGAGAGAGTGCGACAGAGAGAGGAAAATAAAAAGAAAACACCCGATGGATAACGATAAAAAAGTATAAAATAGAAAAAAAAATCTCGATCGAGATGTTTATTTATAACCGCATCCACACAACGGATGGATGTGTGTCCCTGTTTCAACTCTGCATGCAAACATAACCTCAAAGCGAATTCAGCGGCAAAAAACCTTCTCCTTCGTCGGAAAAGCCGGGGGAATCCGAGCCCCATGCGATCCTTTGCTGACGAAGAGAGTGCTAGAAATTTTCTGACAACCCCACCAGTACTGCTCCATCCATCCCATGTGGGTCCAAAAGGATTAGAATCCATTTCTCCACCAAAAAAAAAATCGAAACGATCACCAAACCATACCACGATCGCCAGGAAATTTTTTATTCCCTTTTTTGGGTGTTGGACTCATATAACACACACGTCACTTTTGCCTCCGCAAATATACATTTGCTTTGCTCACTCATACACGTCCAAAGTTGACAAGCAAAGCAAAGTGTGTGCGAGAGCGAGCGGTGCGGTAGTGATTTTATTTTTTTTTTTATTTTTTATTTGTACACACAAACACACACGCGAATTGCACCATATCGTCATAGCGACGAAGAAGTGGAGAGGAATTTGAATTTCATTTCGTTTTTCTTCCACTTTTTCTCTTTGATATGGTAAAAGACATTTTTATCTTTTTTTTCGTCGTTTTCACATAGAATTTCCAAGAATATTATGCGATTTCTTCTACACACACAAAAACACTCACGTTGTTGTTGTTTTTTTTTTGTGTTGAACGGCGAGAGAGAGCGCAAAAAAAAGAAAAACTTCAAAAAACTGGGTAATTTGCACAAAATTTGCGAGTTTCACTTGACCAGAGAGAGAGTGTTGAAATTTTCGCGTAAGTTCGAAAGTATGCGGAAAAACTTTACTGCAATTCAGTCACACAGAAACGTGATGATTGAACGAACTCAGAAGGGGGAAGTGAAATAATAAAGAAAATTTTTAAAATAAAAATTCGAACACAAGAAGAATGCCGACGACCGAACCCCGTGTATACAGCGCACGAAAAGAAGAAAAACTCAACCGTTCCGAACGCGGGGAAAGAAACTTTTGACAGAAGCCAAAGCCAGACGAACAGACACAGGCTGGGTCGCCGCCGCTATTTAGCACCAACACATGCGAACAAACACGTATCGTGAATATTAGTAGGGGCGAGAGGCGAATTGGTATACTTGTGCGTTTTGTTTTTGGATGAAGTCGAGCAATTTGTTGGTTGTGTTGGTTCTATCAGTTGGGTATGGGTGGTTTCGCCGTGGAATGAAGAATAAATGACAGATTCCGGTGGAAGTGGAATACCGACAAATTGAAGTGTGTGAAACGGTTGAGATTGGTAAATTGGTGTGGAAGTGTTGTTGTAACTGTTGCGGATGGCCGGCGATTGGGCGAATTCAAAACGATAAGAGTGTTCCATTTCCAGTTTGATTGTGACTTGTCCTATCTGCGGACAGATGGCGTGGTTTTTAGGTTACTGTTGTTTTTCAAGAGATGGCCGATTGAGAAGTGAGAAAGTCAAACGCCATATTGAAATTATTCGAACGTTACCATTTAAATATGTAACTGAATAAAATAATTAACGTTGAAAAGTGTTTTTTTTTGTACAATAATTCTTAATAATGACTAAACTAAAACTAATATCCCACTTTTTTGGGGCATTAGTTTTAAAGATAAGATGGGATGGAATAGGGTATTCATCGATCCGCACAGCGAATTGTAAGCCTTATCATATGTTATTTCTAGCAGAGCACACTTCTTGGGGATGTTTAATTTAAGAATCGAGTTGGATATGGTACTAAACTATTCGCACAGGGGATGGCAACCTTCTTAAATGTTTACTACAGTCTTTGAGTCTGATTGACAAATTATGCTTTTCTTTTTTTGTCAATGCAGCAACGGATATGGATATCGAATAGGCCTAACAATAGAATACCAATGTTGCGTTTACTCCATGACCACCTCTTTGAGAAAATTATTTGAATTGCAAATTAATTTTCAAGTGCAAAGGGTCACATATCTGGCATCTATGAGGCAAACTTACGATATCAATTACCGTTAAAGCGTATGGTATCTTTCTTGATCGCTAAATGTTTCCTAAGATGAGAGGTAAGCTCTATAATGTAGCTGATTGTCCAATTAAACCAAATTATTATTATACTACTTACTACTGATCCTTTCTATCGAAATGTTAGCCTTAAGTAGCGCCATAGTCTGCATGAGCCTAGGCCTCAATCAACTAGGGGTATGTCACTGTACTCCTCGTAAAGTTCTTGGTTAAATCTTCGCCTTCATAGCCCGTCAACACAAACGGAAAAATTTTTCTCTCAAAACGACCAAAGCTTTCTTCATCCGCTTTTGATAAGTTCCATGCAGTAGAACAGGACTGGGATAATCAGGGTCTTCTATAGGATCTCCTTAGTAGTTTGAGTGAGGGCTTAGCCTTCTTATCCTTAATATACAGTAGTTGGCAAGAGTAATTTTTCGTTTAATTTCTGACGAGATGTTGTCAGAGAAAATAGCAGAGCCGACGTGGACAGAACGTCATCATTGACAGATATAACTTTGAGGGACTACGGGACTTTCGTAGTCCCTCAAAGTTATATCTGTCAATGATGACGCTCTGTCCAATTCGTCGATGTTGTTCTTCGTGTGATTTATGGAGGATTGTGTTGGCTCAGGAGTATTGCACAATCGTCTCAAGAGTCAGATTAAAGAAGTCACATAACAGTGCGTCTCCTTGCATAAATCCTTTTTTGTATCGAATGTTTCGGTGAGGTCGTTTCCGACTTTGTTGACATTTGAGAATTCTCCAACGTCATCCTGCACAGACGGATAAGTTTGAGCGTAATACCAAAACTATAGATATGACCGATGACCCTGTATAGTTCGTCTCTATAAATGCCATCGTAGGCGGCTTTGAAAATCGATGAATAGGTGGTGGGTATAGATTTGGACTTCTTGGTTTTTTTTTCAGGATCTGTCAAAGTGTGAAGATTTGTCAAGTGTGGACTTTCCTGGCCTAAAACCACGCAGATAGGATCTTGTATGCGATTTTGAGGAGACTTATGCCTCTGTAGTTGTCGCAGTGATCATTTTGATTGATTGTGTTCATTTCGATTGATCGTTCGTTGATCTGAAGACCAGCATTTCTCCTTATGAATATCGAGGTGAGAAAACCGAGGGGGTTAAAAAAATGCATGGTCATGGTAAATATCATAAACAAAATGTATCTACACACTTCACGTAGTTAATCTTAATGAGACTTATCGCTAACAATTCTTCATATGTATAGTACGATTAGAGATAACAGTTGATATGATCTAGTCTTTCCACCAAGCTAATGTTATGGTTTAAGTAATAATTAAATCATTTCACAACAAAACTAATCTGTGAGCATAGCGAATTACTCATTTAACACCATCTCAACTACGTATAGGTACACATTCGATATATCCGTCGTATCATCCATGAGATGATGGAATATAGATACTTAACATTTAGAATGTGTATATTCTGCTGACGCATCTATACTTAGGTATGATTATCAAATTCCAAAGAAAGTAGTCCCCCGTTTTTTCTACAAACATGAACATGAAATTCTTTATTTACTTTTCCATTACTCACAAGCTCATTAGTACGATGAGTTGAAAATATTTTGTTCAGTAGTTCAATTTCGCAAATATCGTAAATTCATATACAAATGTGAAAATAGCCAAGATAGCTAAAATTTTATTAAACGATTGATATCCATGTGCACATTTAAAATTAGAGTGAAATTCTTGAAATTATTTTTCCTAACCTAAGCTGAAAATGATAAAGAAAAGGAAAGTCATTAACAAGAACGAATCCTTAAAGCAGGCTTTGACAACTAAGTTCAAATGCAATTGAAAGCACATCGACATCACAGTAAACGGTCATTGGTGGTCGAGGTATAACATATTCTGTTTACTAACACTCTCGCTCTTAATTGCAGATTGCTGTATTTTATTGCTTTGACATTTCTGACTAATTCATCCGATATGCATGATTGCTCCTGATTTTTTGACGTTATTTACAAGAAGTACTTACAATTTCTGTTTGCTCTTGAATATTAAAAAACTTTCGTAAAAATAATTAACCTTAATCTGTAAATATAAATTTCGTTGACACATGCCACGCTGTCAGGGAGAATTGACAAAGTCTGTCCGGTTTTTCAATGCTGAGTAAACCCCCTTATTAATAAACGCTGATTAGCTAATCGGTGACTAACTTTTGACATTTGCGCATGTATTTCCTATGAGGAAAACTGTCAAGTTTATTGATTAGCTAATCAGCGTTTATTAATAAAAGGCTGAGTTAGCCCAAAGATAACTAACTCTGGATTAAATTTAATCTAGAGTTAACTCATGAAGCAGTTTACTGATTGTTACCAGCAAAATAATTCTGTAGTATTTTTATACCCTATCCCATAGGGGTATATTAGTTTTGATACTTAGTTTGTAACAGAGAGAAATAATTTAGCTACATATACCTCAAAGTATATGGATCGACTCAGAATCGCTAGCTGAGTTGAATTAGCCATGTCTGTCTGTCCGTCCGTCCGTCCGTGTGTCCGTCCGTCCGTCTGTCTGTACGTCACCGATTTTTGGGCCTTAAATTTTGAGCTAGGATAATGAAATTTGGTAAAATTTGGTAAAATTTGGTAAACGCCCCCAAAAAGTGGGCGTGGGTTAAAATGGTATATAGACGAAATGTTCATATTAATATTGTTAATGATTCTGCATCAAAATTTTTTTCGAAAAATTTAAAATTTTAACGAAAACAGTTTTTAATTGAAAACGCCCCCAAAAAGTGGGCGTGGCAAAAAACTTTATATGGACGAAATAAAGATATTAATATTGTCTAAATATGTTGTTCAGAAACTTTTTTAAAATTCCTTACGGTTTGGTCAAAAACTGAGTTTTTCTTAAAAGGGGGCGCGGCAGTGGGCTGATTTCAAAAATGTTTACACTTCTTCTGTAGGCAGAGACGAGGATCCTATATACCAAATTTCATTATCCTGGTTGGGTGTTGTAGAACGAGGGTAGACTCTGATTGGCGTTAACTTGGCAATGCCCAGTGTTGCAACTCTGACTACACATCAAATGTGCTTATCTTTACCTCCAAGTGGTAACCATCGGGTACTGGTCTCATCCAACCGGATTTGACTTGCTAAACGATAAGTGCGAGTGTTGATAACACGACGAAAACACTATAAACACCCTGGTGAGAATGGCACGGATGAATACCCGGCCTGCTGTCCCAGGCGAACCTAGATGAGCTGCTCTGACATATTCGGACAACAGGTTGTCTAGGAATTTCAAGGGTTAGTCAGGCCCCTTGAACAGAGATGGTGGCGGATGAACCGAAAGGCCAACGGCAGCGCTCAATCCCGTAGTGGATACTGATGGCCCCGTGTCCTAGGGGTATCTAATAAATTGGAACTGGCCCTCCAGGTTGGGGGTTGTGCTTTGGGTTAACTACCCACCCACAGAAAAAAAAACATGGTTACGAAGCAACCAATAGCCTCGGAAAGGACTGATTTTATTGTTGACGACCCTGCTAAACGAAAAAAGGACAACGACGTTCGTATCTGCACCTGGAATGTGAGAACATTAAACAGGAGAGGTGCAGGCGAACAACTAGCGGAAGCCCTAAACTGCTACAAAGCAGACATTACTGCCATCCAGGAAATACGATGGGATGGGCCGGGCAAAAAGAGGATGAAAAACTGTGACATATACTATGGACCGTGTTAAGTGAGCAGAAACAGCGACTATTCGGATGCGGATTTGTTATAAGTGCCAGACTTAGGCAAGAAGTCTTATGTTTCCAAGACATTAGCGAACGCATAGTAACAATCCGCATCAAGGCCAAATTCGCCAACATAAGCCTTATATGCGCTCACGCTCCGACGGAAGAAAAAGATGATATAGCTAAGGATTGCTTCTACGAGCTCACGGACAAAACCTATGAGCGACTACCGAAGTACGATGTTAAAATCGTGCTGGGAGATTTTAACGCAAAGGTAGGAAGAGAAGACATCTTTAGAAGTATTGTCGGAAAACATAGCCTACACGACAACACGTCTGCTAACGGACTTAGGCTAATTGATTTCGCTACGGAACGAAATGCCACTATAGCCAGCACACGGTTTCCTCACCTCGATATCCATAAGGGGAAATGGCGGTCTCTAGATCAACGAACGGTCAACCAAATTGATCACATTGCGATAGATAAGAGGCACGCATCCAGTATTTTGGATGTCCGAACATTCCGAGGAGCTAACATCGACTCGGATCACTACCTTGTAGCAGCCAAGGTAAGAATGCGGATATCCACCACGCCACAACAATCCAGAAATACTGTGAAAAAATTTAATGTCGGAAGACTGCAATCGCAAGAGACCGCCAAGACCTTCGCACAACGCGTATCCCTTAACCTCTCGATTAAAACCATACCACCAGCATCGAATGTCGAAGAGCAATGGCAACGATGCCAACAGGCCATTAGATCAGCCACAACTGATGTGCTAGGTTTCTCGGGCCCACCAGCAAGAAACCCCTGGTTTGATGAGGAATGCCGACAGATGCTCGCAGCCAAGAACGAGGCCTACAAGTCTAAGCTGCAGGTGAAGACAAGAGCTGCCATTGAGCTCTATAGGCAAAGAAGAAGGGAAGAACATCGGCTTTTCAGCAAGAAGAAAAAAGAGCAAGAAAAGCGTGCGATCGAGGATATAGAGAGGTGCCACTCCAGGAACGATGTTCGCAAGTTTTACCAAAGTGTAAAACGTCAAAGCCAAGGATACAAGGCTCGAACAGAATCCTGTCGAGATGAACAAGGAAATATTGTAGTTGAGACACAGTCGATGCTGAGGATATGGAAGAACCACTTCTGCAGACTGTTAAACGGCGATGACGAACAACATTCCGCTGTCAGGCAGAACGAACCATTCAATATTGGCAACGACAGCGAAAACTGCCAACCACCCGACCTGAGTGAAGTGAGGATAGCAATATCTAAACTCAAGCTTAATAAGGCTGCCGGAAATGACGGCCTTCCCGCTGAGTTCTATAAGGCCGGCGGAGATGACTTGGTAAGTAACATCCACCAACTCATAAGCCAAATCTGGTCGGATGAAAATATGCCTGAAGAATAGAACCTCAGCATCGTTTGCCCGATCCACAAAAAAGGAGACCCTCTGAACTGCGCCAACTACAGAGGCATAAGTCTCCTCAACATCGCCTACAAGATCCTATCTGCCGTAATATGTGAACGCCTGAAACCGTTTACCAACAACCTGATTGGTCCTTATCAGTGTGGTTTTAGGCCAGGAAAATCCACAACCGATCAAATTTTCACACTTCGGCAGATCCTGGAAAAAACTCAAGAAGTCCAAATCGATACCCACCACCTATTCATCGATTTCAAAGCCGCATATGACAGCATTTATAGAGACGAACTGTACAGAGCCATGTCTAGTTTTGGTATACCGCCCAAACTCGTCCGTTTGTGTAGGATGACGATAGAGAATTCTCGCTGCTCCATCAGGGTCGGAAACGACCTCACCGACACATTCGATACCAAAAAAGGATTTAGGCAAGGCGATGCGCTGTCATGTGACTTCTTTAATCTGATTCATGAGAGAATTGTGCAAAACTCCAAAGCCAACACCAGAGGCACAATTTTCCAAAAGTCGGTGCAACTACTGGCATACGCTGACGATATTGACATCATTGGTAGGACTCAACGTGATGTCATAGCCACGTTTGCTAGTATAGAGAAGGAAGCGGCGAAAATGGGTTTAGCAGTAAATGAGGGCAAGACTAAGTATATGCTGTCAACACGAAAGGACACACAACATCGACGAATTGGACCAAACGTCACTATTGACAGATATAATTTTGAGGTAGTACGGGACTTTGTCTACCTCGGCTCCGCTATTAACTCTGACAACAACATCTCGTCAGAAATTAAACGAAGAATTACTCTTGCCAACCGCTGTTTCTTCGGGCTAAGAAGGCAATATAGTAGTAAAGCCCTCACTCGAACTACTAAGGAGACCCTATATAAGACCCTGATCATCCCAGTCCTGCTCTACGGCGCTGAAGCATGGACCGTATCAAAAGCGGATGAAGAGATCCTTGGTAGATTCGAGAGGAAAATTCTTCGAAAAATGTTCGGTCCCGTTTGCGTTGACGGGCTATGGAGACGAAGATTCAACCAAGAACTATACGAGCTGTACAGCGACATGCCCCTGGTCAAAAAACTCCGCATTGGACGTTTAAGATGGCTAGGACATGTAGAACGAATGGACACCAATACTCCGGCTCGCAGAGTCTTCGATTCCCAGCCAGACGTCGGACGCAGTAGAGGAAGACCTCGCCTTAAGTGGCGCGCACAAGTGGAAACCGACCTCAACCAACTTGGAGTGCGCAACTGGAGGCAGTTAGCTAAGGACCGGGCTAATTGGAGAGGCATGTTGGTTGAGGCCCAGGTTCATTCCGGACTGTAGCGCCACTTAAGTAAGTAAGTAAGTAAGCTCAAAATTTAAGGCCTAAAAATCGGTGACGTACAGATGGACGGACGGACGGACGGACGATATTTGGTATATAGGATCGTCGCCCGTGCCTACAGAACAAGTGTAAACATTTTTGAAATCCGCCCACTGCCACGCCCCCTTTTAAGAAAAACTCAGTTTCTGGCCAAACCGTAAGGAATTTTAAAAAAGTGACTGAGAAACATATTTATAGAATCGTAATTTCTATATTTCGTCAATACAAAGTTTTTTGCCACGCCCACTTTTTGGGGGCGTTTTCTATAAAAAAAACCTTTTTTGGAAAAATTTGAAAATTTTAGAAAAAAATTCTGATGCAAAATCATTGATAGTATTAATATGAACATTTCGTCATTAGACCATATTAACTCACGCCCACTTTTTGGGGGCGTTTTCCTACAAAAACCATTTGTATGCACTACCCCAAGGCATATGCAATACAAACACGTTGTTTTTTGTCGAACCACAAAAGGTTTTGATAAACTCTCTGAGCAATATATTGTGACAATGTCATTTTCTGTATTTTATCGCCATAAAGCCCACATTTTGAGGATATTATTTTAAAGATGGGATGGGATAGGGTATTCAACGATCCGCACAGCGGATTGTAGCCTCTCATATGGTTTTTTTCCTTTGTGCAAAAAAACTGACTGGAGGCAAATCCGAAAATCAGCTGTCGTCTGCGAATTTTTATTTCTCACAGTGTAGTGGAAAAATCAATTTACACTTTTTAATTTTATGGTGAGTTTCCTTCTTTTGGCATTTAAATGGTCACAATATTAACTCCATAATTTTAGTAATTTTGCCAAATAGTGGGGCAGCTAGCGAAGCATTTTTGGGTTAATCTCTGACAACTTACGAAGTCACAAGATAAGAAATTTTAAAGCAGAGGTATGTGTGTCCGCATGATTTTTTTTCTTTAACTTTAGTTAACAGTTATGAACATCAAATCTATAAACAATCAAGTTATTAGACAAATATTAAAACTCAAATATTTCAATAAAAAACATCCTTTCAGTTGATCTTTTCTTTTTTCATACCAATATTCTTGCAGTCTTTTGAAAAAGCTTTGAATATTTTGGTCGTTATGTAACTTTTTTTTCACACAAAATCAATTAATAAAAAATACGTTTTTTTTTAAAACTCACAAAATTGGTTGCTGTCGGTTTCACCTTTTTTTTTAAATAATAGATATGTAATATATATATAAAAATATCTGAACTCGTTCAAGTTATGATTTTTGCAACCAAAAGTGGAAACGGGCCCCACTGTGTGTAACGTCATCTGACTGCGAGTAGGCGAACCAATCTTCAAATATGACAGTCCAATAAAAAATTGATTCAATAGTTTTGTAACACAAAAATTGATGTGAAGTAAAAATCATAGAAGTCATTTTTAAAAGGATGATAACGGTATTATTCGTGACTTCGTGACATCTTAGAAACCATATTTTCTGGTCATAATATCTAGGGATAACCTAAAATATGTTAACGTGTCCTAATAAATTTTTAAATCTTTTTATAAATACAGGCAAGGTGTTTGCTCTTTTATATAAAAATCTACATGAATTGAATTGCCAGGTATATCAGGTATAACAGTGATCCAAGAGGATGCTTCCTTACGGTACACCTGTCATTATTTTTTCGAATTAGGAAAATTCGTTTCCATGTTTCACTCGAAAGAGTATGTTCTCAAAATACGACACGAGAATCTTATATAATTGTTAAGGGAAAAATCGTTTTAATTTATATTTAAGGCCTTTATGCCATACCTTGTCAAAAGCTTGCGAGGCGTGAAGAAATACACAGAACAAATTTTCTTTTCTTCGAAGCCTTTCTTAGTTACATCAATAATTCGATGTCGATAGTCGAGTGCTTACTTCTAAGCCTGAATAAATGGTCAGAAGGCGATTTTGAGAATTAATTTTGGATATTTATTTCTTTTGGACATCAATTCGAAATGCCAATCACCGGAGAAGATGGTTTTTTTTTTTCGAAAAATCACGTCAGCATGAAATTCATACATGACAGCTGTCAGATTACAACGCTGTGCGATGAAAAAAGGAAAATGGAGCTAAATCAAAACATTGTTGGTCTTAATGGAGCATACTTGTTTGGTATTTCTGAAGCTCAAAATTTACAGGGAATTGCTGAACGCTTCATTGAAAGCTGCATTATGCTTCTTATATCCCTGTTCTTCTATATTGAAACAAAGAATGACATTTTTTAAGAAGCAGATTCGGAATTATAAGTCATTCATTTTGACCTTGAATTTGCTTGGGGAGAAGGAGAAAATTAAAACTGTCAATGGAGTACCTACTCTTAAATTTTGTTCGAACTATGATTTTGATAAGAGACATATCGTAGCACTTTTTCGCCTTTTTCAGATTCACATGCACTCTTGGAAACAGTTTTATGATACTAAATGTGTCGGTTGATGACACATTGACAATGACACGTCTTCAATATGTTAAATGATACTTTGAATTAACCTGAATTGTAGTGCCAACGAAAGTCAAATGAGAATGCTTATTCTTGTCTATTGCATATTGTTAAAGAGTCCAAAAAATGCTGTTAACAACAATGAAAATGATGCTTAATAATACGATCTCAATGATTTTGAGAACGTCACTCTAAAAATCCACATAACCTGTCAATTAAATGTCGATGCTATTACACCAAATCATTGTCACCGATCGCGATGAAGGTCAATTCGCATCATCCCAAGTCCAATCGCGATGAAGGTCAATTCGCATCATCCCAAGTCCAACTGGTGGAAAAAAAAACAAATCAATGACTTACAAATTCATCTAGCACATTTTCTCTGTGTTTCCCATTCAACATGAATGACTATCCCGATGCCGATCCCCCTCGTCATAAATGATGACGCGGATTCTCTTGCTTATCAATGTGTGCAGTAGAACGTTCCTACTAACCATGGCCTGTATTTATTTTGTGAATAAACCGGCAACAGGTATAAAAGATCAACCAGTGGTTCTACCAAGTCAGTTCACATCGAGAATTTATTTCAACATCATCGCCTTTAACGAGATCATCTTTAGTTAGTCGGAACATCAAGACTCTTCCCAGAGACAAAAGTGTTAATTACGAAAACGCGAATTATTTTTTATTTGTAAAACATGATTAAGGTGTGTTTGTGTGGTGGTCTTTTACCAAGACGTGATAACTAAACGTTTTTTTTTTTAAATGTCTTCTCTAGTTGCTTGCCCTTCTTGTTGTGATCCTGGCCGTTGCTGTCAGTGGATATCCTGCTGTTGATCAGGGTATTGCAGGGGCCCCTAAAGTGGTGGTATGTATTTAAGTTGAATTTCAAAAGGGACTTCCTAACCGTTTATTAAAGCCCACAGCTGGACAAGTCGGTGTGCCTCCCAAGACTCTAGAAGGAGGTGAAAGTGATGGATCCGACCTTTCGGGAGCGGAAACCTTCGGTTTTGGATACTATCCATCCTATGGATATGGCCGCGGCTATGGCTATGGATATGGTGGATACGGAGGAGGCTGGGGCTATGGCGGTTATGGTGGATATCGTCGTGGATGGGGCTATGGCGGCTATCCTAGATACTATTGGTAAACCTGGTTCCTAAACTGAGCTGAATTTATGTATGAGTGACTAAGTATTAAATAGAATCGAAAACAAACAAAACTGTCTCATTAATTTTCCGAAACCAACGTAGGTGATAATTTGTATAGCCTACGAGATAAACAAACACCTCTTTCGTCTGGAATAAGTAATTCTTGACACACTTTAACTTTTAGAATGAATTTATACGGCCAATACATGCTCAGTAAGCTGATTTCAAGATTAGAGCATCTTGGCACATGACTACGTTGACTAAACAGGATCAAGTGAAGAAGATGATTGTCGAAATTGTTAAACACACTTTATGTGTCAACTTCTAATGACAGATGGTGTAGGTAAACTACAAAGTCATGTGTCATTTCAAAATTTAAGTGGCGACGCGCAATACACGTACCTATGACGAATATGTTTGACGGGTTAATAAACTGATAATTGAAAGAATACATTTATATAAGTAAACTTGAGTTCTAATATATTACATTAACGTTTGCACTAATAGATATAATTAGCGAGTTTCATGCTTGAGATATTATCAACTTTTTAGGTCATTAGTCATACAAAGAATAAGGGATTTTTTTTCAATGCTTTTGCATGAGTCAAAGTCAAAATCAACCTTGATTTCATAATAAACAAAAGGACATTATGACATACAAATATTTGTCAGAAAGTATAAAGTATCAGTCAAACAAATGAGACGTAATTTCACGCCAGTCAGATAAACAAATGTTGGGGTACTCTTGTTCAATGAAAAATGAAAACTGTCAAATCTCCAATATCGAGAGATAATTCCATCATTTCATAGAAAAGTACCTGTCGCTTTTGCAAAATGAAAAATGCCAAAGTTTGAAGTATGTATTGTGAAAGAGAAGACAAAGAAAAAAGTGTCGAACGTTCTAGGATTATTTGTACGAACTTAAGGCTGAACTATAATAGAAGCTGGTTGCGGACGACCACTTCCGTAACTGTGCGAACACATGCAATTTGTATTGTCCGACCATAATAGCTTTTCGCTTCGATTCGTTCAGTTTTCGTTCACTTTTGCTCACTTACGAAAGAGCGAATTGATTCGCTCTTTCTCTTTCTTTTGTTCTTTCATACACAAATTTTACATTTCACTTCAACAGCTGTGTACATTTAAATTTTTAAGTTCCTAAAGCAACGAAATTTTGTTTTTATTGTTTGCAATTCCATTCTCAAAAGTCTATTATGGGCAACTTGAGTAATTGAGAGTACTGAAGAAAACTTAACTTAGAATTTTGACATTAGCTTCCGATTGCTTCCGTCTATTATAGTTCAGCCTTTAGATTTTAAGTGAATAAAGAAGAAATAACTTTGACAGTTCAGTTCATTTTCTCACTAGCCGAAAGTATGCGTGAAGAAAATAGCGAAAAACTAAACGAAGCTTAAAATTCTTCTTCGTTATGTTTTTTTTTACTAATTTCTTAGTACGCGAAACTTCATACCCTACTTTCTTTAAATTCACGCTTGAAAATGAGTACCTAATGTCAAGTACCTAATTCAAAAAAATAAATCAGTGACTACAGATGTTAAAAGGATTATTCTTCAGAACTGTCAATACAACAAGTACTAGACATCTCTCTTGCCTCACAAAACATAATCGACCTGATTAGAAACTGGAGAGTCTCTAAAGAGCACTCATTTTCAGAACATAGATACATCCAATTCACTCTGGATAATACTCCCCCATACCCGAAAGTTTTTAGGAACCCAAAAAAAAACCAACTGGTCACTCTTTAGAGAAATTTTAAGCAACAAACTTATATTTTACTTCTTGGTACAACCGAGTAACCATTTAGAATTGGACAGCCTTGCGGAAACCCTCTCACGAGCGCTGGGCGATGCAAGATCGTCAGCATGTCCTATTAGAAGGCCTCGTGGGAAGGCCAAGCCTCCATGGTGGAACTCCAACCTCTGCACGCTCAGAAAATTTTGCAGGCAACTTTTTAACAAAGCCAGGAGCTTCAAAGAGACACTAGATTGGGACCTATACAAGTTGTCCCTCAAAACTTACTAAAGCTGGTTGAGGAAGAAAAAAAAAGAGCATCATGGCGTACCTTCTGTGGCAACATAGAAGAAACCCAGAGGCTTCTAGACTTCGCAAAATCCTCTCCACCAATGCACCTATATATAGCTACCTACTAAAAACAGATGGTCAATGGACAACCTCCAGCATGGAAACCATTGACTTACTTCTGGACATCCACTTGCCTGGTAGCTACCTCCAACACCATGGATACCGAACCAGAGCCCTTCGGTACATCCATTCCACATACCAACATTATCATCACCAAAGAAAAACTTCTTTGGGCCGTTAAGAGCTTCAAACCATTTAAATACCATGGACCATACCTGCGGAACTACAATACAACCTTGAAATGCTGCTACCATGCCTACTAACCATCATGACCAGCTGTCTACGGTTAGTACATATCCCCAAGACATGGACAGAAGTAGAGATTGTATTCATCCCCAAAGCAGGAAAGAGTTCTCATATAAATCCGAAGGATCTCCGTCCGATGAGTCTATCTTCTTTTTGCTTAAAACCTTGGAAAGAGTAATTGATCTACACCTCCGTACTAGCATTGAACCGACTGCACTCTCCCAACTCCCAACATGTATTCTGCAATGGTTAGTCGCTTGAAACAGCTCTTCACTCACTGGTACGCTTCATTGAAAACTCACTAAGAGTAAAGGAGCATACTATGGTTGCCTTTCTTGATATAGAAGGAGCTGTCAACAATGTCAATGCAGTCTCGGATTTAAATGTACACTCGCTGGGAGTGTTAATAAATCAGCTACTCATAGGCAGAATTATTAACACAAATCTTGGCATCTCCGCAGCACGCAGATCCGTTAGCTGTGGCACCCTACAAGGAGGCGTCCTGTTTCATCTGCTCTGGAATCCTTGCCTTCTTGATATAGAAGGAGCTGTCAACAATGTCAATGCACTCTCGGATTTAAATGTACACTCGCTGGTGTGTTAATAAATCAGCTACTCATAGGCAGAACTATTAACACAAATCTTGGCATCTCATCAGCACGCAGATCCGTTAGCTGTGGCACCCCACAAGGAGGCGTCCTGTCACATCTGCTCTGGAATCTAGTGGAAAACAAGCTACTAGTAAATCTAGAAAGAGAGGGATGTGGATGACGTGGCAATAGCAGTATCAGAGAAATACCTTACTACCCTAAGAGATCTATTACAAAATGGTCTCTCTGTACTCTCTTAATGGGCCGCCAAATGTGGATTCGGCGTGAACCCTCAAAAAAAAAAAAAAATTCCGCACATTGACCCGCCCAAACTAATTGGCATCAGTCTCAAGTTCGCAGAATCAGCCAGATACCTAGGTCTGGTTTTGAATACAAACTGGAAAGCCAACATCCAAGATCGCGTAAAGAAAGCCACTGTAGCCTTATATTTACTCTTGTAAAAGGGCAATCGAAAAGAAATGGGGCATGGAACCACATATCTCTTTCTGCCTCTACGTGTCTATCATTAGACCCATACTAATGTATGGTGTCCTAGTCTGGTGGACGGCTTCAGAAACAGCCTCCAACCGCAACCTACTAGGTAAAGTTTAAAGATCAGCCTACATAAGCATTAGCGGGGCTCTTAAAACAACCCCTCCGCAGCCCTAGATGCAATCCTATATCTAGTGCCCCTAGATATCTACTGAAAACAGAACACAGCTTGTGCAGCTGAAAGACTGAGAGCGTCGTCACAATGGACACTCAATCAGGCTGAACACACAATGAACCACCTTAACACTACAGAAAACACCGACCATATCACTACCCAACTCAGTTTTGAGCATAACTTCAGGACAAGCATTCGCCTTAAATGGGAGTTGGATTCGATCTAAACCAAAAACTCGATTCACATCTTCACGGGTGGGTGTAAAACAGAATCTGAAGTGGGTGGAGGTGTTCTCCGAGATGCTTAACCTAAGCATATCCTTTTGCCTTCCCGATCATTGTAGCGCTTTCCAGGCGGAAATCATGGCAATTAAAGAAGCCTTGTCCTGACTGAAAACGAATGTCATATCCACGAAGAATATTAGCATCTTCAGCGACAGTCAAGCGGCAATCAAATCGTTGGAAGCAATCTCGTTGAATTAAAAATCAGCCCACGAATGCCGACTGTCTCTTAACGAGATGGCGGAGCATTTTACCATTCACCTCTTTTGGGTGCCGGGCCACAGAGACATACCAGCAAAGGCAGATGAGCTTTCAAGACAAGGCACTACCCTTGACATTCTACCACCAGTGGACATAGAAGGTATGCCCCTTGCTACATGTAAATTACTGATCAAGCAAGATACGCTACATAGTTAGCTCTGAATGATTCAATTAGGCGTACGAATATAGGGTAGTCGAAGGATCCACGTGGTACCAATTATAGCCGAACATACGATTTTCTTATGTTCGCATATTTACAGACGTGTTCGTACCAAGCGATTGGACTACTACACTTCAGCCTTTAAAGACAATGTTATTGGAAAAATCTAGAAACTATCAAAAAGTACATTGGTAAAGTAATAAATGAAATTTCGATTCTGAATTTTATTTCGTAATGTTTCCGAATATATTTTGCTACTTTTGAGATGAAATCAAGAACGAAAATTCCTTTCCGAGAATTGTCAGAATGTACTACGTTTTGACGGTTCTCAGATGCTTCGAATAAAATATTTGTTACGAATGTAAAATTCCGATAATTTTGATGATTTTCGAAATGTCAGTCGATATTTTTGGTCAAATAAAACTACACCAAACATTTTTCCCACCCATTTTTTTGAAAATCAGGGTTTTTATATGTAGAAGTGCCCGATTCATGTAAACCAGTTTATTTTTTTGGTTATTATTTTCAATTTTGGTCATAAGCAAAAGGGTAATGAGGTGTCGTCCTATGCTCACACCCATGTTCCCCTGGTATCTAGTGTTTGCACGGGTATTCCCTCAGCCAAAGTAGGTCACAGCGCACACCCTGCTTGGAATACAACCTCTTGGTTTGTACTTCATATCCTCGTTGTAGACCTTACCAGCATGGGTAGCCTTGACGGTATATCATAGAATTGCCACTCCGCATAGACAACCGCTATTGCTCCTATGGTAATTGGAGATCCCTTACTCATCACTACTAGATGGGTGATCATCCAAAAGTTGCTTGAAATGATGGCCTCTCTGACGAGCTATATAAGGTCCTTTAAAATGACTTTATTGAATTATGCACAAACTCATTAGCAGCATTCATGACTGTAGAAAAAAAGATCAGCTTACTTTGCCCAATAAACTTGTTAAACTGTGCCAACTATCTCCTCCGTAAACGATAACTAGTATGAAATTAAAAGAAACATTAACCTTGCCAACCGCAGTGCACGTCCCGAAGTTATTTCTCGAAGTATTAATACATTCATTGTTATCAAATTATCATTATTTACTTAATTACTTAACTGGCGCTATAGTCCGGAATGAATCTGGGCCTCAACCAACATGCCTTTCCAATTATCCCGGTCTCTATCTAACTGCCTCCACTTGCGGACTCGGAGTTGGTTGAGGTCAATTTCTACTTGTGAACGAATGGACACACCAATACTCCAGCTCGCAGAGTCTTCGATTCCCAACCAGATTGGTGTCCATTCGTTCTATATGTCCTTGCCATCTGAAATGTCCAATGAGAAGATTTTTGACTAGGAGCATGGCGCTGTACAGCTTGTATAGCTCTTGGTTGAATTTTCGGCTCTATATCCCGTCAATGCAAACGGGACCAAAGATTTTTCGAAGAATTTTTCTCTCAAAACGACGGTCCATAATTTAGCGCTGTAGAGCAGGACTGGGATAATCAGCGTCTTTTGTTAGGATTTCCTTAGTAGTATGAGTGAGGTCTAAACTACTGAATTGCCTTCTCAGCCCGAAGAAACAGCTGCTGACAAGCGTAATTCTTCATTTGATTTCTGACGAGATGTTGTTGTCAGAGTTAATAGCGGAGCCAAAGACAGAGTCCCCTACTAACCTAAAGTTAAACTTGCTAATGGTGACGTTCTCTCCAATTCGTCGATGTTGCGTGAAGTTTCCTATTGACAGCATGTACTTAACCTTACCCTCATTTACTGCTAAACCCATTCTTGGCGATTCCTTCTCTATACTAGTAAACGTGAATATGACATCACGTTGAGTCCAACCATTGATGTAAATATCGTCGGCGTATGCTAGTAGTTGCACCGACTTATGGAAGATTGTGCCACTGGTGTTGGCTCTGGAGTTTTGTAGTTATAATCCTCTCAAGAATCAGATTAAAGAAGTCACATGACAGTTCATCGCTTTGTCTAAATCATTTTTTCATATCGAATATGTCGGTGAGGTCGCTTTCGAAATGAAGCGGTAATTCGTCATCGTCATCCTGCAAAGACTGACGAGTTTTGTCGGTATACCAAAACTAGAAATGGCTCTGTATAGATAGTATCTATAAATGCTGTCGTATGCGACTTTGAAATCGATGAATAACTGGTGGGTATCGATTTGGACTTCTTGGGTTCTTTCCAGGATCTGCCAAAGTGTGAAGATTTGATCAGTTGTGGACATTCCTGGCCTAAAACAACCCTGATAAGGGCCAATCAGGTTCTTGGTGAATGGTTTCAACCGTTCACATATTAGGGCAGATATGATTTTGTAAGCGATGGTAAAAAGACTTATGCCTCAGTAGTTGGCGCAGTTCAGTGGATCTCGTTTTGTGGATCGTGCAAACGATGCTGAGGTTCCATTCTTCGGGCATACTTTCTTCCTACCAAATTTGGCTTATGAGTTGGTGGATGTTACCAAAGATTTGGATTCTATACAGATGACGCATTAATAACAAAAAAACAGAAACTTTTGCTCAGAAGCTTCATGGTACGGGCGGGCGGTGTGCATGAAAACACATGAAAAACAACAACAAATATATATGGCGGGCTGTGCCAGCACGACCCGCCATAGAACAATTTTTCGTATATGGAGTGCGTCATCTGTGTAGAATTCATAATCTTTGATGTTACTTAACAAGTCACCAAGAAGGCCGTCATTTCCGGCAGCTCCCATTTGAGTTGAAGTGCTAAGAACGAAGATAAATAAGATTCAAGAACGAACTTTATGGGCTATACAGCTACATACGCTCAATCAAAAGAAACGAAGATGATTATTCTATGTTGAGCGAACGGATACTGATAATCCTATCATCAGAGTTTTTGATTCCCATCTAGATGGTGTTAACACAGTGGAGAATAACCTCGCCTTAGTCACTCACACAAACTGACCTCAATCAACTTGAACTGTGAAGTAAGAGGTAGTTAGCAACGAACTGGGCTTATTGGAGAGGCATGCGGCACCTTAAGAAGTAAGTCGGCTTACAATTGTCTATAGATAGATAAAATGCATTTGTCGCAAAATGTTGTTTACGACCATTTGTAAATTCCGACTACGTATTTCTGATTGTGGGGGGGCGTGTCCTACGTGGTTTTCTATTTTGTTTACTCTGGATCTGCTAGAATCTACGGTGAGTTAATATTCCAAATGCCATCTTAGACATATGGACAGATATAAATGCAATGGACAGTACATACAATTTTGATTTAAACCATATTTTCGTTAAGTAAAGGGTGGTTAAATTTTAAGGGCCGATGTTGTTTTTGAATAAAAATAACAAATTATTTAGGAAATTACTGCCATTTCTTTTTATTATGATTATATTGGTATGGTTCAATTATGTAGGGAAAAAATATCGGCCAATTGGCCGCCGCGACTTCGGCGGCACACCTCCATCCGATGGTCCAAATTTTCGATGACGCTGAAGCATAATTTAGGTTCTATGCCGTTAATGTGTGGAATTATCTCATTCTTTAGCTCTTGAATTGTTGCTGGCTTATCGACGTACACCTTTTCTTTCAAATAACCCCAAAGAAAGAATGATCTTTGCGGCCAATTGATATCAACACCCCGTGAGATAACACGGCAATTGAATTTGTCGCTCAAACGAGCCATTGCTTCGTTAGCTGTGTGGCAAAATGCACCGTCCTGATGAAACCACATATCGTCCACATCCATATCTTTCAATTCGGGCCATAAAAAGTTCGTTAACATCTCACGATAGCGAACACCATTCACAGTAACTGCCTGACCGGCCTCATTTCCGAAAAAATACGACCCGATAATGGCGCCAGCACATAAACCGCACCCAACAGTCACTCTTTGTGGGTGCATTGGTTTTTCGACAATCACTCTTGGATTATCATTCGCTCAAATGCGGCAATTCTGCTTATTGACGAATCCATTGAGGTGAAAATGTGCCTCATCACTGAAGATGATTTTTTTCGAAAATTGATCATCCACTGTTGCCATTTCAATGGTCAGAATGGTGACAATAAAGAGACTTTAGTTCTTTAGTCAATTGCACCTTGTAAGCGTATAAATGCAAGTCTTTATGCATAATGTTCATCAACGACGAGCGTGAGAGGTGCAATTGTTGGGCACGACGATGAGTTGAGGTGGACGGCTCTTCAGCCACACTATCGTGAACAGCAGCAATATTTTCTGCAGTACGAGCTGTACGAGCATGCACTGGTGTTTTCACATCTATTACAGACCTGGTTTGCTCAAATTTTTGCACGATTTTTCCGATTGCACGCACATTTGGTCGATTAAATTGACCGAAAAAATCACGAAGTGAACGATATGCATTTTGATTTGAATGCCCATTTTCATAATAAGCTTGAATAACTTTAACGTGTTGCTCGATTATGTATCTTTCCATGGCTGAATTAGTCTCAAATTGAGAAATGTCAAATGAAATGCGGAAAAAAACTTGACGTTTAGGTGTGGTTCACATTCAACATCGGCCCTTAAAATTTAACCACCCGTTATATGGGTCAATTAAAAATTCAAGATTCGAAGCACTAACTTGTGTTCCAAACATTCCCCACCTTCACGATAGAGAGTTACCCCAGTCGCAACCAGATACAAAAGTCGATCTTCATAAATTTTCTATGTTACAATCTATGCATCATGACGAACACACCCTATTGTTGGGGGATTTACAACATAATTTGCATCTACACATATTTATGAATTTTATACGCTATCCAATTGCAAAAGAATGTTACCGTTAAGCTATCAATCATGGGAAAAAAATCCCCCATCCTAGCCAACTTTACCCGACCAAACTGTGACTTAAATTTATGAGCTCGTGCTCTGATTTATATATTTTCAAGCAAAATCATCCGTTGGTGTAATGTAACCTTTTCGATACATGGCACGACCATACACGAAGATTAACCATGACCATGAGTAGTCCATTCCACGCAAACACTGTGCATGACATTGAACTTGGTGGTGGAGTCAACACCACATCATCATCTTCATCAGCGAGGAGCTTCTGCCAAAGATTGTCTGAAAATCTTAAGCGAACGTGCGTATAGCAGTCTTCACATGTATAGGTATAACGATAAACAACAGGTAAAACCATATAAATGTAGACGTGTTTGCGATACCAATATATGTATATGTATGTATATCAATGTTGTATAACAATATAGTTCGCGCAAACCGGAGGTTTCTTTGTGACATTATGGTTTCGCACGAAACGGTCGATGGTTTTTGAAAGATACAACGGTCTTTGATGTAAAGACGAAGATACGAGTGCAGATAGGTTTTCGCGATTTTAATGACTCACTTTATGAGCTGTGTAAACGGAATCCTAGAGGGTTAATTTATTGTTTTATATTGTTTACGTAAAGGGACTTTTCAAGGGCACAAATGATTGGAAGTGACTTGGTAAATAAGAAGAATTTCGCTGGGGTTTTGCGATTTTTAAAAGCAGGAAAGGAATATCTATGAGTTAAAAAAACTAATAACGACAAAAACAGCAACACCATATAAAGCCGGGTCAAATCACATCGACGTTCGTAACTGCACCTGGAATTTGAGGACATAAACAGGTGCATGCGAATAACTACCGGAAGCCCTTAGCTGCTATCAAGCAGACATAACTGCCATCCAGGAAAGATGATGAAAAACTCTGACATCTAATACAGACAGTGTTATAGAGAGCATAAACATCCACTATTCGGATGTAGATTTGTTATTAGTGTCAGACTTAAGCAATAAGTCCTATGCTTTCATGACATTAGCAATCCGCATCAAGTCGAAAAGTACAGAATACACGACCAAACGTCTGGCAAAGGACTTAGGCTCATTTACTTCGCTACGGAACGAAATGTCGAAATGCCAGCACACGGTTTCCTCCACCACGATATCCATAAGGGGACATGGCGGTCTCCAGACCAACGAACGGCCAACCAAATTTATCACATTGCAATATGCAAGAGGCACGCATCCAGTATTTTGGATTTTTGAACATTCGGAGGGGCTAACAATCACTCGAACCACTTGAGAGCAATTTATAGGGCGGTTTCTTGTAATCGGGCCAAATCCAATGGCTTAGTTCTTTAAAGACGCCGCAATAAATTTGTTTCGTCAAGAATTTGGGATACCGTTATGTTAACGTGTCCTAACAAACGTTTTTTATGTTTTCGTGCAAAATTTTTCGTTTCATCTTTAACCGCGGGAATACCCAGATCTTTACGTAGATCCTCGTTTCTTATGTACCACGGCGCATTGACGAATGATCTTAACATTTTGTTTTAAAAAGTTTCTAAAATGTTTAAATTCGTTTCACTTGTAAAACCTTATAGTTGTATATCATATGTCCAAACCGGTTTTATCATTTGCTTGTATAATTACAGCTTGTTATCAAGGTAAAGCTTCAAATATTTTCCGAGCAACAAGTTCTGCTCTCTGTATTTATTTTTAAGTTCATTTTGAAATGCGACTTCCATTTTAATTTTGCATCGATTGTCATTCTGAGGTATTTCGCTTCATTTGACTTGAACCGTATTTAGAAATACAGGCAAATTGTTTGTCCGTTTATACGAAAAATCTACATGAATCGATTTGTTCTCGATAAGTGCAATCCGCCAGGATTTAGTAAATTCATTAACCTTGTTATGAGCGTTTATAGGTTGTATTGTTGTCCCAACTGCTAGTATAGCAGTATCGTCAGCAAACGTTGCAACTATTGTATAGTTTGTTTGTGGGATATCACGCGTAAACAGGAGGTACAAGAGTGGTCCAAGGACGCTTCCTTGGGGTTCTACTGCCATTATTTCTTTGAACACTTATTGGCGCAGGTATAAAGAAACAAAACCCTTAATTCCACACAATGTTAGCAACTCATATGAAATCGCTGTTGTCGATTTACTTTATGCCCATAAATTAATTCAATTGAAAATCAATTCAACAATGTTTTAGATTTGGTATTTGTTAACAACAACGTAAAATACACATGCCCAATCGAAGTTTCAATACCATTTATCATAACTTACTTACTTACTGAAGTGGCGCTACAGTCCGGGATGAACCTGGGCCTCAACCAACATGCCTCTCCAGTTAGTCCGGTCCTTAGCTAACTGTCTCCAGTTGCGCACTCCAAGTTGGTTGAGGTCGGTTTCTACTTGTGCGCGCCACTTAAGGCGAGGTCTTCCTCTACTGCGTCCAACGTCTGGTGTCCATTCGTTCTGCATGTCCTAGCCATCTTAAACGTCCAATTCGGGGTTTTTTGACCAGCGGTATGTCGCTGTACAGCTCACATAGTTCTTGGTTAAATCTTCGTCTCCATAGCCCGTCAACGCAAACGGGACCGAATATTTTCCGAAGAAATTTTCTCTCGAATCGACCAAGGATTTCTTTATCCGCTTTTGATGCTTCAGCGCTGTACAGCAGGACTGGGATGATCAGGGTCTTGTATAGGATCTCCTTAGTAGTTTGAGTGAAGGCTTTACAACTAAATTGCTTTGTAAGCCCGAAGAAACAGCGGTTGGCAAGAGTAATTCTTCGTTTGATTTCTGACGAGATGTTGTTGTCAGAGTTAATAGCAGAGCTGAGGTAGACAAAGTCCCGTACTACCTCAAAGTTATATCTGTCAATGGTGACATTCTGTCCAATTAGATGTTGTGTGTCCTTTCGTGTTGACAGCATATACTTATTCTTACCCTCATTTACTGCTCAACCCATTTTTGCCGCTTCCTTCTCTTTACTAGCACACGTGGCTATGACATCACGTTGAGTCCTACCAATGATGTCAATATCGTCGGCGTATGCTAGTAGTTGCACAGATTTTTTTTGGAAAATTGTGCCTCTGGTGTTGGCTCGGGAGTTTTGCACAATCCTCTCAAGAATCAAATTGAAAAATTCACATGACAGCGCATCGCCTTGCCTAAATCCTTTTTTGGTATCGAATGTGTCGGTGAGGTAGTTTTCGACCCTGATGGTGCAGCAAGAATTCTCCATCGTCATCCTACACAAACGGACGAGTTTGGGCGGTATACCGAAACTAGACATGGCTCTGTATAGTTCGTCTCTGTAAATGCTGTCGTATACGGGTTTAAAATCGATAAATAGGTGGTGGGTATCGATTTGGACTTCTTGGGGTTTTTTTCCAGGATCTCCCGAAGTGTGAATATTTGTTCGGCTGTGGACTTTCCTGGCTGTACTTAGTCCACAGTCGAATGTTTACTTGTAAACCCAAACTGATGGTCAGGTAAAAGGCGTTTCTGATCAATAATGGAGTGTAAGCGCCCGAGTAATATCCTTTCAAAAACTATTGAAATTATTAGAAGAAGTAAAATAGGTCTGTAAGATTTTATTTCATTTGGTGATTTTCCTGGTTTAAGAACCATAATCACTTCCGCGACTTTCCACTGTCTTGGTATGTACTCTAATCTAATTGCCGCATTTACAATGTAGAGAAGTTTAGTTAATGCTTTCCGAGGCAACATTTTAAGAATTTCTGCGTATTTCCCGTTTTAGCTCGGCAATACTTGCATGGGAAAGAATTTAGATATCCACCACGCCACAAAAAATTAGAAATACTGTGAAAAAATTAAATGTTGAAAGACTGCAATCGCAAGATACCGTCAAGGAATTCATGCAACGTATCGATTAACCTCTCGATTAACATTATACCATCAGCATCGAATGTCGAAGAACAATAGCAACGATGACAACAAGCCATTAGATCAGCCGCAACTGATGTGCTAGGTTTCTCGAGCCTACCAGCAAGAAACCTTTGATGAGGAATACCGAAAGATGCTCGTAGCCAAGAACGAGGCCTACAAGGCTAAGCTGAGGTGAAGACGAGAGCTGCCATTGAGCTCTATAGGCAAAGAAGAGGGGAGGAACACCGGCTTTACAGAGAGAAGAAAAAATGAGCAAGAAAAGCGTGCTATCGAAGATATAGAGAAGTGCCACTCCACATATGATGTACGCAAGCTTCGCCAAAGTGTAAAACGTCAAGATCGAATAGAATCCTGTCGAGATGAACAAGTTAATATCGTAGTTGAGACACAGTCGATGCTAAGGATATGCAAGAACCACTTCTGCAGACTGTCAGACGGCGATGACGAACAACATTCCACAGTCAGGCAGAATGAAGCATTTAATATTGGCAACGGCAGCGAAAACTGCCAACCACCCGACCAAAGTGAAGTGTGGATAGCAATATCTAAACGCAAGCTTAACAAGGCCACCGGAAATGACGGCCTTCCCGCCGAGCTTTATAAACCCCTCGAAGATGGCTTGGTAAGTAACATCCACCAACTAATAAGCCAAATCTGGTCGGATGAAAGTATGTCTGAAAAATATGCCCGATCAAAAAAAAAGAGACCCTCTGAACTGCGCCAATTACAGAGGCATAAATCTACTCAACATCACCTACAAGATCCTATCTGCTGTAGTCTGTGAACTCCTAAAACCACTTACCAACAACCTGATCGGCCGTTATCAGTGTGGTTTCAGGCCAGGAAAGTCCACAGCCGATCAAATTTTCACACTTCGGCAGACCCTGGAAAAACCCAAGAAGTCCAAATCGATACCCACCACCTATTTATCGATTTCAAAGCCGCATAAGACAGCATTTATAGAGACGAACTATACAGAGCCATGTCTAGTTTTGGTATACCACCCAAACTCATCCGCTTGTGTAGGATGACGATTTAGACTTCTCACTGCTCAATCAGGGTCGAAAACGACCTCACCTGTCAGTATGAAAAAAGGATTTAATTACAAGCCGATGCACAATCTTGCATAAATCGGTGCAACTACTAGTATAAACGCCGACGATATTGACATCATTGGTCGCACTCAAGTTGAAGTCATAGCCACGTTTATTATTATAAAGAAGGAATCGTCAAAAATATGTTTAGCAGTTAATGAGGGTAAGACTAAATATATGCTGTCAACAAGAATGGACATACAACATCGAAGAATTGGAAAGAACCTCACCATTGTCAGATATAACTTTGTA
Organism: Rhingia campestris; assembly: GCA_932526625.1. Taxonomy (NCBI): domain Eukaryota; kingdom Metazoa; phylum Arthropoda; class Insecta; order Diptera; family Syrphidae; genus Rhingia; species Rhingia campestris. The sequence continues at coordinate 36,020,757 of OW052185.1, read as the reverse complement.
TAGCAGTATAAGATGTAGATATAACAGTACGGGACTTTGGTTATCTCGCCTCCGATATAAACTTTGTCAACAAAAATTAAATGATCTTGCCAACAGCTGTTTTTTCGGCTAAGAAGGCAATTCAGAAGCATCACTACTATACAAGATCCTGATCATGGACCATATCAAAAGTGGATGAAGAAATCCTTGGTCGTTTTGAGAGAGAAATTATTCGAAAAATCTTCTGTCCCGTTTTTGAGTTTCATATTAATTCGTTGAGATCGGCTGTAATTATGAAGAAATTAGATACTCTTCGAGTAGGCAGAAACATGAAAGTATTTTCTCCATCAAAACAGGTATTCAGCGATTAAGATAGTCTCCAAGATCGATTTTTGTCTCTTCTGAAATAAAATGCAAAATCAAAAATTTCATTCTGAGAACTTTAAGAAACTATATAGCTATTGCCATCTTTTACAACTCGTTCAGATATTTTTGTTGACTAATGGCAATGGCAAACACGGTATTTTATACCTGTAAACTGACGTATTGTCGATCCACATTTTTACCCTGTGTGTAACTAAGTGATAATATAAGTTAATTATGGCGATTAATTAGTTAAATTATTTATCGCAAGAGAATGTGCGAGGTTATTGAAAGAAGTCTGCAGCGTTACCAGATTTAGCAGTTTCCTGCGATTTTAGCAGTTTTTTATCATGAAAATGACCTGCAGCAGTTTCTTTAGCATTTTCCTAAATTTTAGCAGTTTTCAAACAAAAAATAAATTTATACATGTTTTCAATTGTTTGGGCGACAGTAAACACGAATACACGATCATCTTCAAGAAAAATTATCTCAAAGAAATGCAAATACGCAGAGTTAGGGTCAGAAAGCAAAAACAGCTGTTTATGGGTAGTGTTGGTGTGGTGGATACCTATTGATGTATAAGTCCGTCCCATAAAAGAAGAAAGATCCCATTTAAGGGAAATTTTCTCTTTTAAGGTATTTTTGATCGCATGAAATTGTTAATGCTTTTCTGTACTTTATCTTTTTTGCAGCGATATTGGAAAACGTAATTGTTTTATTATTGATACGTGTTTTAACTGTCATTGAGTTTCACCAATAAATTATTGTAGTACCTCATGAAAAAAGTTTCATGCACGAAGTAGAACATTACATTCAAGAAAATAAAGAAATAATAAAAAAATATCAAAATTGACATAAAATAATGTAAAGCAAAGAAAATGAATACGTATCAAAAAAAGATATTGTTTGAAAAAATAAATAGTTGAGATTTTATTTAAAGTTATAAATAGTGTTTTTTTTTCATAAAAAGTTATTTGTTTTATAAATAGTGGATAATATTAATCGGAATCCGTTGTGTCGGTTTCAAAATCATCTCCATCAGATGAATCATCTGCTGGGTGTATAAATATACCTTTTTTTCACTTGAAAACATGGGTTTTCCAAAGTTGTATCCGGCAAGACGGGTCTATTTTAAGTGAGTAAAAAAACCCATCTTTTCTCAATTAACCTAAAAATCGACCTGTCTACCTGCATTCGTGCCCATTCACAAAGTATAATGGAAATTCCATTTTAACCCTTTTTAATAGTTGTTACTCAAAGCTCTGGCTTTTATCAATACATATTTGAGAAGTGCAACACCCAGCAAATTTCCCTTTTCTTTGGGGTGGGTAAAGTGTATCTATTGCATGCGCCAACGACGGTTCTGTGTGGACAATCAGTCATTCCTCGATCGTCGATCGAGAGAGATGTTTTCGCAAGCAGGGGTATGCTTGCTTTATGAAATGCGCACACATTTTTTTTAGCTGTAGTTTTTGTTGGAAAAGTAGTTTTGCTTTCTCTAAGAGAATAAAATCCCTGATGTGAAGAGACCTGCGCAAGATATTTTCAGGTACTTTGGGACGGGCATAACTGCGTAAGTGCGTAGCATTTCCCAAAGGAAAGGGTGCAGATAGTTAATATATTATTTACATAGGCATTGTTTGGACAACGACACTCAATCCAAATTTTGTATTTATAATGCGTATGTCACTCGGTTGGTCTAGCTGTCAGTCATGACAGTAAGAAATTGCCAAGATCCATTGAGCAATCGGTCAAAGATGTCTAATCATACTTTTCTCAAAGTAGTAAAAGACAACGAGAATTTTTAGAATTCCAAGAGTTTTTTGAAACAGAAAAGCATAGGATTTTGCGCCACTAAGACATTAGATGGCTATCGCTACATGATTGCGTCAATAAAATTATAGAACAATGGAGTGCATTAAAACTGCATTTCCAAGTTGAATATTTAACAACAAATTCTATCCCAAACTAATTTATTTTTAATAGTTTGAATGACAGTATAATAATACTTTTTATACCCTATCCATAGGGGTATATTAGTTTTGATAGAAAGTTTGTAACATAGAGAAATAATTTAGCTACATATACCTCAAAGTATATGGATCGACTCAGAATCGATAGCTGAGTCGATTAAGCCATGTCTGTCCGTCCGTCCGTCCGTACGTCATTAGTTATTGGGCCTTAAATTTTGGCCTAGAAGGATGAAATTTGGTGCACGGGCTCTTTGTTGCTCCCAGCAGAACAAGTGTAAACATTTTTGAAATCCGCCCACTGCCACGTCCCCTTTTTAGAAAAACGTATTTTTTGGATAAACCATAAGGAATTTTGAAAAACTTTCTGAACAACATATTAAGAGAATCTGAATATCTGTATTTCGTGCATATAAAGTTTTTTGCCACGCCCACTTTTTGGGGGCGTTTTTAATAAAAAACGTTTTTCGGTCAAATTTTAAAATTTTCTAAAAAACTTTTGATGCAGAATCATTAGTAATATAAATATGAACATTTCGTCAATAGACGAAATTCTTCAGACTGTTTTTTATAAGCAGTCTGAAGAATTTGTTGTCACCATGTCATTTTCTTTATTTTATTCACATCGTGATTTTAGCCATGTCCACTTTTTGGGGATTTTAGTTTTACAGATAGGATGGGATAGGGTATTCAACGATCCGCACAGTGGATTGTAGCCTTCTCATATGTATATGTGTCAAAACTAATATACCCCCCTATGGGATAGGGTATAAAAATACAAATCCAAAATTTCCTTCTGAAAACTGTCCGAATGTCCTTTTTTGTATTGTTATTAGTTAACTCACTAACTCAGATTTTTTTGCTGTCCGCATAGTAGAATATTGAATTGAAGTGTTCTTTTACTTCATTCATATATGATCAATTTGTTCTATTAGTAACGGGTGATTTTTTAGCTGGTTTGGTTTTGGCAACACTGGTTTTGACAGCTGACGTGTGTTTAGTACCTTGTGTCACTGTCAAACAGCTTCAGTTTGGTTTTCAATTTAACCATGGATCGTCTTACAAATGAACAACGCTTGCAAATTATTGAATTTTACTATCAAAATTCGTGTTCGGTTCGAAATGTTCATCGCGCGCTGCTTCCATTGTATGATCGGCATTCTCGACCTTCTGAGCAGTCTATTCGGAAGATTGTGACCAAATTTCGCACCAAATTTACTTTGTTGGACATTAAACCACCAACACGTTTACGTACTGTGCGTAGTGAAGAAAATATTGCGGCCGTATCAGCTAGTGTGACAGAAGACCGCGAAATGTCGATTCGGCGCCGTTCCCAGCAGTTAGGCCTTTGTTACAGCACTACGTGGAAAGGATTTGGGCGTAAAGCCTTTTAAGATACAGCTGGTGCAAGAACTAAAGCCAGCCGACCTACCACAACGCCGAATTTTTGGTGAATGGGCTCTTGGAAAGCTGGCCGAGGATCCGCTTTTTTATCGAAAAATTGTGTTCAGCGATGAGGCTCATTTTTGGTTGAATGGGTACGTAAATAAGCAAAATTGCCGCATTTGGAGTGAAGATCAGCCAGAAGCATTGCAACAGCTACCAATGCATCCCGAAAAAGCCACTGTTTGGTGCGGTTTATGGGCCGGCGGCATTATTGGGCCATATTTCTTCAAAGATGATGCGAATCGCAGCGTTACTGTCAATGGTGAACGCTACCGAGCGATGATAACAAACTTTTTTTTGCCCGAAATGGAAGTTCTTGACTTGCATGATATGTGGTTTCAACAAGACGGTGCCACATGCCACACAGCACGCGAAACAATGGCGCAATTGCGAGGCGAGTTTGGTGAACAGTTAATTTCACGTTTCGGGCCGGTCAATTGGCCGCCTAGATCGTGCGATTTGACACCATTAGATTATTTTTGTGGGGGTATGTCAAGGCTAATGTCTATAGGGACAAGCCCGCTTCGATTGACGCACTGGAAGCCAACATCCATGCATTCATTCGTGAGATACCGGCCGATATGTGTGAAAGAGTATGCCAAAATTGGACTCAGCGGATGGGCTACCTGAGACGCAGCCGCGGTCAACATTTGCATAAAATTATCTTTAAACATTAAATTGCAAGGTTCAAAAAAAGTTCTAAACCTCTTAAAAAATCACCCGTTAGTTGGATCATAGTTATAAATATAGTTATTATGTTGCCAGAGTTTGCCTTACGAAGCCGAGACCTATTACTATAGATCTGTCATCTCCAGAAAGTTCCTTATTGTAAGAGAAAGTGGCCTTGTCATTTACTACTTACTACATTTATATGTATTCTAGAGAACTGTATCTTTTAAACGATTCCGTAAATGTAACTGATTAACAGAGCCCTAGCTGTTGCTTGCTTTGTCTCCTTATTTCAGGTTTGTTCTGAAGAAAGTTGTACCACTACATGGAATAAGTTAATGATGAATCATCCATTGATTTCACTATCTTGCATTCGTCACTTCGAAAATAATGAATTTTTGGTACGCCATCTATTGTACATATGGTGGTATTCATGCCTCAGGTATTCATGTCTCAACAAGTTACAAAACAGCTAGAGGTATGCTTACAATAATGATGAATTTCAAAAAATTGTCATAAACGAAAGGGTATCAAAATGGGACAATGATACCCTTTCGTGTAGGTTTACGACCTACTTTCGTCATCAAGCTTACGGCCCTCCAGGTTGGGGGTTGTTCGTAGAAAAAAAAAACATTGTTACAAAGCAACCAATAGCTTCGGAAAGGACTGATTTATTGTTGACGACCCTGCTAAATCAAAAAAGGAGAGCGACGTTCGTATCTGCACCTAAAATGTGAGAACATTACTGCCATCCAGGAAATACGATGGCATGGGCCGACAAAAAGAGGATGAAAAACTGTGAAATCAACAACGGACCGTGCTATAGTGAGAAGAAACAGCGACTATTCGGATGCGGATTTGTTATAACTGCCAGACTTAGACAAGAAGTCTTATGTTTCCAAGACATTAGCAAACGCATTTTAACAATCTGCATCAAGGTCAAATTCATCAACATAAGCCTTATATGCGCTCCGTCCTGAAGGAGGGAAAATATGATATAGCGAAAGATTGCTGCTAGTATTGTCGAAAAAACATAGCCTTCACGACAACACGTCTGGTTACGAACTTAGGCAAATTGACTTCGCTACGGAACGAAATGCCACTATAGCCAGCACACGGTTCCGTCACCACGATATCCATAAAGGGACATGGTGATCTCCAGAACAACGAACATTCAACCAAATTGATCACATTGAGATAGACAAAGTACTTATCCAGTATTTTGGATGTCGGAACATTCCGGGCTAACATCGACTTGTACCACTTGCAGCCAAGATAATAATGAGGATATCCATTGCGCCACAACAAATCAGAGCAAGAGACAGTGAAGGCGTTCGCGCAACTCATATCCATTAACCTTTTGATTAACACCATACCACAGCATCGAATGTCGAAGAAAAATGGCATAGATGCCAACAAGCCATAATATCAATATTGGCACCGACAGCGAAAACTGCCAACCACCCGACCGAAGTGAAGTGAGGATAGCAACATCTAAACTCAAGCTTAACAAGGCCACCGGGAATGACTGCCTTCCCGCCGAGCTTTATAAATCCGACGAAGATGGCTTGGTAAGTAAGATCAACCAACTCATAAGCCAAATCTGGTCGGAAGAAAGTATGTCTGAAGAATAGAACCCCGATCCACAAAAAAGAGACCCTCTGAACTGCGCCAACTACAGAGGCATAAATCTCCTCAAAATCGCCTACAAGATCCTATCTGCTGTAGTATGTGAACGCCTAAAACCGCTTACCAACAACCTGATCGCACCTTATCAGTGTGGTTTGAGGCCAGGAAAGTCCACAGCCGAACAAATATTCACACTTCGGGAGATCCGGGAAAAACCCAAGAAGTCCAAATCGATACCCACCACCTATTTACGATTTTAAAGCCGCATACGACAGCAGTATAGAGACGAACTATACAGAACCATGTCTAGTTTTGGTATACCACCCAAACTCGTCCGTTTGTGTAGGATGATGATTTAGAATTCTAGCTGCTCCATCAGGGTCGGAAACGACCTCACCGACACATTCGACACCAAAAAAGGATTTAGGTAAAACGATGCACTGTCATGTGACTTATTCAATTTGATTCATGAGAGGATTGGGCAAAACTCCCGAGCCAACACCAGAAGCACAATTTTCCAAAAATCGGTGCAAAAACTACTATATGCCGACGATATTGACATCATTGGTAGGACTCAACGTTATGACATAGCCACGTTTGTTAGTATAGAAAAGGAAGCGGCAAAAATGGGTTTAGCAGTAAATGAGGGTAAGAATAAGTATATGCTGTCAACACGAAAGGACACACAGCATCGACGAATTGGACAGAACGTCTCCATTGATAGATATAACTTTGAGGTACTACGGGATTTTGTCTACCTCGGCTCCGCTATTAATTCTGACAACATTATGGAAAACCGTAATCGATGATCGCCAACGGCCGTCCATGCTGTCCAATGATACACAATTTTTTATAGTTTTTGTATCGCCAGAAGCCCTAAGCAATGTGGTCCGAAATATAATTGTTTCGGTTTTTTTGGGAATTGATCCTCAATTTCCAACTATCGCAATATCCCTTAATGTTATCGAAGTCACGTTGCAAAATTATGTTGATGTCCTCGATATTCGGACCTGATTTGTGCGCCACTAAACTATCTGCGTACGCTATAGCGTGTCTGAGAGAACCTACAAGATCACTTGTATAAATGTTAAACAATATCGGGGAGTTCACCGCCCCCTGTTGTAAACCTTTTTTAATTTCAAAGACTTTACTCGAAGTTACGTTGCCAAATTTTACAAGAAACTTCTTTCCCATAAGCATTTCATAAATCATATATAGCATGGGTTTACGCATGCCCAGTCTGGTCAGCTTATAGAAAAGCCCCTCTAAGTCTAACGGTGTCGAAGGCCTACTCAAAGTCAACCAGACAGGTTCGTCTGAACGAGCTGCGTAGGATTTATTGTTCCATACGAAACAAGGTTACTGTGGAAATTCGTAAGGCCAAATCTCAAGTCTATTCCAGCCGTCTAAATCCAACACTGAGCGTTCGTCAAGTACACTTTTTGACGATTATAATTATCAAAACGCGTTAGTACGCGATTAAGTAATTTAAAAGTGTACTTTAACCGACTATAAATTTTGCGCCATTGGTTTTATCTTCTAAACTAAAGGCCTGCCCAGAATGCATATATGTAGCTTGTATCTTGCATCGCTGTCAAAAGAGAGATACATTTCTTGCATAAGTTTTCCTTCTATTCAACTTTAAGCTACAGATTCACGAAGATACACGCTTACGGGTTGCCTTGTTTTTAACTTTTTACTCAGCTACAAGCATTAGCTACAGACACGCATTCTGTCGGCCTTTAAGGCTTCATTTCAGCTTAATCCGTAATCAACCATAAAAAATAGATTTTTATACCCTATCCCATAGGGGGGTATATTAGTTTTGATACATAGTTTGTAACATAGAGAAATAATTTAGCTACATATACCTCAAAGTATATGGATCGACTCAGAATCGCTAGCTAAGTCGAATTAGCCATGTCTGTCTGTCCGTCCGTCCGTCTGTCTGTTCGTCACCGATTTTTGGGCCTTAAATTTTGAGCTAGGATAATGAAATTTGGTATATAGGATCCTTGTCCAAGTCACCAGAACAAGTGTAAACATTTTTGAAATCCGCCCACTGCCACGCCCCCTTTTAAGAAAAACGTAATTTTTGGCAAAACCGTAAAGTATTTTAAAAAAGTGTCTGAACAGCATATTTAGAGAATCGTAATATCTATATTTTGTTCATATAATGTTTTTTGCCACGCCCACTTTTTGGGGGCGTTTTCAATAAAAAAAACTGTTTTCGGTCAAATTTTAAATTTTTCGAAAAAATTTTTGATGCAGAATCATTAACAATATTAATATGAACATTTCGTCTTTATACCATCTTAACCCACGCCCACTTTTTGGGGGCGTTTTTATATAAAAACCATTTTTATACACTACCCCATAACATATGAAGGAGAAAACCTAGTCTTTTGTAGAACCGTAAAAGTGTTTTGTAAGCAGTCTGAAGATTTAGTTGTCACTATATCATTTTTTCTATTTTATCCACATCGTATTTTTAGCCATGCCCACTTTTTTTTGGGATTTTAGTTTTATGGATAGGATGGGATAGGGTATTCAACGATCCGCACAGCGGATTGTAGCCTTCTCATATGTTTAAATATAGAAACGCAATCGGGTAAAATTAAGTAAAGTTATTCCTATGTTATATAAACAAAAAAACGTATACTGACGTTAATTGTGAATCAAAAATTATTTTATTTCCTAAAATTTATTTTATGTCCTCTTTTCTGACATAATTTACAAGTTACATGTGCTCTATAAGTGACATCAAATTCACTTGTCATTTGTCACATTTCTGCAGTATGATTGTTTACCATATATTATGAAGATTAGAATTCATCATCTAACTTTAAAAAAAAATTCGTACTACAATCGTATTATAAATTAGAAACACCCCTATAGCCTAACGTGCGAATACTGTCATTTCAAATTATTCTCCAAAAAGATTGCTAATCACATGGCAGTGTCAGAAGTGATGGATGATTTTGATAAATGTATTCACAGACATTTATAATTTGTGGGCTTTAAAATTAAATGACTCACAGGTAGTTATATATTATGCACAATACATTTATCTTGGCATATTTCATATATAATTGCGTTAAATTTGAGTTCAGCCTATTTACCTGATTTTATCAGAAATATGCAATTTTATACATTGAACTAGAAATCAAGTTAAACGTCAAGTGGCCTTTAGATTATCGCAAGATATCTTATAATAGAATATTTTTAGAATATCTAGATGTTGCTAGCTGTTAACGAATCGGTGATTATTATTATGAGTAATGTCAGGAGTAATGAAGGTTTGCAAACGATGTTGTCAATGGATTAAGGCCATTGCAAGGGGTAGAAGAAGCAAAAGAGTCACATTGATGGCTTAAACATTGGTAATAGAGCTAGCTGACGTCAAGTTTTAATGATGAAATAATACAAATTACTAGAATCGACAAATAAGTTATAAAGAATTATTTTGTGCAAGATCGGTAAGCAAAGGCTACAGGAAATGACAAGCGGGAACAAATTCAGCCTACTATTGGTTATAACGGGTGATTTTTTAAGAGGTTTAGAACTTTTTTTAAAAAAAAAAACACAAAAAATTCGAAAAAATGAATCGATAGTTTGAACCTTACAATTTAATGTTTAAAGATAATTTCATGCAAATGTTGACCGCGGCTGCGTCTCAGGTAGCCCATCCGCTGAGTCCAATTTTGGCATACTCTTTCACACATATCGGCCGGTATCTCACGAATGAATGCATGGATGTTGGCTTCCAGTGCGTCAATCGAAGCGGGCTTGTCCCTATAGACATTAGCCTTGACATACCCCCACAAGAAATAATCTAATGGTGTCAAATCGCACGATCTAGGCGGCCAATTGACCGGCCCGAAACGTGAAATTAACTGTTACCAAACTCGCCTCGCAATTGCGCCATTGTTTCGCGTGCTGTGTGGCATGTGGCACCGTCTTGTTGAAACCACATATCATGCAAGTCAAGAACTTCCATTTCGGGCAAATAAAAGTTTGTTATCATCGCTCGGTAGCGTTCACCATTGACAGTAACGCTGCGATTCGCATCATCTTTGAAGAAATATGGCCCAATAATGCCGCCGGCCCATAAACCGCACCAAACAGTGGCTTTTTCGGGATGCATTGGTAGCTGTTGCAATGCTTCTGGCTGATCTTCACTCCAAATGCGGCAATTTTGCTTATTTACGTACCCATTCAACCAAAAATGAGCCTCATCGCTGAACACAATTTTTCGATAAAAAAGCGGATCCTCGGCCAGCTTTCCAAGAGCCCATTCACCAAAAATTCGGCGTTGTGGTAGGTCGGCTGGCTTTAGTTCTTGCACCAGCTGTATCTTAAAAGGCTTTACGCCCAAATCCTTCCGCAAAATTTTCCACGTAGTGCTGTAACAAAGGCCTAACTGCTGGGAACGGCGCCGAATCGACATTTCGCGGTCTTCTGTCACACTAGCTGATACGGCCGCAATATTTTCTTCACTACGCACAGTACGTAAACGTGTTGGTGGTTTAATGTCCAACAAAGTAAATTTGGTGCGAAATTTGGTCACAATCTTCCGAATAGACTGCTCAGAAGGTCGAGAATGCCGATCATACAATGGAAGCAGCGCGCGATGAACATTTCGAACCGAGCACGAATTTTGATAGTAAAATTCAATAATTTTCAAGCGTTGTTCATTTGTAAGACGATCCATGGTTAAATTGCAAACCAAACTGAAGCTGTTTGACAATGACACAAGGTACTAAACACACGTCAGCTGTCAAAACCAGTGTTGCCAAAACCAAACCAGCTAAAAATCACCCGTTATAAATACAATCTTATAAAAAAATACAGGACTTGAAAAAAACCGTTTTAAATTTATTGCCTCAGTACACACTATAAACCTCTAAAATAATCCCCTAATGATGACGATTTTTATTGGCCGACTGAACTCGCCTCTGATGATTCTTGCCCTTATTACCGCCTAGACTCTTCTTGCCGTGGGATTTCTTCACCCTTTGGGAATTCTTCTTGTGTGACGGCCCACTAGCTCCATGATGTACTGACTCCGATTGTCCATGTGATGCTACCAAACCACGTCCGTGACCATGACCAGCTCTGCCAACATGCTCTGCATGACCTACTCCGGCAGAAGTATGTTTTCCATGTCCAATTGCGTGATGTGGTTGTGGTCCTTGGTGAGGATGTTTTTGATGTTCGTTCGATGGACTCCGTAAAGCCAGGGCGCATGCGACCAATGCGAATAAAATTATCTGTTTTACGTAAAAACGATAAAGAATTTCAATTTCAATTAAATTTGACGCACTATCACTCGATCGAAGTAGGAAAGCAAATTAATCTCATATCGATATGGGTATATAGACGGGGGAATATCCAAATTGTCTCCACTCACCAGTTTGTGCATTGTGTGTCTTTGTTTGTTTTTTCCGGGTTTGGGGTGTGTTATCTCTGCACGCACGTACGCTCGCGGATGTATCTAATTTGGGACTAATTTCAAAATTACCACAGTCCATTGCTTTTATATGAAGGCAGTCCACAACTGATTTGACGAATTGTTCTTGTTCTTCTTTCTTCTTGTTGGAACCGCTAGCATTTCACCAGAAATTTGAGACAAGAAAAAGCGTATAAAATACCTTTACGAGGTAGAGTGTCCAGTTTAATTGACGCGTTCTGTATTAAGTAGGCATGCGCCTGTGTATTACGGCTAAGCAATGACGAAATGAGCTCTTATCAGACGAGGTAGATTAATGGTTGCAGGTACTATTCGTGGAAAGTACACATCAGTCTTGGAAATGAAAACAAAAATTTGTATCTCCGTTTTTTTTATGTTTTTTTTTTTAATTATGGGGCGTTAATCTATGTGTTTGTAAGAGTTTTCTAATTTTTGATAGGTCGTCATAGAGGAAGATGGACTGATCGATATGCCCTTTACAGGGAAAGTAGGAACTATTCAAAGTAAGAATAACAGGTGAATATATTTCGTAGTTTTAATCTACAAAAGGCTTAGATATTCTTATCTTCTACATAGAAGTAAGAGTCAGAAAACAAGATAAATACTGAAATCTCCATATTTTATGTAGGTATGTAAACATTGGATACATTTGACGTTTATCAACCGACATAATTTAGTAGACATGATTTTGAAACGTCAATTCAATACGAATTTCGACACGAATCGCTTCACACCAAAACAACGCGTCGAAATAGTGACGCTGTACATATTTTCAATGTACAGCGTTCAGTTGTGTAAACTCAACGTGCATATGGTCAAAAATATCGTGGGCAATAAGCACCGTCTGAGATCACTATTTTTCATTTGGTGTCGAATTTTGTCTTATAAGGGATAGTGGGAGATCGTCGATATGCCATTCATTAACGCTAAATACGTTCCAATGAACTCAATAAACTGGTTGAAACATTAAGAGAGTGTTGCGAACCCATATGTGTCGTATCGTATTAATATTGCCGACAGATCGTCCAACTCACTGCCAAACAGCTGCTCGAATGGTTGAAACTGAATTTGATTTTTGGGAGCAAATTTTAATTACCGACGGGCCCATTTCACACTCTCTGGTGTGGTTAAAGCCAAATTGTCGTGTTCATGAAACAATGTGCAAAACATATTTTAATTCCCTATCCCTATCCAATCCTTAAAACTAAAACATGAGAGTGGCTAAAATTACTTAAGTAGCGCTACAGTCCGGGATGAACCTGGGCCTCAACCAACATGCATCTCCAATTACCCCGGTCCTTAGCTAATTGCCTCCAGTTGCGCATTCCAAGTTAGTTGAGGTCGGTTTCTACTTGTGCGCGCAACTTAAGGCGAGGTCTTCCTCTACTGTGTCCGACGTCTGGCTGGGAATCGAAGACTCTGCGAGCCGGAGTATTGGTGTCCATTCGTTCTACATGTCCTAGCCATCTTAAACGTCCAGTGCGGAGTTTTTTGACCAGGGGTATGTCGCTGTACAGCTCGCATAGTTCTTGGTTGAATCTTCGTCTCCATAGCCCGTCAACGCAAACGGGACCGAAGATTTTTCGAAGAATTTTTCTCTCGAATCGACCAAGGATTTCTTCATCCGCTTTTGATACGATCCATGCTGGGATGATCAGGGTCTTATATAGGATCTCCTTACTAGTTCGAGTGAGGGCTTTACTACTAAATTGCCTTCTTAGCACGAAGAAACAGCGGTTGGCAAGAGTAATTCTTCGTTTGATTTCTGACGAGATGTTGTTGTCAGAGTTAATAGCGGAGCCGAGGTAGACAAAGTCCCTTACTACCTCAAAGTTATATCTGTCAATGGTGACGTTCTGTCCAATTCGTCGATGTTGTGTGTCCTTTCGTGTTGACAGCATATACGTAGTCTTACCCTCATTTATTGCTAAACCTATTTTTGCCGCTTTCTTCTCTATACTAGCAAACGTGGCTATGGCATCACGTTGAGTCCTACCAATGATGTCAATATCGTCGGCGTATGCTAGTAGTTGCACCGATTTTTGGAAAATTGTGCCTCTGATGTTGGCTCGGGCGTTTTGCACAATCCTCTCAAGAATCAAATTGAAGAAGTCACATGACAGCGCATCGCCTTGCCTAAATCATTTTTTGGTATCGAATGTGTCGGTAAAGTCGTTTCCGACCCTGATGGAGCAGCGAGAATTCTCCATCGTCATCCTACACAAACGGACGAGTTTGGGCGGTATACCAAAACTAGACATGGCTCTGTATAGTTCGTCTTTATAAATGCTGTCGTATGCGGCTTTGAAATCGATAAATAGGTGGTGGGTATCGATGTGGATTTCTTGGGTTTTTTCCAGGATCTGCCGAAGTGCCGATCAGGTTGTTGGTAAAAGGTTACAGGCGTTCAAATATTACGGCAGATAGGATCTTGTAGGCGATGTTGAGGAGACTTATGCCTCTGTAGTTGGTGCAGCTCAGAGGGTCTCCTTTTTTGTGGATCGCACAAACGATGCTGAGGTTCCATTCTTCAGGCATACTTTCATCCGACCAGATTTGGCTTATGCGTTGGTGGATGTTACTTACCAAGTCATCTCCGTCAGCTTTAAAAAGTTCGGCGGGAAGGCCGTCATTTCCGGCGGCCTTATTAAGCTTGAGTTTAGATATTGCTATCCTCACTTCACTTAGGTCGGGTGGTTGGCAGTTTTCGCTGTCGTTGCCAATATTAAATGGTTCGTTCTGCCTGACAGCGAAATGTTGTTCGTCATCGCCTTTTTACAGTCTGCAGAAGTGGTTTTTCCATATCCTCAGCATCGACTGTATCTCAACTACGATATTTAATTGTTCATCTCGAAAGGATTCTGTTCGAGCTTGTATCCTTGGCTTTGACGTTTAACACGTTTCCTGGAGTGGCACCTCTCTATATCCTCGATCGCGCGCTTTTCTTGCTCTTTTTTCTACTTTCTGAAAAGCCGGTGTTCTTCCCTTCTTCTTTGTCTATAGAGCTCAATGGCAGCTCTCGTCTTCACCTGCAGTAGGGAGTGGCTAAAAACTTAACATAGAAAGAGACATTGTCACCACATATTGTTCAGACAGCTTATCTAAATCTTTCATGGTTCGAAAAAAAACATACGTTTTTCAGTTACATATGCTCTGGGGTTGGGTATACAGAATACAGATCTTTTTATAAGAAAACGCCCCTAAAAAGTGGGCGTTCATATTAATACTACCAACGTTTCTGTTGTGTTCGAAAGTTTTTGAATTTTTTTTTTTAAATTTGACCGGAAATCGGTTAATAAAAAAAACGCCCCAAAATGTGGACATGGCAAAAAACTTTACATGGAAGAAATATAGATATTCAAATTGTCTGATATTCAGACACTTTTTCAAAATTCCTAATCGTTTGGCCAAAAACAACGTTTTACTGAAAAGTGGTCGTGGTTATGCCGATTTCAATTTTTTTTAAACTTGTTCTGCTTCGTCGGAAAAAGTGTCTATAAACGAAATTTCATCACTCTGTCTAAAAATTAGAGGCCCAAAAATCGGTGGCATACAGACGGACGGATGGACGTACATGGCTAGATCGACTCATATACTTTAAGGTGTATCTATCGATATTAGTTCTCTATGTTACAAACTTAATATCAAAGCTAATATACCCCTTTGGGATAGGGTAAAAAAGTCGATATCGATGGATGTTACTGATTTTAAGAAGACAAGGAGGAACATGCCACATTGCTAATCCAAAAATGGAAAGAAAATTTCCTCCACATATGAGTTAAAGAAAATCGCGACATTGATTGGCCTCCCAGAACTCCAGATTGTAGCCCTCAGGACTTCTGTAGAAAAGTACAATGTACTCCAACAAGCCTTAAACCATTGAAGAACTCAAAGCAAAAATTCGTGCCGAAATAATCGATATACCGCCCGAAATGTTAAATAATGTGATAGAAAAAGCAGCAAAATGGGCACATTATTCACATACTGATTTAAAAGATGACGTCCCCTTTATATATATGTGTTTGGCCTCAATCTTTCCCCACGCCTCGGCTATGGATTTCCCGTTTGAGGAGTTCTCATCCATTAGTGGCACCCGTAGGTGATCTCTGACCACCTCGGTCATTGATCTTTTGTGCAGGGCACTAGCCGATGTGCAAGGAAGAGGAACAAATCCTTTTATTTTTGGAATCTCTGAAGATTTTGACTTTGATTCGGACCACTTCCTTTTTGCAGCCAAGTTGAAATGTTGAAATCCATTCCGCTACAACAAATGGGAAGTAATGTAGTGAACAAAATGTCGAAAGGGTCCAATTGAAACAGACAGTCCATTCCCTTTAAGAACGGGTATCCTTTAATCACTCGATTCACTATACCACCAGCATATAATGTCGAAGCACAATGGAGACAATGTCAACAACGCATTAGAACAGCTGATGTTCTAAGTTTCTCGCGCCCACCAGCAAGAAGCCCTTGGTTTGTATTGATGACAGGTAGGATAGAATTATATTAGATCCAATTTTATTTTCCTACACCTTGACGCGGTGACATGTAGATATTTCTGAAAATCATAATATTGCCTAAAATCATAAGAAATGTTGCATATCTTAGGGGTTGTTAACTATATCAGTAGAAATGAACATACCTTCATTAATTTAGTGCACGTTTATAGGTGTTTCGAAGCAAAATATTCAAAACATAATCGTTGAAAACAAATAAGAAATCGAGAAATTTTAAAAACTGAAATTTCGATAAATTTTAACAATGCGGTGATATCTGAACTGAAAATAGTGAATACCACTTGGTTTATGCCAATAATATGCAATATGCTACCTTAGCGCCTCTACTGATTATACCCTATCCCAAAGCGGTATATTAGTTTTGATAAATAGTTTGTAACATACGATAGACATATCGTAGTAGTTGGATAGACTAAGAATCACTAGCTGAGCCGATCTAGCCATGTCTGTTTGTCCGTCCGTCCATCCGTACGTCACCAGTTTGACCCTTACATTTTAAGCTAGATTGATAAAATTTAGTACACGAACTCATTTTTGCTTCCAACTGTATAAGTGTAAACATTTCCAAAATTCGCCCATTGCCTAACCCTTTTCAGATAAACATCGTTTTTGGACCAAGGCAAGCGTAAGGTATTTTGAAAAACGTCAATATAAAGATTTGTTGACACATTTTGAGGGCGTTTATAGTAAGAAACGGTTTTCGATTAAATTGTAATGAAATTTAAAAAAAAAAAGCGTTTGATGTAAATATTTCCATCCAAGAATTGCGTAATATTTTCCTAACGTTATCATCTCTGAAATCGATGATATTCTTTTGAATTTGAAATGAGAAAACAATCCTGATCCGGATGGAGTAACCCTAATTGTTCTTAAGGAATTTGCAGCTGCTTTCTCTAGCCCCTATTTGATATTTTAATATCTCTCTTGCGAGCAGTGAATTTCTTCCAGAGTGGAAAAAATCGTTTATTATTCCAATTCACAAAACCGGTCCTAAACATAAAATATTTAATTATTGTCAAATTTGCAAAACTATCGACTATACGAAAACTTATGAAAAAAAATGTTTATGTTAAGTTGGCTTTTTTATATATATTTCATAATTTTAACATGGATTTGTTTCAGGAAAATCTACAACCCAAATCTTGCAATTTTTTTAAAATTTTGTTCTAAATACATTCGAGGAAGTTTAACATGTCGATGTAATTTAAGTCGAATTTACAAAGGCCTTCCATAGAGTCAGTCACGATTGGATTGCATTCAAGTATGTTGAAATGGTTAATCTTCAGCTAAAAGGTCGTATTCAATTTGTATCTATTGATCAAATACTTTCAAATCCGTACTGCAATCGCTAGAGACCCTCAGGGCCTTCAACGGGATACGCGTTAACCTGACGATTAACACCATACCACCAGCATCCAATGTCGAAGAATAATGGCTACGATGCCAACAAGCCATTAGATTAACCGTAACTGATGTGCTAGTTTTCTTGCGCCCACCAGCAATAAACCCCTGGTTTGATGAGGAATGCCGACAGATGCTCGCAGCCATGAACGAAGACTATAAGGCTGAGCTGCAGATGAAGACGAGAGCTGCCATTGAGTTCTATAGGCAAAGAAGAAAGACAGAACACCTGTTTTCAGAAAGAAGAAAAATGAGCAAGAAAAGCGCGCGATCGAGGATATAGAGAGGTGCCACTGCAGAAACGATGTTCGCAAGTTTTACCAAGGTGTAAAACTTCAAAGCCAAGGATACAAGGTTCGAACAGAATCCTGTGGAGATGAAAAAAGGAAATACCGTAGTTGAGACACAGTCGATGCTGAAGATATAGAACAACCACTTCTCAAGACTGTAAAACGGCGAATACGAACAACATTCCGCGCTGGCAGGCCGAACGAATCATTGCAACGATAGCGAAAACTGCCAACCACCCGACCTAAGTGAAGTGAGGATAGCAATATCTAAACGTATGCTTAATAAGGCTGCCGGAAATGACGGCCTTCCCACTGAGCTTAATAAAGCAGGCGGAGATGACCTGGTAAGTAACATCCACCAACTCATTAGCCAAATCTGGTTGCATGAAAGTACGTCTGAAGAATGGAACCTCAGCAACCGATCCACAAAAAAGGAGACCCTCTGAACTAAGCCAACTACAGAGGCATAAGTCCCCTCAACATCGCCTACAAAATTATGTCTGCAGTAATATGTGAATGCCTTAAACCATTTACCAACAACCAGATCGGCCCATATATGTGTAGTTTTAGCCCAGGAAAGTCCACAACCGATCAACATTTCACACTTCGGCAGATCCTGGAAAAAAACCCAAAAAGTCCAAATCGACCCACCACCTATTCATCGATTTCAAAGACAGCATTTTTAGAGCTATACAGAGCTATACAGAGCCTAGTCTAGTTTTGGTATACCGCACAAACTAGTCCGTCTGTGCAGGATGACGATGGTGAATTCTTGCTGCTCCATCAGGGTCGGAAACGACCTCGCCGACTCATTTTATACCAAAAAAGGATTTAGGAAGGGCGATGCGCTGTCATGTGATTTCTTTAATTTGATTCTTGAGAGGATTGTGCAAAAATCGGTGCAACAACTGGCATACGCCGACGATATTGACATCATTGGTAGGACTCAACGTGATGTCATAGCCACGTTTGCTAGTATAGACAAGGAAGCACTAAAATGTATTTAGCAGTAAATGAGGGTAAGACTACGTATATGCTGTCAACACGAAAGGACACACAACATCGACGAATTGGACAGACGTCACCATTGACAGGTATAACTTTGAGGTAGTACGGGACTCTGTTTACCTCCGCTATTAGCTCTGACAACAACACCTCGTCAGAAATCAAACGAAGAATTACTCTTGCCAATAGCTGTTTCTTCGGGCTAAGATGGCAATTTAGTAGAAAAGCCTTCACTCGAACTACTAAGGAGATCCTATATAAGACCCTGATCATCCCAGTCCTGCTCTACAGCGCTAAAGCATGGACTGTATCAAAAGTATCTAAAGAAATCCTTGGTCGATTCGAGTGAAAAATTCTTTGAAAAATCATCGGTTCCGGTTGCGTTGATGGGCTATGGAGACGAAGATTCAACAAATAACTATCCGAGCTGTACACCGACATGCCCCTAGTAAAAACAAACTCCGTATTGGACCTTTAAGATGGCTTGCGGCGTTTTCGATTCCCAGGCAGAGGTCGGAGGCAGTAGAGGAAGACCTCGCCTTAAGTGGCGCGCAGAAGTAGAAACCGATCTCATCCAACTTGGCGTTGGTAAATGGAGGCGTAAATGGATGCAATTAGCGAAGGACCGGACTAATTGCAGAGGCATGTTAGTTGAGGCCCAGCTTCATTCCGGTCTTTAGCGCCACTTAAGTAAGAATGTAAAAATATTGCGAAGCTAGATAAATCAAGAGAAACTTTGGTACCAAGCCCAAAGGTGGCACTTGTGTGAGAGTATGAAAGTTGGCTTGTTCCGCTTGGGCACCTACCATCACGAGGATCCTTAAAAAAAAATTTTTCTGACATTAAGGAGTTTGAGGGCCTTAATGTCTCTTAATTTGTGTGTGCTATTATTTTTGCCACAAAAAAGAGGACGCCGATTCCAAACGGCATATTTGAGAAGCTTCCCATGACAGTTCAGTACTCTTGGATGTTTGTCGAACTTTCTTAAGAGGTGGATCAGTGAAACAACTTAGGTATGGTTACTGTCAGTATTTTAATCAGCGACACTGTGATTAGTAGTAAAATGCAATAATCACTCCTACTACGAGCATCTTTATAGGTATCGGAAACCGTAAAAGATCTCAAAGATTGAATGTATAGATTGACAGACAGACTATTGAAGTGGATACCTTTATAGGGGAAGTTAATAACTTAAGCTTGGCTGATAAAGTCTAGCACTGGTCCAGGTGTATGCAATAAATTTAGAGTCAGAGTATGTTTACAAAGATATCTATAAATACACATAGTGCCACCCAAGTCTTCAGTAGATGTTCCTGAACTATCGTCTTCCTGATCTATCGAACTGAACTTTGGTGCTTTATCGCCAATATAGAACCAAAGACTGCTATGCTCATTAGGAGGGAGCAGTTACAAAATGATTGGATAGATGAGCTATTTGCAGAGCGAATATCCATTAGATTCGCGTAAACTCTAACTGTTTCATTGCGGAGGAATGGCGACTGTTGTTAATATCAGCAGAGTCTGCAAAGCTGCTCGGCGTGGATCTTGTTGCTGGGTAAAGAACTGCGTGGTTTAAAACTACCAAAACAAGATTTCAGTCATGAAAAATGCAAAAATATAACTCTATTGCCGACACGATATTTATGACACACGCACGTTTAATATTGACTCTATAAACCGCTTTAGAGTAAACTTATCACCAGCTTCCGAGATAACGAAGCAAATTAAACACAATCACACTTGAGTTTTATTTACATCTATTAATTAATTTCCAATCATTTACCACTGTAAATTGTATACAAAGTCCGCATCTCTTTTCTGATGCCTGCGATAATCCGAGTGGCTATCGTTAGCTTGATCCTCCTTTCCTTGACTCGTTAAGAACTCTCCAACTACTTCCTCATTGCTGAGACCTTCAGTTGTAGTTTCATGATGGTGCTTAGTCTTTTTATGTCTTCTTGGTGTGGTATCAGCTTTTCTTGGTGGGACTTCATCTGACGCATCCATTCGGACATCGATGGTTGTTTCATCTTCCTCTACCTTTGATCGATTGCGATGTCTACTGCAATGGCGACGACGGGTGTGATAACGATGAGCATGTTTGTGACTGTGGTGACGATGACGAGGACGACAGTGATGATGATGCGTAGGCGACTGTGATGATGATGAAGGCGTATTAGTGGTGGTCTGACCCACTTCTTTGGTTGTCTCTTCAACTAAGTCTTCTGTGGCCAAAACAAATGTTGCCACAACTGCGAGTGTGCACAAAATAATCAAGGCTAACCGTGCCATCATTGGGAAGTTTCTGTTCACACCGATCGATGGTTTGCTACTGGTTCAGATCGGATGAGAAGCTGGATTTATATATTCAGATTAAAATACTCACTGCGGAGAAGTGTTTATTGTTGAATTGATTTTTAAAACAAAATCGGCGTTATCAGTAATGCCGGAATGATAGAGTGTAGTCTCTGTCGGAGTATTACATTTATTTTATTAATTATTGGCGGGTTTACCCATCGCCGGAGCTTTGAATTAAAAAAAAAAACATTTTTGGTGTTGGAAACTGCAACAAGTAGTCGAACAAATGTCAGAAACAGAGAAATCCAAAAGCCTGATATGAATTTGATAGAAAATTACAAGCAAGTAGAAATCTTTTGTACGAATCAAAAAATACTTTATCTAGGGTTACCAGAAGGAATACAATCTAAGAACAATATCTAGAAGAAGGCTGAAATCCGCTGTCAATCGTCAAATATCCTATCCCACTCCATCCTTAAATAAAAAATCCCCAAAAACTTGGCATGGATAAAATATTTATATGCGTGAAATATAGCAAATGAGATTGTCTGCTTATCTTGATTATAGAGACACCTTATAAAAACTCGCTGTCGTTTGTCCAAAACAAACTTTATTTCTGAAAGTGGGCGTGTCTACTTTCTGCATTAGCATCCCATACATAATCTCGAACCTAGTTTCTCCCATCATCTGTGTTTGCGAAGTTATTTTTTGCAACAAAGAAGTGGACCTCCTGTTTACCGCAAAATTCGAACTGCAAACATGAGAAGCTTCTCATGACAGTGTTATCTCGCAAGTTTGTCAAACTTTCGCAAGGGGTGTGTTAAGTATTGTCAGTTTCGACCTAGACAAAAAAACGTTTAAGATGGCTAGTAAATGTCCTAGCAAATGGAGCAAGTAGAAACCAGCTCGCAGAGTCTTTGATATCCAGTCAGACATCGGACGCCGCAGAGGAAGATCTTTCCTTAAGTGGCGCGCACAAGTAAAAAAATAACTTGAAGACCGCAAATGCAGGCAGTTTGCCAGAGACCGGGCTAATTAGAAAGGCATATTGGTAAAGGTTTGGGTGTATTCCGGACTAAAGAGCCACTTAGTTAATAACACAACAATAACAAATTAGGACAAATGCTTTTATCTACTAACTCAGATTCTAACGATCGTCAAATCCTTATTCAGGTTACCAACCCCTTTATGCAGTCTATGTGTTACCCGATGTGGAGCAAACAGGATAATATGAGCAACCATTTAACAGGTTCAGATTCACGACCTGTTGATGGTGTCTGCCTGGGATAAAACACCCTTTGATCCTAGCTACTTTGCTGCCGGTAAGTCAGTCCATGTGGAGGTTTAGTCATCCTTGACTGGTATTTGAAGATCTTCTTTAATGAAGCATACTGTTCATTCGTGGGTTTTGTCGTTTGTTATGCATAACCATCTTCGTAAAGCTCAAAATACTTGCGGTTATATCTTATACAGCTAAGTATTTCAACAAGAATTTGTTGCGTAATGTTTACTTCACTTTCCCGATCATCGTGCAGCTAAGCTAAGAGGCTATGTCTCCACTCGTTTTTCTATGCAGAATTTCCCTTTTCGACGGGCTCAATGGCGCGCAGAAAGTCTGGGTTCGATTCCCAGCCGTAGCAACACCTAACTGATATTTTACTGACCCTCCTCTCGTAGATGGCAACAGGAGAACCTGTGGTGGCTACAAGATTAGTTGAAGATAGTTGACTTACAAATTGTATGGCCGACTTACATAGTTTAAGGTTTTAAGGTTACAGGTAACAGTCAGGGTGGCACAAAAAAAAATACAAAAAAAAAATTAAATAATATAATAAAAAAGAAATGCTTGCTGTGTCTGTTCTAGTTTTTAAGTTATTTTTAGGTATTTTTTATTAGTTTGAAAGTAGTTTTAGTTAGTCCATAAGTAGTTTTAATTAGCATGTAAGTATGAATAAAATAAAAAAAGACATATATACCAAGTTTTTTTTAAAAACGTTTCTTCGTTAAAAAAAAAAAAAATTTAATTTAGATTATAGGCTAAAAGGCATTAGATTTAAGTTTTTCTTATTTAATTAAGGGCGCCCGGATAGGACCAGTAAGTTAGTTAAGTTAGTAGATAAGTAGGCTAGTTTTTCATTAATTTTCCTCTATCATTTAAGTTAATTCTAAGTTGGATTAAAATAAAAATGAATTTAAAAAAAAAGGTTGTGAGAAAGCTAGGCCCTGGGTATTAACAAGCCTGTTGCGCCAAAAATTTGTATTAATTTTTTTTTGTAATTTCCCTTTTCTCTCTTTATTTGGCTTGGAATTCTTCCGTGTAGTCCTTGCTTTACGTTGTCATCGATCACATTTTTTTTTTATACTTGGAAACACGGTAATAATATTATATTTATATATATATATCACTTCACTTCACAATCCTGGAAAAAAACAAAAAGAAGTCGATCCCAACCACCTATTCACCATCAAGTTACAACCGGAAGCAACAACTCTAAGGAAGTAAAAGCCTTTGTCTCACTTACTTACTTAAGTGGCGCTACAGTCCGGGATGAACCTGGGCCTCAACCAACATGCCTCTCCAATTACCCGGGTCCTTAGCTAACTGCCTCCAGTTGCGAACTCCAAGTTGGCTGAGGTCGGTTTCTACTTGTGCGCGCCAATTAAGGCGAGGTCTTCCTCTACTGCGTCCGAGGTCTGTCTGGGAATCGAAGACTCTGAGAGCCGAAGTATTGGTGTCCATTCGTTCTACATGTCCTAGCCATCTTAAACGTCCAATGCGGAGTTTTTTGACCAGGGGTATGTCGCTGTACAGCTTGTATAGTTGGTTGAATCTTCGTCTCCATAGCCCGTCAACGCAAACGGGACCGAAGATTTTTCGAAGAATCTTTCTCTCCAATCGACCAAGGATTTCTTCATCCGCTTTTGATACGGTCCATGCTTCAGCGCCGTAGAGCAGGACTGGGATGATCAGGGTCTTATATAGGATCTCCTTAGTAGTTCGACTGAGGGCTTTACTACTAAATTGCCTTCTAATCCCGAAGAAACAGCGGTTGGCAAGAGTAATTATTCGTTTGATTTCTGACGAGATGTTGTTGTCAGAGTTAATAGCAGAGGTGAGGTAGACAAAGTCCCTCTTATGCGGCTTTGAAATCGATAAATAGGTTGTGGGTATCGATTTGGACTTCTTGGGTTTTTTCCAGGACTTTGTGGACTTTACTGGCCTAAATCCAGGAAACCGTTGCCAATATTAAATGGTTCGTTCTGCCTTACAGCGGGATGTTGTTCGTCATCGCCGTTTAACAGTGATGATGCGTCTTGTCCTATAAATTTTGATCTTTGGCGCATTCACACTTTTATGGCAACACCTCTCTCTTCATTTTAAGCACCTCACAAAATCTAACCAAAGCGTGTAGCTCCACCTTTCGGAAAGACTCCCAAATATCTATAAAACCGTCAAACCGTTCCAAAGGCAATCTTAGTCAAAAGTACCGTTATACAACTCATACATCGAATCTGAATATGCCATCCCACCCGAATCAGACCACATTACAATTTTCATCTTCATCTTGCAGCCTCTCTCGTCCAATCTTTCTTTTTCAAAGAACCGCAATTTGTATTTACACCCACTGACATAAGAGGCGTTCCCGATATCTAGTATCTCGTTTTAAAAATGACGTCATATGAAAAACACCGTCCTTCTTGAAGGCAACACATCTAAAACTCAATCAAATCTGCCTGTTTGGATTCAAGCTTCAATTACAAACCCCAGACGACAGACACATATCTTTGCTAAAACACATCTATGACACCAAAATCAGCTGTCGTTTCAACATTCAGATGGAAATAACTATTTTGGCCATCTACATGTCATCAAATGTCACATCCATATATGTAGCAAATTTCGTTTGATTTCTTACAACAATTGATAATGTTTTCCTGCACTCACCGATGAGTTTTATTATTTGATTTTGGCTCACACACAATTCCATGTACCCAAATTTACTTATTGACAGACAACACACTTTCATGGTGCATATCGGTGCACCAAGGACCTTTCTTCATCCAACATCCCGACAAGAAACCATCCTTGTTTTGCACACCGACATAGGTACGTATTGCCTGAGATACAAGTCCATATATCCTTTCATTACACACGATCAAACAGTCACAACAACAGCCGTCCCAAAAGAAGTTTCTTTTCAAAAATATTATCAAAGGCAACAAATAACACGCCAATCAAATAACAGTGTTTGACAGCTAGTTGTCGGCGTTTCGTTACCCCAATCAAATGTTTTATGTATGCTACAAATTGTGTCACAATTGTCACTCTTTACAGATAGAGAAGGTAAGTGATGTCAAATGTGCATGACATTTCCTATTTAACAAAACATCATAAGACCACTGCCAAGTATTTTTTATTTTTCCTTTACCGTTTGATGGGTTTTTATAAATAATTCCGTAAGTCCAGAATAAATCCAAATGAAGATATTTTTGGACTAGGCTTCATTAAGTTAATTAAATTAAATTAAAACATTGCCTTGATTTGGTGGTGGCATATGAGGTGGCCGTGGACGAAATGATGTTGGTACAATATAAATCGGTCGAACTATACCAAACATTTCGATTACAATAACGTCAAGCTCCTTGCTTGGTTCCGAACTGTCCGATTCCTCCGGACTGCTTGATTCCTCCGGACTGCTTGATTCCTCCGGACTGCTTGATTCCTCCGGACTGCTTGATTCCTCCGAACTATTTGATTTCTCCGAACTGTTCGATCCCTCCGAACTGTTTGGTTCCTCTGGACTGTCAGCTTTGACATCCAGAATTAGTGTCATTATAAAAGCAACTACACATAGAAATTTCAGAATTGAGTGTGCCATATTTAAGGTTATAACTTTTGAAAAGATACTGGGAACTCTAACGCCCGAAACGTGGTATTTATACCCAACGAAAGAATGTGTGTTTTACCATTATCTTATTTTTAAATCAATTTTACAATTATTTAGCTATAGCTTACATAAAATAAGCTTTATATAAAGGTTTAAGTAATTTGGGGAATATAATCGCGTGCAAATCATATTAAAATAACATGAATAATTTTATTTTAAAATAGGTATGTTATTATTTTAGCTAGTAGGGGTATAATTTTAATTAATTAGGGATTTTTGAAACAGTTTTTAGACGTAATTAGGGTGACTGTGACGAAATTAGAAAGACAGGCTTGTTTAAATCCGTTCATTAATACTAAAGTCAGATAATTCGTTTGGTTAACCCATACATGTACATGTATTCCTCAAATTTACAGACGAAATCTGTTTTTGTAGAGAATTTGAGAAACACGATAGGTATCGATTGTTGTCCCAAGCAGCTTCGTGATGGCAGGGACAGCATACTGAGTGCGAACAACTAGAAAACGATATTAACGTACTAAAATTTAGCCGCAACTATCCATTTTGGATTTTTATTTCCTAGTTACTACCCTCGCCAGAACTAAGACCAACGGCATGCAATCAGAAAGACAAGAATTGTTGTACTAAGTTGTTTGTTTTGTGGTCAAAATTAAGCTGATCTTGGATGTTTTTCAGAATTTCAGAGGTGGTAAAGTGAAACAATTTTAGTTGTACATAGTTACTTGCAGAACTTACTTTTTTTTAAACGGTCTCACCAGCACACAAAAATGGAACCATTTTACAACTAGGAAAAGTCCCTGGGCCTGAAGCCAACGTAGCAGTCGAAAACGGGACATACTGAGAGTTGTAGGCAGATAAGAAGAGAAGAACTCAAGCTCCTAAATAAACTAAATGAATAGGAGAATCTGAATGTATCATACCAAACATAGCCAATAAGTCCTTTGTTTTCAACATATAAGCGAAAGCATTGTTACAATTGACATCAAGGCAAAATTCGCCAACATAACATATGTGCTTGCACTCAGACGGAGGAAAAAGATGATATTGACAAAATTTATAAGCGACTACCGACGTACGATGCTATTGTGGGATCTTTTAACGCAAAGGTAGGAAGAGAAGATATCTTTAGCGGTGTTGTCGAAAAACTTGGCCTACACGACAACACGTCTGGTAACGGACTTAGGCTAATTGACTTCGATACGGGAAATGTCACTATAGCCAGAACATGGTTTCCTCACTTCGATTTTTATAAGTGCACATGGTGATCTCCAGATCAACGAATGGTCAATCAAAGTAAATTGCGGTAGACAAGAGCCACGCATTTAGGATTTTAGATGTTCGAACATTCTGAGGGCCAAGATCGACTCGAAACACTACCTTGTAAAGGATGGTTAAATTTTAAGGGCCGATATTGATTTTGAATAAAGCACGAATTGTTAAGGAAATTATTGTTATTTCTTTTTATTATGTTAATATTGGTATGGTTCAATTATGTAGGGAAAAAAATATCGACCATTTGGCGGCACACCTCCATCCGATGGTCCAAATTTTCGATAACGCTGAGGCATAATTGAGGTTCTATGCTGTTAATGTGCTGAATTATCTCATCCCTTAGCTCTTGAATTGTTGCTGACTTCTCGACGTACACCTTTTCTTTCAAATAACCCCAAAGAAAGAATGATCTTTGCGGCTAAGTGACATCGCCACCACGTGAGATAACACGGCAATTGAATTTGTCGCGCAAAAGAGCCATTGCTTCGTTAGCTGTGTGGCAAATAGCACCGTCCTGTTAAAACCACATCCATATCTTTCAATTCGGGCCATAAAAAGTTAGTTATCATCTCACGATAGCGAACACCATTCACAGTTACTGCCTGACCGGCCTCATTTTCGAAAAAATACACCCGATGATGCCGCCAGCCCATAAACCTTACCCAACAGTCACTCTTTGTGGGTGCATTGGTTTCTCGACAATCACTCATGGTATATCATTCGCCAAAATGCGGCAATTCTGCTTCTTGACAAATCCACTGAGGTGAAAATGTGCCTCATCACAGAAGATGATTTTTTTCGAAAATTGATCATCCATTGTTGCCATTTCTTGCCACCATTCTGACCAATGGCGACGCTTGAAATGGTCAAGAACAGCAGCAATATTTTCTGCAGTACGAACTGCACAAGCATGCACCGGTGTTTTTACATCTTCTACAGACCCGGTTTGCTCAAATTTTTGCACGATTTTTCCGTTTGTACGCACATTTGGACGATTAAATTGACCGAAAAATCACCATTTTCATAATAAGCCTGAATAACTTTAAGGCGTTGCTCGATTGTGTATCTTTCCATGGTTCAAATTGAGTTAGTCTGAAATTGAGTAGTGTCAAATGAAATGCAGAAAAAAACTTGACGTTTAGGTGTCGTTCACATTCAACATCGGCCCTTGAAACTTAACCATCCGTTAGCAACCAAGGTAAGATATTCAACATGCTACAATAAATCAGAAATAATTTAAAACAAATGTCGAAAGACTGCAATAGCAATAGACCTCGATTCACAGTATGCAGTACAGGCTTGCGAAAGTCTGACAAACTTGCAAAAACTACCACGATCGGAATCGGAAAAACTCAATTTCTGTTTCAAAAATTAAACGTGGACACACAAATAAGAGAAAAAAAGATTTAGAGCCTGTATGGCAAGGTATCCTAGGTATCGTAGGTATTTCATTTCATATAATTTTTTTTCGAAAAGAAAGAACTCAATTTCGAGTTCGGTATAAGTCCTAATCTCCTCGAGGACAGTTGGCTTGTTGGCACAGTCTTAAGAATAATCTATCGGCGTTAAATCGTATAAACGAGTGGCCATTTCTCGAGATTATCTATACGATTACCGAAGTTCCTCTTTAATAGATCAACTGTTTGCTGTACTAGGTATGTGGCATGTAGCTTACCCAACTAACAATTATTCTTCTATAAGGCACAAATATGTAATTTCCACAAGCAATTATTTTTATAGGCCTTATATAGTACTGTGCACGTAGGTTAAGCATTTTGGCAGTCGATTGTTTGGGTAGATACTTGTTTAAGACATTACGCAGGAAAATTCACAAGCATAACCGAAATTGTGATAGCGAAACTTCTGTATGGCTGTTTTTAAGCTTCCGGAGATGTGTGTACATGTGCCATCATAAGTTAAGTTGTTTCGGTAGAACTTCGCACAAGTTAATCCGAAGCATAGCACGTATAGAGCTTACGAAAGAAGGCTTAAAAAAGCTTAGGTTAAAAGATCGGAAAAAAGGTGAAAAGATCGGGACAAGGTGTAAAGATTGGAAAAAAATTGAAAAGATCAGGAACCTACCGGAGAATGAGTCAACACGATTCAACTACTTCGTTGTATTTACTTACTCGTCTTTCATGTTCGAGAGTACAGCCTGTGGATAGCCAGTGTTGGTTTTTCATGTTGGATTTTCAAAAATAAACAAAAGATAAATTTAAGCCGAAAGGCAAAATAAAAACTAGTAAATATTAGCTTAGAGCGCCCGCTTAGGGCCGATAGGTTAGTTTTAAGAAAAAAAAATGTTAATTATAAGTTAGATTTAATCATTTTTCTCTAGTTTTAAGTTAGTATTTTAAGTTAATAAAAAATGAATTTAAAAAGTAAAAAGTAAAGCATGTTGGATTACCGTGCGAGAGAACCCGAGTTCGAATCCCAGTAAGATGAGAGTTTTTATATAATTAATTGCATTGAATTTTATACATTCATAATAACGAATTGGGTTTATAAGAGATTGATTAATAAAAGTAAATAATAGTAATAAGAAAATATGAAAACAAAAAGAAAATAATAAAAAATAATGTTATTTTTCTACTTCGAGAAGATTTGCAAATATTTTCGGAATGACTTTATGCGAAGCCTATAATTTGCTTCTGTTTTATTAGCAAACTAAGATTTTTCTTTAAGGCTTATTAGAAGTATGTAAATAAATCTTATAGAAGTAAATAGCTTCCTAAAAGTGCGCCAAATGTTTTTCAAAAAAACTTCCTACAATTAGTATTGCTGGAGATGAAATAGCTTCGATAGTGCTTTATCCAAGTGAATTGTTAGTTGGGTAGTCTTGTTAGGACCTGAACCACATATCGCCGCTATCAAGTTCATCCAATTCTGTTCGAAAATGAGCTAGAAACATTTTTGAAATCCGTCCACTGCCACGCCCGTTTTTCAGAAAAACGTAGTTTTTAGCCAAACCGTAAGGAATTTTAAACAAGTGTCTGAGCAGCATATTTAGAGAATAGTAATACCTATATTTCATCAATATAAAGTTTTTTTCCACGCCCACGTTTTGGGGGCGTTTTTAATAAAAAAACCTTTTTTCGGTCAAATTTTCAAATACAGGGTGGCGCACCAATTGTGCTACAATAAGAAATTCAAATAACTTTTTTTTTAATCGATGTATTTCATTTATTTTTTTTTTATTGGTTAGAAAATTAAATTTTATTTTAAATAGTTAGTTGTTTTTAAAGATTATAGATCGCAAATGACCTCCACGCTCTCCCACGCATATGCGGCACCTGATCAAAAAATTATTCATTGCGGCCTGAAGAGTTGAAGTTGGGATCGCCTCAATTATTGTCGTTATGGACTGCTTTAATTCAGTTAAATTCCTGGGCTTCGTTTTATACACCTCTTGCTTGACATAACCCCATAAAAAGAAGTCTGGTGCAGTCAGGTCAGGTGACCTTGGGGGCCAGCGAAGAGTGGAGTTCCTAAAAATTAATTTGTTTGCGAATTTTTTGTTTAGCTCCGCCATAACTGGTCTGGCTATATGTGCAGTTGCTCCATCTTGCTGAAACCAAACGCTGTTGAATGGTATACGTCTTCGGCGCAGTCTGGGTAAAAAAAACTCCTTCAACATCTTTAAATAACGGTCCCCATTGACAGTAACGGTTACACCGTTTTCTTCAAAGAAGTACGGCCCGACAATACACCTTGATGAAACTGCGCACCACACAGTGACTCGTTCTGGGTGCAGTTCCGTCTCATGGAGCATTTCTGGATTAGACTCTTTCTATATACGGCAATTTTGCTTGTTTACATTGCCGTTAAGATCAAAATGGGCCTCATCAGACATGAACAAACAATTGATCAATGTGTTGTCTTCTTCGGCCATTGATATCATTTTTTGGCAAAATTCCAGGCGAACAGGCAAATCCTGAGGGTTTAACTTGCTAGTGATTTGGACTTTGTACGGAAACAAGTTTAAATCGTCATGAAGTATCCGTTGTAATGACCGTCTACTAACTCCAATTTGCCCCGATAAGTTTCGGGTCGAAACGCTCGGATTAGCCTGTATTGCAGATGCTACTGCTGCGATTGTATCCTGAACCCGAACATTGGCATCTCGATGGTACGGCCTTCGTGCGATGCTTCCAGATTCGGCAAACATGTTTACAAACCTCATAATGGTCCATCTACTCGGGAGATTACCGCCAAACTCCCGCCTAAATTCCCTTTGGACGGAAATGACGGACTGCAAAGCATGGTACCGTTGCACTATCCAAATTCTTTTCTCCGTATCCCAAGCATCCATTTTTATAAATCTAAATAGTAACCTACAAAATAAAAAAAAATAAGCCGATTACTCACACAGAAAAAAAGTTATTACGTTTTATTTTTGTAGCACGATTCGTGCGCCACCCTGTATTAGAAAAAACTTTTGATGCAAAATCTTTAAAAAATTAATATGAACATTACGTCCTTAGATTATATAACCCACGCCTACTTTTTTGGGGTCGTTTTCCTACAAAAAACATTTGTATGCCCTACCCCAAGGCATATGCAATAGAAAGACGTTCTTTTTTGTCGAACCATAAAAGATTTTGATAAACCGTCTGAACAATATGTTATGACGTCATTTTCAATACTTTATGGCCATAAAGACCGCCTTTTGGGGATATTAATTTTAAGGATGGGATGTCTCATATGTTTTTTTTGACATTTCACGCTGGTACAGCTACAGATTTGTTAATGCGTTCTAAATGTTTGACGTTTGAACATTTGAATTTAAAATTTCAAAAACAAACCTTTCAAGGTAAGGTGATTTGCAACGCAAACTTTTACCTTAATAGTTATAGGTAAACGTGAAACTGTGCTAAACCTAAGTTCCCTAAAATCATTAAAATTCATTATTTCCATTATCGTTTTCCTTCAATGTATTAATTTTACTTACAGATCCCTGCAAGATTTCCAAAAAATTGGTAAGTGGAACATGTTTCCTCATATAACGAACACGAAACTTTTTCAGACTAAAATTTATTGGATTCATCTCCTTAACTTTTCTTCTAAAATAGCACAGCTGCTAATTTTTGACGTTTTATTGAATATATTCATAATTTTTATGTGCTGTGAAATAAGAAATTTATTGTTTGCCATATTTAGATATCCTTTGCTGAGACATTTGAGGAAAATCTATGAGGAAGCCATAAGTGGGCCAAAAAAATAATATATTTCACTTCCTCGTAGTCTGTTAGAACCCGAAAAGTTTCTAATCCCCAAATTATAATTAGGCTGTAGTTATAGAAATCATTGAAAAACGTAATTGGGAATTTTCTTATACTTTTTGAGGATTTTTTATAAATTGAATTATTTGTAAGCATACATTCAAGCGCAGCTTGTGATTTATAAAACAAGTTTTCAAAAACATTTAAATGTTAATAAAAACATTCGCAAAAAGTCACTTTTTTTCAAAAATCAAGATATATTTTCTGAAGTAAAAGTCAATTCACTCAAATGAAACACATTTCTTCGAATCTGTCAAAAATCTTTTTTAAGTAGGTGTTCAATAACTGGTGGCTAGTGGACTGTAAATTTAATAAAATTAGAAATACACAAAACACAATGATATAATTTAGCGTGCTCTTTATTTAACGTTCAAAATAGAAGTGAAGTACCGAACATCAACCTCTCTGTTGATTCGTGTTGCATTCATTATGCGTACACACACAAAGGTAAAATGTAGTCCTTGACACAAACACTTAAGACGTGGCGATATGTGTGTGTATGTGTGTGTATGTGTGTGTGTGTGTCGATATGTGGTACTCGATATTCACAGAATATCGAACATCCTGCCCACTTTGAAGCCGCAGGCTTAAAAACGCTCGTAGATGTTTTCAATTTGATTATTTTGGGGCTTTCTTCTGAATAGCATTTGCTCATGGAGATTGGGAAAACCATAGACGCCCCTAATATGTCTATGGAAAACCAACTCGATTCAGGCATTATGTCTGCATCTGTCCTAAAATGCATGCGTCGTCCTGTGACAGATTGCAGCCCTGAGTGCAGTTGCCATTACCACACATCTCGTCGTGTGGTTGTAGATTGGTCTCCATTGGTATGAGACACAACTTTGTAATGGGGCGGTCGTACAAGCGACCACCTGCTCGTATGCGAGCGCTGCGCACCTGCCCCATTTTATTGGGATAAACTTTCGTAATACGCGCACGCTTCCAACTTATGTAACGGCACTCCGCTCACATTCGGACCAAGCGCCTGCGCCAAGCATGTGCCTGCTGCATTAATCGTTTGCTGAGAATAGCATCTGCTGGTAGTATAATCGGATGCTTCTGATCATATGTAAATTCGGCTCGAGATATGCGGCCCGCAAGCCGTATAATGCCGTCGGTTCCCATGAATGGTGTAAATGACAAAAGCTTGCTATCATTCGGAAGTGGTTTGGATTGGCACAATCTGCGATATTCTGCTGGATATTTTGATTTTTGGGTGTGTCAAATCCATAATGCTAGTGCACGGGAATATTCCTCATATGTGACTGGTGGTACAGCTTCAACCAGCTCCTTCACCCGATTTTGGTCCTCCGTCAATGTGAATTTTTTCGTTGACGACGTTGCTATATCTTCTTGGGTCTTTTTGGCTGGATTCTGCTTCTGTGGTTCCTTTTTCGGTCTTCTCTTGCGTGTAAGAAGAACATTTGTCGGCTGAACTAATACGGGTCTTAACCATTTGGCGCAAAACAAATGCATAAAGCGCTGAACGTATGCTGTTATACGTAATGATTTATTCAATGACGAATGATAGATCAGCAAATCCTGCATAACTGCATGTCCCTGCCCACTTTGACTTGTTAAAGTCAAAACCATGATTGGTGTACCGAAAACCTTGTTTTTCCGTAGTTCATCATCTGCTTCCGATTGCTGATTCGTTGGAAGTTTCTGCTTTGTCCATGTTGGCCATCTGTCCTCTGGATCAGTCAAAAATTTAGGCCCGTGCCACCATAATTTGGAATTGATTAAATCGGTTGCCAATACGCTACATGAAATGAGATCAGCCGAGTTCTCTTTTGTTTGCACATGTTTCCATCTCTGCACGTCACTGTACTGCTGGATTACAGAAATCCGATTAGCCACGAAAACCTTTGTGTCGCTCGGGCATTTGTGCAACTAGTGAAGGACAATTTCTTTTTTGCCAAGACTGCTCCCATTGCGGCTGCACACAATTCCAACCGAGGAATTGGCTTCGTCAGTTTGGGCGCCAATTTGTTTGTTTTTTTTTTTTTTTTTGATGTAACAATATTCGCAATGATAGTGCCATTGGGTTGCTCAACTCTTGCATACACGACTGCTCCATATGCAATGCTGGAAGCATCACAGAAAGTGTAACTGAAGTTTACAATCCGGTGCACTGCCAATCCAACGTGGAATTCGGATTTCGGCTAATGTAAAAATGCTTTTAAGATAGGTTTTCCATGACTTGGCTACCTCTACGTCCACTTGTCGTCCCAATCCGTACCCGTTTTCCACAGTTTTGTATGAATAGCTTTGAAAGAATCGTCACTAGAGCCAAATAACCGTTTGGATCATAAATCGTCGCCCCTTCGCTGGCTATTATCCGTTTCGTTATCTTCTCGGCGTGATTAAATTTTCGAACTTTGAATCGCAGTGAATTATACTGCTCAGCTCATTTTCCAGCAACATAGCCAACTCATTTGAAGTCCATTTTGTCAACGGAAAGCAACCTCTGCTTAAAGACGCCTCTAATTGTTCTCCAGTCGCGATGGCTTTTTCCACCGTGTCCACGCTTTTTAGTAAATCGTCAACGTAGAATGAATTGTAAACTGCTTCTTGTGCTAACGGAAATTTCTCAACGTATTCATCTACACATCGTTGCATCGCTTTTACCGCATTACCACGATTTTGTGAGCCGATTTGAACTCCCTATAATCTCGCTGTAACTGCCGACAACGTGACAACAATGCTGGTCCCACCATTGCTGTGACAATATTTGAGTCTCGTAATTCGTAGAGCCGATTTGGAATTGCTCTTGCGCTTGACTGTCAATCTCTTTTAGCTTCTTCTGCCATTGCCGGAATAACTCTCGTACACACAAAAAAAAAAAAAAAAAAAAATAAGAAAATAAAAATAAATAATAAAAATAATGTACATGATGTTCCTCTGCTACTAGGAAATATATTTATATATGACTGTTGTATCGGCTTTGCCGGGTCATCCCCTTTGAGATGAAAAGATTGCGTCGAGAGTAAGCAGTACGGCTTTAACGCACGTCCCCCCTCTCTGTCCCTTCCCATTAAATTGTTTCGGGCTACCCCACTGAGTGGACTCGGCCACAAAGAAAGGTTTAGCTGGATATTGAATCCTTGAGATGAAGAGATTGCGTCGAGAGAAAGTAGTACGGCTTTAACGCACTCCCTCCCCCTCTGTCCCTCCCCATTACATTGTTTCGGGCTGCCTTACTAAGTGAACTCGGCCACAAAGAAGGTTTAGCTGGATGTTGGATCCTTGAGATGAAGAGATTGCGTCGAGAGAAAGTAGTACGGCTTTAACGCACTCCCTCCCTCTCTGTCCCTCCCCATTATATTGTTTCGGGCTGCCTTACTAAGTGGACTCGGCCTCAGAGAAAGGTTTAGCTGGATGTAAGATCCTTGTGATGAAGAGATTGCGTCGAGAGAAAGTAGTACGGCTTTAACGCACTCCCTCCCCCTCTGTCCCTCCCCATTACATTGTTTCGGGCTGCCTTACTAAGTGAACTCGGCCACAGAGAAAGGTTTAGCTGGATGTAAGATCCTTGTGATGAAGAGATTGCGTCGAGAGAAAGTAGTACGGCTTTAACGCACTCCCTCCCCCTCTGTCCCTCCCCATTACATTGTTTCGGGCTGCCTTACTAAGTGAACTCGGCCACAAAGAAAGGTTTAGCTGGATGTAAGATCCTTGTGATGAAGAGATTGCGTCGAGAGAAAGTAGTACGGCTTTAACGCACTCCCTCCCCCTCTGTCCCTCCCCATTACATTGTTTCGGGCTGCCTTACTAAGTGAACTCGGCCACAAAGAAAGGTTTAGCTGGATGTTGGATCCTTGAGATGAAGAGATTGCGTCGAGAGAAAGTAGTACGGCTTTAACGCACTCCCTCCCTCTCTGTCCCTCCCCATTATATTGTTTCGGGCTGCCTTACTAAGTGGACTCGGCCACAAAGAAAGGTTTAGCTGGATGTTGGATCCTTGAGATGAAGAGATTGCGTCGAGAGAAAGTAGTACGGCTTTAACGCACTCCCTCCCCCTCTGTCCCTCCCCATTACATTGTTTCGGCCCGCCTAACTAAGTGGACTCGGCCTCAGAGAAAGGTTTAGCTAGATGTTGGATCCTTGAGATGAAGAGATTGCGTCGAGAGAAAGTAGTACGGCTTTAACGCACTCCCTCCCCCTCTGTCCCTCCCCATGACATTGTTTCGGGCTGCCTAACTAAGTGGACTCGGCCTCAGAGAAAGGTTTAGCTGGATGTTGGATCATTGAGATGAAGAGATTGCGTCGAGAGAAAGTAGTACGGCGTTAACGCACTCCCTCCCCCTCTGTCCCTCCCCATGACATTGTTTCGGGCTGCCTAACTAAGTGGACTCGGCCTCAGAGAAAGGTTTAGCTAGATGTTGGATCCTTGAGATGAAGAGATTGCGTCGAGAGAAAGTAGAACGGCTTTAACGCACTCCCTTCCCCTCTGTCCCTCCCCATTACATTATTTCAGGCTGCCTTACTAAGTGGACTCGGCCACAAAGAAAGGTTTAGCTGGATGTTGGATCCTTGTGATGAAGAGATTGCGTCGAGAGAAAGTAGTACGGCTTTAACGCACTCCCTTCCCCTCTGTCCCTCCCCATTACATTAGATCCTGAGATGAAGAGATTGCGTCGAGAGAAAGTAGTACGGCTTTAACGCACTCCCTCCCTCTCTGTCCCTCCCCATTGCATTGTTTCGGGTAAATATTGGTGGTTATCAAACCTTAATGTATACCAAAAGGGTTCAATCGTCCCGCATTCTGTGGTACCGTCCTGGATTTGCAGGTGTAAGCTCGAAAAAAGCAGAGATGCAATACAAAACAATGCTGGGATACAACAAAACAAGATGGCTTGCACCTTTGCCTGGAGTTGAAAGAATCTTGCAAATGTATTCGCCATTTATCACAAGAAAAATGTCCCGCTGCATTACACCATTTTTTCTCCAATGTATGCTCATAGCTGTGGTAGAGCTTTATCCATGTGCAAGCATCAATATATAGCGATTCATTGAAAATGATTGAAGGAGACAAGACGAGCTATTCACATTTCTCACATGTTTGTGGATTTAAAAAAAAAAAGTCAACAATCGGCTAGAAAATATGAAATATCTCCAACCATAAGAACAGAACTGGCAACATTTGTTGAGAGTGGTCGAATCAACAGCAAAGATTTCATGGGGCATATTAGTAACTTTATCACAATTGAATATGGGCAGCTGTGAAACTGTTTTCGACATAATTACTTTGAACCCAGAATTAGATTGTTGAAAAAGTCACTCATATGAAAAGTACGATTTCAACAAATAAAATAAATAAATGCTAAAGGTCAAGCTTGTTAGTTTATGGTTATACATACGTTGGCCGCCTCATGTATACCCCCATACATGTGTGCCATATTTTTTTTTATTTCTCTTTTTCTTCTTTGCCCTTTTCCTTTTCAATTGGACTCGACGGTGTCGTTATCGACAAAAAAAAAACTACCTGTTGCAAGAACAAAAGGATTTTCTCCAAAAGTCCAAATTGATTAAACAACACATCCTTTCTGGTTGTGTTTACACTCATTATATCTATTGGGTACCTATATTCAAACCTGACATTCACAATGTAAACATTTGATGCAACCATTGCCAGCACCAATATTGTGATATAGCTACCTGCGCAAGTTTATTGTGTGTAGCGATCTAAATAAAAACTGCCCGCTATAACAGCCGTGGAATTTTCATTCCAAAAGGATTTTTTTTTTAAGTAAACCTCATGGCATTGTCTGAATCGATTCAACAATACATCCTTTTTTGGTTGTGTTTACTATCATTATATGTATTTATCGGGTACCTACATTCAAATTCACATTCACAATGTAAACATTTGATGCAACCAATGCTAGCAAGAATATTGTGACATAACTACCCGACAGCTGTGTTTACCTACGCATGTTTATTGTGTGTAGCGATAGCGATCTATGAGCAATGCAAACACTCGATGCAATAAACGTCCATCTCACTAGAGAAAGGAAGATGTGGCTTGTTTACAACTGAAAATATTTGGGTAGACCCTTTGGCATAGATAGCGTAAGATAGCGATCTGCGCGTTTGTATAATTTGTTCTGGATCATGGTCAGCAATCAGCTGGTATGCGCTCAATCACAAAACACTAAGTAACATGGAAAACAAATGTTAAATTTTTGATGTTATTAGGCATATCCGTGCAAACGATATCGGTAATTAAGCACACTAATTGGGTATTTAAATTGAGATGGTAAACTTCGTGAAGTCTTAAACGCTATACCTATATTGTAACATCAATTGGTCACTTCATCAAATTAAATAAATGCAAAACATACACGCATGTCGGTTTAAATGGGTTTTATGAAATGATCGTCGTCGTCGTAGGTATACAATTTTCGCACGTTGCAAACTCATGACGTTGCATAAATACCCTTGTACAATTATGCATTGTAAATTTTATTACTCACATTGTTGATTAGATATCCCTGGTGTGTTCGGATGCGGGCACAGTTGCACAGTTGCAACAATACACAAAACAATATACAAAATAAAAACACTCAAAATAACAGTTAGACTAGGCCTGAATCTAATTTCGACTACGAAGGACCTTGTTCAATAACTGGTGGCTAGTGGACTGTAAATTTAATAAAATTAGAAATACACAAAACACAATGATATAATTTAGCGTGCTCTTTATTTAACGTTCAAAATAGAAGTGAAGTACCGAACATCAACCTCTCTGTTGATTCGTGTTGCATTCATTATGCGTACACACACAAAGGTAAAATGTAGTCCTTGACACAAACACTTAAGACGTGGCGATATGTGTGTGTATGTGTGTGTATGTGTGTGTGTGTGTCGATATGTGGTACTCGATATTCACAGAATATCGAACAGTAGGTAAGTAGTAGTAGTGTGAAAATCCCTAATATGAAGTATGATTGTTCCCTTACAGTGGTCATTTTAATGAAAGAATATTCCAATGATTGTTTAAGCAAACTTGTCAAATAAATGTTAGTTGCATTATGTTTTGTGTTCCAATGATACCTATAGGGCATTAAACCGCAGTCCTTACTGATTTTTATACCCTATCCCATAGGGGTATATTAGTTTTGATACATAGTTTGTAACATAGAGAAATAATTTAGCTACATATACCTCAAAGTATATGGATCGACTCAGAATCGATAGCTGAGTCGATTGAGCCATGTCTGTCCGTCCGTCCGTCCGTCCGTCCGTACGTCACCAGTTTTTGGGCCTTAAATTTTGAGCTAGAAGGATGAAATTTGGTACACGTGCTCTTTGTTGCTCCCAGCAGAACAAGTGTAAAAATTTTTGAAATCCGCCCACTGCCACGCCCTCTTTTTAGAAAAACGTATTTTTTGGCCAAACCATAAGGAATTTTGAAAAATTTCTGAACAACATATTTAGACAATCTGAATGTCTGTATTTCGTTCATATAAAGTTTTTTGCCACGCCCACTTTTGGGGGGCGTTTTTAATAAAAAAACGTTTTTCGGTCAAATTTTCGAAAAAACTTTTGATGCAGAATCATTAGCAATATAAATATGAACATTTCGTCTATAGATCATTTTAACCCACGCCCACTTTTTGGGGGCGTTTTTATATAAAAACCATTTTTATACACCACCCCATAACGTATGCAGTAGAAAACCTTGTCTTTTGTAGAACCGTAAAAGTTTTTTATAAGCAGTCTGAAGAATTTGTTGTCACCATTCCATTTTCTTTATTTTATCCACATGGTGTTTTTAGCCATGTCCACTTTTTGGGGATTTTAGTTTTACAGATAGGATGGGATAGGGTATTCAACGATCCGCACAGTGGATTGTAGCCTTCTCATATGTTTTATCTTAGTATTCCCAAAAACCTTTGTGGCAAAAATTATAACTTCGCACACACAAATGAGGGGATAAGCTAGGTTTGAAGCCCAGTTAATGCCAGATATTTTATTTTTTCTACAAAAACTAACGAGCTGAATGAGGACAACATAAAAAGTAAAAAGTATGAAGGAACCTTTAACAGCAATCAATTTGATAGGTATACAACTTGATTGCTGTTAAAGGCATACAGAAAAGTCACGATTTAATTCATAAGATATCTACAATAACTTTATTATTCTACTTGTTCTTATTAGCCTAAGTGATTTTTTTGGTTTACACTTAATGATGTCCATGTCCATGTCCCCCATGTTGTTGTTGTCCATGACCATAACCTTGCTGTCCATGTCCATATCCCTGCTGTCCGTGTCCATAACCTTGCTCTCCATGTCCATATCCCTGCTGTCCGTGTCCATATCCCTGTTGACCATGTCCATATCCCTGTTGACCATGACCTCCATGTCCCGAATTACTATGTCCGCCATAACTATGTTGGTTCGATCCATAACCTTGTTGACCATGACCTGACCTACGTGGAGCAGCAAAAACACACACCACAAGGGCAATAAACACAATCTAAAAAGGAGATAATAAATCGGTTTAAAATTGTTGACATTACAGAAACAATAAGTAAAGCAACTTACCAAAATTTTCGACACCATAATTATGCTTTTGAATGACGAATTTGTACTGATTCGAAAGAGAGGCCTTGTTCCGCTTTTATACTCAAACTTCTGATAAATGGGTCCAAGTCTGCTTTACATAAGTTGGGCTTGGGATTCTTACAGATCCATCTATATATGTCGTGTGTATCTGAGCATGTATTGAATCCAACAGAATGTCGCATCAGACAACATTTTTTATTGGTATTGACATTGGCTTATCACTTTTTTCGTAGTGTACGTCACGATCGTTGTAACGGTCTGACAGTGACCTACGCTTTGGTGGCATTCCCGCACTGTCGTATGTCGTTGCAGTCGTATAGCCAGTTCTTTGAATCAGTGGGACAGATAATAAGGTTCACTTATGAATATATATCTATGTTTTGTTTTTGTTTTCGAGGAAATTCGAATTTATGTAGATAAGAATGACATTGTTTACAACCGCCTACCATCTGAGTTGCAGAGAAATAGGGAGGTTATTTCCACAGATTTGTTATAATGCATGTGTGTATGCAAATTTTATATTAGAATACCAGATACAAGATAACAACAGAAACATGACATTTTCCAGATACCAAATTGTTCCCACGATTCTATAGCTCAAGTAACTTTAAGACGCGCTACTTGTAACTAAACGGACTCTCTCAATCAATCCAATGGTTCAGTTGAATTCTGTAGCCATTTTTATTTGAAACATAAGATACAAATCAGGAGCAAAATATATATAATATATAATATACGACTGTAGACAATGTGGATAAGATAGGATTATTAGCCTGAACAAAATAAAATGGCCTTTGAATTTTCAAGAGACCGCAGATTCTAACCAGCAATTAGTTCAAGGTATTATTGTAAAATTATTAATAACACTGGTTTTGACAGCTGACGTGTGTTTAGTACCTTTTGTCACTGTCAAACAGCTTCAGTTTGGTTTGCAATTTAACCATGGATCGTCTTACAAATGAACAACGCTTGCAAATTATTGAATTTTACTATCAAAACTCGTGCTCGGTTCGAAATGTTCATCGCGCGCTGCTTCCATTTTATGATCGGCATTCTCGACCTTCTGAGCAGTCTATTCGGAAGATTGTGACCAAATTTCGCACCAAATTTACTTTGTTGGACATTAAACCACCAACACGTTTACGTACTGTGCGTAGTGAAGAAAATATTGCGGCCGTATTAGCTAGTGTGACAGAAGACCGCGAAATGTCGATTCGGCGCCGTTCCCAGCAGTTAGGCATTTGTTACAGCACTAAGTGGAAAATTTTGCGGAAGGATTTGGGCGTAAAGCCTTTTAAGATACAGCTGGTGCAAGAACTAAAGCCAGCCGACCTACCACAACGCCGAATTTTTGGTGAATGGGCTCTTGAAAAGCTGGCCGAGGATCCGCTTTTTTATCGAAAAATTGTGTTCAGCGATGAGGCTCATTTTTGGTTGAATGGGTACGTAAATAAGCAAAATTGCCGCATTTGGAGTGAAGATCAGCCAGAAGCATTGCAACAGCTACCAATGCTTCCCGAAAAAGCCACTGTTTGGTGCGGTTTATGGGCCGGCGGCATTATTGGGCCATATTTCTTCAAAGATGATGCGAATCGCAGCGTTACTGTCAATGGTGAACGCTACCGAGCGATGATAACAAACTTTTTTTTGCCCGAAATGGAAGTTCTTGACTTGCATGATATGTAGTTTCAACAAGACGGTGCCACATGCCACACAGCACGCGAAACAATGGCGCAATTGCGAGGCGAGTTTGGTGAACAGTTAATTTCACGTTTCGGGCCGGTCAATTGGCCGCCTAGATCGTGCGATTTGACACCATTAGATTATTTTTTGTGGGGGTATGTCAAGGCTAATGTCTATAGGGACAAGCCCGCTTCGATTGACGCACTGGAAGCCAACATCCATGCATTCATTCGTGAGATACCGGCCGATATGTGTGAAAGAGTATGCCAAAATTGGACTCAGCGGATGGGCTACCTGAGACGCAGCCGCGGTCAACATTTGCATGAAATTATCTTTAAACATTAAATTGCAAGGTTCAAACTATCGAATTTTTTGTGTTTTTTTTTTAAAAAAAAGTTCTAAGCCTCTTAAAAAATCACCCGTTAGAAGACATCGTACTGTGTGAACTTCTGAAGCCTTTCTCCAACTCACTTATCGGGATGAAAAGTGTGTCTTTCGGACGCTCCTTCTAAGAATTGTACAGAAAATTTCAGCTGAACGAGGTGTAGTGGCTAAAAGTCCAAAGGAATTTCAAGTCAAGACAGGCCGCATATAATGACATTCATTGAATGAAGCTCTATAGAGTGATGATGGAATTCGAGATCACTCGAGATTAGAGTGATGATGAAATTGATTCAGTTGTCTTGAATAAACTGGATGACTAGCAATGGAAAATTCAGGTGGCAA
Source organism: Rhingia campestris (assembly GCA_932526625.1). Taxonomy (NCBI): domain Eukaryota; kingdom Metazoa; phylum Arthropoda; class Insecta; order Diptera; family Syrphidae; genus Rhingia; species Rhingia campestris. The sequence continues at coordinate 35,977,267 of OW052185.1, read as the reverse complement.
ATATCTTATTATTAGTTGCTTTTAAAGAGCACCTTCAATGAATATTGTAGATTGTATATTTGTAGAAATACGTCTTCTAGAAGTTCGACTCATTATTTGCTGTTCTGTAACCAAAAAAAATGTTGGTACTGCGATGTTATTGTCATTGACTACGTTTAAACTGTGAATCATATTTCGGACGGCACTAAATATTTTAGTTTCAGATTTTTCTGTTTATACCGTACAGGAATAAGAGCAGAACTACCGCCGCGATGTCTATACTTCATTATATATCTTTGGTTTGAACGAAGCCATATCGGCCCAAATGGGGCAAAGCATACAAATCGTAACTATTAAACAGTTGTTATAACATTTCCTACATATCTTCGCTGAGACATAGTTTCAAGATTTTCAGTAAGGGAAGAATCCTCTATAAGACGGATTGCTCGTCTTTGAACGGGCTTCGTCTTTGAATGGGCTTAATAGAGAAAAAGAAGCTGCGCTGGTGTAAAATATCTCTTAGCTCTAGAAATGTAAGTTAGTTTGAATGCTGCTAATTTGGCAATATAGGATACGCACCATATTACATATAATTGCCATCATAAATCTGACCCAATTGTGATGACTAGCAGGTGCATTGGTTCTTCAGATTTGAAGAATGTATGCTCCAGTCCGATCTGTGAAACTGTTTACTTGTTCTATCTTGTAAATGATGTATACGGCTTTTTTTAAGTTTAATTGAAGTACGTTTTCTTTTCCCGTCGTAAAATCTTTTGTAAGTCTTTATCTATATAGAGCAGATTTCTTAGCATCTCTACTACTGGTATGCAAAAATGGCGCTAATAGACTTGCCGTGTGTGTTAGTCGCTATCATAGTACTTCCATCAGCAAAACAACAAATGTGGGTAATAATATTGATTCTTGAGGTACTCCAGCGTTTATTGAGAATCTATCTGAGGAAATGCCATATATCACTATGAATTTTTTAGGGTGCAGTGCAATAACTCCCGCGGCATTAAGTTATTTCCTTATCCTTGCGGTCTTATGGAAATAGACCCGCCACAAAAAAGCATTAACACCCGCGGCTGGTAATGTCATTTGAAATTGGCATTCTATTAAACACTTTTAAAGAGAACTAAATATAAACCCAACTTTTTTTTTTTATTTACAATTAACATCGTGCGTTTTCATTGGACCACCCTTTATCCTTTATTCTGCGTAGGAAAATCAATAAAAACTGCTAAAAAGCTATTGATCTCATTTTTTTCTGCGAGCATTTGTTGGGCGGGAGAAACTATATCGGAAGTCGATGTGAGGAATAAGGAATTAATTGCGATGTTAAGAAATACGCTTTCTGATTGTGAGTTCCCGTCATCTTGAACAATGGTTGGACAATTGTCAGAGCTTATAGGCAGTTCATTTTCAATAACAAAATGCATTTTAGTTCTGTTACCAAAAAAAGGGCGGAAACAAGCTTTAAAGAGTCCCTTCTATTTTATGTACATTTTCTTTGCCGTCTACAAAGAATAATCTCAACCAAGTACGCATGCGCAGAAAGAGACATTTTACAAAAGCGATCTTAGTCGAAACAAAAAAAAAATAATTTTAAAGTTTTTATAATTCTATCTCTGCTTTAACATATGTGCATTCTTATTTTATCAGTTCAATGTCTCTTCGAAATTAATAATGCCTTCCACCCTGACCGTGTTGTCCATGTTGTTGACCATGGGAACTACCTTGCTGGCCATGAGCACCATATCCTTGTTGTCCATGTCCTCCCTGGCCAAATCCACCTTGTCTGCCATGACCTTGTTGGCCGTGTTGTCCGCCAAATCCTTGTTGGCCATGTCCTTGTTGTCCATGTCCTTGTTGGCCATGTCCATGTTGACTATGTCCCTGTTGACCATATCCCCGTTGTGCAGACGCAAGGGCGATCAGGAGAAGGGTAACGAAAAGAGCCTAAAACACAATATCCCAATTAATATTAATGATGCAAATATTTATATTTGAAAATGCAATATTTTACCAAAAATTTCATTTTGAAAATTTTATATTTTTATAAATGCAGGTTAGTTATTGAACGCAAGCGAATTTGTACTGTACGATCAATGTTGGCACAGGTTCCTTTTATACAAAAAAATAAATGTGGAAAAATATTTTTAATCACGGCATATTGCAAAATAATTTATTTCCAAAAAATTTATTGTGAGGAATTATTTGTATGCTATGTTTTGTTTTATGTTATCAGCTTTTTTGTGTTTGACTAATTGCGTGTTGAGGGTAAAAGATTGTTTTGGGCTCAGTTTATGTGTGGCATATTTTACAGATAACGGCGGGCTTTTGTTTATGTTTATGAATTCAATGTAAAAAAGGAAGATTGCATAATATTCTTGGTAATGCTTTGTTTTCTTTTTTTTTTGTTATTTGAAAATTTGATTATTATTCAGTAATCTGCTTTGGTGGACCAAATGATAAGTGAAATTGAGTTATTTATTTTTTTTCTATATAAAAGCAAACACTTGGACTCTTTCGTCATATAGTACAATTTGGCTTTCGTCGAACAACTAACTAACTAAATTAAATCAAAAATGAAGTTTTTGGTAATATATTGCAAACTCACAAGTGATTTCATTATTAATAGTTAAATCTAATATTATAGACTCTTTTCGTCACCCTTCTACTCATTGCCGTTGCGGCTGCCCAACGGGGTTACGGTCAAAACGTACGTGAACAACAAGGTCATCAAGGTCATCAAGGCCAACAAGGACTTGGTGGACAACGCGGCCAACAAGGATTTGGCGGACAATACGGCCAACGCGGACAACAAGGCCAACGCGGCCAACAAGGCCCACAAGGCCCACAAGGCCAACCAGGCCAACGCGGCCAACAAGGTCAACAAGGCAAACAAGGTGGATTTGGACAGGGAGGACATGGACAACAAGGATTCCAAGGTGGTCAAGGGCAGCAAGGTGGATTCCGTGGTCCACAACAAGGACAACAAGGACAAGGTAGAAGACAATATTGAGAGATATAGTTAAGCAGCAGATTAAATAAGAATGTACAAAGCTTGAACCTGATATATTTATATTTAGACGTTTAAAAATAAACCAACAAAACAAAAAAAAAACCAAATATGTTTTACATACACACCTACTCCACTGTTTGCTCTATTGCGGATTAGAACGTTTCTCATAATTAATCAGGTTGGCCCAATAATACCTACCTGTGGTTGTCTTGCTATATTTAAAAAAAACGAAATTTTAAAATGTTTACGTGGTTTTAGTCAAACCTAACTCTAGAATGGTGAAAAAGTCCTAAAAGTTAGTTAGGTTCGTTGGTCTGTGCACGGTGTTAGTTTGATAGACCAGATTCTTGGATATATACCCCGCAGACTTTTTGGAATTGGTATTATAGGGCAAAACTAGCATTATACATCCAATAAATTATTCTTTTTGAAAAATTCGATTTTTTTGAACAACTCCAGCGATGAAAATAAGCTTCAAAATAAGCTTTTATCTCACAACCATTCATATGTGCTTGTGTACATCTTGCATGCTGGCGGGACCTTCTGTTTTATGCCGGCTGCGAATGGATGTGATACTAATCGGATGTATAAGTTTAGTCCTACTTACTTTTTTTTATTACTAATGAATGAGGTTCTCTGTTTGAGACAATTCAGCCTTCTATCCTATTCGATCCTAGGCACGTTGCCCAGTTATTCAGTCCAAGCAATTCGCGATCGCTTGATCCTTCAATCAGAGGAAAAGTTCAGATGAGCTGCTTCCAAACTGAGCCTTGTATAGCTTATCCTATGGTCGATTACCGGCCCGGAAGCCACGCTTGTACGTGTGTTTCAGAAAGGCATATGACATGCAAGCCTAAATACATCTGCAACTCCCTGTATATCAGTGACTAGGTTGGCATTGTTATTCGGTAACGCCTGCGCCCATACACTGAGGCCAGCTGACAGTTGTTTGGCTTTTTTTGTAGAATTGAGGGATGTTTTTCTGCCTGCATGTTCTCTTTTTTTTCTACGCAGGATTTTCTTCCCTTTCCTTATTCAGGTTCGATACTCTTCCCACGCGGCTCGTGTTTTGCGTTGTAACGCCTTGATATGTGCCTCTTTTGTCATCTTTTGTTTTGAAAATATCATCATACCACGGACAACTTTTCGGTGGTGGCTGGTAGCCTATGGTGGTTTCGGCTACTACTTTGATGATATTGTGATTATGTATCCATTGGGTGTTGACATTGGTGGAGGATGAGGGCACAGTGGGGAGTCTTTCACTTAGTTTTTGTATGCAGACTCTGGCAATCTCCGGCTCACTAAGGCGACCAACGTGAAATTTTATCTTTTGCACCATTTGTTGATTATTATCGTTGAACAGTCGGGCTCTGAATTTTTCTGCGACGTTTGTACCTCTGAATGTGTGTACCTCTAGGATGTTGGATGCATCTGTATGGTGGATTTGGTTGGCGGTTTGACAATCTGGAGATCGCCAGGTTGCTTTATGGATATGAAGTGCTGCTGATCACATCACGAAGCCTGTTAGTCGGATGTTATTATCTGTTGTCATTTCATGGAGGCTGCGCTTACAAACTTACCCGCCGAAGATGTTATCCTTACCGATTTTCGCATGGATTCCCTTAGTACATCTAACATGTAGTAAAATTCTTCCTTTAAAGGGCTTCAGACTCATCGTTTGGGGCTTGTACTGATGTTGCAAAACGTTGCTCTGATACGGATCACAGGCAGGCGATCACTAATCGGCTTAAAGTCGATTATTCTTGACCGAAGTCGACTTTCCACAACGAGTCCGTACCCTAAACATATACGAATACTGCCTTGGGTGGAAGATGTAATAAATTTTGTCATTGTCCGTGGTCGTTTCGGGTCTGGTTGTTATTTGAGGAATTCGTTATCCGAGGCTGCTGTCTCTCTTAGAACCAAGTCATTTATTAGACCTCCAAGATACGGAGCAACCAGTATGCGCTACGGGATTGAGCGGTGCCTTCGGCCTTTCGGCTCATCCGCCACCATCTTTGTTCAAGGGGCCTGACTAACCTTTGAGATTCCTAAATGATCTGTTGTCCGAATATGTCAAAGCAGCTCAAATAGGTTGTATACATTGTCAATCTTAACTGCGACTGTAGAAGCTACCGTTGACTCCATCCAGTGCTGGATTTACGCCTAGGCCCGTAAGGCCCGGGCCTAGGGCGGCATGATTTTAGGGGCGGCAAAATTTTGACAACCCTGAAAATTTAAGAACCGTAAAATGTTAGAATACAGTCAAAATTCGATAACTAAAACTACTATTATCCACAATAAAAGCTCGACTTATCAAGACTTCGATTTATCCAAATTGTTCCTCAAAATTAAAATAATCAAACAATTCAATATGTATCTGAAATACATATGCACACACATTTTGTGCTTTTATGAAGTCTAACACATTTTACATTAATGTAGTACATAAGTATTTACAACATAAATGAAATTATTGCCTGTATGTACATATATGTATGTACTTACAACATCCAACCAGCAACGAAACATGTCGGTAATAAAAAAGTCAAATTTCTTAAACCTACATAATTATTTTTGTGTGTATGTAGGTAAGTAGCTATCTCGTTTTCTTTTCAAATGAAAATTCGCTTCTAAAATTCGAATTTAAAATGCATACGTGATGTTGTTATTTCTTCTCACTAAATGGGAATTCCCCTAAAAAAGTTCGACTTGCTTGATGCATATGCGATTTTTTTGTTCGAGTTATCAGGGAAAAAAATGTATGGGATTTGAACTCTAAACGTTGTTGCCACATAATTTTGTTCGAGTTATAAAAAAATAAGGTTGTCCAAGTTTAACTGTAATTTGAAATTGATAATTTTTGTGGATTAATTTACCTTTATATCTATGAAAAATTTTGAATATAGGTAATTCCGACTTTACCCTTTAATTTGCCGGTGCAATACAATTTTTTTTTAGATCAATATTATTGGCCGTTGAAAATAATACACTAAAAAAATCGGTAGTGAATTTCTCAGTTTTTTTCAGTGAAGTGATTGCGGAATGCAAAATTTTTGTTCATCAGTTCAAAACAAATTCAAATTTACAAGTAAAATTGTCGCAATTCTGATATAAATTTATAATCAAATATGAGTGCATATCGAAATAAACTCAGTGGTGCTGAATATCGTAAAAGAAAGGCAGAAGAATCTACGAAAAAATGTAATTTACTAAAGAAAATCCCAAAGATATCTAATTTTTTAACAAGTTCGTCAAAAACTTCTAATAATGATCAACAGCCATTATGTTCATCTACTGTAAGTATTTTACTATAATTATCAACATTTTTTTTAAATTGAATGTAACGTTGTTCTTAATCTAAGGGCGGAATCACATTTGTAAGGTGTGGTTTGTTGCTATCACTCCAATGAATTTCATATGCGTAGAAACATGTTTTTGTCGTGTGGTGCAGTGTGGCGCGCTGAGTCGATATCGCTCCTATTACGACTGCGCCACACCACAACGATCTATGGAGCAATAAAACGAGACAAATATACTATCTGAAATTGGGTATGTGAAAGATCTAGAATCAGAATTCATTTAAATAAAAACCACAGCACACAATCCAAGTGTGCACAGAACGCGACAGGACACACCACACGTTACCTTTCAAGCGTGGTTCCGGCTTAAGAAAATAAGAGAATAAGAAAAAGAGTTATCAGTTGTTTAAAAATAATGTATTTTTCTTCAGCAGAAAATAGACGAGATTTCAACACCAAATATCGAAGAAAGACAGTTAAGCCCCCCTTCACCAAAAGATACTGAAGAAATACAGTCAAGTTCTCCTTCAACTAATTTATTAGGTGACAGTTCAACTGCAGGTAATGTTTTAGGAATCAGTAGTGATCCCTTCTTATGGAATTTAAACGAAGAAACTCAAGAATATATCATTTTAAACGATGCACCACAAAATAATATTCATATTATTGATTTTAAAAATTCTACAAATGTTTATAGTGATAAAACAAGATATTGCTCGAAAAATTTATTTCAACGAACTTTGAAGAATGGAGAGATTCAACGCCGTGAGTGGTTGATGTATTCAGAAACTAAAGGATCCGTATTTTGTATTCCATGCTTACTATTTAGTAGATGTGGTGAAACAAATGCTTTCACCTGCGAAGGGTTCCGAGACTGGAAAAAACTCAAAAGCACGCGTTGAAGGTCACGAAAACTCTGACGTTCATAAAACTAATGTTAGTAACTTAAAAGCTCGAGCGGTAGCTCAAGGACGTGTTGATCAACATTTATTAAAACAGCTCGACGAAGAAATTTCGTACTGGAAAAAAATATTGTATCGGATAATTGCAATCGTTAAATCACTTGCAATAAGAGGACTGCCGTTTCGAGGGCATTCAGAGAGAATTGGAGATCCCCGTAATGGAAACTTCTTAGCATCAGTAGAACTTGTTGTTGAATTCATTAAAAAAAATGGTTTGGACATTATGAACTGTCGTGGTCAATCGTACGACAATGCAAGTAATATGTCAGGGATATATTCAGGAGTTCAAGCACGAATGAAAACAACCAATCCATTAGCAGATTACGTTCCTTGCGCTGCCCATTCGCTAAATTTAGTAGGCATTTGTGCAGCTGAATCTGTACATGAAGCAGTTGATTTTTTTTTCTACTTTGCAAGAACTGTATAATTTTTTTACGATATCTACACATCGTTGGGAGGTCCTGGCGCAACAGACAAATTTAAGACTCAAAAGCCTTTCTCAAACTCGATGGTCTGCTCGACATGATGCATGCTATGCTTTAGAAAAAGAGTGGTGTGCAATAATTGAAACATTGGACTTTATTGGAGAAAGCAATGACGAGAAACCGAGTACACGATCTGAAGCTATTGGATTAAAACAGAAATTACAGCATTTAGAAACAGCAATACTAGTCATAGTTTGGAATGTAATTTTAGATCGTTTTAATGCTGTTAGTAAGAAACTTCAGGATTCCCAAATTGATTTATCATCCGTAGTCCGACTCTACGGTTCGTTGGCCTCTTTTCTTCAGGATATGAGACATAAACAATTTTTAGAATATGAAGAAAAAGCTAAAGCGCTGTCTGGAGTTCAAGATTATTATCGCTATGGTACTCGCCGCAGAAAAATCAGAAAACTTCAGCCAGACGAGTCACGGGCAAATGAAAGAGCACCTATTTCTGGCGAAGAAAAATTTTCGTACAAATATTTACTACCCTATTTTGGATACTCTAAGTACACAATTAGCTGAACGTAAAAATGTATATGATAAGCTTTATGCACAGTTCAATTTATTTGATAATCTATCTGAAATTGATACGAATGAGTTGAAAAATGAATCAAATAAACTAGTCAATAAGTATCCTGACGATTTAGAAGAAACATTAGGAAATTAATGTATTCACTTTCATTATCAACTTAAAGATTCATTGGCAAATTCTGAAAATGTAAGTTCTGCGAAAAATATATGCAATATATTGCATTCACAAAATCTTTGTGATGTTTACCCTAATTTAGATATTGCTCTACGAATTTTTTTGAGCATCCCAGCAACAAATTGTTCTGGAGAAAGATCTTTTTCAACTCTGAAAAGGGTAAAAAATTATTTACGTGCAAGTATAGGCCAAGACCGACTTAATGCCCTTGCATTATTATCTATTGAAGCTCAGTTGGTACAAGAACTGGATTACGATGATATAATTGACGTTTTCGCACGAACTAAAGCCAGAAAGAAGAAAATGTGAACTCAAAAAAGCTATACATATTCAAATTAATAATTTATATTTAAGACTTTATACGAAAAGTTGTACCTATGTTAACTAATTAAATGTTGTATTGAAGTTAATAAATTTGAATTCATAATAATTAAAATATTTAAAAATTTTATATTTATTGTTAATAATTTTTTCTCCATACAGCAAAAAGGGCGGCATATCTCAGGGGGCCTAGGGCGACATCGAACATAAATCCGCCACTGACTCCATCTAGGGAATTCTTCCGTCTGGGGAGGTTGATTAAGGACCATACCCTCAGGTAGTTTTGATCTTAGTTGTATTTCATTTCCAACCAACCCCGTATATATGTAGAAAATTCCTCTACCCGACACCAGAGGATGAGGCCGAAGACGCGTCCGAAAACTATCTGACATCAACCTATACAGAACTACAGAATTCATCAGTTTGAAATGACCGGATGGAAATTCACTGACTTTGAGGACCCCGGTCGATATTGGATCTAGGGCATCGTTTATCGGAGCGGCTGAATTTGACGACGACATAAGAAAACGTGTCCAGTTGATCAATAAACAAGATCGTCGATTTCAACATTGCATCTCCGATCTCAAACTGTGCGAATGCCTGCACTAGTTCTAAAAATCTGACTGGGATTCTTTAAGACTAACATTCCAATATTAAAGAAATAATCGTATCTAGATCATTTGAAGTACTTCTGGTGCTCTACAAGTAGAATATTCTCCGCAGAGGCTTTAGGTTTTAACTTGTCGTGCGTCTGACTTTTTGAGGAGAGCTCAATACCTTATCGATTTCCAGGACAAAAAAAAAATTTTTGGCGCAACAGGCTCGTTAGTACCCAGGGCCTAGCTTTCTCACAACCATTCATGTGTGCGTGTGTACTTCTTGCACGATGGCGGGACCTCCTGTTTTATGCCGACTCCGAACGGCTAAGTTGAGATAAGCAATTCTTGACAATTGATACTACTCATCACGAGAGGAGGGCCAGTGAAAAATCATTTAGGTGTTGCTACGGCTGGTAATCGAACCCAGACCTCCTGCGCGGCAGTTCATCGCACTAACCATCGCGCCACTGAGCCCCCTGATTTCCAGGACAGAACTCAAAAAAAATCGATGATTTCGAACTCTCGAGTCGAGTCTTGGAATTAAGATCTAAGCGTATCAAATTGGTGACTAGAACCCACTACTTGGGCACCTTGCTATATCTAGCACCTCCCTCACTGATACAAAAACCAAATACTCCATGGAATACAACATAAGCTGGAGCTGCGTTGCCGATTTTGCAGTCTCCAAAACCGAATGGATTTTGAGATGTACGCAGACGCACAACTGCGGTTTTGCTAAGGAGTGTTCACAATACGCTTACGCGATCATCGTGGTGTAATCACAGCGTGCTTTCCTATTGAACATGGAACCCATTTATTTCTTTTTTAGTTCTAATTGAAATAAATGTTCGTAAGGGATAAATCAGAGATCCCATTCCTTAGGTATTTGTGTATAGAAGTGCATTTCACTTTTTTGTAATACAATGCCCTAAAATTCATAGTTAATTGCCGCAAATCTCTAAATGAGTTTGACCAACAGCACAATGTCAACAACTAATTTGCATATGTCAATTCAATTCTGTGTCAATTGTCAAACATCTAAGCTGGAATTTATCGTTATCTTCAAGCAACTACACGTGCACGTGCATGGACTACGTCCTGGCCCAATTGGTCACCTCTCGACCTAAAGAGGTCTCCTCGCGGGATAACCATTATAGGTATTACGTTGAGGGGCTTTCTAGCCTCTCAGGCTATACTGTCCTATTCGGGGTTCTGTTGTCTTAGAAAATTGTCCTCAATTGGTTTAGGGCGCTAGGACTAGGTCGCATCCTCTGATTACTTACTTACTTAAGTGGCGCTACAGTCCGGGGTGAACCTGGGCCTCAACCAACATGCCTCTCCAATTAGCCTGGTCCTTAGCTAACTGCCTCCAGTTGCGCACTCCAAGTTGGTTGAGTTGGTTAAGGCTGGGAATCGAAGACTCTGCGAGCCGGAGTATTGGTTTCCATTCGTTCTACAGGTCCTAGCCATCTTAAACGTCCAATGCGGAGGTTTTTGACCAGGGGTATGTCGCTGTAAAGCTCGTATAGTTGTTGGTTGAATCTTCGTCTCCATAGCCCGTCAACGCAAACGGGACCGAAACTTTTTCGAAGAATTTTTCTCTCGAATCGACCAATGATTTCTTCAGCAGCTTTTGATACGGTCCATGCTTAAGCGCCGTAGAGCAGGACTGGGATGATCAGAGTCTTATATAGGATCTCCTTAGTAGTTCGAGTGTGGGCTTTACTACTTAATTGCCTTCTTAGCCCGAAGAAACAGCGGTTGGCAAGTAATTCTTCTTTCCGCCTCCTCTGAAGCCTTTTTAAAAGCGGATTAATAATTTTCTCTCAAATTGTGCAGCGCAAAGTTAAGTCAGTTGTCGATCATTAAACCGAGTTAATGGATTACTGGTTTCGATCGTATTATTTGATTTCCCACGCGTACTTTAATCTATTCAACCAATTTTAGAACTCCTTAAGTTTTCTGTTCTGAAAGCCAATGCCAGCAGACTTAAGCCAGGCTTTCATAACAGATAATGCTTCGGTTAATAAACAGTTAAGTTGCCCAGCTCAAAGCACCATATTCCACAGAAGAGGGTCTAAAACAGATCCTTGTGGAACGCCTGCTGAGTGCTGACACGTTTTAGTACTCTGAGTATTTTTCGTTGTCGTAGCATAGCCTTCTATTCTTAAAGTAGCTAAAACGTGTGCTGAGAATATAGCTAGAGACGTTCATATTGACTAAAGTGCTAATGATGCAGGACCATTTTACAGAATTAAAGGCATTATTGATGTCTTCCATATCGCCATCTTTTTCTTTCGATGGCTGCTGCAGCTGTGTTGACAATCAGTTTAATGGCATCTACTTTGGAGCGAACTTTTCTTAATCCAAAGTGGTAGTCTGATAGTGCTCCTCTTTCGGCAGATATTGCTACTAGGGTTATATAGATGACCTTTTCTGTGATTTTTCCCTACATGTCCAAAAGGAAAATGCTGCTATAGGGACATTTGGAGTCTAATTTACAATTTTTTTTTTCTCACAACCATCCATGTGTGCATGTATACTTCTTGCATGATGGCGGGACCTCCTGTCCCCCTGGAGCTAATTGTCGTTTTCGGTACTCTGTTTGGAATTCCATCAGAAGACCAAAAGTCTTCTTGTCTCCAATCGTTATGCACGCCGAAAGCAGTTCCTCTTGTGCAACTGGTGGGATATCTTTCTCGGAAGTTTCAATTACAACTGGGAAGTATGTCGTTGACCGTTGCGGAATAGTATCTGTACGATGTTCCTTGCATGAACACGTAACCTGAGGTGATCTATGGCCTTCCCATCGTCATGATAATCTTGTGCAGTTCCCTATTTATTTATATCCGACTGTTTAGATGCTATCAGTTTATCACAAAGACTTACGGATTTACTTCAAATTCGACATCTGAAGTGTTTATGGCAGACTCTGATCAATATTTCTTAGCAGAGAGAACTGCCAAAAACAAACGATTTCATAAAAGTCAATCTCCGTCAGAGTCCACTGCAAATACACTTGGCTCTATCTAAATCTAAACAATAAAACTGCGCTTGATGAATTTTCATTAATTTATTTTTTTTAGTTACTCGTTAGTCAATTACTCAGTCCAAATGAATTCCAAAGTCTATCACACAATTTTTCTGAAATACAGATTTCAATAGCCATGGGTCTTGTAGCCTCCGCTGTGAGGACCTCCATGTCCTCCATGGCCACCACCTTGTCCTCCACCTTGTCCTCCCCCATGACCGCCGCCAAATCCACCACTATTTCCACCACCAAAACCACCTTGTCCTCCACCAGGACCACCACCATGTCCACCACTTGGTCCTCCACCGAAGCCGCCTTGTCCTCCGCCAGGTCCTCCACCGAAGCCTCCTTGTCCTCCGCAATTACCTCCACCTCCGCAGCCGCCACCACCGTGGCTTGGATTTCGGTCATGTCCACCAGTAAATCCTCCAGAACCGCCATGACCGCCAGGACGACCACCACCTCCACCTACGCTGTTTCCACCAAATCCACCACCCTGTCCTCCACCGAATCCACCACCCTGTCCACCACCCTGTCCACCACCGAATCCAGCACCTGATCCACCACCTGGTCCATGACCTCCTCCGCCTCCTGGTCCATGACCACCACCGCCTCCACCATGACCACCATGACCACCATCAGATCCACCATAACCACCACCACCATATGGCATTGCTGACACAATCGCGATCAGTGCCAGCAGCACACAACAAAGCTGCAATTTGAAAGGGATACGTTCAACAATTACATCTTGTTTATGAGGCCCAATCATAAAATACTCACCATTGATTTATTCATTTTCTACGAATCCTGTATATCGATTAATTATTAAAACGGCACTAACGTACACGTACCGCGGACAGCCGCTTTTATATGCAATCATCGGGTGCAAATAAAAATGAAACACACGACCAATTGATTGCGATGCATCTTCGATCCTAACCGTTTGATCCCGAGACCCATAAAGAAAAAATGCAATCTGTTTACAAAACTGCATACACTCGTTACGTATTCGTCATTTGTATAGATGCATCAGTTTGAGGTTATGTTTTGACAGCAGAACAGACAATCTGTATTAAGAACGTCAGACGATTACCTTACACCACTTTTCACGAAGATAACCTTCGTTATAATCGCCCACAATGACAGCTCTATATTATTTTTATGCGCACCTAAAAAATTAGAAAAAAAATTCATTTTGTCAACAAGTCATATCTGCTGTAGGTCAGCGTTAGAGACTTTAGCTCGTTAGCTTCTCGGACAGATAATAATCGACATTTGTTTGTCTTATCGCTTCTTTTGTTTGTCGGGAATTGATGTTGTTTTGGTACAGTTATTCGGAAATATGAAGTAAGAGGTTTTTGTCTTTCAACCAGTTCAACGCGAAAGTCAAGTCGGTTTGACATTAATAACTTTTAGAACGTCATAAGTTAAGTTTCTGAAATTTTAAGTTTCGTCGTGAATTGTATGTGATACGGACTTAGAGGAGATGTGAATTACAACGGTGAATTTCAAATAAACTGTCTTGAAGAAAGCGTTTCTTTTTTTCCAAGTATTTACTTTTATGGCGCTCCTCAGCACAAATATTAAGCAACATTTAAGTTTTCAAAATAGAAAATATATCGTGCGTCTCTGTTCAAGGCTAAGGACTTGTTCCAGAATGAAAAAGTAAAGTGACAATTTAGCTATTTGGAACTCACCAAGCTGACAACTTCCACCTGTGCGTTTCACAATAGCCGAATAAGCCTAACTAGTGGTTAATGTGCTGAGTAGCTTACTGGGTGGATTAAGCACCCAATAGAACAGATAACTGACAGTTAAATAGTTTGACATTTTGCAAAATGTATGAAAATCTATGGAATTTAATTTCTTTTGGTTCGTCTCGACTAAGCTAGTAATATATACTTTTCTTTTAAAATCAAGCTACAGCAATTTTAAATTTCCAATTCTTCTTACCTTTTGAATATTACTAAAGCTTACATACACTTTCCCGGCTCTACAATCGCAAGTGAGTTTCATGAACACATGATAGATGACTCACCCCCTATAAACCTGAAAAGGATTAATAGTTTATCCGGCAAACTTTTCACTCCGGATAAGGTCAAATGGGCGATCAACTCATTTAAACCATACAAGGCACCATGAACAGACGGAATCTTTCCTGCTCTTATACAAAAGGGCTTGGACTTTTTCCTACCCACTATGGTAGCCTTATTTAGGTTTAGTTTCAATTGGGGCTACATACCACAAACCTGGAGGCAGGTAAACGTGGTATTTATCCCCAAACCAGGCAAACCAATAGAACTACCTAAAACATACCGTCCAATAAGCTTAACATCGTTTTTCCTGAAAACAATGGAAAGAATACTTGACGTACACATTAGAGAGTGCTTAAATGAAAGCACTCTTCTGCACCCATGTCGCCTACCAAAAAGGTAAATCCACGGAAGGAGCACTTCTAAGTTTAACATCACAAATAAAAAGCGCATACGAAAACAAAGAAGTAGCTTTATGTGCCTTCTTAGACATAGAGGGTGCTTTTGACAACACTGGAAATGACTCCTTATCAAATGCTTTGACTCATAGAAGAATAGATCATCCCACTATCAAATGGATCAAAGCGATGCTTGAAAGTCGAAAAATAACTGCTTCATCAGCACAGACCTCAGTATCAGTAACAGCCGTTAAAGGCTGCCCTCAGGGAGGAGTACTGTCACCCCTACTATGGTCTCTGGCTATCGATAACCTACTTCAAGACCTAAGTAATGCAGGTTTCAATATAATTGGATACGCCGATGACCTAGTCATCATAATAAAGGGCAAAGAACCAAACGAAGTTACAACACGTTTGCAAAACGCCCTTAAGATAGTCATAGACTGGTGTAATAAAGAAAGTCTCTCTATAAACCCCAGCAAGGCTATCATCGTCCATTTTACAAAAAGGAGGAAATTAAATCTTACCCAAATTTCAATTAATGGTACATACATTGAGTATTCCAACGAAGTAAAATATCTTGGAGTGATCCTCGATAAAAAACTAAGCTGGAACTCCCACATCAACAACAAAATTCAAAAAGCAACCAAAGCTTTCTGGGCTTGCCGAAGCATGTATGGCAAAACCTGGGGAATCTCTCCAAAGACCACACACTGGATCTACACGATCATGGTCAGGCCCATTATAACATATGCTTCAATAGTATGGTGGAACAGAGTCACCCAAAAAACAACTATAAATAAATTAAACACGGTACAACGGCTTGCCTCTCTGGGCATTACCGGAGCTATGCGTACCTGTCCCACGGCGGCTATTGAAGCCTTAATAGGACTAACACCTCTCCACATTTATATAAAAAAGTGGCAATTCGCAGCTCAGCAAGTTTGACACAAGCGGAAGAATTAAACATTTGTGAACATCTAAAACTAATTGAACTTCTTTCCGAACTTCCAGAACTTGACATGATCTGTGCGGTAACAGACCGCTTACCAAAGACACTATGCTCCTACAAAAGATTCTCAACGGAGATCACAACCAGAGAAGCATGGTGTAGCAACAACCCTCCAAACTGCCTAAACGGCCTAAAGTGGTATACGGATGGTTCTAAAATGGACTCAGGGGTAGGAGCTGGCATACATGGACCAAATAAAAACATCTCAATACCTATGGGAAAAAGCCCTAGTGTATTCCAAGCTGAGCTCCATGCCATAAAAGAATGCGCAAACCTAATACACAACTCATGTATTAAAGGCGAAAACATCCATATATTCACGGACAGTCAAGCAGCTATAAAAGCCCTCAGCTCACACATCATTGACTCCAAATCAGTACTTCACTGCTTCAACTCCCTCCAAACACTCAGTTCCAGGAACAAAACCAAAATATGGTGGGTCCCCGGACATAAGGGAGTTGAAGGTAACGAAAAAGCTGATAAACTAGCCAGAAAAGGTTCGGAAACCCCCTTCATTGGACCTGAACCCTTCTGTGCAATCCCCAAATCAGCCATAAATCTAGTCATAAAAAACTGGGAATAAAACAGATGTGTTTCAGACTGGGGAAACATCCCAGGCCTAAGACAGGCCAAAAGAGCTATTCAGCCCTTCAAATCAGATGCCAACAAGATACTAAATCTTCGCAGACACGATATCAAAAACTTAGTAGGCTACCTAACTGGTCATCACGGTCTGCGATATCACCTAAACAAAATGCGTCTAGTCGACTCACCGGAGTGCAGACTATGTCTAGAAGAAGACGAAACAGCCGAGCATATCATATGTGAATGCCCGGCCCTTTATTGTATGAGAAGGGAATCTTTTTTCAGGGAATTTTTAAGTCCCGAAGAACTGAGGAAATCTTCGGTTGAAAGTATTATCAGCTACATTAGGAAAGTAGAAGCGCTACTAACCTAAAAAACATCTGACGGCAAGCACAATAGATCTTTTAGGTCGATGTGTATATTACTGCTTAGGCAAGTCAGAATTTAAAAAAAAAAAAAGCTTACATCAAGAATGACACTTCTAACTCATTGTAACTGACGTCAAAATAAAAATAAAACATATCATTTAAATCTTCCATGAATATATCCTGATTTAGGTAAGCAAACGATTCAGAGGTTTAAGCTTTAATAGAATTTTGTGTCATAATCATTTTAAAATTTCATGATTAAGAGAATTGGTAAAATGCGTTTTTGTTTAGCAGATCCTCAACTGTGACAAAATTCATGGTTTTTACTTCTTCTTTTGCTGATGCTGTACAGGATATTAAATACATTTTATTGAAATTAAGTATGAAATAAGACGTCAAGCAAATGTCCACCATTTTGCTTAATAGAAAGATTGGGTCTTTTTAACAAGTTTTCCATTACACCACATAATATTTCTGGTTGCAGGCTCCATATTTCATCTCGAATATTCTGTTTAGCTTTCTTTGCCTCTTAAATATCCCCAAATAATTTATTTTATTTATTTATTAACAGATTATTTTGACTTAATAATAAAAATAGTTTAATCCTGAAAAAAAGATAAATTAAACTTAAAAAAAACTTCAAAGTGAAGAAAAAAATATATATTTAATAAAAACTCTATAATCATAGAGAAAAAATAAAAAAAAAACCTTTTCTAAGAGTATAGGCTTAGCGAATGATTGTTAGTATTTGGGATGTGAAATTGTTAAGTTAGTGAAAAGATATGGAAAGATCTTTTTTAAATGCTAATCTACTTTTTGAAAATTCGCATTCATCAGAACTGCACATTTCGTTGAAATATGTGATGCATCTTGATATTGGTACATTTTGGCAATAAGCTGTTCTGTGCCTATTTGCTATGAACATATCTTTTGGGCGAAGGTGTCTCACAGGTGCATAAATATTAAGACAAGCTAGCAATTCGGATGAATTTATCCGAGAACATATAATATCCCTAATGAACATAACGCCTGTTAACTTCCTTCGAGTAGAAAGAGTTTGCAAGCCCAGTAATAAGCATCGAGCTTTATAATCAGGTAATTCATCATACCAGTTTAATTTTTTGATAGCATAAAGTTTTTTCTGTACCCGCTTGATTCTATCTATATGCGTTTGATGGTAAGGAGACCAAACAACCGAAGCATATTCCATAATTGATCTAACTAGAGAACAATAAATTGATTTTAATGTATAAGGGTCTTTGAAATCAAAGGAATTTCTTTTCAAAAAACCTAATAATGAATTTGCCCTTGATATTGTAACATCGTAATGTGAAATATGTAAATTTTTTATCAAATCGAATGCCGAGATCGGTTATTTCATTAACTCGTTCTAAAACAGTTTCATTGCCTGCGTAAGTGAACATAATATCATCTAGCTGACGTGAAGCTGTAAACGTTTTGCACTTCTCTACGTTCAAAGTTAAAGAATTTTTATTACACCAGCGAAATAAATTTCGAAAATCAGATTGAAGATTTTCACAGTCGCTTACAGATTTTATTTGAGTGTAAAGCTTCCAATCATCGGCATATCCTAAGCATTTCGAATGTTTAATGAAAGAAGGTATGTCATTAGTGAACAAAATAAAGAGAAGAGGACCCAAATGACTTCCTTGAGGTACACCACTGTTTACACTGAAGGGTAGAGATGTTGAATTACCCAGTTTGACTATTTGTTTCCGATTTGCCAAATAAGAGGACAACCACTTATTGAGTCTTGAGTGAATACCTAAAGCATTCAGTTTTTCCACAAGTTTTTTGTGATCCAACTTATCGAATGCTTTAGAGAAATCAGTATAAATAACATCAATTTGTGTACCGGCCTCAAGACTCTCAAGGGTATATTTAGTAAACAGTGTTAGATTTGTGGTCGTAGATCTACCAGTAACAAACCCATGTTGAAGATGGCTAATACCATTTTGG
Source organism: Rhingia campestris (assembly GCA_932526625.1). NCBI lineage: Eukaryota > Metazoa > Arthropoda > Insecta > Diptera > Syrphidae > Rhingia > Rhingia campestris. The sequence continues at coordinate 35,958,475 of OW052185.1, read as the reverse complement.
ACGTAAAAGTAAATTTTTGTCTTTAACTATTTTTTCCAGAAGTTTTGGTATAACTGAAATCTTTGAAATAGGTCTATAATTTGTTACTTTGTTTCGAGATCCAGATTTAAAAATTGGAGTGATATAATCAATCTTCCACTCATCGAGAAATATGCCCGATTTAAGAGAGAGATTGAATAACTTAAGCAATGGACTAACTAATGCAGTACATTTTTCTATTATAATAGGGGGAATACCATCAACCCCAAAACTGCATTTACTTTCGAGGGTTTTAATTCCGTTTATTATGTCAATTTCTGTTAAATAAATTGATCCAATGTCAGCTATAGGATCTACTTCGAAATAATTATTGTCGGTAGATTCATTTCGTTCTACAAAGACAGATTTAAAATGCGCTGCAAATAACTCGCATGTAGAAATTTCATCTGTTGAATTAGCCCCATTGAATTCCATAAGGGTTGGAATTCCATTATCTTTTCGTTTAGAGTTTATAAAGCACCAAAACGATCGGCTGTTGTGCTTTATGTTAGACTCAACAGATAACATATATTGCTTGTACAAAAATCGGTGCAAAAAATCATATTCTTTTCGCAGCCGAAGGAAATAATCACGGTCCCCAGAATTATTGCTCTTTTTAAATGTTTTGAAGGCTTTATTTTTTACATTTTTTAAGTTGGTTAGCCTTTTATTAAACCAAGGTTTTTTCTTGTGAGAATTTACTCGAACTGGAACAAACCTGGTAAAAGAGTCTTTTAATATATTTATAAAACGGGTAAACAAAATCGAGTGTGAGTTCACAGGCGGTAGAAGTGAAACTGGGGTCGAATTACCACATCGGTGCTATCGAGTTATACCGCTTGACTGCAAAATGTTGATATGGTATGATCGCATACGAGATTCGACTATTGGATAATTGGTATTCTGTTATCATGATCGAGTTTATTTCCATACTCCATTTTAAATTTAAGAATTTTTAAGTACAGCAGCACTTTGCTTGTACAATTGGTATAATTTTAAATGTGCATTCGGTATGCGACCATTCGTTTGTGATCATTTGAATGCAGTTACACCATCATCTACTCATTTGATAACTGATGTGATAATTCGACCCCTGTATTCTGCTTAAGTTCTCTCTCTCACACACACTCTCTCTCTCTGTTTACCACCTCCACAGTGTATTCATTTCATTCGAGATGAGTTGAACTGACATTTATTGACAATTAATTGACTTAATTCGTGAAAGATGTGTTTTGATTAATTTTCAACCTTGTTCTACTGCACAAACTCGGTTAAAGAATTTCAACTATTTCTTACCCCGAAATTCAGTTCCCTCGCCTGCTAAACCGGTTTTATGAAAGTTAAACTCATCTCATTCCCTTACAATAACCAACAATACGCGGTTTTCCCAAGCGTTTTCATATCTAAGTTCTAAGCGCCACCGACGCTGCTTGATTTCGGTAATCAGACGACAACCGATATTTTGTTTGATCTCTTTTTCATTACACTTTTTCGTTTCATTAAATGGAATTCACAACTTCCCAAAAGACTTCAAAAAACACCATCATACAAATATCGCCATTAGTGCCTTCTGCAAGATCTCCAGTGTGAAGTAGATATTCTCTTTTCAATGTAAGAACAGAATCCAACCAAAATCCAAAATTCAACGCTTCACCTTTCGGGAAGACTCCCAAATATCGATTAAACCGTCAAAAATTCAAAAGGCAATCATAGTCAAAAGTACCGTTATACAACTCATACATCAAATCTGAATAAGTTATCCCACCCATATCAAACCACATACCAATTTTCATCTTTAAATTGCAGCCTCTCTCGTCCAATCCGTGTTTTTCAAAGACCGCAAGGTGTATTTACACCCACAAACGTAAGAGGCGTTCCCGATGTCTAGCATCTAGTTTGAAAAATGTCGTTATATAAAAAACACCGCCCTTCCTGAAGGCAACACTCGAATTCCAAAAATACATCTTCATTATCACTAATCACATACACATCTAAAACTCATTCACTTCTACCTGCTTGGATTCAAGCTTCAATTACAAACTCCACACGTCGGACACTCGTCGCTAAAACAAATTTATGACACCACAATCAGCTGTCATGTCATTTCAACATTTAGAGAAGATATCCATTTTGCTCACCTACATGTTACCAAATGGTAGTAACTTTCGTTTGATTCCTTACAACGATGGATATTGCTTTCCTGGACTCACCGATGCACTGTTCTCATTGATCAATTGACCATGTCACATGACTATAAATGCTCGATTGACCAATGAGAGCAGTGCACCGGCAAAGTTAACTTGGTAAAACTGAAATCCGGAACGCATCCATTATTTATTTGTGCTTGCACATAACCCCAAGTACCTAAAATTACTTATTGAAAGACAACACACTTTCTTGGTGCATACCGGTCTTTTCTCCAAACAATATGCCAACAAGAAACCATTCCTTTTTTTGCACACCAACGTAGGTGTTGCCTGAGATACAAGTCCATACGTCCGTTCATTACACACAATCAAACAGCCACAACACAGTCGTCCAAAAATAAGTTTCACATCAAAGAAACCTGGTAAGCCAACAACAAGCGATCACTGACATCAAGCAGCGTCGGTTGTGGTAAGTACACGGTGGCGCAAAAATAACCTTCCGATGTTTTTTGGCTGTAATTTAAAAAAAAAATGAAAAACTTTGATTCTTCTTGTGGATTATTTTTATTTGGTCTTTTAATTTTTTTTACATCAAGTCGAGAATATGATGTCATGTAAATGGCCGCCGCCACAGTTGATTGTCATTTGAGCCCTTTTTATGGCATTTTCCATCACTTTGGCCAAAACTTCCGGCGATAGGTCCTCACATTCTTGACGGATATTGTCTTTAAGAGCTGCAAGAGTCTGAGGCTTGTTGACATAAACCCGCGACTTCAAAAAGCCCCACAAAAAGAAGTCTGGAGCGGTCAAATCAGGCGATCTTGCTGGCCAGTGCAAATCGCCAAAACGGGAGATTAGGCGCCCGGGAAATGCATCCTTCAGCATATCGGTTGTGGCACGTGCAGTGTGTGCCGTTGCACCGTCCTGTTGGAACCACATGTTTTCCAATCCCAATTCATCAAGTTGCGGCAAAGAGAACTCATTGATCATTGCTCTGTAGCGGTCACCATTCACAGTAACCGTTTGGCCCGCGACGTCTTCGAAGAAAAAAGGTCCGATGACTCCTCCAGCGAAAACAGCACACCATACAGTGACTTTGAGCGGTTGTAATGGCTCTTCGTGGGTTACACGCGGATTTTCAGTGCCCCAGAGGCGTAAATTTTGCTTATTTACGTACCCGCTAAGATGGAAATGGGCCACATCACTCATGATTATTTTTGATGAAAAATCATCTTCCTCTTGGTGGTGATTAAGGATGGCTTGAGCGTATGTTAGACGCGATTGGCGGTCAGCAGCTAACAGCTGATGCACCGTCTGGACTTTGTATGGAAACATCCTCAAATCTCGTGTTGTGTTTCACCAGTAGGCGTTGGAAGGCGAGGAAATCTGCGACGAAATTCACGTTGTGCCAAAGTCACCGACCGATTATTGCTCAAATAAATAGTCACCAATATTCCGCGTTCTGGAGCATTGTAGCGTAACATTGTTTATTAACGTGTATTTCGCATGTGTTTACTACACAAATGTCAAAACAGAACTGACATTAGGGGCCAATCGCAAAATTTATAGCATTTTCTGATAGGAGGATTACTTTTGCGCCACCTTGTACTTGGATTTGAGAACCGGATCAAAACACCATCATAGTGATGTGATGTTAGTGATGTTACATAAGATCCAATTCACACTGTCCTTAAAGAAGTTTCACTTCAAAAGTCGGATAAATTAAAATCTGGTGAACGAAGTTGCCAAGAAAAATCGGAATTTCTTGCAATCAAACGTTCGCCAAAAATATCACCCACCAGGTCCATCGTTTGCCTAACATTACTCAAAGTCGCTCCAAATTGTTGGAACCACAAGTTAGGATGCTGTTCCGACATTGGGTGCTACAAAAAGTTATTGATCCATTGTTCGGGAAGAAGCCTCGGAAATAGTCTCTGGCGTTTCATTCTTATTCTAAAAGAAATATGGATCGATAACTTTTTCGGCCATAACACCGCCCTAAAGAATGTATCTTAATGGGTGTAACGGTGGTGTGTTGCCCTTTGATTTCAGAACCTCACAATCTACAGTTTTGTGTGTTGACATAACCACTTCATCCGACATCAAAACCGTTTGACTAAAAACAGCGTTTTACCGAAAAGTGGGCGTTTTGAGTTAGAATGATGAAATTTGCCACGCCCTTATTAAGAAAAACGGCAAACGGTAAAGAATTTTGAAAAAGTGCCTGAATATAATATCTAGACAATTTAAATATCTACATTTCGCCTATTAAGGGCGTTTTCAGTAAAAATCGGTTTTCAGTAAAAGTTTAAGTTAAATCGAAAAAACTTTCGATGAATGCACTTCGATAACATTGAACCGGACATATCGCCTATAGATCGTTTTACTCATGCCTACTGTTTTGTTTTCCTATAAAAACGAGCTATGGCATGAGCTATACATATGCAATAGCTTATAACACAGTTGGTAGGAGTATATTGGTCGGTCAGAATATGTTAACCTAGGATAATGGTATATAAGCTCTTAGGCCATGAATTCAGTATAGGAATAAATATTTTTAAAATCCGCTCACGGGCACGCCCACTTTCTGAAAAAAAGACTTCGATCTTGATCAAACCAGAAGGAATTTTGACAAAGTAATATTCAGAGAATCTAATTTACTTTATTTCACATATATAAAGTAATTAGGCACTTTTAGGAGTGGATGTTTTATTTAAGGATGGAATGCGATAGGGTATCCAATGTTTCGCACAGTGGATTGCAGCCTCCTCATATGTTTTAAACAGTATTTTTTCGATTTATCTTAGCTCCCAGACTAAATGCCTTTTTAAGCTCTTATAGCAATACGTCAAACAACAAAGCTCATATGTAATGCTGGTATTTGGATATCTATTTTCTCATTTGCAATATATTAAATATTAACAAATTTCAGCCCTAAATCAAAAAGGGTTATAATAGGAAGTTTGATATTATGTATGTAGCTGGTCGATAACCATCGAATTCACAATCCTTCATTACAATCTCTCAGGAGTTGCTACCATATGTTAAGCACTTCTCTGTTGGCAGCAAAATATGGTCCGATCATCAGCCAATTGAATTGTGTCTGTGCTTCGAAGGTTTGAGCAGTTAGAAGAGAGCATTAAAGCATTTACCAAAACTTCAGTGGAGGGAGGAAAATAGACTGCAATACCAAACAAACCTACACAATAGCCTTCTTCGAATTAAACGCGCAAAAGATCAGTTAGACTTAAGCGACATTGAAAAGGTTATTAAAGAGAAAGAAGCACCCGAATAAAATATACGCCCAAATGCAAATAGTTTGATATTTAGTGCTGCAGAGCAAGAAATAAATCCTTTGAGCTGCTTAAAACATATAGGGACGAAGGAGACCAAATTGCTAAAGAAAGGTATTTGAGGGCAAATCATAACTATAAAAATATCTGCAAAATCAACACGCAAAATTGCTACCGGAAGGTGGATGCTTAAATTAACAATGTGAAATATAGCAAAGAATGGTGGAAATTGTAAAAGAAATAAGAAACCATAGCTTCAATATTAGTTTCGAGATATCAGCCACGAATTTCAAAACCACTTCCAAATCCTTCTAAACCCGCCCCAAACATCACCAAATCTACACTATGCCCTAAATCTTTGCTTTATCGAAGAACTTGACAGAGAGATAACGCTTGCAGAAATCAAACATAAGTTGTCGAAAGTGAAACTGAATAAGGTCCCAGGCGAAGATAGAATCCTATATGAATTCCTTATGAATGCCACCAACGACCTCTTAGAAGAACTGAAAAGAACTTACAACGATGCCTTTGACAAGGGAAAAGTAGATCAAAGCTTGTAGTAGTTTTCCAATATTTAAAATAGGAAACTTAAAAGGGCTAAGCACTTATCGAGGCACATCCTATGAACTGTATAGCGTAGGTTGTGATGGGAATTTTCAATAATAGGCTAACTTTGTGGCCGGAAAACAAAAAAGTTATTAATGAATATCAGGCTGGCTTCAGAAGAAAATATTCAACTTGTATACAACTTGTCGGCAATTGTTCACTTGAAGTTCAATGAGAAGAAAAAAGTTTATGTATTCTTTGTTGACTTTAAAGCGGTCAAGAAAACACCTTATATATAAGCTGCATCAAATAGGAGTATCCACCAAAGTTGTAGATTTGATTGAAAACATATACAGCTCAACGAGATCCGCGGTATGGACAGGTGAAGAATACTCAGAGTTTTTCGAAACACTAGCCGATGTCAAGCAGGGTTGTTTGCTATCTCCACTTCTATTCGCGCTGTACTTAAATGATCTCCATGATTATCTCAAAGGCGGTATACAAATCCACAACTTGAACATTCCTGTACTGAAATATGCAGATGATAAAGCCATACTAGAGGAAGTCCAGTATTTCAGTCAAATCCAGGTATGGGGATATAAAAACTTTGAAGAGGTAAATAAACTTCAGCTTTTTTTCATAAAAATAATACTTAAGCTGCCCCCATTAACAGCAACAAAAATGATGGCATATCATTTTAGAAACGGGAATAGAAGATTGCAACTTTTATACGTTAGTCCTGTACTTGCAGTATATAATGAAAACACTATTTATACATGAGCAGCTATCAGCATTAAACCTTCAAAAAAATATATTTTTGGGCTACAGCTCTTAATGAGCGGGAGCTATACACGGATTAAGATGGGAAACGGGTAACTTATCTGCAGGATTGTGGGATAATTAAAGACAGCAGCTTCTTAAACTAGAAAAAATAAAGAAAAAGGAGGAAATGATAAGAAACAGTATGGAAAGCCAAGACCGAATTTATAAATATCTCGACCATAGCAAAGGAATTAATTATCTCACAGATCAATTTGGTCAAGATAAAATAATGTTCAAAGCGCGATGCGATATCATAAAATTGGTTTTGGTATTGGTTGAGACAATCGACAGAGATCATGATTATTGTGAATAAAAATTGAATATTGTAAATGAAAATATTTTTCATTTGTCGATATGTCTTCAGGGACGATGATGACATAGTTATTAAATCAGATAGCAATGTATTAAAGAAAAATCAAAAATTTGGTTTTGTGTTGAGTTGTGGTTTGACGGATCGGATGACGAAAATCGCGAAATATGAAGTAGCCAGTTTGAGATTCTGTGAACTGAATGTGTGGCCTTTTTTCTATTATTTCATTATTCCTGGAATATGTCCTTTATATTTTGGAAAAGGATATTTGGTCAAAGTAAAATGTTTCGATCTGTCTTGATGTTATCTAGATTTTCTTGCAAAAACATTGTTGGTGCACTAAAAATTTTATCTATTTTGTATATGATGTCAATATTTTGATAATAATTTGCATTAACGCATTGTTAAATAAAACAAATTATGTTTGCAAACAAAAAACTTCCTGTATAAAATACACCAGTTCGACCAGTAAAAGATGAACGACAGCGAACGTTTGCAAAATAGATGGTTATCGACCACAGCTTCATAGATAATGCCAAGCTTCACAATCGAAGATCGACTATCGATTGTCGATCTATGATCCATTAATAACCAGTGTTGCCAATCTGAAAAACTTTACTCTTAAAAAATCACCCGTTACTATCTCACACAAATATTCTCTTGAGGCGTTGAAAAGAACACTCAATGATATAAAAAAACGACGACAAACTATTCAACGGTACTCCATGTTCAGCGATGTTGAAAAACCTGCGCGTCAAAATACTACAAGATCCATCCGCTGACACATTCTCGAAACAATTGTTAGATATCGGCGATGGAAAAGTCACTGCCTATCAAAATACTGATTGCAACTGTATATTTTTCATTAAAAAATTCATGAAAAACATATGAGAAGGCTACAATCCACTGTGCGGATCGTTGAATACCCTATCCCATCCTATCTGTAAAACTAAAATCCCCAAAAAGTGGACATGGCTAAAAACACGATGTGGATAAAATAAAGAAAATGACATGGTGACAACAAATTGTTCAGACTGTTTACAAAAAACTTTGACGGTTCTACAAAAGACAAGGTTTTCTCCTGCATATGTTATGGGGTAGTGTGTAAAAATGTTTTTTATATAAAAACGCCCCCAAAAAGTGGGCGTGAGTTGAAATAGTCTATGGACGAAATGTTCATATTTATACTACTAATGATTCTGCATCAAAAGTTTTTTCGAAAATTTTAAAATTTGACCGAAAAACGTTTTTTATTAAAAACGCCCCCAAAAAGTGGGCGTGGCAAAAAACTTTATATGAACGAAATATAGATATTTAGATTGTCTAAATATGTTGTTCAGAAAGTTTTTCAAAATTCCTTATGGTTTGGCCAAAAAATACGTTTTTCTAAAAAGGGGGCGTGGCAGTGGGCGGATTTCAAAAATTTTTACACTTGTTCTGCTGGGAGCAACAAAGAGCACGTGTACCAAATTTCATCCTTCTAGCTCAAAATTTAAGGCCCAAAAACTGGTGACGTACGGACGGACGGACGGACGGACGGACAGACATGGCTAAATCGACTCAGCTATCGATTCTGAGTCGATCCATATACTTTGAGGTATATGTAGCTAAATTATTTCTCTATGTTACAAACTATGTATCAAAACTAATATACCCCTATGGGATAGGGTATAAAGACAAGGTTTTCTCTTGCATATGTTATGGGGTAGTGTATAAAAATGGTTTTTATATAAAAACGCCCCCAAAAAGTGGGCGTGGGTTAAAATGGTATATAGACGAAATGTTCATATTAATAATGTTAATGATTCTGCATCAAAATTTTTTTCGAAAAATTTAATATTTGACCGAAAACAGTTTTTTATTGAAAACGCCCCCAAAAAGTGGGCGTGGCAAAAAACTTTATATGGACGAAATATAGATATTAATATTGTCTAAATATGATGTTCAGAAACTTTTTTAAAATTCCTTACGGTTTGGTCAAAAACTGAGTTTTTCTTAAAAGGGGGCGTGGCAGTGGGCGGATTTCAAAAATTTTTACACTTGTTCTGTAGGCAGAGACGAGGATCCTATATACCAAATTTCATTATCCTAGCTCAAAATTTAAGGCCTAAAAATCGGTGACGTACAGACGGACGGACGGACGGACGGACAGACAGACATGGCTTAATCGACTCAGCTAGCGATTCTGAGTCGATCCATATACTTTGAGGTATATGTAGCAAAATTATTTCTCTATGTTACAAACTAAGTATCAAAACTAATATACCCCCCTATGGGATAGGGTATAAACATTATCGAAGCCACCATTTTGAATTAAAAATTCCCAGCCAAAAATGATCTGCTGAAACGCATTCCAATGATTCTTACAGACGTGCCAATTGAATTAAAACGCATCAAATTTACGCATATTAAATTGACAAGGACAAATGATGATCGTTTGCGGCTTAGATTTAGGCACTCCATGTTTTTTACATGGACAATTATACGCGGCATGACGCGACGGTGCTGGTGGCTGATGGTTGGGTGCTGTAGAACGAGGGTAGACTCTGATTGGCGTTAACTTGGCAATGCCCAGTGTTGCAACTCTGACTACACATCAAATGTGCTTATCTTTACCTCCAAGTGGTAACCATCGGATACTGGTCTCATCCAACCGGATTTGACTTGCTAAACGATAAGTGCGAGTGTTGATAACACGACGAAAAACAGCAACACTATAAACACCCTGGTGAGAATGGCACGGAAGAATACCCGGCCTGCTGTCCCAGGCGAACCTAGATGAGCTGCTCTGACATATTCGGACAACAGGTTGTCTAGGAATTTCAAGGGTTAGTCAGGCCCCTTGAACAGAGATGGTGGCGGATGAACCGAAAGGCCAACGGCAGCGCTCAATCCCGTAGTGGATACTGATGGCCCCGTGTCCTAGGGGTATCTAATAAATTGGAACTGGCCCTCCAGGTTGGGGGTTGTGCTTTGGGTTAACTACCCACCCACAGAAAAAAAACATTGTTACGAAGCAACCAATAGCCTCGGAAAGGACGGATTTTATTGTTGACGACCCTGCTAAACGAAAAAAGGACAACGACGTTCGTATCTGCACCTGGAATGTGAGAACATTAAACAGGAGAGGTGCAGGCGAACAACTAGCGGAAGCCCTAAACTGCTACAAAGCAGACATTACTGCCATCCAGGAAATACGATGGGATGGGCCGGGCAAAAAGAGGATGAAAAACTGTGACATATACTACGGACCGTGTTATAGTGAGCAGAAACAGCGACTATTCGGATGCGGATTTGTTATAAGTGCCAGACTTAGGCAAGAAGTCTTATGTTTCCAAGACATTAGCGAACGCATAGTAACAATCCGCATCAAGGCCAAATTCGCCAACATAAGCCTTATATGCGCTCACGCTCCGACGGAAGAAAAAGATGATATAGCTAAGGATTGCTTCTACGAGCTCCTCGACAAAACCTATGAGCGACTACCGAAGTACGATGTTAAAATCGTGCTGGGAGATTTTAACGCAAAGGTAGGAAGAGAAGACATCTTTAGAAGTATTGTCGGAAAACAAAGCCTACACGACAACACGTCTGGTAACGGACTTAGGCTAATTGATTTCGCTACGGAACGAAATGCCACTATAGCCAGCACACGGTTTCCTCACCTCGATATCCATAAGGGGACATGGCGGTCTCCAGATCAACGAACGGTCAACCAAATTGATCACATTGCGATAGATAAGAGGCACGCATCCAGTATTTTGGATGTCCGAACATTCCGAGGAGCTAACATCGACTCGGATCACTACCTTGTAGCAGCCAAGGTAAGAATGCGGATATCCACCACGCCACAACAATCCAGAAATACTGTGAAAAAATTTAATGTCGGAAGACTGCAATCGCAAGAGACCGCTAAGACCTTCGCACAACGCGTATCCCTCAACCTCTCGATTAACACCATACCACCAGCATCGAATGTCGAAGAGCAATGGCAACGATGCCAACAGGCCATTAGATCAGCCGCAACTGATGTGCTAGGTTTCTCGCGCCCACCAGCAAGAAACCCCTGGTTTGATGAGGAATGCCGACAGATGCTCGCAGCCAAGAACGAGGCCTACAAGGCTAAGCTGCAGGTGAAGACGAGAGCTGCCATTGAGCTCTATAGGCAAAGAAGAAGGGAAGAACATCGACTTTTCAGCAAGAAGAAAAAAGAGCAAGAAAAGCGTGCGATCGAGGATATAGAGAGGTGCCACTCCAGGAACGACGTTCGCAAGTTTTACCAAAGTGTAAAACGTCAAAGCCAAGGATACAAGGCTCGAACAGAATCCTGTCGAGATGAACAAGGAAATATTGTAGTTGAGACACAGTCGATGCTGAGGATATGGAAGAACCACTTCTGCAGACTGTTAAACGGCGATGACGAACAACATTCCGCTGTCAGGCAGAACGAACCATTCAATATTGGCAACGACAGCGAAAACTGCCAACCACCCGACCTTAGTGAAGTGAGGATAGCAATATCTAAACTCAAGCTTAATAAGGCTGCCGGAAATGACGGCCTTCCCGCTGAGCTCTATAAGGCCGGCGGAGATGACTTGGTACGTAACATCCACCAACTCATAAGCCAAATCTGGTCGGATGAAAATATGCCTGAAGAATGGAACCTCAGCATCGTTTGCCCGATCCACAAAAAAGGAGACCCCCTGAACTGCGCCAACTACAGAGGCATAAGTCTCCTCAACATCGCCTACAAGATCCTATCTGCCGTAATATGTGAACGCCTGAAACCGTTTACCAACAACCTGATTGGCCCTTATCAGTGTGGTTTTAGGCCAGGAAAGTCCACAACCGATCAAATTTTCACACTTCGGCAGATCCTGGAAAAAACTCAAGAAGTCCAAATCGATACCCACCACCTATTCATCGATTTCAAAGCCGCATATGACAGCATTTATAGAGACGAACTGTACAGAGCCATGTCTAGTTTTGGTATACCGCCCAAACTCGTCCGTTTGTGTAGGATGACGATGGAGAATTCTCGCTGCTCCATCAGGGTCGGAAACGACCTCACCGACACATTCGATACCAAAAAAGGATTTAGGCAAGGCGATGCGCTGTCATGTGACTTCTTTAATCTGATTCTTGAGAGAATTGTGCAAAACTCCAAAGCCAACACCAGAGGCACAATTTTCCAAAAGTCGGTGCAACTACTAGCATACGCTGACGATATTGACATCATTGGTAGGACTCAACGTGATGTCATAGCCACGTTTGCTAGTATAGAGAAGGAAGCGGCGAAAATGGGTTTAGCAGTAAATGAGGGTAAGACTAAGTATATGCTGTCAACACGAAAGGACACACAACATCGACGAATTGGACAGAACGTCACCATTGACAGATATAACTTTGAGGTAGTACGGGACTTTGTCTACCTCGGCTCCGCTATTAACTCTGACAACAACATCTCGTCAGAAATTAAACGAAGAATTACTCTTGCCAACCGCTGTTTCTTCGGGCTAAGAAGGCAATTTAGTAGTAAAGCCCTCACTCGAACTACTAAGGAGATCCTATATAAGACCCTGATCATCCCAGTCCTGCTCTACGGCGCTGAAGCATGGACCGTATCAAAAGCGGATGAAGAAATCCTTGGTAGATTCAAGAGGAAAATTCTTCGAAAAATCTTCGGTCCCGTTTGCGTTGACGGGCTATGTAGACGAAGATTCAACCAACTATACGAGCTGTACAGCGACATACCCCTGGTCAAAAAACTCCGCATTGGACGTTTAAGATGGCTAGGACATGTAGAACGAATGGACACCAATACTCCGGCTCGCAGAGTCTTCGATTCCCAGCCAGACGTCGGACGCAGTAGAGGAAGACCTCGCCTTAAGTGGCGCGCACAAGTGGAAACCGACCTCAACCAACTTGGAGTGCGCAACTGGAGGCAGTTAGCTAAGGACCGGGCTAATTGGAGAGGCATGTTGGTTGAGGCCCAGGTTCATTCCGGACTGTAGCGCCACTTAAGTAAGTAAGTATGACGCGACGGTCACTGTCTACAGCGCACAATTCTCTTTCTGTCATAGATTCTATCGAAACATATCCGTTTGGTCTTCATCAAATAATGGACCGTCATCATACTCAGGCTAGGGAAGATCATTTTCCCACGGCGAGGCGCAACGTCAACTACGGTGTCAACCTTAAAGTATATGCCCGATATCCACGTGAAATCTAATCTCAACTGCTAATATGTTGTGTCCACTATCGTCGTACTTGAGGTAACCGGCCCGGTAAAGTTGCATCCGAAATCGGTTCCATTAAATTCATAGAACACAACAACCGCACACCTTCAGTTTCAAATTTAATATTTCAATTACGATTTATGTATACTTACGTTCGATTTCTTTGAGATCGATAAACGATCATTCTATTTTATCGATCAAATTCGATCTATTTTGTCGATCGTTAAAACATTCAAACAAAATACCCTCTCTGAGCAATATATTGTGACAATAGCATTTTCTATGTTCCATCTTCGTAAAGATTTTAGCCACGCCCACTTTTTGTGCTATCTACCCATTAATCATCGAAAATAGTATATTAGTCAAATTACATCTATTGCTAAAAATGCATGTTTGGATATGCTTCAGAAGTACTGTTTTATTCCAGGCCATTAGTAAAATAACGGGTGGTTAAATTTTAAGGGCCGATGTTGAATGTGAACCACACCTAAACGTCAAGTTTTTTTTTGCATTTGATTTGACATTTCTCAATTTTAGACTAATTCAATTTGAACCATGGAAAGATACATAATCGAGCAACGCCTTAAAGTTATTCAGGCTTATTATGAAAATGGGCGTTCAAATCAAAATGCATATCGTGCACATCGTGATTTTTTCGGTCAATTTAATCGTACAAATGTGCGTACAATGAGAAAAATTGTGCAAAAATTTGAGCAACCCCGGTCTGTTAGCTGATATGGACCGAATTGGAAGATATGGATATGGACGATATGTGGTTTCAACAGGACGACGGTGCCACTAGCCACACAGCTAACGAAACAATGGAACTTTGCTCACGTGGTGGCGATGTCAATTGGCCGCCAAGATCATGTGATTTGACATCTTTGGACTTCTTTCTTTGGGGTTATTTGAAAGAAAAGGTGTACGTCGATAAGCCAGCAACAATTCAAGAGCTATAGGATGAGATAATTCGGCACATTATCGGCATAGAACCTCAATTATGCCTCAGCGCCATCGAACATTTGGACCATCGGATGTAGGTTTGCCGCCGAGGTTGCGGCGGCCATTTGGCCGATATTTTGTTCCATTCATAATTGAACCATAACAATATTATCATAATAAAAAGAAATGACAATAATTTCCTAAATAATTTGTGTTTTATTAAAAATCAACATCGGCCCTTAAAATTTGACCACCCTTTATAGACCACATCATGGCCCACCTTATGTTTTTGACTTATTGATTTTAATGGCGTGAATTTGCAGAAAACTGCAGTCCTAACTCAACAAGTTCTGTCAGGATCGCCATGCTGATCTCCAATATTATGTGAGACAATTTTATTATGTTAAGTGGGTTGGATGGCTCATGGGGATTTGTTAAAATTGTTTAATTGTGATTTACCCCAATAGTCGCATTAACCAAGAGCTATTTATCAGCTTTCATGGGAAATTCAGTGACTATTTTTAGTTTCCATACTCCATAAGAATTTCCTTACTTTAGCGCTACAGTCCGAAATGAACCTGGGCCTCAATCATCATCCCTCTCCAATCAGCCCGGTCCTTAGCTAACTGCTTTTAGTTACTCCATGTTGGTTGAGGACGTTTTCTATTTGTACCCACCACTTAGAACTAAACAAATATAAAATACAACGCGATCGACTTTATTGACACCCAGTCCTAATGACCCACCAAAATGCATGGCGCTACCCAGATGCAACAAGTGCACACAGCCGCCATAACACTCTTCATCGTAAACCAGAAAGTCTAGTCTAAAATAGATTCAATAATCGTCACCACCGACTACATAATTCATGAAAGCGCTACATATCAGAAAGGGCCAATCAATCTGCAAGAAGTTGCCAACTTGACAATTGGCTTACTCATCAGGGCGGAGGTACTTAAAAATTTACACTCGTAAAACACACGTGTAATTAGCAAAACAAGTGTAATAAGACTTCATTCGATTTCAATTAGATTCCAGACCCAATTACGTACAATGGAATGCGGCATGAATACCGCACTTATTTTCCCTATAAAACCTAGGATGAGTGCCAATAATGGTATCACTTGCAGTTTGTCTCTTCACTCAGCGACACACATCCATTGGCACACCAACCTTATACCAACATGTTGAAGTGCAAATTTGCTTTAGTCTTCCTGGTGAGTTATCGAAACATACATTTTTGAAAATATTTAACAGTCTCCCCTACCAATCTTAGGTTGTTCTAGCAGTCTATCTACAACAAACCCAAGGACATCCACATACCAACAAAAAAGGCATCAAACTCCCGGTTGTCGCTAAAAAGGTTGGCTTAGCGAAAAGCTTTGCGGCAAAAGTTAAGCTAGCCGCCTACAAGAAATGGATTGCAGCTAAATCGATCGCAAAGATTCCGTTTGTACTTGGCAAAAAGGCGGCACTGTTTAAAATTGGAGCTGTTAAATCGCTAGCTGCTTATAAACTCGCCAAGGGTAAGAAACTCTTTGGTTTTGCGTCGAAAGAGGTAAAGCCAAGTCTGGCAGTTGTAGCAGGTTTGCCTACTAAATTTATAACAGCACTCAAACCAAAACCAGAACCTGTGATGGTTTATCAGTTACCCAACCACTATGGAGCTGGACAACAAAATGCCCATTTCGGCAGTGAAGTTGTCAGCAGTTACAAGGATGCATCGGGTAATCCAAAGACATACTCGAGTGGTTATAGGTGAGTCCATTGGGATATTCTATTTGGTTCGTGTTATATAACTTTGAATCTTTTAGTGTGAGTCTTCTACCAGAAGGGGAGGTCAGCAATCAATACCAATACCAGACTGTCAATGTGCCTGAAAGTCAAGTACTTCTTCATCGTAGGAGCGATGGAAGCACTGATGTGGAAGCTGTTGGTGCTTAGACCACCTGTACCAATTCATAGATTGTTACCTAATGTGCCTCTTTTTGAGCTCATCTTGATAAGATAGTTGTCCGATTTATTTAAATATTGTTAAGGAAGAGTTGTTAATCTTATTTCTGTTTTTATGATTAAAGAATTGACATTTTTTTAAACACTATGTGAAGCATTGTGGGTTTTAATCATTCCGTGGAAAGTCTCTTGTAAGACATAGAAGACTTTCATTCTTCTTAGTCCACGGCAAAGCCGATTTCCTTCGTTTGATCCCTCCTGATTAAGTTTTGTTGTTGATTTTCATCTGGAATAGGGATGATATTGGCAAATGCATCCTTGCCTATTTGCTTGATGTGGACCCTTATAGTTAAGCTGCTAGAAACACATCAATGAGGCTAAGCAGCATGCATAATTTATGAAAAAACGGAAGAGTCCTTGAAATGGAAAAGCATATCACAGATCTGTCCTGCAATAAGCGACAATCGTAGAAGAATTTTTGGCAGTCATTACCACAAAAACTTAAAGGTCTAGAGTGACTATGTCTTTCGGACACCAGGACCACCACATCGTATTCCCATTTCAGTATCATTATACATTTTCATCACCTTTTATTCTTTTCCGGAACAGGTCCACACAGGTCATCCAAGCCCCAACAAACCATAAAAGCTAACCTAACGTCGGCTTCGAAGCCATCACCGAACGCTTTGTGAAAATCTAGATCGGGATCATATAAGCGCTCATGCTCTGACGGAGGAAAAAGGTGACATTGCCGATTACTGCTTCAACGACCTCCTAGACAAAACCTGTTAGCGACTCCATAAGAACGGCAAAAGTGGACAGGAAGTAGTATCGTCGAAAAACAGAGCCTATAAAACACAATATCTGCGAACGGAGTTAGGGTTTTTCCGATTGTACGCAGATTTGGAAAATTAAATTGTCCAAAAAAATCACGAAGTGCACGATATGCATTTTGATTTGAACGCCCAATTTCAAAATAAGCCTGAATAACTTTAACGCGTTGCTCGATTGTGTATCTTTCCATGATTCAAATTGTTAGTCTGACTTTGAGTAATGTCAAAAGAAATTCAGAAAAAAACTTGACGTTTAGGTGTGGTTCACATTCAACATCGGCCCTTAAAATTTAACCACCCGTTACAAGGCAATGCTGAAGCCGAAGATGAAAGATCTTAAGCATGTTGCAGTTAAGCTTTGCCTAATAAGCTTAACGAAGAGTTTCCATACCAGGAATGATGTTCTAAATTAAAATATGGCCGAAGAATGAAACATCCTCATCGGTGCAATGCAATAACCCCCGCGGAATTAAGGGTAAATCACAAAAATAAAGGAAATAGCCCCCTCTCGGCTTATTTCCTTTTCGAAATGGAAATAAGCCCGCCACTGTTATTACCATTTGGAATTGGGTTGCATGCGAGTTTGGATGCATGCAAAGGAAATAAGTCCCACAAGCAAAAGGCATTAACAGCCGCAGGACTTATTTGCATTTTAAAAAAGAAATAAGCTCTGCAGGGTTTATTTCCTTTTTTTGGGAATTTAACCCCATGGGGCTTAATTCCGCGGGGGTTATTGCACTAGGCCATCATCATCATTTGTCTGATGCCTATAACTGAAGCATTAGTCTACTCAACATGTCCTACAATATCCTATCTGCTTTAAACTTTTCCCCAACATTCTTTTCGGCCATTGTGAGTGTGTTTTTAGGGGTGCCGTGACATTGTGCAGCATGCCCCGCAGAGTCATTCAAACTTTGCATACTCCCAAACGTGCACTCGGATGTGCAAAGTATGAACAGCCCGATTGGGTGCACTGTTGGATTTAGGATGGGTGCTGCCGGATTGTGTGCGAGGTGGGGTGTATGCTAATTTTGTTGTTAATCATGTTTATTACCCACGGTGACATAGCGCTAAATTGGCCTTATGCCACATTTTAATATTCGGCCTAGTGTCACTTTCAAAAGCGGTCATTAAATTTTGATATTTTGATTTTTGGCACAATGTCACGGCGCCGTTTTAGGCTAGGCAAGTCCATAACCAATTCTTTACAATTCAACAAAGTTGGTTGAGATCCGTTTCTACTTGTGCGCGCCACTTAAGGCAAGGTCATCCTCTACTGTGTACGACGTCTGGCTAGCTATCTTAAACCAATGCGGATTTTTTTTACTAGAGCATATGGCTCGCTGTATAGCTCGTTTAGTTCATGGTTGCATCTTTGTCTTCATAGCCCGGCAAATCAACAGGACTGAAGATTTTTTCTCTCAAAACGACCAGGAATATTAACTATTGATATCCATACTTCAGCGCCTTAGAGCAAGACTGGGATGATCAGAGCCTCGTAAAGGCTCTCCTTAGTAGTTCGAGTAAGGGGTTTACTACGAAATCGCCTTCTTACCCAAAAGAAACAAAGGGTTTGGCAAGAGTAATTCTTCGTTTAATTTCTGACAAGATGTTGTTGTCAGAGTTATAAAAGTTGTGGCAAGGTAGACAAAGTCCAATACTACCTCGAAGTTATATCTGTAAATGGTGACATTCTGCCGAATTGTGTTGTTCATACTTGGACTTACCCTTATTTACAGCTAAACGCATTTTGCCGCTTCCTTCCCTATACTAGCAAACGTAGATAACCAATGATATCAATATCGTCAGCGTATGCTAGTAGTTGCACCGATTTATGGATGTTTGTGCCTCTGGTGTTGTCTCGGGAGTTTTGGACAAGCCTCTCATGAATGAGATTGAAGAAGTCACATGACATGTACATCGCCTTGCCTTAAACCTTTTTGGTATCGAATGTTTCGGTGAGGTCGTTTCCAACCCTGATGGAGTAGCGAGAATTCTTCATCGCCCTCCTACACAGGCGGACGAATTGTGCGATATGTGCTATAAATTTTCGCCTCTCTAAATCCTGTTTTATGCGGCTTTGCAATCGATGAAAATGTGGTGGGTATATATAAATGGACTGTTTGGTTTTATTCCAGGATATGTCGAAGTGTGAAGATTTAATAAGTTGTAGACTTTCCTGGCCTAAAACCACACTGAAAAGGGCTGACCAGGTTGTTGGTAAACGGTTTCAGGTGTTCACATAGCATTCATTGTGGTAGAAAAGATATTGTAGACGATGATGAGAAGACTTATGCCTCTGCAGTTGGTGCAGTTCAGAGAATATTTTTTTTGTGGATCAGGAGAACAATGAGGTTCCATTCTTCAGGCATGCTTTCATCAGGCCAAATTTTGTTTGTGAGTTGATGAATGTAACTTTCCAAATTATCTTCGCCGGCTTTATACATCTCGGTGGAAATGACGTCATTTCAGCAGCCTAGTTTACCTTGTGTTTGGATATTGCTGACTCACTTCACTTAGGTCGGATGGTTGTTAGTTTTTCCTGTCGTCTCATTATTGGATGATTCGTTCTGCTTGATAGCGGGAGATTGTTCGTCATCGCCGTTTAACAGTTTGCAGAAGTAGTTCTTCCATATCCTCAGCATCGAGAATCCTGTCGATTCTTGTATCCTTGGCTTTGACGTTTTATACTATGGTAAAACTTGCAAACATCATTCCTGGAGGGTATAGAGAGGTACCTACCTCCTATATCCTCGATCTTGCGATTTTCTTGCTCTTTTTCTTTTTCTTCTTCTCTTTTTCTCTGCCTATAGAGTTCAATGGCAGCATTTCTAACAGCTGTTTAATGAGCATCATGTAGAGAGATTGATATAGCAAGAAGAGAACCCACGTCCAGTAAATGAAGAACTAGTTCCACCACCTAATATAGAAGAAGTTGGCCCAGCTATAAAAAAGCTTAAGAACAACAAGGCTCAGGTTCTGATGGCTTATTAGCGGAGCTTTTTAAATACGGTGGTGATGTTTTGGTAGGGAGCATGCACCGAATCTTCAACCAAGTATGATTGGAAGAAAACATGCCCAATGACTGGAACTGGACTATCAGCTCCATATGCCCCATCCACAAAAAAGGCGATCCTATGTCTTGCAAGAACTATCTAGGCATATCCCTGCTAAATGTCGCTTACAAGATCCTATCCAACGTACTATGTGAACGTCATAAACCGTTCTGCAAAACACTAATCGGTACGTATCAGTGTGGCTTCCGGCAGATCGACTATAGACCAAATTTTCACGCTGTGGCAAATCCTGGAAAAGACCACCGAATTTCAAGTCGAAACTCACCACCTATCCATCGACTTCAAAGCCGCGTATGATAGCATACATCGTCAGGAGCTCTATATGGTGATGGCCGAATTTGGAATCCTAGCAAAACTGATTCAGCTGTGTCGCGTGACGCTGAAAAACACGCGCTGCAACGTGCAGTTTGGAAGTAGCTTTTCCGAACTATTCCAAACATGCACCGGATTTCGGCAAGGAGACGCGCTATCATGTGGCTTCTTCAATCTCGTACTGGAGCAGATAGTGCTGGAGCAGATAGTGGAGCAGATAGTGCGTAGGGCAGGTGTAAACACGAAAGGCACTATCTTTTCAACAGGTCCGGCCAGCTGCTGGGCTATGCGGATGATTTTGACATCATCGGTCGCTCCCAACATGCCGTGATAAAAGCTTTCACGGAGATTGAAGAACAGGCGAAATCCGTTGGCCTTGAAATAAATGAGGACAAGACTAAGTACATGCTATCGACAAACAAACAAGCATCTGTCCACCGCTTAGGACAAAACGTCACTATTTATAGCAGCAATTTCGAGGTAATTAAGGAGTTCACCTACCTCGGAGTTACCATAAACTCCACGAATGACACCCAAGTGGAGATACGTCGCAGAATTACCCTAGGAAACCGTTGCTACTTCGGTTTGGCGAAACAGCTGGGTTCAAAACTCCTAACTCGAAGGACGAAATGTGCTCTACGAAACCCTTATCCTGCCAGTTCTGTTTTATGGAGCCGAGTGCTGGACGATAAGCAAGAAGGGAGAGCTGATACTGTGCTCCTTCGAAAGATAATTACTTTGCCGAATTTTTGGGATTGTGCGCGACGAGGGCGAATGGAGGAGAAGATACAACCGCGAACTCTATGAGCTGTACTAAGATGTAGATGTAGTCCAAAAAGCCAAAACATGTCGACTACATTGGCTCGGCCACATCAAGCGAATGGACAATAATGCTCCAGCTAAGAGGATCTTTGAATCCCAGCCGCCAGGTTCGAGAAGGCAAGGAAGACCGAACCTCCGTTTCAAAGACCAAGCCATTGTATTGTAAAAGTGCTTATTATTTCCGTTACTTTCGTAAGTTGATTACAAGTTATTACTAATTGTCACAAAAGATTACAACAAATCATTGCATACTTACAGATGCCATCAGATACATAACACCTGATCGGTTTTTGAATCCTCTACTGTACTCATATCGTCTTGTAATTTAAACATTTATACACATGAGTTGAATTGTCAGTAGTCAGTACCAAACAAGAGGTGGTTGGTGGTATCTAAATACAAAGTGCGTCCATGAACCTAAATATATATTCATTTATGGATATTTCATAAATACCGGCTAAAAGTACGAGGTGTTTAAAATTAAGTGCGTGTCGAATGCCTAAGCACGAGCTATGGGATTTTTTTTAATTCCATTGAAAGTGAAACTAGTTTTAGTTTGACTTTTAATTTTATTCCAAACGAAGCGATGGTCATTCAAAGAACAGTGTGTCTTAGAATAACAATGTGACAACTACTAAATTACCTGAGCTTTAATATTGGCGCCACGATATCTCATCACTAATGGAATATTGTCATCAATTTGGAAATATTAACTGTCTGCGATTATTCACTGTTTAGTTTTGACAAAGTTTTTTTTGGCGGTTCTTAAGAATCTCTTATGGACGGTTCCAAGCAATTTTATGGTTCTTAAATGTTTGTTAAATGTTGTTGGACCAAGACGGTTAAAACATGTTTATATTAACCAGATATAAGTATTCGTAGAAATTGGTAATTTTTATGCAAATCGGGTAAACAGCTTTTTTTATCTCTAATGTGGATGAGTTACGTGGAATATTTAGACATTAACCGAATAGTTAAGCACGGTTAACTAATTTCTGATAATGGTGATGTTTTATTTTTAAAAATAGTAGCCATTCTACAATTATTGTTTTATTTAAATTATTTGATTTTATATCTTTGAGTTTATTAGAAAAAATTTATTACATATCTTATCACAACTTTATTTGTTTGACAGTGGATTGTATTAAAATAAAATATCTCCATAACTGGTTAAATTTCGAATTAATTGGGCTTAACCAAAAAAAAAACTCGACTGAGGTAGGGAAATCCCAAATAGTCCAATTAAGGAAATTAGTTAAATTCCGGGTATAATGAACTCTTTGATATTTAAGCTTAATTTAAATACCTACCTAAATACCTGATGTTGTTATAGTGCGAGATGACCTAACATCCTTATTTTGATGGCTCGGTCCTTAGCTAGTTATTTCCGATTGCGCTCCTTACATTGGTTAAGGAGTGAACTTTACAAAAAGGACAAATTAATATGGGAATAGCAAATTTAATGATGTGGAATTCATGTTTTGTTAAACAATTGGGTTATTCTAGGCCGAGCGAAGAATTATCGTAAGTGTTCGTATAGAAAAAAAAATAAATCAATTCGCGCCGAGTGTGTCATTAACCGGCAAATTAAATAAAACAATTTACATTTGGGGTTCTTAAACAAACAAAAAAAAACATCAAATGGAACTGAATTTTGTATTAAGACAGTTTCAAGACACGTTCACTTTTTGGAGCGGTTCGGCTAAGGTATTGGCTTGGCTAAGGTATTAGTTGATTCGCATATCAGATTAAAGCTTCCAATTATATTTTTTTGTACTATTCTTTCTACATTCCCTTCCTTTGAAAACTATTCTCTATCCAATGTAAGACTCAATAAATTGGTAACACGAATTACTTTACACTGCTTGCCAAAATTATGCAGGGCTGCCATTAAGAACTAAGATACTACAAATCATACATTACTGCCACCCAGGAAATACGATCATATGGGCCAGGCAACAAGAGAATGGAGCACTGTGAGATCTGTGAGATGGTCTATGTAGTTGTGAGCAAAAAAAAGCAATTATTCTGATCCGGATTTGTTATAAATGAAAGACTTGACAAAATTCCTTATCCTTCGAAAACATCAGCGTTCGCATTACAATTAACCGCAACATGCCCCAATATGATAATAAAGCGGTAACGCTCAGACGGTGGAGAAAGATGCCATTGCGAAGGATTATTTCTACGAGCTACTGGGCAAAACTTTTGAGCGACTTACCAAATACGATGTTAAATCGTGCTGGAAGTTTTTTAGTGCAGAGGTAGGAAGAACATATTTAGCTGTATTGTTCAAAAGCACAGACTACAGCCGGACAAAGGACTTAGGCTAATTGACATCGCGCGCATGATTTCTTCACCTTAATTTCCATAAGGGAACTTGGAGGTTTTTCAGATCAACAAACGGTCAATCAAATTTATCACATAGCGATAGATAAAAGGCACGCATCTTGTATTTTCAGTGTCCAAACATTCCGAGGGGCTAACATCAACTCGGACTTGTTGCAATGACCATCACGCCACAAGAAATTCGAAATACGTTGAAGAAATTTAATGTCGAAAGACTGCAATGGAAAAAGCCCACCTAGTCCTTTGCAGAATGTGTATCCCTTGATCCCTTCATTAATACCATATAACCAGTATATACTTTTAAGGACCAATAAGGGAAGGAAGGAAGAAAGACCACTGGCTTTTCAGAATAAAGAAAAAGAGGCGATCGAAGGTACAGAGAGGTACCACTTCAGGAATGATGTTTTACCAAAGTATAAAACGTCAATACAGGTATACAGCCCGAATAGAATCCTGTTAGGATGAATTGAATCCTGATTGAAGAATCACTTTTTTAGACTAGATAACGGCGACGAAAAACCTTCCGCTGTCAGGCAAAACAAACCAATCAATATTGGCGACGGCCACCCGACTTAAATAAAGTGAGGATACATAAATACAAGGTGGGCCAAAAGAAGTCATCCGATGTTGTTTGCCCCTTCAGAATATCGGTTGTGGCTCGCTCAGTTTGTGCCGTTGCTCCGTCCTGTTGGAACCCCATGTCCTCCAATCCGTATTCGTCCAATTGAGGCATGACCCTATAGCGCGCACCGTCGACTGTCGTCGTATGACCAGCGGCGTTCTCGAAAAAAATGGCCCGATGACTACTCCAGCGGGAACAAACAGAGCACCATGCAGTAACTTTAAGCGGGTGTAATGGCTCCTTGTTCACTACTCCTGGATTTTCGGTGCCCCAGAAGCGATAGTTTTGCTTGTTCACGTACCCGCTGAGGTGGAAATGAGCCTCATCGCTCATTATGATTTTGGTCGAAAAATCGTCCTCGAGATTAAGGATCGTGTGACGATCGACAGGCAGCAGCTGATGCACGTTCTGGACTTTGTACGGGAACATGCAACGTCTCGTGTGGTCCTATACTCTTCAAGGTTGGTGGCCAAACGGCGCACTCGGTGTCGGACGGCCGGGGAATACAAAAAATACAAATTTTCGGCGCAACAGGCTCGTAAGTACCCAGGGCCTAGCTTCTCACACCATTCATGTGTGCGTGTGTACTTCTTGCACGATGGCGGGACCTCCTGTTCTATGCCGACTCCGAACGGCTAAGTTGAGTATGCTATTCTTGACAATTGATACTACTCGCACGATTTGTCAGATCATCACGAGAGGAGGGCCAGTGAAAAATCATTTAGGTGTTGCTACGGCTGGGAATCGAACCCAGACCTTCTGCGCGGCAGTTCACTAACCATCGTGCCACTGAGCCCCCCTGAGACGGCCGGGGAATAGGCGACGGAATTCGCGCTGAGTCAACACTACAGACGAATTGTTACGCAAAAAAATAGACAGGATTATTCCGCGTTCTTGGGGAGTGTATCGCTCCATGGCTTATTCACTTGTATTCAACATCTGTCTAGTCCACAAATGTCAAAACTGATTTGACATTGGCGGCCATTTGCAAAAATAAGAGCATCTTCCAATAGGGTGATCTCTTTTGGCCCAACTTCAATAACATTTTTGGCACAACAGGCTCGTTAGGTCCCATGGCTTAGTTTTGCTCTCACAACCTCCTGTCGTATGGCAACCCAAATTTACTTATTGACAGACAACACACTTTCTTGGTCCATACCGGTGCACCAACGTCCTTTCTCCAACCAACATGTCAACGAGAAACTAACCCATTTTTTTGCACACCAACGTACGTGTTGCCTGAGATACAAGTCAATATATCCGTTCATTACACACGATCAAACAGCCACAACACAACAGTCCAAAAATAAGTTTCACTTCAAACAAACCTAGTAAACCAACAACACGCGATCACCGATATAAGCAGCGTCGGTTGTTTTGGATTGGGAACCGGATCAAAACAATGTCATCGTGATGTTTAAATGTTTCATAAAATCCAATTCACATCGTTCCAAAAGAAGTTTCACTTCAAAAAATATTAAAAAATCTCAACTCGCTCAAAAGTTATTATCTATTTTTGCAACCAAAAATGGCTATCGGATCCACTGATTATTTTGACAACTAACGTCAGGCTGACTGCCAGTGGACGCACCAATCTTCAAATATTAAAAAGCTTCTAAACAGATTGACTCTGGGTCGTTTTGTTGAGAATCTGTTACTTTACTTTGCATAATTCTCTACAAAACCCGCCTATTGGCATACTGAATGCAGCCATTTTAAATGTCTACTTCATAGCAAATTTAGGAATGAATTCAGCTACACACCAAACAAATTATGAGTAAGTGTGCATTTACATTTTAAGATTACATTTGCTATTTTCATATAATTACAGTTATAAATATCATTCAGCAACCCCTCATCAGAGTATCGAATATTTGCGATTACTCATCGAATAACCATGTGTAGAAATAGGTTTCCCCAAATTAGTTTTCGGAAAAAAAATGTTTGCAGGAAAACAATTAATTGATAAAAATATGTAAATCATGCTATGGTCAATCAACTTTATTGCGTTAATCATTTTCAAAGACATTGACATTGAAGACATGGTGATGCGTCACAAAATATTCGATTACCTATTTGAATATTTAAAAGTGTTCAACATCCTATTTGCTTCCTATTTTAAGTTTATTAATATTAATGCAGACTCATACTCAACTAACTTTTTTTTAAGTCATATATTTTAGGTTAAGTGCTTTTATTTGTTGAATTGCTAGTTGCACATTTATTTTGATTTATGAAGTTTCGCGTATTTGACACTGACTTTTAAAAGCTTGATTTAATTTGAGATAAACTAAAGTTTCGGCTTAAAAAAAATGGTTAACATGAATAAAACAAATTCGAATTTAATTTTGACTATTTTTTTATTAATGTTTTACAATATATATACGTATATATATTATTCAAATTTCTTAAATGTATAATTTGTTTGGCCTTAAATTTATTTAAGTCATGAATTTAAATAAAAAAAAAAATACAAAAAAAGCGTTTCTCTTTACAAATAAAATAAGTAAATAGAACAAATTCCTGTTTCTTTTATGACATTTAACAATTACAATACATTTACACAGTTATATCTGTGTAGACAATTTTCTTTTGTCTAATTAAATATCTATACCTATTCACAATGACAAAGAAAATAAAAAATTAACGAAAAACTAATGATTTATGACAACACAATAAATGAGACAACAAAACTATCTACTGTACACAAAATGAACCGTTACATAAACATGATTGACAGAAAACTAATAACGCCTTCTTCTTTCTTGGACCCTCTCCTTGTGCACCTGTTGCTGCCTGTAAACGAAGAGTGGGCGGAAAACAATGGCACGCTTCTTGATTCGACTTGAGTCCAATTTTTCACTATGAGTATCAATAACAGGTGATAAAGAAACATCTCGCCTTGACCTAGTGTACGGCTTGAACAGATCGTTTTTACCGCTATCGTGACGGTAGAGAGTGCTCAAGAAGTCAAAGTATGGCTGGTTACGAAGACTGTCGGGTTTTTGCAGTGGTGATGGTGTGAATGCGAAAAATTCAGGTGACTGAATGTCTAAGAAGTTGTGTTGTTCCTCTCCTTGTTGTGGTTGTTGCTGCTGTTGTTGTTGTTGTTGATATTGACAGCTGACAAGTGGCAAAATGCAAATTGCGAAAATCTACAAAAAGAAAAAAAATCTTAATAAATATTTCAGATGGATAATAATAGAAAATTGACAAAACCTGTCAACAATTTAATTTGACAAATCAATCAAATACAATCAAGGAAATACACTCTGAAGGTCTTCAAAGTTTATTCAGGCACCCCAAATTAAAAGCTGATTAGTTGAAATACGAGAATTATTAACAACTAACCGGTACAACATTTAATGGATTAATAAGCTGCACGAGTTACGGTATATATATTTTTTTAAACTCGACTGACAGTTGAGGTGGTGTATTGGGTAATTGAAAAGAACTGGCTTTCTTTTCAGTTTACAGATATGAACGAGTTATTTGTTTTGTCAGATTCAGGATTATATAATCGCAGTTGTAACGGTACAGACTAGTTATTATGGAAGCAAATATTAAGTTAACTTTATGGTTATTATAAACCAATATTCTCAAAGGAAATAAATAAATTATTTCGATTTGTAGAGCGAGTTAGACTGGAATTACTTTTTGACAACAATTAGAACTCGTGGATGATTTATTTATGAATAAATAGAAACTTACTTCCCAAGGTCACCCTTTTCGATGATAACGTTTAAACAGCGAGCAGCTAACCAGGCTTAAGAATCAAACATACCAATCTTTAGAGGTTTTATAGTAATTAAAGACTGTGAATGCTGTGTCACATTAGTCCATTTTAGGTCAAGGACCCACTGATAATTGATTTGTTATTGCAAACATTATTAAATAATCAAACGAATTCTTGGCAAACAAATTTACGAAAACACATTTTACCGTTTTATGGTAAATCTGTCAAAAGTATACAAAAATTTATTGCATTTCATTACATCGCATAGACACTTTTATTAAAATAGTCGCCTATGATCTGTCACAATAAAAATGATAGCCATGACAATTAACCTATGTCATTTGTCTTCACCCAAACCACGAGCTGTTCCAATTGTGGTGTTACATAATTAATATCTGCGTTGCGTATGCCACTTGCATAAGCGAACACTTCATCTACTTTTGACAGATGACACTTAAGTTTACTTTTTATGTGCATTCAGAGAATTATCGACACTTAATGAATGTTTTTTTTTGTCGTTGTTATGAAGCTATTCACATTTATTGCTGTTTTCATGACTCGGACTAATGTCATCTTGCATTTCATTTTATAATCTTAACCCTCAGCTTCACTGTTGATTCAAGTAAACACCTCTTAATAAAAATCATCTGTTTTGTTATTAGTTAGCTGCATATTTTACTTCTCGATGCCAAACGACATCAAAGAGCAAACAAACAAAACCAAATCCCATTATGACCTTCTTGACAGACATTTCAAAGCTGTTGAACTTGTTCAGCTTGCTTGTTAGTTTGGTCACCATCAGTCAAAATGTTTTTTTTTTTTTTTCAAATTTTTAAATGGAGATAAAGTACGTTACCTAATATGATGCAACATCATTAACCGTTACCAGAATCTCAGCATTTAAATAGAGAAACCAGGTATTTTTTTTTTAGTTTATTCTGGGTAAGCAAATATAACCAAAAAGTAATTCGCGCAAAGAGCACAAGCGCTCATAACGAGTTTTACAAATCAATAAAATAGTTAAACTGGATTATTGGCAATTTGTAGATTTTGCTCGTTCAAAAAAAAAATGGAATTGTTTTTTATTTATTATGATAAGATGTAATTATGTGCATGGTATTAGCCAAAAATAAAACTGAACCGGATATAGAGATTTCAAAAAATTGGCGCCGGTATTTATTTTTTAGGTGTGCTCCTATGTTTAGTGGACTTTAAACTGGAATAATCTTCTTAATAAAAATCAAAAATCATTAGTACAATGGAATTTGTATATATGGCCATTGTACACGGATAATACGGAATTGTGTAGTTAGGTGCTACCAAATACGAAAAATAAATAAATACGTCAACTAAAGTCACGCAATCTGCTTTTATGAATTACAATCGAAAAGAGATAAGTCATAGCTTAGTCCAATATTGAATCATATCTTTATTTGTTTTTTAATTAAATAGCATCAACTACAGCTATTTACAAATTGATGATATGGGGAAATTTCCAATTCACTTATAGCGTATTATTGGTGTCTGGAAATTTTGTTGACACTATTAAGGGTTAAATAAAGACGTCACTTAGGCAGTGTGAACTCGCAGTCATTTTTACTAGCCGTGTTTTTTTTTTGTCTATATAGGCTTAAACAAAAATGAGAAAAAAACGCTACTCGGTAATCTGGCAGCACTTCCTTGTTTCCATTTTGACAACTAAATATCATGCTGTTTAAATTTTTCTTTGCCGTTGAAAATCGATATTTTTAAATAATTTTCTTCGATACTACATTAATATTTATGTAGCGTTTGTTTACCAAAAACGATTTTAAGCATTAATTGAAATAAATTGGTTTGATAGCACATTTTGTATGCATGCTAACCTCCGTATTGATAAACGATGATTTGATAATCAATAACTGTGATATCAGAATGTCACACCCTGTATAATAACGTTGCAACATCACGTACCACACTTGCAGCTAAATCTAAAAAGCAATCATTTTCTTGCGATAGATTTTGCCCTAATTTGTGCAAATTTACACCAAGCCTACATTTGCTCTTCAGCCGAAATGTCAACAAAATGTTTGGTTGCATTCCAAATGTCACCTGACATCAAATGAAGCGCTAATTGCAGCAAACTTAATATTCAAACTGTGTATGTTTTATTTATTTCTCGTTTTCTTTTGGACGGTAATGTCATTCTGCAAATGACAATTAAATTCGGTGGACAATATGTGTCAATGTCAAAGTGAAGACAAGTTGTATTGCGTATTAAAATGGTGGTCATTTTATTAAATGAATTGGATCACGAAAATATGTCGTATATCATACAACTGTCAAGTCAAATGTCTGCGTTTACATGTTGAATTAGTTTTTAAGGTTTTATATATTTCTTTTTTAAATTTATGGTTGGCAGGTGTTGTTATGGATTCCAATCCAACAGTAATTGGTAAACTACGTCACTTCAATTTTACGTTTAATACAAGTTCTATAGTTGTCATTTTTTTCCAGGGTTAATATTGGGTTTTGATACTACCACCATTAAGGTTAAACGCTTTTTGCCAACAAGAAGACATAAAACTGCTGTTAAATTATTTCAGTTTGACAACAATGTATAAAGCACCAAAAATAATATTACACCTCCTAGAAAACATTAAAAACTGTGTGAAAAAAAAACTTAAAGGAGACATAAGAATAGCGAACTCTTAAGTTTCAATCAAACTTCGTCGAAATATCTCTTCACATGTATGAAAATGTGTCCTCAAGCAATCCCGCAATAACGCAACTGATGCTATCGGTGATACAAGAAACTGCCAAAAACACTTTTCGCTTATGGGAATATGTAAAAGTGATAAAACTGTACAAAGTTAAGTAAAAGGTATGAGTAAATAGGGAACGAAAAATAATTCCAATACAAAGAGCGCATATTATTCCATTTCGAAATTCTTACGTATTGTCAAATAACGTAAGTGTTAAGTGTTTGATTACTTCTTCTAATGTTGTTTTATTGCTTAAACTTTTACTAGAATCATCCTTCATATAAAGAATAAAAACTGATGTGTGCAATGAATGCAAATAATAACTTTGTCGGATGACTGACTATGCGATTTGTTTGTTCTGACAGAATTGTGAATGTGTAGTTGAATATGACGGAGCTGTCCAATGTAAAATCGTATAGTATAGTATTTCACAAAGCAAACTGTTCGTCGATAACAATATTGCATCGGGGTTAATATTTGGTTAAGTGACATTTAAATAAATGGCTTACATGACATCTAAAATACAAATCGTTTGTACAAAATCGTTGCACGTCACAAATACGAAGTATAAAACGCATTAATCAAACATAAAAATGCATTATTTATACGTGTCTGTCTATTTATAAAACATCTGTCAGCGATCACCTCTATTAATAACAATTTAATGTAATTTATCTCCACCATCTAAAAGCTGAATAATTTAATTTGGTTATGTTTAATTACACTTGTAATTACAAGTGATCTTTTGCCACTTCCATAATAAGCTGTTCTTCCCCATTGCTAGGCAGAATGTTCTGCTGTAAGATCGTGATCAATCGCACCTTATTGAAGGTGTTAACCGAAGATTAGTTGCTCTTATACTCACAAATTGCAAGTGCCTTTCATTTGGACACACCTTGCAAAATAATTTATGATGGTTTGTGAGCATATCTTGAAAAGTGTTTTTTTTTTTAAATAGGGTAAGTTATGAGGATATGAATTCTTAGGCTAAATTTTGACTTTTCTTACAAAATCATATTTATAAAAATGGTATAGAACGCTTTAGTCCATGATTCAGTTGGCTTATATTGAACATTTAAATTTGATTGATTTATACATGTAACAAAAATTTGAAATTCAACCAGATATGTCATAGATAACTTATATGCCAACTGTCAAAATTGCAAGATAAGGAAAAACCGGATGATGTTGTCAGTCTCCTGTAAATCCATTTTTCATTTACGTTCTTTCTGTTAGAAAACTAGGAATGGAAACGTTTTTCTTTTTTTCTGAAGGACTTCGACAATAGTGATATAGTTATATAGACTAATACAAATAAAATATATATAGTAACTCATATCCACCAAATATATTCCTCACCAATTGAAATAAATAGCTGGTCACACTGATATCGTTCAGTGGATTAACTGTTAAGAACGATGTGACGAAGATCGGTGTAGGTGCGACTGTATTACACATAGATCTTCAAAAAAATCAAAACATAAAATCATCAAAGTCCTCCAATTATGATGAATTCAATCATCGATGACAACTTCTACATCACATAAATGTAGGAATCTGTCAAAACAGAAACCTTAACGCAAGGACAAACCCCCAAAAGAAGGTGTTAATTAATTTTAATTCGTCTTAACAGCACTTCACTTCCTTGGATTTTATTATTTTATTCTCTTTTTAAGGTCTCAAAATTTAGAAACGCCACCAATACATTTCCTATAAATTTGATATGCAACATCAAATCGAAGCACATACCATTTAACATATTTAACATCGTTAACATCTTTATCGTACCCATGTCACACAAAAACTAATAAAAATTTATTTGCGCAGAAATCACAAACAAAAATTGAAAAATTTTACTTGCAAAACAAAATCACTGATGGAATTTTTAATTTAATGTTTTCTGTTTCACTTAGTGATTTCTGTTTCTTTTCAATTGTAAACAACAACTGTCAACATATCCTTGATTTAAATTGGACGGCTGATTATTTTTTTTTAATTTTAAATAATTTAACACTAAAGAACACTCACTTTAAGTAGCGATCCCATTTTGGTTGTTTTTTGTTTTCTTTATTCCACAGGTGTAATCCAAAAAAAAAAGGTCTGTTATGCCAAATAAGTAATCCCGGCAAATGTCACAATTGATAAATATTTTTTTGAAAAGTTCAAAACTTTTAGTATCTTCACTTTGGCTGCAGCGATGCTTCTTTCAGGTGTATTTGCTCGGCAAATATTTATTCATTACTGTCAAGAATCACGTTGACATATTCGAATTTATATAAAATTTGTTTAGACCATTGGCGGATTATCGCTGGGGGCATATCATCATCATCTTCATCATCAACAACAACAGTGATGGCGGGTGAGAAGTGTTAACTGGTTTTAGAAATTTACACGCTGCCGATGATGATTGCTAGATGATAGACGTCAGATGCGTACGTGATAATGAAGTTCAAGTTAAGAGACGAGTAGTAATTGATGAGAGACTGCACCGCGCATAAATTATGATATATCGCTCAGCGGTGTTAATTTCCATGCCTTGTATTTGGATAGACTAATAATTTTGTTTATAGTTTATTTTTGTTGCGTTTGTTTTACTAATTAAACGTGCAACGATTAAAATGGAATTTAAGCAAATGCAGGCATAGTGTTGAACATAAATGTTTACATATAAGTTGAATAGATCTAGGGTTTGTATGGATTTTTGTTTTATTCTGCATAATCTGGCTGTGTGATTAATGCTGATATTTGCGGTACAGATCTTTTCCATCAGTAGCTTTGATTCCGGTTAGATGTGGTTGGGTGGAGTAGATAAGAGATACTTATGAATTTTGTCTCATTTTGAAAATGTAAACAAGTTCAAGATCATTGACTATAAATTAAAGATTATTAAAAATCAACTCATGCTTAGACTGGCAACTCATGCTCACAATGTTAATTAGACTGCGAAAAAATGTTTTTTGTTCTGAAAACAAAATACTGGAACCAATCTTGGGGTGGAGTGGTAATATTCAGAGCCACAGCGGTGACTACTTTCAGAATAGCTGTTGTCATTTGGTGAAGAAACAAAATCCTGCGAGACAGTACATAAGCAGGGATTTAAAAACAATAATCGTATGTTATTGGACATTCATTTTTTTTTAAATGCAAAATAACAAAGTAAAATGAAATCTATTAATTTCTCAATAGATGGCTCTGATAACCACATTAAATATCATTGCAAAGAAGAGTTTTCGTACTAAAAACAATTCTCTCGTGGTTTTCAGGGTTGTGACTTTACTGCAATTGAAGTATTGCACCGAAAACAATTATCATTTCTTAAAAAAAATAATTCATCAACATTATTATAGAAGATGGGAGACATCTCCTTCCAAGTAAGGGTCACTGCATACCCAACATGTTGTGGCCGTACAATCTTACTTGTAACGGGTCCGCCATCTAACGTTTTTTTTTCAACTAGTGTTTATTTTGTGAATGGTAGCACTTACCTCATGTCTGATTTGACAGATAATTAGTTTTATCCTTCCGCTGAAAGAATATGGTTGTGTTTACGCTTGAACAACGCTGGGAAATATTGCGACATTACTTTGAAAATCATGGTAATGTTGCAGAATGTGTGCGAAAATTGCGTACGGATTTTGGAAGAAGAGAAGCACCGTCAGCTCCGTATGTTCGTTATCTTGTGAAAAAAGTGAAAGAAACTGACATCCTCATCGATAAACCAAAGCTTGAAAAGCCAAAAACAGTGCGTACACCCGAGAATATTGCTGCTGTGGCAGAAAGTGTGCATGAAGCGCCATCAACATCAATTCACCGTCGTTCTCAACAATTGAACATTTCGGAGACATCATTGAGACGATTTCGCATAAAGACCTTGGTATGACGCCATACAAAGTCCAATTGGTTCAGGAGTTGAAGCCAACTGACCATCCAATGCATTTTCGCTTCGCTAAGTGGGCCTGCGATCAACTTATTTTGCCAAAAAAAATCATCTTTTCAGATGAAGCTCATTTTGATCTTGGCGGGTATGTAAACAAGCAAAATTGTCCCATTTGGGGCACAGAAAACTCGTACGCATACATTGAAAAGCCGATACACCCAAAACGAGTCACTGATTGGTGCGGATTTTCGTGCAGAGGCGTAATTGGTACATTTTTCTTCGAAAATGAGCAAGGAGTGGCCGTTACAGTCAATGGCGATCGTTATCGGGCCATGTTGAACGAATTTTGTCCACAAAAATTGAAGAGGAGGATATTGGCAACATTTAGTTTCAACAGGATGGTGCTACGTGCCACACAGCCGAAGCTACACTCGATGTTTTGCGCCCTGTTTTTGAAGATCGCATTATCAGCCGCAGAGATGATGTCGTTTGGCCATCTCAGAGCTGCGATTTGACACCGTTGGACTATTATTTGTGGGGTGCCGTAAAAGATAAGTGTTACGCCGAAAAGCCAGGGACAATTGACGCCTTAAAGGACAATATTCGTGAAGCCATTGGTGAAATACAGCTGCACACAATCGATAAATTGGACCGATCGTGTAGGCTACTGCATGGCCAGCCGAGACAGCCATTTGAATGAAATTATTTTCCGTTATTAACCGGAAGGATTGTACTTTCAAATAAAAAAAGAAATTTGAGAAAATATTCAGTAGTTTTTTTTGATAGCATTTTCAAAAAGAAAAGTTATTTGGCGGACCCTTTATTTATATCGACGAGTTCCAGCCAGAGTGTTTTGGTATGTCTACAAACGTTTGTATTGAGCACTTTAACGTACTCTGCATCTGTTTCCTTTTCTTACTCTTTCATCGATATGTAGATTCTAATCTAATTTACTGTCAAGTAACTATAATCTCCAGATATTTTTCACTTGTCGAAATTGAGATGGTGGAGCCACAAATGTTGGGATTTTTTTTTAAAATGAAATTTCTGGAAAGGAAAAACAGAGTTTGGTAGATTCGTGTTGTTCGGTTTATGTTCGAATCTCTGTATTTCAGCGTTCGTCCGAAGATAGGCTTGAGGGTAAACTGATTTGCATTCATAGCGTAACGAGTATTGCGGCTGAATTGTTGAATGGGAGGAATGGAGCTGGCTATTTCATTTGAACATTGGTTGTTAAAATAGCGATAAAACAAGGTAAGGCAGGAGAGGCTCGACGATGTTCGAGCGAAACTAAGGAGTTCGCTATTCTTATGTCTCCTATAAGTTTTTTCGCAAGCGTTTGAATCCTATCTAGTAGGTGAAATGTTGATTTTGGTGCACCAGACGTGGGCGTTGAATTCAAGTTTAGGGCGTATAAACGCTTTATATATTGTGGCCAAATCAGAGGGGGTGAAATATTTCTTACATCGATTTAGGAAACCTAGACATTTCGCTGCGTTTTTCGCGACTTCGAATATGTGTTCGTTCCAACGTAAGTCGTTACTAACACACATACCTAGCATGGAAAGCTTTTCGGTTTCTTCGACGTAAGTGCCATTCATGGATAATGGCTGTAGATTTTGGTTTCGTAATGACAGAAGACAGCATTGTGTTTTGGAAGCATTGAATTCCACTCTGTTGGATTTACCCCATTTGATGATGCTGTCAAGGTCGGAATTCAATGAGCTTAACATATTTTGTCGTTTGGAGTCCACGTTCGAAGGTGAGGGACGAGGACCTGA
Organism: Rhingia campestris; assembly: GCA_932526625.1. Taxonomy (NCBI): domain Eukaryota; kingdom Metazoa; phylum Arthropoda; class Insecta; order Diptera; family Syrphidae; genus Rhingia; species Rhingia campestris. The sequence goes on along the minus strand of OW052185.1, from coordinate 35,922,052 downwards.
AAACGAGTATGAGAAGCTGAGAGTACTGTCATCAGCGAAGGAATGAATTGGATTCGAAGTTGCAGACAGGAGATCATTTATAAAAATGAGAAAGAGAGTCGGAGACAAAACTGAGCCTTGAGGGACACCAGCATTTATTTGGTGAGTTGCAAACTTGAAACCGTCCAAAACAACTTGAATTGAACGTTTCGAAAGATAATTTCTAATCCATAGAAGAAGTTTTTCATCGAATCCAAATGCACGCATTTTCGACAAAAGTATTGATGCCAAACCCTGTCAAATGCCTTTGAGATATCAAGTGCAACAATTGTGCTTTCTCCACCATGGTGGATTGATTGGTTCCACTTTTCGGTGAGATATGTCATCAAATCACCAGTAGACCTGTTGCTGCGAAAACCATACTGCCGGTCATTGAGAAGTTTTCGTATTTCGAGGTATTTCATAAGCTGACGATTCATCAGCGCTTCCATGACATTGGAAAGAAGGGACGTAAGTGCAATTGGTCGGTAGTTGGAGAGAGAAGAAGATTCGCCTTTTTTGGAACAGGCTGGAAAAATGCTGTTTTCCATCTACTCGGAAAGAGTCCTGATGAGTAGGATAGATAGAAAAGCTTACGCAGTGGTTTTGCTAGCGTAGAAGAACATCTCTTCAGAAAAATGGGGGATATACCATCTGGACCAGCGGTGAATGTCAAGATCAAATTAAAATCGCTTTAAATGGACATAACAGTCATTTCTGGCTTGTTTGAACTTTGTTCGGTTTCCTCTGTTGGGTTGGTCTTGAAGAACCGAAAGTTTGTCTTTCTCAACCTGATAGCTTCTTTGCAGCCCAAGCTATACCACCCTATTGCCTTTGGTCTGATACTCCTAATTCTGTTGGGAATAAAAGATTTCATACCAAGGAGAATGATGCTGGATATCATATCAGCAGCAGCATCCACGTCGCCGGTGTTTAAGGATAGTGATGCGATTACATGAGAACACAAGCGTTCTCACTCTAGCCTCTCACAATCAACTCCTACTCTCACCTCCTGGTGACTGGTGGGTGCCTTGTACCTCGACTGGAGATGGGGTAATAAACCCCTGTGGAAGGTCGTTGGTGGCAACGAACGAGAGAGGGGGAAGAGTGTCCTCTCACTAAGACACTCAGCGGAGGACACTAGATGGAGTCAACGGTGGCGCCTACAGCTCCAGTTTGATCGAACTGGCAGTGTAACCCTTATATCAGCTGCTTCGACATATTTGAACACCAGGTCTATAGGGATTTCCAATACTGAGTCAGGGTGTTGGAAAAGAGTTGTTGGCGGAGGAGCCCTCAATCGGTCAACGGCAGCGCTCATATCCCTAAATGGGCTGCTGACATCGGTATTCTTCCGGCCAGCTGTCCTAGGGTCAAAACAAGGGCCTAGCCCTGCAGATTGTGGGTTGTGCTTTGGGTTAACTACCCAACCACGAAAAAAAGATTATGTTACGAAGCAACCAATAGCCTCGGAAAGGACTGATATTATTGTTGACGAACATGCTAAACGAAAAAAGGACAACGACGTTCGTATCTGCACCTGGAATGTGCATTAAACAAGAGAGGTGCAGGCGAACAACTAGCGGAGGCCCTAAACTGCTACAAAGCAGACATCACTGCCATCCAGGAAATACGATGGGATGGGCCGGGCCGGGCAAAAAGAGGATGAAAAACTGTGACATCTACTATGGACCGTGTTATAATGAGCAGAAACAGCGACTATTGTGATGCGGATTTGTTATAAGTGACAGACTTAGGCAAGATGTCTTATGTTTCCAAGACTTTAGTGAACGCATTGTAACAATCCGCATCAAGGCCAAATTCGCCAACATAAGCCTTATATGCGCTCATGCTCCGACGGAGGAAAAAGATGATATAACTAAGGATTGCTTCTACGAGCTCCTCGACAAAACCTATGAGCGACTACCAAAGTACGATGTTAAAATGGTGCTGGGAGATTTAAACGCAAAGGTAGAAAGAGAAGACATCTTTAGCAGTACTGTCGAAAAATATAGCCTACACGACAATACGTCTGGTAACGGACTTAGGCTAATTGACTTCGCTACGGAACGAAATGCCACTATAGCCAGCACACGGTTTCCTCACATCAATATCCATAATGGGACATGGCGGTCTCCAGATCAACGAACAGTCAACCAAATTGATCACATTGCGATAGACAAGAGGCACGCATCCAGTATTTTGGATGTTCGGACATTCCAAGGGGCTAACATCGACTCGGACCACTACCTTGTTGTAGCCAAGGTAAGGATGCGGATATCCACCACGCCACAAAAAACCAGAAGTACTGTGAAAAAAGTAATGTCGAAAGACTGCAATCGCCAGAGACCACCAAGATCTTCGCGCAACGCGTATCCCTTAGCCTCCACCACCAGCATCTAATGTCGAAGAACAATGACAACGATGCCAACAAGCCATTAGATCAGCCGCAACTGATATACTAGGTTTCTCGCAGCCACCAGCAGGAAACCCCTGATTTGATGAGTAATGCCGACAGATGCTCGCAGCCAAGAACGAGGCCTACAAGGCTAAGCTGCAGGTGAACCCGAGAGCTGCCATTGAATTCTATATGCAAAGTAGAAGGGAAGAACATCGGCTTTTCAGAAAGAAGAAAAAAGAGCAAGAAAAGCTCGCGATCGAGGATATAGAGAGATTCCACCCCAGGAACGATGTTGGCAAATTTTACCAAAGTGTAAAACGTCAAAGCAAAGTAAACAAGGCTCGAACAGAATCCTGTCGATATTAACAAGGAAATATCGTAGTTAAGACACAGTCGGTGCTGAGGATATTGAAGAACCACTTCTGCAGACTGTTAAACGGCGATGACGAACAACATTCAGCTGTCAGGCAGAACGAACCATTTAATATTGGCAACGATTGCAACCCGACCTAAGTGAAGTGAGGATAGCAATATCTAAACTCAAGCTTAATAAGGCCGCCGGAAATGACGGCCGGGTGTTGGAAAAGAGTTGTTGGCGGAGGAGCCCTCAATCGGTCAACGGCAGCGCTCATATCCCTAAATGGGCTGCTGACATCGGTATTCTTCCGGCCAGCTGTCCTAGGGTCAAAACAAGGGCCTAGCCCTGCAGATTGTGGGTTGTGCTTTGGGTTAACTACCCAACCACGAAAAAAAGATTATGTTACGAAGCAACCAATAGCCTCGGAAAGGACTGATATTATTGTTGACGAACATGCTAAACGAAAAAAGGACAACGACGTTCGTATCTGCACCTGGAATGTGCATTAAACAAGAGAGGTGCAGGCGAACAACTAGCGGAGGCCCTAAACTGCTACAAAGCAGACATCACTGCCATCCAGGAAATACGATGGGATGGGCCGGGCCGGGCAAAAAGAGGATGAAAAACTGTGACATCTACTATGGACCGTGTTATAATGAGCAGAAACAGCGACTATTGTGATGCGGATTTGTTATAAGTGACAGACTTAGGCAAGATGTCTTATGTTTCCAAGACTTTAGTGAACGCATTGTAACAATCCGCATCAAGGCCAAATTCGCCAACATAAGCCTTATATGCGCTCATGCTCCGACGGAGGAAAAAGATGATATAACTAAGGATTGCTTCTACGAGCTCCTCGACAAAACCTATGAGCGACTACCAAAGTACGATGTTAAAATGGTGCTGGGAGATTTAAACGCAAAGGTAGAAAGAGAAGACATCTTTAGCAGTACTGTCGAAAAATATAGCCTACACGACAATACGTCTGGTAACGGACTTAGGCTAATTGACTTCGCTACGGAACGAAATGCCACTATAGCCAGCACACGGTTTCCTCACATCAATATCCATAATGGGACATGGCGGTCTCCAGATCAACGAACAGTCAACCAAATTGATCACATTGCGATAGACAAGAGGCACGCATCCAGTATTTTGGATGTTCGGACATTCCAAGGGGCTAACATCGACTCGGACCACTACCTTGTTGTAGCCAAGGTAAGGATGCGGATATCCACCACGCCACAAAAAACCAGAAGTACTGTGAAAAAAGTAATGTCGAAAGACTGCAATCGCCAGAGACCACCAAGATCTTCGCGCAACGCGTATCCCTTAGCCTCCACCACCAGCATCTAATGTCGAAGAACAATGACAACGATGCCAACAAGCCATTAGATCAGCCGCAACTGATATACTAGGTTTCTCGCAGCCACCAGCAGGAAACCCCTGATTTGATGAGTAATGCCGACAGATGCTCGCAGCCAAGAACGAGGCCTACAAGGCTAAGCTGCAGGTGAACCCGAGAGCTGCCATTGAATTCTATATGCAAAGTAGAAGGGAAGAACATCGGCTTTTCAGAAAGAAGAAAAAAGAGCAAGAAAAGCTCGCGATCGAGGATATAGAGAGATTCCACCCCAGGAACGATGTTGGCAAATTTTACCAAAGTGTAAAACGTCAAAGCAAAGTAAACAAGGCTCGAACAGAATCCTGTCGATATTAACAAGGAAATATCGTAGTTAAGACACAGTCGGTGCTGAGGATATTGAAGAACCACTTCTGCAGACTGTTAAACGGCGATGACGAACAACATTCAGCTGTCAGGCAGAACGAACCATTTAATATTGGCAACGATTGCAACCCGACCTAAGTGAAGTGAGGATAGCAATATCTAAACTCAAGCTTAATAAGGCCGCCGGAAATGACGGCCTTCCCGCTGAGCTTTACATAGCTGGCGGAGATGACTTGGTAAGTAACATCCACCAACTCATAAGCTAAATCTTGTCGGATGAAAGCATGCCTGAACAATGGAACCTCTGTATCGTTTGCCCGATCCACAAAAAAGGAGACCCTCTGAACTGCGCCAATTATAGAGGCATAAGTCTCCTCAACATCGCCTACAAGGTCCTATCTGCCGTAATATGTGAACGCCTGAAACCGTTTACCAACAACCTGATCGGCCCTTATCAGTGTGGTTTTAGGCCAGGAAAGTCCACAATCGATCAAATATTCACACTTCGGCAGATCCTGGAAAAAACCCAAGAAGTCCAAATCGATACCCACCACCTATTTATCTATTTCAAAGCCGCATACGAAAGCATTTATAGAGACGAACTATACAGAGCCATGTTTAGTTTTGGTATACCGCCCAAAATCGTCCGTTTGTGTAGGATGACGATGGAGAATTCTCGCTGCACCATCAGGGTCCGAAACGACCTCACCGACACATTCGATACCAAAAAAGGATTTAGGCAAGGCGATGCACTGTCATGTGACTTCTTCACTTTGATTCTGGAGAGGATTGTGAAAAGCTCCCGAGCCAACACCAGAGGCGGAATTTTCCAAAAATCGGTGGAACTACTAGCATACGCCGACGATATTGACATCATTGGTAGGACTCAACGTGACTCATAGCCACGTTTGCTAGTATAGAAAATGAAGCGGTAAAAATGGGTTTAGCAGTAAGTGAGGGTAAGACTAAGTATATGCTGTCAACACGAAAGGACACATTGACAGATATAACATTGAGGTAGTACGAGACTTTGTCTACCTCGGCTCCGCTATTAACTCTGACCACAACATCTCGTCAGAAATCAAACGAAGAATTACTCTTGCCAATCGCTGTTTCTTCGGGCTAAGAAGGCAATTTAGTAGTAAAGCCCTCACTCGAACTACTAAGGAGATCCTATATAAGACCCTGATTATCCCAGTCCTGCTCTACGGAGCTGAAGCATGGACCGTATCAAAAGCGGATGAAGATCCTTGGTCGATTCGAGAGAAAAATTTATCGGAAAATCTTTGGTTCCGTTTGTGTTGACGGGCTATGAAAAACTCCGCATTGGACGTTTAAGATGGGTAGGACATGTAGACGAATGGACACCAATACTCCTGCTTGTAGAGTCTCGATTTCCAGCCAAGCGTCGGACGCAGTAGAGGAAGACCTCGCCTTAAGTGGCGAGCGCAAGTAGAAACCGGCCTCAACCAACTTGGAGTGCGCAACTGGAGGCAGTTAGCTAAGGACCGGGCTAATTGGAGAAGCATGTTGGTTGAGGCCCAGGTTCATTCCGGACTGTAGAGCCACTTAAGTAAGTAAGTAAGTAAGCAGCATCCACGTCACTATCGAGGAAACATAGTGACCAGTTAAAATTCCTAAAAAAAACTGTTTAATGCTTCCCAATTGCCATACAGTTTTTTTTTGAGAATTTGCTCTTTTTTTTAAATCTCTGTGTAAAATGTGCGGTAACAAACCTAACGTAAAATTATATACAAAATAAACTATCTATCTATCTAAGATCAAATTATTATTTTAGTTTGATGCATCTTTCGCAATAATGTTTATGATTTTCATTATCCTTTGCAAAAGCATCGGGGTAATTTTCGTTGAAATCCTCTCTCGATTTTAAGGATTTTACGGTTTTCATATGTCTTCCCACAAAATTACCTAAACTATTTTAAAGCTTATTTTTAAATTTAGTTCTTTCATTAATAATAGCAAACTCAATATTTATTATTTTCCTTTAAGCCTGAAATTTTTAATGGCATGCATGCAACGCCCACTTTTTTCCTAATCTTTCGGTTTTTTGGGTTTTTGTTAATTTGCTTTATTAAGTGACTTATTAATTGTCACAATACCGTTTCAAAATTTTACGGTAGGTAAGCATATTATAAGTCCGTGATAAACCTTTCCAACTCTTGCAGCATACCCAACCCCACTTAATTAGATATCGTTCACACTTTTTTCTATTGACGACATTAGATTTTGTTAACAACAAAAAAAATCGAAATTGTACAAAATTTGTTGATATACCTTTTATAGCTGTGGAAAATTCAAAAGTTTGTGTTATTCCAATTAATTAGCGGACTTTTTTTTCGGCAACAAATCAAAGCTGTTAAATGCACACATTTGTTTATTTGGAATATTATTGTTTATTAGCATATGTCATGCCCTCTTTCACGAATATCCAATTTAAGATTGACGTATCTATCAATTATATTAACTCAAGTTAAATTATCAAATTTGAAAACTGCGTAGAAGGTAAATTTTATTAACCGTGCTAAAATTTGGTTCAACTATTTTTTGTTAAATAAAATAAAATACTTCACATTGAATGTTTTCTAATTCTATATCCAAACTATTTACCCACAAGGAAATGGTAATTGACTTGTATAATTTTGAAAAATAAATATTTTGTTTGACATATGTATTATGAAAATTACGAAATGTTATCTGTCACATTAATTTTAACTGAATTGAACTTCTGAATAATTTTTTGGTAGTACGTGTCAATTTTGATTTTATGAAACCTGTTGGACATATTTAATGCATTTCTTGGCTCAATCAGCCCAATTTAAGGTGATACCTGACCCTAAAGGTGCTAATAAAGTGATTATTTGTCATTTCAATATATTTTTCTCATTTATTGCTTTTGTTTCAAAGGAAAAATGTTGCTGTGATTAATATCGTATTTATGGTATAAACGCCCAATGAATCAATAAGTATTCCTGCAAAATCTGACACATTTTGAAAGCGGATAACCAGCCCATGAGTAATGTATTTCATGTACCAGGTAGGAAGCGCTTCCGTGAAGATGTGAGTGAACGTTAATTAACACAGTCCTTCTAATTAGTTACTAATCGTATAGAAATTAATCATTGTCAAAATGACTCTTATGTCAAAATGCATACGAGATAGAAATTCCAGTTTGAGCCTCAAACAAGTATCGTAAGATAAAGGGAAGAATATCTATATTCGACAAACATGTCTTCAATTATTCAAGTAAACCAGATCAGCTTGTATACAAGAGAACTTTAACAGTAACTAACAAGTTAACCAGATAAATAAACGTAAAATTATCATTAGTAAAAAACACGTAAGAATGGTAAAACTGGAAATGTCTCCTTATGTAATCGAAATATAACAACATCCTCTTAATTGAGGTACTAAGCACAGCATTGTACGGGTTACGGAATTTAAATGACAAATTACCAAAAGCAAAAATATAATTCTGCGAAAAACGTATGCGATATCAAAATGAGACAGTTACCTTACCTTACCTTAAGTGACGCTACAGTCCGGGATGAACCTGGGCCTCAACCAACATGCCTCTCCAATTAGCCCGGTCCTTAGCTAACTGCCTCCAGTTGCGAACTCCCAGTTGGCTGAGGTCGGTTTCTACTTGTGCGCGCCACTTAAGGCGAGGTCTTCCTCTACTGCGTCCGACGTCTGGCTGGGAATCGAAGACTCTGCGAGCCGGGGTATTGGTGTCCATTCGTTCTGCATGTCCTAGCCATCTTAAACGTCCAATTCGGAGTTTTTTGACCTGCGGTATGTCGCTGTACAGCTCGTATAGTTCGTGGTTGAATCTTCGTCTCCGTCAACGCAAACGGGACCGAAGATTTTCCGAAGAATTTTCCGCTCGAAACGACCAAGGATTTCTTCATCCGCTTTTGATACGGTCCATGCTTCAGCGCCGTAGAGCAGGACTGGGATGATCAGGGTCTTATATAGGATCTCCTTAGTAGTTCGAGTGAGGGCTTTACTACCAAATTGCCTTCATAGCCCGAAGAAACAGCGATTGGCAAGAGTAATTCTTCGTTTGATTTCTGACGAGATGTTGTTGTCAGAGTTAATAGTGGAGCCGAGGTAGACAAAGTCCCGTACTACCTCAAAGTTATATCTGTCAATGGTGACGTTCTTTCCAATTCGTCGATGTTGTGTGTCCTTTCGTGTTGACAGCATATACTTTGTCTTACCCTCATTTACTGCTAAACCCATTTTTGCCGCTTCCTTCTCTATACTAGCAAACGTGGCTATGACACCACGTTGAGTCCTACCAATGATGTCAATATCGTCAGCGTATGCTAGTAGTTGCACGGACTTTTGGAAAATTGTGCCTCTGGTGTTGGCTTTGGAGTTTTGCACAATTCTCTCAAGAATCAGATTAAAGAAGTCACATGACAGCGCATCGCCTTGCCTAAATCCTTTTTTGGTATCGAATGTGTCGTAGAGGTCGTTTCCGACCCTGATGGTGCAGCGAGAATTTTCCATCGTCATCCTACACAAACGGACGAGTTTGGGCGGTGTACCAAAACGAGGTCTGTATAGTTCGTCTCTATAAATGCTGTCGTATGCGGCTTTGAAATCGATAAATAAGTGGTGGGTAACGATATGGACTTCTTGGGTTTTTTCCAGGATCTGCCGAAGTGTGAAAATTTGATCGATGAGACAGTTAAACCCTTCAATTTCAATTAAAAGTAACCTTATGCTAGGTTAGGTTTATTAGGCTGTTGAACTCAGGTGAGGGCCCATAGCGATACCCTTTTTTTAAAAAGAAGTTTACCTGAAAAGAAAGTTTATAAGGTATAGTGAGCGTGATACTTAAGTTGTGATCTGCGTTGTTCCACCGCTTCGAACAGATATTTGCTCCATCCCAAATTGCAGCAGAAATTGACGATCTGCACTATAGGTTGCTAGCTCCGTTAGGTTCTCGTAGTAGAAGCTACCAAGGAGTTTGTTGCGGCTGTTGCAGATCGCTGGACAGTGGCCGAACAGGTGTGGGATGTCCTCCTCGACTTCCGGGTCACCGCATTTTCTGCATAGTTGGTGTGAGTCAGCTAGTCCGATTATATGAGAGTGCTTACCCAACAGGTTCTGACCTGCTATCACTCTTACCGCTACAGAAATGGAAGCTCTGTTTAGATTTTTGATCTGCAAGCGCTTATTTCTGGCCAAAGGTCTTTGGTGTGTTTACAAGTGTTAATGTTATACCTCCTAGATTTTGTTGCACTTTGCGTGCATCTAGTTATTGCCTGTTTTTTAAAAGCAAGTGGAGGTCTAACCCTGCTGTCGCATTAGGAGATGCAGCTGGACGATCCTAGTCTAGCTAACTCGTATGCTTTCTCATTTCCTGGAATGTTATTATGTCCTGGCACCCAGATAATTGGGACTTTATTCTCGTTACATAGAGCCTTTAGCTCTGTTCGGCAGCGTTCAACTATTCGTGATTTTATTATGTTGGTTGCCAGAGCTTTTATGGCCGTTTGACTATCTACGTAAATGGAGAAATTCTCTTGTGATATGTCCAATACTCTGGCCGATTCGGCAGCTTCGAGTATGGCTAGGATCTCTGCTTGGAATAAACTGCACGAGTTTGCTAGTCGAAGGGATGTGGCTAACCCGATTTTATCGCTGTAGACCGCGGAGCCCACTCCTATTTCCCTTTTAGATCCATCAGTTTAGATTGATATTTCATTCATGACGACCATTCGTCTCTGCTTGATTGAATATTTGATGTCGAAATTGTGATATGGGATGGTGTAGTTAGATATCCCATTCTCGTATGCTACTAATTTCAATATTGTGCTGTGACCAAAGGGTTTGATACACAGGTTACCCTCTTCTATGAGGCGTTCTGCGCTTTTCGCTGCTGTGTCATTGATCTTTTAGCCAATTGGTGGAAGATTTAGAATTGCTTCCAAGCCTGCTGTGGGACTGGTGCGCATGGCTCCTGTTATGAGTTCGCATGCTGTTCTTTGATCTTTGCCTTTTTCATGGAATTCCACCAGACTAGGCAACCATAGGTAAGAATTGGTCTGACAACAGCAGTGTATAGCCATTTCTTGACCTTCGGGTATGGGCCCCATTTACTACCACAGATTCTATTGCAGCTATAAAGTGTAATTTTAGCTTTCGTAACCCTTTCGTTGATATTCAGGTTCCAGTTTCTTGCTATCAAGTATCACCACAAGGTATTTGGCACTTGAGGACAGTGAGAGGGTGGACCCTCCCAAAGTCGGTGCCACAAACTCTGAGAATGATCTTTTGTTAGTGAAGAGTACTAATTCAGTTTTCTTCGGATTTACACCTAGGCCGCATGATTCTGACCATCTGCTGAATAGGTTTAAGCTATTTTGCATGATTGCGCTTAGAGTCGAGCTGAATTTCTCACATGCCATATGAACAACATCGTCTGTATAAGCCACTGTTTTTGTAGCGGTGATCTCCAGTTTCTTTAATACTCCATTGACTGGTAGTCAAAGAAGCGGAGAAAGAACTCCCCCTTGTGGAGTACCACTTGTCGTTGTTATTTTTTTGGTACAATCGCCCAACGAGGATGCATGGACCGTATCTATTTCTGATGTTTCGAGTGCCATCTCGATGGCTTCCGTTCTTACGTTGTTAAAGGCGCTTTCTATATCTAGGAAGGCTGCTAGTGTGTATTCATTCTGATATACCGATTTTTCAATTGTTTCAACTACCTCATGCAGGGCAGTTTCTACCGATTCGCCTTTAATATAAGCATGCTAGTTTGGGGATAGATAGTCTGGATTCAAGATAGATAGTCTGGGTTCAAGATTTCTACGTATTTGAATATCTAGTTGTATTTCCTGAGTTTTCAATAGGAATGAGGATAAACTAGTTGGTCTGTAATCTTTCGCAGTAGTATGACTGCATTTTCCTGCTTTGGGTATGAATATCACGTTCACTTCACGCCACGCTTTGGGAAGATAGTTCAGCTTAAGACATTCACGGAAGGTGCTGACTAATGTTGGCATAATATAGTTGACAGTCTTTTGTAGCATCATGGGTGTAATGCCGTCAGGGCCTGCTGTTTTGTAGGGTTTAAATGTGTTGATGGCCCATATAATTCGTTCCTTGCATATATATTTGTTTATATTGGAGCCGCGTCCAGAGTAGCGGTGAGCTTCATTGTTGTCATTTGTGCGGTCAGCATCCGATGTGCTGTTGCAGTTAGGGAAGTGGGTGTTAAGCAGCAGATCTAGTGTCTCGGTGCTGGATTCTGTCCATTTTTCATCTGAGATTTTTAGAAAGCCTGGGCTGCTTGCTTCTTTTGACAGTATTTTTCTCAATCTAGCGGATTCATTTTTGTCCTCAATACTGTTGCAGAAGTCTCTCCAGGCCTTCCTTTTGGCTGTTCTAATGTCTTTTTTGAATTTTCTAACACTGATTTTATATAAATTCCAGTCTGTTACATTGTTTGTCCTCTATGCCGTCCTTAAGAGTTCTCTAGATTCTTTGTGTCGGTTGGCGAGTTCTGGACCACCAGTTGTTTTTTATTGTTTAAAGATTTCCGTATCGGACATGCTTTCTTAAAAGCATTCGTGAACACCGTGACGATTTCGTGCACGTTTGTGTCAATGTCATTTTGTCCAGTTGCAGAGCTCCTGAAGGTGTGTTCGGAGATTTTCGTCTTGAACATATTCAAGGTGGTCTTTCTTGGATTACGAAATGGAAATGGGTTGACTATTTCACCTGTTATGGAGAATTCTATTATCCTATGATCAGATAAGTTGGTTGGCTTGACACTTTCCAGTCGGAAATTGATAGGGTGTTTGAATTTAAGGAAAGCGTTAGGTCTAAGAGTTCCCTTCTGTTCTTAATAATAAGGGTGGGTTCACTTCCATGGTTGTGTATTACGAGGCTATGTTTTATAATGTATTGAAAGAGAGACTCACCTCTGATATTTATGTCACTACTGCCCCAGCTTGTATGGTGGGCGTTAGCATTGCATCCGATTAATATTTCCCAACTTTTCGTCGCGCCGGTGTTTAAGGATAGTGATGCGATTACATGAGAACACAAGCGTTCTCACTCTAGCCTCTCACTATCAACTCCTACTCTCACGTCTACGCTGGTGACTGGTGGGTGCCTAGTACCTATACTAGAGATGGGAGAGAGGGGGAGGAATGTCCTCTCACTAAGGCACTCACTCTCAGGCGGTAGCGGAGAAGTTCCCTAGATGGAGTCAACGGTGGCGCCTATAGCTCCAGTTTGATCGAACTGGTAGTGTAATCCTTATATCAGCTGCTTCGACATTATGTGAACACCAGGTCTATAGGGATTTCCAATATTGAGCCAAGGTGTTGGAAAAGAGTTGGTGGCGGAGGAGCCCTCAATGGGTTAACGGCAGCGCTCATATCCCAAAATGGGCTACTGACATCGGTATTTGCGGCCCGCTGTCCTAGGTTCAAAATAAAAGCCTGGCCCTCCAGGTTGGAGGTTGTGCTATGGGTTAACTACCCAACCATCGAAGAAACCATTGTCGCGAAGCAACTAATAGCCTCGGAAAGGACTGGTATTACTGTTGACGACCATGCTAAACGAAAAAATGACAACGACGTTCGTATCTGCACCTGGAATGTGAGATGGGGATGGGATGGGCCGGACAAAAAGAGGATGAAAAACTGTGACATCTACTATGAACCGTGTTATAGTGAGCAGAAACAGCGACTATTTGGATGCGGATTTGTTATAAGTGCCAGAAGTCTTATGTTTCCAAGACATTAAGGAACGCATTGTAACAATCCGCATCAAGGTCAAATTCGCTAACATAAGCCTTATATGCGTTCATGCTCCGACGGAGAAAAAAGATGATACAACTAAGGATTGCTTCTAAGAGCTCCTCGACAAAAGTACGATGTTAAAATCGTGCTGGGACATTTTAACGCAAAGGTAGGAAGAGAAAACATCTTTAGCAGTATTGTCGGAAAATAAAGCCTACACGACAACACATCTGGTAACGGACTTAGGCTGATTGACTTCGCTACGGAACGAAATGCCACTATAGCCAGCACATGGTTTCCTCCAGTATTTTGGATGTCCAAACATTCCGAGGGGCTAACATCGACTCGAACCACTACCTTGTTGCAGCCAAGGTGAGGATGCGGATATCCACCACGCCATAACAAACCAGAAATACTGTGAAAAAATTTAATGTCGAAAGACTGCAATCGCCAGAGACCGCCAAAACCTTCGCGCAACGCGTATCCCTTAACCTCTCGATTCACACCATCTAATGTCGAAGAACAATGGCAACGTCAAAGCCAAGGATACAAGGCTCCAACAGAATCCTGTCGAGATGAACAAGGAAATATCGTAGTTGAGACACAGTCGATGCTGAGGATATGGAAGAACCACTTCTGCAGACTGTTAAACGGCGATGACGAACAACATTCCGCTGTCAGGCAGAACCAACCATTTCATATTGGCAACGGCAGCGAAAACTTCCAACCACCCGACCTATGTGAAGTGAGGATAGGAATATCTAAACTCAAACTTAATAAGGCCGCCGGAAATGACGGCCTTCCCGCTGAGCTTTATAAAGCTGGCGGAGATGAATTGGTAAGTAACATCCACCAACTCATAAGCCAAATCTGGTCGGATGAAATTATGCCTGAAGAATATAATCTCAGCATCGTTTGCCCGATCCACAGAAAAGGAGACCCTTTGACCTGCACCAACTACAGAGGCATAAGTCTGCTCAACATCGCCTACAAGATCCTATCTGCCGTAATATGTGAACGCCTGAAACCGTTTACCAACAACCTGATCGGCCCTTATCAGTGTGGTTTTAGGCCAGGAAAGTCCACAATCGATCAAATTTTCACACTTCGGCAGATCCTGTAAAAAACCCAAGAAGTCCAAATCGATACCCAACACCTATTTATCGATTTAAAAGCCGCATACGACAGCATTTATAGAGACAAACTATACAGAGCCATGTATAGTCTTGGTATACCGCCCAAACTCGTCCGTTTGTGTAGGATGACGATGGAGAATTCTCGCTGCACCATCAGGGTCTGAAACGACCTCACCGACATATTCGATACCAAAAAAGGATTTAGGCAAGGCGATGCGCTGTCATGTGACTTCTTCAATTGGATTCTTGAGAGGATTGTGCAAAACTCCCGAGCCAACACCAGAGGCACAATTTTCCAAAAATCGGTGCAACTACTAGCATACGCCGACGATATTGATATCATTGGTAGGACTCAACGTGATGTCATAGCCACGTTTGCTAGTATAGAGAAGAAAGCGGCAAAATGGGTTTAGCAGTAAATGAGGGTAAGACTAAATATATGCTGCCAACACGAAAGGATACACAACATCTTATTTAACATCTAAGAGACAGTTTTTTATCAATGCTACGCGCCTGTGGAACACTTTACCACGGCAGGTTAGGGGATTGAGGTGCGAAACACAGTTTCGAAAAGAGTTACTTGTTTATTTTCAAGGTAATTATGACTGAGGTTGTTTTATTATTATTTTTATGAAAATATAATTAAAATAAAATTAACATTTCTAGCAAAAAAAAAAAAAAAAAGAACATGCATGAATAGGAATATCGTAGAAAAAACAAAACAAAATGTAATATCGTCTATGAAGTAGCTATTCTTTTATTTAAATATTGAAGCTGTAAACTAGTTTATAAGATATTATATCTTACTGTTTAAGCAAACTATGAATAAATAAACTACTTATTAGTGGAATTGGACAGAACGTCACCATTGACAGATATAACTTTGAGGTAGTACGGGACTTTGTCTACCTCGGCTCCGCTATTAACTCTGAAAATTCCACGAAAAATCTTCGGTCCCGTTTGCGTTGACGGGCTATGGAGACGAAGATTCAACCACGAACTATACGAGCTGTACAGCGACATACCCCTGTTCAAAAAACTTCGCATTGGACGTTTAAGACGGCTAGGACAATTAGAACGAATGGACACCAATACTCCGGCTCGCAGAGTCTTCGATTCCCAGCCAGACGTCGGACGCAGTAGAGGAAGACCTCGCTTTAAGTGGCGTGCACAAGTAGAAACCGACCTCAACCAACTTGGAGTGCGCAACTTTAGGCAGTTTGCCAAAGACCGGGCCAATTGAAGAGGCATGTTGGTTGAGGCCCATGTTCATCCCGGACTGTAGCGCCACTTAAGTAAGTAAGTAACGGTATTCCAACATACGCTTGAGGATTATCATCACTCCAAATACGGCAGTTTTGTTTATTGCCGTATCCATTCAACCGAAAGTGAGCTTCATCGCTAAACAAAATTCGGTTATGAAAATTGGGAGCCCATTCATCGAATCTACGCGTTGCTAGGTGATCCTGTGCTTAGATTCTTGCATGAGTTGGAATTTGTAAGCACGATATTTTCAAGATATTTCCTCAAAATCTTTCATAAAGTGGATGGCACATATCCAATTCATGTGCACGCTCTACAGTAGCAATGACTTCTCCTGTACGCACTGTAAGAAGTCTCTGTGAATGCGTATTATCATTTAGAGTAAACGTGGTGCGAAAACGTTCCATATTTAATCGAATTAATTGCCCCATTATCGTTGTTTTCATTCAGATTATGTAAAATGGACGTAGTGCGCGATATGTATTTCGAAGAAAACCATGTTTTCAAAATAAATTTGCACAATTTGGAAGCGTTGTTTAGACGTCAGTCTATTCATGTTGAAATAAAATAATCACTTAACAGCTGACAAAATGGCCTCCAGCTAAAATAGTGTTGCCAACTTAAAGTTCTATACCTCTTAAAAAAATCACTCTTTATCTAAGTTATATCTGTCAATGTTGACGTCCTTTTCAATTCGACAATATTTTGTGTACTTGAACGTTGTTCTTATATTTTATTTCTTTGGGCAACCCTGTTAAATTTTGGGGAAACCTATCATTACAATACGACTGTAGTAATGAGTCGTTTTCACTTCTGAAGAAAACGTTCAGCATTAAGTGAACAATTTTGAATCTTTAGATTATTATTTGTATATACATTCTGATGAACCTTAACGGTTGAGTGTTGTAATAACGGGTTACCTGAAACATGATGGGTCGTTCATATTGCCGCTGATAGTTTATATAGCTTGAATACGCTTGCGACCTATATACATAAACATGTCACGACTTTTGAAATATCTTAGTCCCAAAACTTTCCATAACGATTCGAGGTCTTCTTAATTAATATCAATGTTGTTGAACATCGTTTGTTATTTAAGTTGGCAACCAAAAAAAAAAACATGATGACAATGACGCATACGATAAGGAATATGTGCCCAGTGGAGAGACATAGTTAACCATTTAAAACCAAAATAAATTGTCCAGTCATGCTTTGAAAGTGCGAACATTTCGTATCACGCTACGAGCGCAGGTTTCATTAGCTTAGCCAATATGTCACCATGTAAGAAGTGAATCATAAGTCTATTCATGGTCTAATCGAATTTTGTTTTACTATTGATACTAGAACTTATGATGTCGTATTAAGCTTTCAATTATACGTATCCTCTAGATCTTCCTTGAAGTATCTTTCGAAGATTTTGATAATATCGGTTACCTAGTACCAGTAGAGCGACTAGCCATTCTTGATATTGCCCCAAAGCAATTAACGTCTTAAAGTTATTTTACTTTGGTTCTTCACCGTCGTTTTCTAGGCTGGTATACAGTATTCTTATTCCCATATGGTCCTGTTTGTCATCCAATAGGGATATATTAGTTCTGATACACAGTTCGTAACACAGAGAATTAATTTGTATATATATACCTTATGGTCTATGGGTGGATTCAGAATCGCTAGCTGAGTCAATTCAGGCACGTCTGTCCGTCCCTTCATACGTCACCAGTTTTAAGGCCTTACATTTTGGGCTTGAAAAATAGGATGGGATGAGATAGGGCATTTAAAGATTCGCACAGCGGATTGTCGCCTTCTCATACATGGCTTGCAAAATAGCGAAATATTTTAGCTAGATATACCTTAAAGTATATTTATCGACTCAGAATCGATAACTGAGTCGATTGAGCCATGTTTGTCTGCCCGTCCGTCCTACCGTCTGTCTGTAGGCCATAAATGTTTAGACCTTAAATTTTCGGCTAGGAGAATGATCCATGTGCGTTACATCAGCCCACTACCACGCCCACTTTTTAGAAAAACGTAGTTTTTGACCAAGCGGTAGGAAATTATGCAAACGTGTCTAAACAACATATTTAGACAATCCCAATACCTATATTTCCAGTGATATTTTCAAATATTCGAAAAAAAAACTTTATATATTTCGTTAATAGATCAGGTAAGCCCACGCCTACTTTTTAAGTACTTTTTTTGATGCAGGAGACAAGTGTCGTTTTTTGTCCAACCATTAACAATTTTGACAAACCCCGTCTGATAAATATATTCTGACAATGCCACGCTTAGGTACTTTTTGGGGATGTTAGAATGGAATAGGCCATCAAAAGATTCGCACAGCGGATTGTAACCTTCTAATGTGTTTTTTTTATTTGTTTTCTAAGCATAACAAAACAAAAATACTTTTATTCTTTTTTTTAATATTTATTCCATCCAACTGTATAATGAAACGCGTTTTTAGGCGTATGGTGTTAAACGAAGTTTGCTTACCTATTCAATTTGCTGCATTTTGGTGTTTTTTCGTTTTAATTATATTACCACTGCGTCTTTAATTCTTTATCGTCATAAGCATCGCTTCGGAATAATCTCATCTGGATATATAAATATATTTTAATATAATTTATACTATTAAATTATATTAAAATTTATTTGGAAGTCATAATAAATAATTAATTACCCTAAGAAGACACCTGGCTGCCATTGTTGGTGTATAAATTAACTTGGCCATCAACGAATTTGGGTGGAAACGTAATACGTATGAGTGGTTTATTTTTGTGAATTGGTATAGAGGAGTGTTTGGATTTAATAGAAAACCGCGCTTAGTTTGTCTTTTGTTAATGCGACCCACATAAGTGTTGGCAGCAAATAAAAATGCTCATATGAAGCTTGTCTTTTTCTGCTGTCCGTAGATGAAAGCGGAGGAGACTTGTATTCACAATAATCCACATATTTCCAGGCGGCAGCGGAAAAACTCCCAAGGTGGAGTCAGCGGTGGCATCTACAGTCCCAGTTACGATGGACAAACTGAGCTATATAAAGCCGCGGAGATGATTTGGTAAGTTACATTCACCAACTCAAACGAAAAATTTGATCGGATGAAAATATGCCTGACAAATGGAACCTCAGCATCGTTTGCCCGATCCAGAAAAAAGGAGACCCTCTGAACACCGTTAACTACAGAGGCATTAGTCTCTTCAACTTCGCCTACAAAATTCTTTCTGCTGTAATATGTGAACGCTTGTAACCGTTTACCAACAACCTGATCGGCCCTTATCAGTGTGGTTTTAGGCCAGGAAAGTTCACCACCGATCAAATTTTCACACTTCGGCAGATCCTGTAAGAGACCCAAGAAGTCCAAATCGATACCCACCACCTATTTATCGATTTCAAATCCGCATACGACATTTATAGAGACGAAGTATACAGATCCATTTCTAGTTTTGGTATACCGCCCAAACTCGTCAGTTGGTGTACGATGACTAGGGATCGGATTTCCATGCAAATGCATGTTTTTTTATGAACACCTTGGATGCAAGGCAACTTATTATGTATACGTATCATGAAATTTCCTTTAAAATGGCATTTAACCGTTAGTGCATATTTTTGCATATTTTACTATAAATGCATATTTTGCAAATTTTTGTGCATATTTTACTATATTTGCATATTTTTTATAATATTAATTCATATTTTTGGAGCATATTGTTCAAAAATTTAACTAGACAGTAAAAAAAAAATATCCCCTTTATGTCAGTGCATACGAAGCTTAAAACTATTATCTTTTTCTTTTGTTCATTTCACAATCTTGAACGATGTTCCAACCCCACATTATACCTATTGCACTATATAAACAAAGCTGCATGTATGAGCTTGACTAGAGTGTGGCGGCAAAACATTGAAATGAAATGCCTGGGACTGTATTAATGAGATCGAAATTTAAACGATACCCAGAAGCGCCAAAATGGCTACAAAAAGCTTCCGACGACACAAAGCTAACCAAATTAAAGTGTGTGAGTACAACGTGCTAAAGCTTAAAGCTAAATTGTCTGCGCACAATGGTGTAGCTGCCCGCTGCAGTTTACGTTTACATGTACAACAGGCTAGCGGTTTCGTTTGTTTGTAGTGGTATGGATGTCGATGAATGTGGAACTAACTGTTAGTTTTCCACGGAAATTTTCACATTTTAATAGATTCCACTTGCCACTACATTGTATTATAGTTTTCCATCCTATTAACAGTCAATCGAAGCAGTCGATATTTTTTATTCAGTGGTCTACGCATAATCGTGTTTAGTCAGTAGAAAACTAATTTCAATCTTTTTAGAATAGTTTTGCTTGGAAAATGTAAGAATATTCCTTTTGAATTTATGATTTTAGTTAAAAAAAAACAAATTTCAGCTACAATGCCAAAAGCGAAGACATCCATTGCTTCAAATTTGAGAAGATATGTTTCAGAATACCCAACGATTTTTAAAACAGATGGAGGTGTTTTGTTCTGCAAATTTTGCAACAAAAGCGTTTGCTTTGAAAAAAAATTTCAAGTGGATCAGCATTTAAAAAGTGTTAAACACTTAGAATTTGAAGGAAGATCTGAAGTTCGTCCGAAATCCCAACAACTGCTGTCCTTTACCAATACAGCCAACAACTTTTCAATGGATTTATGTGAGGCGTTTATTGCAGCCGATATACCATTAAGTAAGCTTAGTAACCCTGAGTTAAGAAATTTTTTTAAAAAATATACAAAAGAAATTAGACCGGACGATTCTACTTTGCGAAAAAATTACGTTGAAAAAATTTATAATTCGCTCTTTGAACAAATGAAAATTGATCTAAAAGATAAATATTTGTGGGTTTCTATTGATGAAACAACAGATATTCAAGGACGTTTTGTTGCTAACGTAATTGTGGGTGTGTTGGACCTAAACGAAGAAGAAAGTAAAAAGAAATTTTTAATAAACGTAGTCCAATTAGAAAAAACAAACCATTTTACCATCGCTCGCGCATTTGATGAATCCATGAATTCAATGGAAATTGATAAAAGCAAAATACTCCTTTTTTTGACCGATGCTGCGCCGTATATGGTAAAGGCAGCACGTGGACTAGCACTGTTTTATCCAAAATTGTTGCACGTCACTTGCTTAGCACATGGAATGCACCGAGTTGCAGAAGAAATAAGGAGTAATTTTCGGAACGTCGATGGATTAATTTCAAACGGCAAAAAAATATTTTTAAAGGCACCATCACGCGTCGAAATTTTTAAAGAAAAATATCCTTTGACTCCTCTTCCGCCTCAGCCTATTGTTACAAGATGGGGAACTTGGTTGAAGGCTGTTGAGTATTATGCACAAAATTATGAAGCATTTGAAAGCATTGTCAATGAGTTCGATGACTCCGATGCAGTTGCAATAAAAAATGCAAAAGAAGCCATGAACCAGCCATTGTTAAAAAGCGAAATCATATTTATAAATTCGAACTTCAGTTTCCTGTGTGACACCATAACAAAGCTAGAAGGCAGGACCACCTTAAAAAATCAAATTGATTTAATTGAAGATGTTGTTGCAAAGATAAATGCGGTTGAAGGACTAACGGGGGCAGTCATAAAAAAAAAACTTCAGTGCGTTCTGGCAAAAAATGAAGGATTTGCAATAATGCAAAATTTAAGTAAGACCTTTACGTTGGACTGCAATGACGAAAATAACACAAAAAACTTTACCGTCGATGAGATTTGTTCCTTAAAAAATGCTCCACTTACTTCAGTTGACGTCGAGAGATCTTTTTCCTTGTATAAGGCATTCTTACGACCGAATCGCCAACGTTTTGAATTCGAGAATTTTAAAAAAAATTTCATGATATACGCAAATAAAACTTTTCAAAATGAATTAAGGAATTAAGGAATTTTTTTGAATTATTTATTTTTATTAAACAAAGGAAGATGTTTATGTTTACTTAACTGTGTTTTTTTTTTTTTATTCAATTTTGATCTCGTTTTAAGTTATTATTTTATTACATCATAAAAATAAAAAATTTAATTGAATTGAATTGAAAAATTTCTTAGAAAATGTGTTTTTTATATTCAACCGAAATTAAGTTTAACTAATTTTAAGTGCATATTTTCAATGCATATTTTGCATTTTTAAGTGCATATTTTAAGCGCATATTTTGAGATTTTTAGTGCATGAAAATCCGAACCCTAACGATGACGATGTAAAATTCTCGCTGCTCCATCAGGGTCACCGACACATTAGATACCAAAAAAGGATTTAGACAAACCGATGCATTTTCATGTTACTTCTTTAATTTGTTTCTTGAGAGGATCGTGCAAAACTCCCGAGCCAACACCCGAAGTACAATTTTCCATAGATTGGTGGTGGTCGGACTCAACGTGATGTCATAAAGAGAAGTAAGTAGCAAAAATGGGTTTAGCTGCAAAGGAAGGCATGACTAAATATATGCTGTAAACGCGAAAGGACACACAACATCGACGAATTGGACAAAACGTCACCATTGACAATATTAACTTGAGGTAGTAAGGGACTTTCTCTACCTCGGCTCCGCTATTTTTACCCATAGGGGTATATTTATTAGTTTTGATACATAGTTTGTAACATAGAGAAATAAATTAGCTACATATACCTCAAAGTATATGGGTCGACTCATAATCGCTAGCTGAGTCGATTAAGCCATGACTATCTTGCCGTCCGTCATGACTATCTTGCCGTAGTCAAACGGTTAAGAATTTTGAAAAAAAAAATTTCTAAAGAGCATATTTAGACAATCACAATATCTATATTTCGCCTATTTAAAGTTTTTGACACGCACACTTTTTGTGGGCGTTTTTAGTAAATAAAAACATTTCTCGGTTGATTTTTATGAATATTTGAACAAAACTTTTGATGCGGGATCATTGGTTATGATAATATGAACATTTCGTTTTTTGACCATTTTAACCCACGCCCACTTTTTGGGGGCGTTTTCCTACAAAAACCATTTGTATACCCTACCCCATAGCATATGCAGTAAAAAACCGTTGTTTTTTGTCGATCAATGTTATTTTCTATATTTCCTCGCCAAATTTGCCCACATTTTGGGGATATTAATTTTAAGGATGGGAAGGGATATGCAGCCTTCTCATATGTTTCTTTATGGAATCGAAGATGATCTGGAGTTTCACCTTCAAGATTAACAGGGGACTAGAGACCCACTTTCCTCGGTGGCTATGGCGTTTTCCAAGTTTTCGTCATCGAACCGCGTGAAACCGCGGTTCTCAGATCGCCATTGCGTTATGTCATTTCGGAGGTAAAAGTGATAAAGTAGGGCATTGTTTTTCATGACGCTATTGGGTCAATGCTATCATTCACCTTATACCCTTCCTGAAAGACAGTCCCCACTGCCTCCACTTTCTCCTGAGGATCTTCAACAACATAGAAATCTTCAATGTAGAATGGCAATATTTATAACGTAAAACGTATGAGTGGTATATTTTTGTGAATTGGTTTAGAGGAGTGTTTGGATTTAACAGAAAACCTCGCTTAGCTTATGTTGGGAGTCCGTAGATGAGAGCGGGGGAGACTTCGATTCATACGAATGCACCCAAGATGTCGAAATCGATACCCACCAACTATTTATCGATTTCAAATCCGCATACGACAGCATTTATAGAGACGAACTATACAGAGGCATGTCTAGTTTTGGTATACCGCCCAAACTCGTCTGTTAGTGTACGATAACGATGTAGAATTCTCGCTACTCCATTAGGATCGGAAACGACCTCACCAACACATTAGATAACATAAAATTATTTAGACAACCCGATGCAATTTCATGTTACTTGTTTAATTTTATTCTTGAGAGGATTGTGCAAAACTCCCGAGCCAATCTTCCATAGATCAGTGCAATAACTGCATACGCCGACGATATTGATATTAATGGTCGCACTCAACGTGATGTCATAGCCACGTTTGCTAGTATAGAGAAGGAAGCTGCAAATGAGGGTATGACAAAATATATGCTGTCAACACGAAAGGACACACAACATTGAAGAATTGGACAAAACGTCACCATTGACAGATATTAATTTGAGGTAGTAAGGGACTCAGTGCTGCCAGTTTAGCGCTTTCGGCACTTAATCTAGCGCTTTTTTAATGCGTTTAGCGTGCAAATTGTTTTAGCTCCTAGCGGAATTTTTAGCGCTTTTCATTTGCAGTAACTTGTATCTGCAATCTTCATCAACATAGAAATCTTCAATGTAGAATGGTTATATATATATCCCTGTGTTTATATTTACAAAAACACTCTTATTTCATTGTTTATCTGTTGAGTAATTATTTTGTGAATAATCCGTTTGGTACTATTTACTTGACGATTCAATGAATAATTCCCCTACAAAATGTGAATTTCATACATCACTTTCATTCATTTGTAATAAAATGGATGAGATGAGTTATAAGTATCATAAGCAACCGTTAATTAAGATTTAGCGAGGAAATGCCTATAAAACGTCAACGCCAGTCCTTTAGATATCACCAAAGATCTATGATATCACCAAATCTTCATGAATGAATCAGCAGCTACTGATTGTATTTATAAAGCCATGATGATGTGCTTAGCGTTGTAGCTAGTAAAATGTCATGTGCTAGCCATAAATATTACTAGGGAATTAACAGTCTCATAAAGTTGGTATTCTTGAACGTGTAGAAACAATGGGGAGGATAAAGTGTGTATATTGTCATTTTATTATTATTTTTATGTGCTATGTGAGGTGCTAATAATGTCATATTTCGAGACACTTAAATCAATTCGTTTTTGTGAAGTGTTGGAAATCAAGCATTTCTTGTCTAAAATAGGTTTCAAAAATGAGTGAGAGTTTTGTTTTACTATTTTAGATACACTTTTGATTCCTCCATCCTCTATCCGCATCAATAATAACGCTTTGAAAAAATAGATTTTTGCTTAAAAATGTGCCGAAAGTATCGACGGTAACCCTAAGTAAAACATTTGTGCATTCCAAACTTTCAGATTACACAGAAATTAATTGCATATCATTTGGCTTATTTAATATTTAATCCAAGGCGTACAACTAGTGGCTTTCAAAATGTTTTTTTTTCTTTTGCATATTTTTCGTATAATAAGTTGATCAACTTGTATATAATAGTGCGTGTATCTTGGCGTGCTGACAGTACAGGTGGTAAATAAAGTATCATTTCGTTGCGAATTTTTTATTCGTCGTATATAATAGTATATATGTAATCCATATCTGATACAGAGTATGCTCCCTCAATAACATCGCAGGTGAGACCCAAAAAAGAAACGAGGAAATAAGCGGAATAGAGTCGAAGAGATCACTGTACCTACTTTTAGATGTTTTTGGATCCTAAGCACGTCGAAACATTTTAGTGAGACCAATTTGTTTGCAAACACAGTGAGGCCCGAACCAACATGCCTCTCCAATTAGCCCGGTCCTTAGCTAACTGCCTCCAGTTGCGCACTCCAAGTTGGTTGAGGTCGGTTTCTACTTGTGCGCGCCACTTAAGGCGAGGTCTTCCTCTACTGCGTCCGACGTCTGGCTGGGAATCGAAGACTCTGCGAGCAGGAGTATTGGTGTCCATTCGGTCTACATGTCCTAGCCATCTTAAACGTCCAATGCGGAGTTTTTTTTTGACTAGGGGTATGTCGCTGTACAGTTCGTATAGTTCGTCTCCATAGTCCGTCAACGCAAACCGAAGATTTTTCGAAGAATTTTTCTCTCGAATCGACCAAGGATTTCTTCATCCGCTTTTGATACGGTCCATGCTTCAGCGCCGTAGAGCAGGACTGGGATAATCAGGGTCTTATATAGGATCTCCTTAGTAGTTCGAGTGAGGGCTTTGCTAATAAATTGCCTTCCTAGCCCGAAGAACCAGCGATTGGCAAGAGTAATTCTTCGTTTGATTTCTGACGAGTTGTTGTTGTCAGAGTAAATAGCGGAGCCGAGGTAGACAAAGTACCGTACTACCTAAAAGTTATATCTGTCAATGGTGACGTTCTGTCCAATTCGTCGATGTTGTGTGTCCTTTCGTGTTGACAGCATATACTTAGTCTTTCCCTCACTTACTGCTAAGCCCATTTTTGCAGCTTCCTTCTCTATACTAGCAAACGTGGATATGACATCACGTTGAGTCCTACCAATGATGTCAATATCGTCAGCGTATGCTAGTAGTTGCACCGATTTTTGGAAAATTGTGCCTCTGGTGTTGGCTCGGGAGTTTTGCACAATCCTCTCAAGAATCAAATTGAAGAAGTCACATGACAGCGCATCGCCTTGCCTAAATCCTTTTTTAGTATCGAATGTGTCGGTGAGTCGTTTCGGACCCTGATGGTGCAGCGAGAATTCTCCAACGTCATCCTACACAAACGGACGAGTTTGGGCGGTATACCAAAACTAGACATGGCTCTGACATGGCTCTCTTCGGATCTGCCGAAGTGTGAAAATTTGATCGATTGTGGACTTTCTTGGCCTAAAACCACACTGATAAGGGCCGATCAGGTTATTGGTAAACGGTTTCAAGCGTTCACATATTACGGCAGATAGGATCTTGTAAGCGATGTTGAGTAGACTTATGCCTCTGTAGTTGGCGCAGTTCAGAGGGTCTCCTTTTTTGTGGATCGGGCAGACGATGCTGAGGTTCCATTCTTCAGGCATGCTTTCATCCGACCTTCTTCTTCCCTTTAGAGCTTCTTCTTTGCCTATAGAGCTCAATGGCAGCTCTCGTCTTCACCTGCAGGTTAGCCTTGTAGGCTTCGTTCTTTTCTGCGAGCATCTGTCGGCATTCCTCTTCAAACCAGGGGTTTCTTGCTGGTGGCCGCGAGAAACCTATCACTTGTTGGCATCGTTGCCATTGTACTTCGACATTAGATGCTGGTGGTATGGTGTGAAAGACTGCAATCGCAAGAGACGGCCAAGGCCTTCCCGCGACGCGTATCCCTTACGCGAAGGCCTTGGCGGTCTTTATTTAATATTTTCACAGTATTTCTAGTTTGTTATGGCGTGGTAGGTAGTGTTCCGAGTCGATGTAAGCCCCTCGGAATGTTTGGACATCCAAAATACTGGATGCGTGTCTCTTGTCTATCGCAATGTTATCAATTTGGTTGACTGTTCGTTGATCTGGAGACCGCCATGTCCGCTTCTGGATATCGAGATGAGGAAACCGTGTGCTGGCTATAGTGGCATTACGTTCCGTAGCGAAGTCAATAAGCCTATGTCTGTTACCAGACGTGTTGTCGTGTAGGCTATATTTTCCGACAGTACTGCTAATGATGTCTTCTCTTCCTACCTTTGCGTTAAAATCTCCCAGAACGATTTTACCATCGTACTTCGGTAGTCGCTCATAGGTTTTGTCAAGGAGCTCGTAGAAGCAATCCTTAGCTATATCATCTTTTTCTTCCGTTGGAGCTTGAGCGCATATAAGGCTTATGTTGGCGAATTTGGCCTTGATGCGGATTGTTACTATGCGTTCGCTAATGTCTTGGAAACATAAGACTTCTTGCCTAAGTCTGGCACTTATAACATATCCGCATCCGAATAGTCGCTGTTTCTGCTATAACACGCTCCATAGCAGGTGTCAAAGTTTT
The DNA here is from genome assembly GCA_932526625.1 of Rhingia campestris. Lineage (NCBI taxonomy): Eukaryota > Metazoa > Arthropoda > Insecta > Diptera > Syrphidae > Rhingia > Rhingia campestris. The sequence continues at coordinate 35,894,749 of OW052185.1, read as the reverse complement.
TCATCCTATTTTGCCCGGCCTATCCCATAATATTTCCTGGATGGCAGTAATGTCTACTTTGTAGCAGTTTAGGGCTTCCGCTAGTTGTTCACCTGCACCTCTCGTCTTTAATGTTCTCACATTCCAGGTGCAGATACGAACGCCGTTGTCCTTTTTTCGTTTAGCAGGGTCGTCAACAGTAATATCAGTCCTTTCCGAGACTATTAGTTGCTTCGTAACAATTGTTTTTTTCCATGGGTGGGTAGTTAACCCAAAGCACAACCCCCAACCTGGAGGGCCAGTCCCAATTTATTAGATACCCCTAGGACACGGGCCCATCAGTACCCACTACGGGATTGAGCGCTGCCGTTGACTTTTCGATTCATTTGCCATCTCAGTTCAAGGGGCCTGACTTACCCTTGAAAATCCTAGATAACCTGTTGTCCGAATATGTCGAAACCGCTTATCTAGGTCCGCCTGGGACGCAGACCGGGTATTCATTCCGCGCCATTCTGACCAGGGTGATTATAGTGTTGCTGTTTTATGTCTTGTTATCAGCACTCGCACTTATCGTTTAGCAAGTCAAATCCGGTTGGATGAGATCAGTATCCGATGGGTACCACTTGGAGGTAAAAAATAAGCACACTTGATATGTAGTCAGAGTTGCGAGCACTTGAAAGCCAATCAGAGTCTAACTAACCTTAAAAAAAGAACTAAAGCTTAAATTTCTTGGAAAATTTCTTTTCTCATTGTAAGTACATATCATTTATAAACAACAAGTTGAAGTTCTAATGAAATTAACATTGGTTTTGCAACGTAACAATAAAATAGCGTTTTTTGTTGTATACGCTCATGGAGATTAACTTCATCCTTTGCGTCAAATTTTTTTACAAATTGACAGTATCGTTATGTTGATAGTTGACAAAATGTTGAATTTAGGTGACCAAAAAATAAGTGAGATCGTAAGTTCATAATTGTTTTTTAAAAAAAAACGCAAAACATGTGGGTACTTGACAGATGTTTATGAGAGCGATTCAGTTCAAAGATTATCAAGCCACCAGGGAGCACAGACAAATGTTTCTAGTAGACAATAAAATTCAACAAACAACAACAGTATATTGCTTTAATTATCTTTAACAAAATATTAATTGGGTATTCCCCTAATAGGGTAAGTGATAAGTTTTAACAAGTGACTGACGACTGACGTTATTTTCCTCTACTAGCCACAAAGATGACGCTATTCGTATGAAACAAGTAGCAATAAATTAATGTCACGTTTTGTTATTAAAATCTGAGTTAAATCGCAATGCATTTGATGCCACAAGAAATGTAATATAAAAATCCGTTATAAACTAAAAATGTATCTCAGTTGCATAGAGATGATTATATCTATTCTATACTATATGCGAAAAAATAATCTGTAGACTTTTTTTTATAAACTTTTTCTCAAGTGAGGCGCAGTTATTATGTTTATTCATTCTGCTCTTAAATTGTTGTTAATTGTATTATGTTGGAAATAGGTTGGAAACCGAAACGATTCTGTTTATGACCCTATTGCTTAGGGCTTCTAGCGATACCAAAAACAAACTGGAAAAATTTACATCTTCGGGCAACACCGATAGCCGTTGGCGGTGAGAAGTAACGTCAAATACCTAGGCATCTGGCTTGACAAGATTTTATATTTTAACAAAAATGTTGATGCTTATCTGGCCAGGGCTAGGACTAGATTCAAGGGTGAAAGTCATTTGCTACATGGCCCTCATAAGGCCAATTATCGAGTACGGTTGTCCCGTGTGGTTCAATGTAGCACAAGCCTACATGGAAAGGATACGGCTGTTTGAGAGGCGTTGTCTCCGATCCTGCTTACTATTGTACCGAACGCCGTACTCCGAGTACATAAAATATGAACGCAACGAGGTCCTAAACAATAGGGCCCAGCTGAATAGAATTGACAATTTACTTATTAAGGTGATCCGAAGGCACGTCTTAAGGGCGATGGCTAGCAACAACAGCCTGATCTTCGGAGCCTACTACCCCAATGACTTATAACGGGTGATCCAAGTAGAGATACTTTTTTCAATAGCCTTTTTTGACAGATCACGTGTGAGTCGTGTCATGCTGTCATGTTATTTTTGTTTAGTATTGTTTGGCATTTCATAATGGAAAGACTTACGCGTGAACAACGTTTACAAATTGTTCAACTTTATTATGAAAATTCACGTTCTGTGAATGGCCATGGTCAACATAATCGGCCTACTGAGCATACTATTCGCAACACCATCACCCATTTTGAGACCCAGCATTCATTATTGGATAATATTCGACCGAATAGACCACGTCCAGCACGCTGTGAAGAAAATATAGCGGCCGTAGCTGAGAGTGTACACGAAGACCGTAGAGAGTCGATTCGGCGCCGTTCGCAGCAATGGCGACCGTTATCGTGCCATGATAACCGACTATTTGATGCCTGAAATTGAAGCTCGTGATCTCGGCGACATTTGGTTTCAGCAAGACGGTGCCACTTCCCACACATCGCATCAATCAATGGACTTATTGAGAGAACATTTCGGTGAGCACATAATTTCACGTTTTGGGCCGGTCGACTGGCCACCAAGATCGTGTGATATCACACCGTTAGACTTTTTCCTGTGGGGATATGTAAAGTCAAAAGCTTATGCCGACAAACCCGCTTCGATTTAGGCCTTGGAGGAAAACATCACGCGTGTCATTCGCCAGTTACCAGTCGAAATGCTCGAACGAGTGATCGAAAATTGGACTCAACGGATGGACCATCTGCGACGTAGCAACGGCCAACATTTGATAGACATAATCTTCAAAAAATAAATGCCAAAGAATGTTCTTTCAAATGATAATAAACATTCTCCATTAAATTTGAATTTTCTGTGTTTTTTTATTTAAAAAAGTAGGGAACCTCGAAATGGATCACCCTTTACACGCTTATGGTGGGCTTTATTCCACCAGGGGCATTCGTTTATATCAACTCGCTAGGAAAGGGTTTCTCCACCTCTTTAGGACTTTGCGGAATTTTAGTCCACTCCTTAGTTTTAAGAATAAATTTAGGTACAAGCGGGGTATGTACACCGTATTGGGGGACAATTTGGTTGCATGCATGGCCTGTCAGAAAAGTACTCAATCAGGATGGCGACAACTCGGGGCATATGCAACGAGTGCTTGCCACCCCGATTATAATTAAGTTAGGTTGAAGTAGGTAAGTAGTTTAAGTTAATTTTAAGTATTTTTAAATAAAACCCAAAAATTTGTTAAGTCTCAAAGTTTTTTACTTTTTCTTAAAAAGTTTAAATATTTTGGTAGAATAAACAAATAATATATATAAGCCCAAAGGCAAAAATAAAAATATTATAGTTAATCTTAGAGCGCCCGCTAAGGCCCAATAAGTTAGTTTAAGCAAACATGTTAGTGATAAGTTAGATTTAATCATATTTGTCTAGTATTAAGTTAATATTTTAAATGTTAAAAGTAACTGGTTGCTGAACTCTGTATTTATATCTCTATAAATACTTATAGATAACACCAAAACTAATATACACCTATAGTTTCGATTTTATATTACTTTTGTTAGTTTTTTACAATCTAACGTTGGTGGTAGGTGCCTTGTGCCCTTGGTGGTGGTCGAAAAAAAAATAAGTTGTGCCCAGTTAGTCAAAGTTGGCGGCCATTAGCCAACTTTACAAAGCCAAAAATCAGGAACAAAGTCTTCATTCCGAAAAAAAAAGTAAGGAAATAAGCTCTGTCACAAAAAAGGCGTCTGTTATTGCCATTTGATATTGGCATTCTACTCAAACTCTCAACTAAAACCAAACATCTTTGGGCAAAAAATAACCATGAATACAAAGGAATTTATTATACACCCAACAATGAGTCCAAGCAGGGGGGTTGCAGTGGGCAGTATGTTCCCTCAATACATATTCAAACTTCGCATACATCCAATTTCGCTCCCATCCCAAATGCAACAGTAAGCCGAGAAGGGGGTTCATACTTTGCATACACCCGTGTGCGACTTTGGGTCTATGAAAAGTTTGAATACGAGGACTTGCTGCCCCATGCAATCCCCTGCTTGGGCTCTCTGTTGGATTTGGGTTGCGTAAGAGGTTGGATGTATGCAAAGGTTAATAAAGTTATTAATAGCCGCAGGTATTATTTTCATTTCGAAAAGGAAATAAGCCCCGAAGGTGTTATTTTAAGATATATGTTCGCATATTTTTACGGGATATACCTACATTTCCTTTTTATTTTTTACTTTGATAATTAAAAACTAAGTGCAGAGTTTTTTAATAGAATTTGTATAATAAAACATATGAAAGGCTACAATCCGCTGTGCGGATTGTTGAATACCCTATCCCATCCCATCCTTAAAATTAATATCCTCAAAATATAGGCTTTATGGCGATGAAATACAGAAAATGACATTGTCAATGACAGTTTATCAAAATCGTTTGTGGTTCGACAAAAAACAACGTATTTCTATTGCTAATGACTTGGGATGGGGTATACAAATGATTTTTGTAAGAAAACCCCCGCAAAATGTGGGCGTAGGTGAAATGATCTATAGACAAAATGTTTATATTACCATTGGGAAGTATTTGCGTCAAAATTTTTTTCGAAAAAATTTAAAATTTGGACAAAAAGCGTTTTTTACTAAAAGCAGCGTGCCGTGACAAAAGCGTTGACGGCGATAGAAGAACAGGCAAAATCCGTTGGCCTTGAAGTAAATGAGGACAAGAGTATTACATGCTATCAACAAACAAACCCCCAAAAAGTGGGCGTGTGCAAAAAACTTTATATGGACGAAATATAGATATATGGATTGTCTAAATATGCTGCTCAAACACTTTTTTTGAAATTCCTTACGGTTGGGCTCAAAACTACGTTTTTCTAAAAGGGGGCGTGGCAGTGGGCGGATTTCAAAAATGTTTACACTTGTTCTGCTTCGTCGGCCAGAGAGTCTATATACCAAATTTCAACACTCTAGCTCAAAATTTAAGGCCCAAAAATCGGTGACACACAGACGGACGGACGGACGGACAGACAGACATGGCTTAATCCACTCAGCTAGCGATTCTGAATCGATCCATATACTTTGAGGTATATGTATCGAAATTATTTCTATATGTTACAAACTTAATGTCAAAACTAATATACCCCTATGGGGATAGGGTATAAATGTAGTGAACTATTGTTAAAATTCTTAAGAAGTATCTGCCAGTAGGCAGCTTTGCAGTTTACTGCAATAGTGCTTCATGTTATACTAGAATATGTGTCATATTAATGTATCTGGACTTTTTGCAGGTTTCACAGTGAGAGTTTAAGTCGTTACTTAGCTAAGCAAAACGCAAAGCTTAAGTTTGGGCTTAAGTTTTTCGGGTTTCAGAGTCATTTAAAAAGTATGGTTTAGCTTAGTCAAGTAAAACAACTAATTGTGAATGATTCGTAGGTAATTTATTAGTTACACGCCTGCAACTATACACCAAACGGGAATATTTTGCGAATATGACAATGTTACACCCCGAATTTAGTTCGGACATCACACATGGAGTAAGTCGCTACTACATCTAACATCCACAAAAATTTTACTCTGACAAAAGTCAAGCCAACAAAATCGAGGCTTAAGTTTTATCAACATTTAAGTGGTTACGTCTTAAGCCGCTACTGTGAAATACAAAGTTTTGTTAAACCGTAGGTTAGGCTCTCATTGTGAAACTGGTCATAAGTGTGTAAGTTAGCTTAGAATTTGTAGAAACAGCATTCCAAAGTTAGGCAACTTATTTCATTCTTAAGAATGACGTGCGATAATGCAATAAAACAAACGTAATTAAGCACCTCGCTAATAAATGGCCTACAACTTCCAATAGACCTAAGAATCTGTATGCAATATAAAAGAGATTAGCAATCAGGTGCTAATAAACCACCGCGTAAATTGAAGAAAATAGTTCACACTTTTTATTACAATAGATTCAAAGCATTCTTGTAACTCATGGGTAATTTGTGAAGTAGGTCCATCTTATCCCACAGAGTTAATAAATTACGGCTGAAGGATTCGACTGATACACATAGTCAACAAATCAAAGAAAAATGCAATTGTTTACATGTTGGAAAACGTCTAACTATTAACATTTTTTTTTGTTTTAGTGGGCACTGGACTTTAAACGACAAAAGCCTTTTCTGCTTAATGTATTTCAATTATTTCTGATTATTTGATCCCAAGATTAACTCACCAGACTTGATGGGCTGACTCGAAGTTAACTCTGGATTTAAATTGACTGAAAAACTACTTCCTCGAGTTAACTCGGATTTTATTACAAAACTAAGATGATCTCGCACTGAAACACCGGGCCATGTAAAGTCACTTAAGAAACACTTAAAACAGGCCATTTGCCAAAAGTTGAAAATTGATATCCGCTTCTTCTGGCTGTTTTCTTCGCATCCATAACCATTGATTTTTGACAGATGACCGTCCGGCGTAGTGACTATTGTTTTAATTTGCGTTGCTTAAAATTCAAAACCTTTTTATTTACAGACTTGTTTTATGAACATTTTCAGAGTTTCGGCTACAAAATCTACTACGCTACTACTACTACTATTAAATTGTAGCGTAGGACTTTTTATAAACGCTCTCCCGACTCTGACCGTTTTCTTGTAGCGGCTACATTCAGAGCTCGAATTTCCAATGAGAAGAAGCTGCGAACTGGCCAGAAAAATAAATTCGACGTTGGACGCCTTAGCATACCTGGAGTAGCCAGAGCCTATAGCGAGCGCCTGAGTATGAAACTCTCCTCTGTGCACTCACCTACCGCAGACGCCAACAATCAGTGGTGACATCATCGAGGAGGTAGCCGAAACTACTTTAGGGTACCAGCCACCCCCGAGAAAGACCCCGTGGTATGATGATGAATGTGTGTACAGGGAAAAAGTGACAGAAGATGCTCACAAGAAAGCGCTGCAGTGCAAAACAAGGTCAGCGAGAGAAGAGTATAGAGCCAGGAAAAGGGAGATAAAAGAAAAACCCTGCGTAAAAAAGAGGGCTTTCGCAGCATCCCAGCTCAAAGAGATGGAAGAGTCGCGTGATCGTAATAACATCCGGATGTTTTATTAAAAAGGCCAAGCAACTGGCTGCTGGCTACAAACCGGAACGCAGGCTCTTCGAGACAGCGACGGAAACCTACTCAACGAAGCACAGGGAATAGTAGAAGTGTTGGTAAGCAGCATTTCTAGCAGTTGCTGAATGGGCATCATGTAGAGAGAGTGATAGGGCAAGAAGAGAACCCGCCTTCAGTCAATGAAGAACTAGTTCCACCACCTAGCATACAAGAAGTTGGCCTAGCTATAAAAAAGTTAAAGAACAACTAGGCCTCAGGCTCTGATGGCTTACCAGCGGATCTGCTGGTAGGTTGCATGCACCGAATCATTAACCAAGTATGGGTGGAAGAAAACATTCCCGATAACTGGACTATCAGCTCCATATGCCCCATCTACAAAAAAGGCGATCCTATGTCTTGCAAGAACTATCGAGGCAGATCCCTCCTTAACGTCGCATGCAAGATCCTATCCAACATACTGTGTGATACCGTTCTGCAACACACTAATCGGCACGTACCAGTATGGCTTCCGGCCCGGCAGATCGACTATAGACCAAATTTTCACGCTGAGGCAAATCCCGGAAAAGACCAACGAATTTCAAGTCGAAACTCACCACCTATTCATCGAGTCAGCAGCATAAATCGTCAGCAGGTCTATATGCCGATGGCCGAATTCGATATCCCGCTAAAACTGATTCAGTTGTGTCGCGTGACGCTGGAAAACACGCGCTGCAAAGTGCAGTTTGGAAGTAGCTCCTCCGAACTGTTCCAAACATGCACCGGATTTCGGCAAGAAGACGCGCTATCATGTGACTTCTTCAATCTCGAACTGGAGCAGATAGTGGGAGGGTCAGGTGTCAACACGGAAGGCACTATTTTCAACAGGTCCGTCCAGCTGCTGTTTTATGCAGACGATATTGACATCATCGGTCGCTCCCAGCGTGCAGTCACAAAAGCGTTCACGGCGATTGAAGAACAGGCGAAATCTGTTGGCCTTGAATTAAATGAGGACAAGACTAAGTACATGCTACCAACAAACAAACAAGCATCTGTCCACCAACTAGGACAAAACGTCACTATTGATAGCAGCAATTTCTAGGTAGTTCCCTCGGAACACATAGACTCCACGAATGACACCCTGGTGGAGATCCTCTAGGAAGCCATGAGAATTACTCTAGGAAACCATTGCTACTTCGGTTTGGCGAAACAGCTATCGGAACGATTCATAAAGTAGAATCAAACAACAAAATGTATATTTCCAAATTCCATTAAGCTAGGCTCTTGTGACGTGATTCATTAATATATCTCTGGTTTGATATAATTTTTTCCTTTTTATGTCCAAAATTTTCTTACTCTAGGTTGGGCCAAATCTTTTCCAATTTTTTTTGCATTATGTGCATGTTTTTCAATTTTTCTTTTCAATTTAACGTAGTTGAATCAAAAAAAGTTGATCAAAAGTGGTCATATCATGAACAGCCTCAAGGCTCCGATAGTAGTAGATCTCTTAAACTATTTTTTTTTTTTTGAATCGGGAAAAAATGATGGCCGCGACGTTTGGTGACTTCGGTGCATTGTTCAATGAAGCCACTTCGGCGCTGTCATTTTGCGATAAATTACCGGCGAAAAAAAATCCAACGTCTCTCCCCTTTGAATTTTTTTTCGGAGTAATCCGAACCTTCGGATGGAGGAGGTGCCTGTCAACGACGAGACTGTTATCCAATTCACAGTCAGGGTCAGGGATAGCTGTTTTCAATAGATGGCAATTCAACCGTTGACCTTTGGACTTCGTCACACGTCACTCGTAACAAAAAAAGCATCCACGAAACTTTGAGCCCGGATTCCCACTTTTGGGTGTGTTTGTGGTAGGGTCTCTTGTTCGAAGGCGGATTAACTGGAGCGTTTATATTCCTGAATATTCATAGAGCCAAATTTTAGCGGCCAAGCAAGACAAAAAGGGCACAAAAAAAATATGGTAGCTTGCTCTGAATTTCTGGTGGACACCCTATCGTGGATACAGCGTTTGTTTCCGGGAATCAACGTCTACCGTACTCTGCCGAACTTAGATGCGAACGAACGCAGCGTGGTGGTAACATTCGGAATCGGATTTGTTCCCTAGGAGTGGGAGAGGCAGACGAAGGACCGCCGGATAGTAATCGACTCCTTCTTATTGCGCGTCGTGATGATGGCACTTTGGAGTGAAATTTTCTTGTTAGAGTGGTTGGAGCAGACGAGGAACCAGCGGATACCAATCGACGCCTTATCGCCTCGCGGTTTTGAGCTCAGCCCACCGAATTAAATACACCTCCTCGTCTACACTCGTTGTCGCACCAAGACTACTACCACTTTCCACCAAGTAACCACAAAAAAATATTTTTTTTTCTTCTCACCCTGTCACGCACGTCCGTTCAGTTCAGCTGTCTGCGTTCGAAAAAAAGAAACTTACGTCTCCACGACATGTGCCTTACCATCTTCCTTTTCAGAATCATTGCTAGTCGTCCATCTTATCCCGATGAGAAGCATGGCCTATTACGCTCTAAACTGACTGACGCTGCCGGACATTGGAACGAGGCTCGTTTCAATGACGTTGGACATTGTTTTCCTATTTTTTTCTTTATTGGTGGTTTCCCACACCATCTACCATCTACCATCAACCATCTACCATCTACCATCTACCATCTACCATCTACCATCTACCATCTACCATCTACCATCTACCATCTACCATCTACCATCTACCATCTACCATCTACCATCTACCATCTACCATCTACCATCTACCATCTACCATCTACCATCTACCATCTACCATCTACCATCTACCATCTACCATCTACCATCTACCATCTACCATCTACCATCTACCATCTACCATTTTAGATGTCTTGAAAACTATGACAGCTATACATAGTTCTATACTAAGGCCTGTAAGTTGCAATCAGAAAAGTCTGAGACTAAAATATATAATGCAAGGCAAGTCATAACATAGTCCAAAGTGTAAACGTAGCCAATAGACATATTCCGCTTACGGAACCCTCTAAAATTTTCCTCAGTCACCTCAAAAATCAGTATCCTTACTTCGTAAGCAACAATAATGTTAAATCATTAAATGAGCTTACTTTTAAAAGTTAAAGCCATCTGCAAATGTTTGTATGTTCGACACCATTGTGCTACAATAATCCTGTTCACAACCGTAGCGCTTACAAACTTTTCTAATTCGCAATAGAGGGTACTGCCACAACCAATCGTTTAACTTTGGTGATAACCTTAGGAGATATTGTATATATAATTTGATAAGAAAAACATATGAGAAGTCTACAATCCGCTGTAGAATAAGGATTAAGGATATTAAAATTAATATCCTTAAAATGTAGGCTTTATGGCGATAAAATACAGAAAATGACATTGCCACAATATATTGCTCAGACAGTTTATCAAAACCTTTTGTGGTTCGACAAAAACAACGTTTTTGTATTGCATATGCCTTAGGGTAGGGTATACAAATGATTTTTATAGGAAAACGCCCCCAAAAAGTGGGCGTGGGTTGAATGTTCATTGACGAAATGTTCATATTAATACTACCAATGATTGTGCATCAACATTTTTTTCGAAAAATTAAAAATTTGACCAAAAAAGTTTTTGTTATAAACAAAAAAACGCCCCCAAAAAGTGGGCGTGGCAAAAAACTTTATATTGACGGAATATAGATATTACGACTTTCTAAATATGCTGATCAGACACTTTTTTAAAATTCTTTACGTGGCAGTTGGCGGATTTTAAAAATGTTTACACTTGTTCTGCTGGGAGCAACAAAGAGCACGTGTACCAAATTTCATCCTTCTAGCTCAAAATTTAAGGCCCAAAAACTGGTGACGTTCGGACGGACGGACGGACAGACGGACGGAAATGGCTAAATCTACTCAGCTAGCGATTCTGAGTCGATCCATATACTTTGAGGTATATCTAGCTAAATTATTTCTCTATGTTACAAACTATGTATCAAAACTAATATGCCCCTATGGGTAGGGTATAATAAGTCTTAATTCCAATAGATGGCACTGCTGTTCTATAACAATCAACAAAAATAGGGGAAGAATATTTTTCTGTGAAATTGTATCTATTGAGTTGAAAACCCAACAGGATAGCATCTGCATGAATCGAAGTATTCACTAAAAGAATGCAATCTCATGCTTCATCATAGTTAGGTTAAGGAGACATTACATTTTAAGAATGTTTGGACTGCAACATTTCAACTAAAAGCTCTTGAAGCCGATTTAAGTGGCACAAAATGCTTATACGCCAAGCAGGGGTCGAATTACCACAGCACTTATCGAGTGAGCGAAATGCATACGTTATCGAATGATCGAGTAAATACATTGGGATGATCACATGCGAATGGTCACGTATCGAATGTACATTTAAAATTGTACCAATCGTACTAGAAAAATTCTGCTACCTATGTTTGATGGCTGACAAATGTCAAATGTACTGTTATTCTGTAAATGTAATTAAAATAAATTGTTGCATTTAAAAATTGGTTGAGTATTGGTTAAATTTTTCATCTTCCGAGTCAGAAGATGAATGTTGTGAGTTCATTGAACGAAAACGTTTAGCAATCATTTATCTCTACAAATGAAATTTTAATATTCTTGAAATATTCTTCATAACATAAACTTATTACAGTTCAGAGTGAATAAGAGTGTATTCTTCTTTATAATGGAGAAACTTTAAATAACAAAACGAAAACATTTTACATTTTTCTCACAAAAAAACACCACAAACCCTACCGTATGACGTATGTCATCCCTGATGGCAGAATACGAAAATTCTATACTCGATACTATAATCTCGTATGCGATCATACCAAATCAACATTTATAAATTATAAGTCACGTATGACTCAATAACTGATGTGGTAATTCGACCCCAGCTTGGATATTTCAAGCGGTCAAATATAACAACGTTGTATTTTGAGCGTGGAAGTATACTTTCAAAATGGCATCAAAAAATGTTGGTCATCCTTGCTGATATGATGATTTTCACACGAATGAACCACTTTTCCCACACGGAATTATGTTTTCTACTAGCCCCTTTTTTGCGCTAATCTGACAAGCTGAATCAATTATCATTCCAATGCGTCATTAATTGTTAAGTCATTTTGAGGAATCATAAAATGATTAAAAGTATATTCATCACAAACAAACTAGGCACTGGGCTCTACCAAAGATTATGAATCTATAGAATTCATAATCTTTGGTTCTACGCATTAGCCCAGTATTTCGTATCCATTACAAAAACAGCCATGATGAATTCAGTAAATGTCATTCAATGACAAGTAACTTCTACTCCATATGTTGGTTCTACTTATATTTTGTACGACATCATTTTTTTTAAACTGATTATTTTTTATTTATATTTTTCTTTCTTAAATAATTTTTTTCTAACAACTAATTACATTCCAAACACACTCATTCTTAGCAAATATCAGTCTTGCTATCTCTCTTTGTCTCATACAACACATTACAGTGCCACTGTTATCTGTCATAACTTAACCAAATAAATTTGGCACGAATAACTTCTTGTGCTCGGTACGGGTGGACTTGTAGCGAAGAATTGGCGTATATTTGTATGATTTATTCCCATCAATGTCAACACTTTGACGACGTATTTCATTAGCTGGATAAATTGAATTGTCAACATAGTCGATGTCATCATCATTATCATCATTGATCACATCATTATCAATATCATAGTCATCAGATCTTCTATTTCGGTGGTCGAATGATGGAATGTGTTTCAGCTCTCTTGGATCTCTGACAATTTCATAACTGTCAATCACCATAGGATAGGCGAATGTGACAGCAATGTTACATGTCAATACAGTCAGTAGCAATGTGCAAATGATCTGTAAGGTAGAACGCCAATAATTAGTAAAAAAAAAAGTTAATTTAAATAATAAAAAATCTTATTAGAAGAAAATACTTTTCGTTACGTTTCTTACCGTAATTTTCATGATGGTAATAGTTTGTTTTTATATTTTTTTAGTAAACGAATATTGTCGCTTTGTTGTATCAAAATATTTAATCTGGTTGCTGAAGCTGCTAACTCAAATGTGATGCTCTTACTCTGGAAATCATTTCTTTTTATACTCACCGTGTGAGTGATTATTATTTTACAAATCCATTTACGCAATTTACGACTTAATTAACAAGTTTAATTTCAGTTTATCCCTCTCTTTTGTTTTATCTGACGTTTTTTATAATGTGTCTTTCTAAATTATAGGAAGACACACAGGCTGGCTGACTGACTAAAAAGGTTCTAATTTTTTAGAACATCAGCACGCGGTAGTAAAAATTGAATTCGACACCCTGTATGGCATTGGAGAGGAACAGGAGCTACCTATTAGTTTGACATTTCTGTCTCGCCCTTAGTTGGTGTTTACACTCCAGCTTATTTGAATTATAGGCATTCCAAATCATGGTTGAAATCGGATAAGATTTGAGATAAGTGAGAATGACAAATAAAAATGTTTAAGATGGTTATGATTGTGTTGATCACGTTTTAGGGTCATTTTCTGTAAAAAGTTATTCAATTGTTCTGACAAGGCATAAAAATGTGGATGGTAGTTTAAAAATCACATTAAACGCACCGTATGTCTTTATCACAAATCAGTTTAGCCGATTTTATCCCTGAAGTCCATGCATAGCTTAAGCACATATATTCCGAAATACCTCCACAAAGATGTTAATTTTTTCCGAAACGTAAAAGGTCTCTAATCTCTAGACAGCATAAATAAGAATTTCAATATCAAGTGAACAAAATCGACTGATTTGGCAGGTAATATCTTAAAACGCGTGTAGGTGCAGAAATACCATTATTTTTGTAAAAAGTTGTCATCGAATGCACCCAGAGATAATCAAGTTGTCAACGCATCTCATCGGGTTAACAAACCGAGTAAAATGTCAATTGCTCAGAGGATTTTTAATCTGCTTAATAGATCGGTTCCCTAACTTTTGCAGTAAAAATTGGTAGACTCTAAGATTTCTGGTGTTAGGGTAATATTTTTCAAAAACAAGAAAAAAACACATCCTAACGAAAAACTACGGAAGCTCTGTAATTCATTTCGTTTCAAATGAAAAACGATCTGTCTCTCATTTTAACAGATTGACAGATTGACGTATTTTAGCAGTATACCAAAACTAGAAATGGCAGCGATTATTTCCTCCATATAAATGCTTTCATATGCGACTTTGAAATCGATGAATAGGTGGTTTTCTCCACAATCTTCTGAAGTTTGATGATATGATCGGTTGTTTACAATTCTTGTCTTAAACCACAAAAATAGAGGCCGCTCTGGGTTGTTACACACTTACTTAAGTGACGCTACAGTCCAGAATGAACCTAGGCCTCAACCCATATACCTCTCCAAATAGCCTGATCCTTAACAAACTGCCTCCAGATATGGACTTCAAGTTGATAGAGGTCGATTTCTATTTTCTACTTGTGCGCTCGAATTAAGGCGAGGTCTTCCTCCACCGCGTCCGACGTCTAGCTGGGAATCGAAGACTCTGTGGGACGGAGTATTGGTGTCCATTCGTTCTACATGCTCAGCCATCTAAAACGTCTAATGCTTATTTTTTGACTAGAGGCATGTCGCTGTAGAGCTCGTATAGCTCTTGGTTGAATCTTCGTCTCCATAGCCCGTCAACGAAAACGGGACCGAATATTTTCGAAGAATTTTCTCTCGGATCGACCAAGGATTCCTTCATCCGTTTTCGGATCCATGATTCAGCGCCGTAGAGCAGGACTGGGATGACAGGGTCTTATATGGGATCTCCCTAGTATAGTAAAACTTGCGAACATCGTTCTTGAAGTGGCACTTTTCTATTCTTCCGGTGTTCTTCCCTTCTTCTTTGCCTATAGAGCTCAATGGCAGCTCTCGTCTTCACCTGCAGGTAGCCTTGTAGGCCTCGTTCTTGGCTGCGAGCATCTGTCGGCATTCCTCATCAAACTAGGGGTTTCTTGCTGGTGGGCACTAGAAACAGTTGCGGCTGATCTAATGGCTTGTTGGCATCGTTGCCATTATTCTTCGACATTAGATCATACCATCAGCATCAACGTGTTTTCGTGTAAGCTGTGTTTTCCGATAATAATGGTAAAGATGTCTTTCCTTCCTACCTTTGCGTTAAGATCTCCCAGCACGATTTTAATATCGTACTTCGGTAGTCGCTCATAAGTTTTGTCATCTTTTTCCTCCGTCGGGGCATGAGCACATATAAGGCTTATGTTGGTGAATTTTAACTTTATGCAAATTATAACAATGCATTCTCTAATGTCTTGCAAAACCTAAGACTTCTTGCCTAAATCTGGCACTTATAACAAGTCTGCATCCGAATAGTCGCTATTTCTGCTCACTATAACACGGTCCGTTGTAGATATCACAGTTTTTCATCCTCTTTTTGCCCGGTCATGCCATCGTATTTCCTGGTTGGCTGTAATGTCTGCTTTGTAGCATTTTAGGGCTTCCACTTGTTTTTCGTCTGCACCTCTCCTGTTTAATGTTCTCACATTCGTGGTGCAGATACGAACCCCGTTGTCCTTTTTTCGTTTAGCAGGGTCATCAACAATAAAGGCAGTCCTTTCCGAGGCTATTGGTTACTTCATAGGTTTTTTTTATGGGTGGAGAGTTAACCCAAATTACAACCCCCAACCTGGAGGGCAAATTCCAATTTATTACTTACCCCTTGGAAACGATGCCATCAGTATCCACTACGGGATTGAGCGCTACTGTTGGCCTTTCGGTTCATTCGCCATCATCTCTGTTCAAGGGGCCTGACTTACGCTTAAGATTCCTAAATAACCTGCTGTCCGAATATGTCGAAGCAGCTCATCTAGGTTCACCTGGGATAACATGCCGATAATAGGGTGTTTGTAGTGTTGCTGTTTTTCGTCTTGTTAGCAGCACTCGCACTTATTGTTTAGCAAGTCAAATCCGGTTGGATGAAACCAGTACCCGATGGTTACCATTTTGAAGTAAAAATAAGCACAGTTGATGTATAGTCAGCTACAGCTTGGGTCATCTCTTATTTTGTCAACCATTTGTACGCTTCCCATTTATGCAAGGTTGTACATCTGGCGTTGGCTCGGGAGTTTTGCACAACAATATCAGGAATCAGATTAAAGAAGTCGCATGAAAGTGCGTCAAAATCCTTTTCTGGTATCAAATGTTTCGGTGAGGTCGTTACAGACCCTCATGGAGCATCGTCATCGTAGACAGACGGATGAGCTTGAGTGGTATACCAAAACTAGAAATGGCTCTGTAGTCTGTACAGTTCGTCTCAATCAGACATGGGAGTACTGCATTACTACACAAATGAAATTGGAAACAGCATTAGCATTGAGTGAAAGTAATGCCAATGAAAAAAATTTCATTAGCATTGAGTAACACAATGCTAATGAGTAATGACATTTTTTTTAATTACCATTGAAAATTTTCAATGCAATCAATTTTCATTACCATTTTGCAATGCTAATGAAAAGTATGAAAAAAATAAAGTACACCATTTTTTTTAAAATTTTTTTTAAGATATTGGGATGATATACCATAATCATATGTAAGCCCAACAGAGCACTGCGACCCAAAAAAATCGTTTGTGCTGTCCTCTTCTTATTTGTTACTTAGCAATTTGACCCAAACCCTGCATAGACCTCTGTATGGAAAATGGAATTATTGTTTTCTAGTTCCATGGAGAGTTTGTAGTTGGAAGCAACGATTTCAGTTGCTGCTACCATGCACATTCCATTTTATTCCACTAGGTTCACACAGTTAATTAATAACTCAACAAACATTGTGTTTCTTCTATAGTTGCATGAGGTTTTTTTCAAAAAATAAAAAAAAATAAATAAAAAATGCCTTATTACTCAATGCAAAAAAAAATTTCATTCAATATTACTACTTTTCATTGGCATTAAAAAAATCAATGCCAATGCAATTTTTTTCCATTGGCATTATTATTTTCAATGCTAATGAAATTTTTTTCATTAGCATTACTTTCACTCAATGCTAATGAAATCGCAATGCCAATGCATTACTCCCATGTCTGCTCTATAAATTCTCTCCTATACTGATTTGAAATCGATCAATGGTGGGTATAGACACGGACTTCTTAGGCTTTTTTCCTGGATCTGGAGAAGTGATCAGATGTGGAAGTTCACATATTACGGCAGATAGGATAGGACGCAGTTCAGAGAGTCTACTTTTTGTCTTACTAAATTATCTTCACCGGCTTTATAAAGCTCAGCAGGAAGGCCTTCATTTTCAAAAGCCTTTTTAAGCTTAAGTTAAGATATTGCTTTCCTCACTTCACTTATGTCGGGTGGCTGGTAATTTTTAGCTATCGTCGCCAGTATTGAATGATTTGTTCTGCCTGACAGCTGGAGATTTTTTGTCATCGTCATTTACCAATCTGAAAAAGTTGTTCTTGCATGTCCTGAGCATCGACAGTCTCTTTACTATCTTTGCTTTTTCATATCGACAGGATTCTGTTCGCGCCTTGCATTTGGTTGCAGTGACCTAGTCGTTAGTCCACATAGCCCCTGCTTTAAATCGCGAAAGT
This sequence comes from Rhingia campestris, assembly GCA_932526625.1. Classification (NCBI taxonomy): domain Eukaryota; kingdom Metazoa; phylum Arthropoda; class Insecta; order Diptera; family Syrphidae; genus Rhingia; species Rhingia campestris. Next base: position 35,877,042 of record OW052185.1, on the reverse strand, counting down.
AAGAACAACTTGAGTTTTTTCACTGCCCGACGTCTTGTGAAAGTCTGGCGAACATTGAAGAGTATAAAACTCTGTCATGAGAAACTTCTCGAATTTGGCGTTCGGAATTGAAGTTCAACTGGAGGTACCATTTTTTGTTGAAAAAAAATATTATTTCACAAATGCATGGAGAAGCTAGGGTATGTATAGGCCGTTGACGAACAATTTTTTACATTCATTTCAAAACAAAACAAAATTTAAAATAAAAATGTACCTCTGGAATTTCCTAGTACGCAAATTAATTTGTCAAATGATTGATAATTCACAAGTTGTAATAAAATTTGATTTTTTTTATTTTACATTTTTAAATAAATATTTGTATTGGTATAAAAAATTAATTTTAAAAAAGTATGTTCAATCAAATCATCACCGACATACAAGTTCTCAGTCTATGCTCTCAAACGAAATTCCATCGAATCCGTTACTCTGAAGGCTCTTCATTATCCCCAGAGATTTGGAACAAACAGCTTTTTGCGCTCGGTACGTTGTGTCCTATAGCGAACAATTGGGGAGTACTTGTATTCCGCGTCGAGATCTGAATCTTGTCGGCGAATTGGTCTTCTCCTTGGTTGATATGATTCATAGGGGTAGTAGTCGCCAGCATCATCATAGTAATAGGCTCTCCTCAACCGGCTGTTTCTATAGTCATAACGATCCATATCCACATATTTGATATCGCCAACATCCCTGTCAATTCTATCAACCGAGTGCGTTGCCGGATTTGCTAATGCGGAATAGCATGTCAGGGCCACGATTATGAATGCGAACATCAACTGTTGAGATAATAATCGTCAGTAAATTAGCTTAATCCAATTGTATCTAGTTCTAGATACATTAGTCACGATGGAAATAATTCTTACCATTGATTTCATTTTGAGTTTTTTTTTTAAATATCCAGTTATTAATTTGTATCCTTTTGAATAATCACTGTTGCGGTTATCTAGAGTTTTAGATGCTTCTTGGACTTATTGAGATTCAAGTCTGATACCACATCACTGAGATACATTTCCTTATATAGCCGCTAGTTGAACTGTTGTTGCTTTCGATTTACGCCTTAATTCACGTACTCTAACTTGTTTGTTTATTTTCGGTTTAATATGCTTTTATCATTTTTTATCAGCGCATTATACTCCATTCATGGCGAGAACGAGGTGGGGAACGCTGACAATCAAAAAGGTTCTAATTGATCATCGTCGCCATGAGGCAGGAAGTGTTCACAACAGATTCGAGGTGATCCGATATGTTGATTTTCTTATATCGATAAGGTAGGTAGGTACTTTAGGTATCTACTGATGGTCAGTTTTTAGCAATTGGAAAATTCAGTTGGTCTTAGCATTTCGACAGATTAACGTTCGGTTGTATTCATCATTTTAAGTACAGAGGATCGCACAGAGTGGTGAATTTGGTGAATTATAAAAGGGTGCATTCAATTTAAAGGACTTATGAACTTAAGCTATCTGTTCCGATGAGAGATGCTGATAGAATTGTTTAACTGGGGAGTATTCGCACCTACGCGGATATCGTTTTCAATATTTCATTCCATTTTTGAAAACCCTATTCATGACATAAGGAATCTATGGATATAATATGCAGTAAAGCTACAGAAAAACAATGGCTTACATCTTCATTGAAAATGCTACGAAAAAAATGGTCCAATTCCAGCAATATAGCAGCACTGTACACCCTGCGCATCAATAGAATCATCTGCATGCATCCGGAGGAGCTTGTTTAGTGCTATAGGGTTTCTTCAGAAAAATTTGATCAAAAGGCAGTGGCCTTAGTCAAAGATCCATTATTTCTATAAACTTTCTCCGGTAATGTGAATCTATACGCTTCAAGAGTGCTCTGAGATGATTCTTCAATGGCAGTTCATTGTTTGTTTATTGTGCAACAAAATGAATGTTAGTACTCATTGTTGGTGTCATATTTAGTTGGACAGTGTGCCTTTGAGCGAAAACTGCATGTCGTTGAAATGCATAAATGGTCTACGAGGGGTAGTTTTCTTAGTTTTCTTTGTTTGAAACCGATGAACAAAAAATCAGTTTAGGTCAGCCATACTGCTATAGAAGTATCGACTTGTGTAGTTTTTTTTTCTGATTTGGAAGCAAAGGATGTGTCCAATTTGTTTGTAGCTCCTCCTTGTTTTTTAAGGTTCTGAAGAAATCACTCGTTCCCGGTATACTACCATCAAATTAACCATCATCATTTTTAATTCGGAGATAGTTCCCTGTTTTATTTCAATTGCCGACTTAGATCTGTTTGTGTACAGTCCCGGCCATATGAGCCGGAATCTATTAGAGTAGTCGAGCTTTAAATTGTGAGTATCGTTTTATAGGTTAGATACTTTCTTACTTACTTAAGTGGTGCTATAGTTCGGAATGAACCTGGACCTCACCCAACCATCCCTTTCTAATTAGCCCAGTCCTTAGCTAACTTATGGCTCGGTCTTCGTCTACTAAGTCCGACGTCCGACGAAATGGACCGAAGAAATTTTCGCTCCAAACGACCATGGATTTCTTCATCCATTTTTGATACGGTCCATGCTTCGGCGTATAGCCGGAATGGGATGATTAGGGTCTTGAATAGGTGCTCCTCAGTAGTTCGAGTAAGATCCTTCTTGGCCACTAGAAAACGCGGTTAGCAAGAGTAATTCTTCATTTAATTTCTATGACGAGATATTGTTGTCAGAGTGAGTAGCGGACCCGAGGTAGAAAAAGTCCAATACAACCTCGAAGCTATATCTGTCAATGGTGACATTCTGTCCAATTCGTCAATGTTGTGTGTCCTTTCGTGTTTACAACATTAACTTAGTCTTATCCTCATTTACTGCTAAACCCATTTTTGCCGCTTCATTTTCTATACTAGCATTCGTGGCTATGACATCACGTAGAGTCTGACGAATGCAATGATGTCAATATCGTCGACGTATGCTAGTAGTTGTACCGATTTTTGGAAGATTATGACTCTGGTGTTGATCTCAATCCCTATCTAAATTCGTCTTGGTGGGTGCTGATGAGACCGGACGGAAGACATTTACTCACACTAATCCACATGTTCGATTCCAGGTGGCTGCAGAAGAACTTCCAAGGTGGAGTGAACTGTGGCGTGTAGATTCCCAGTTAGGATCTAAAGGATATTCGGACAACATGTCATTTAGAAATCTCAAGGGTAATTCAGGCCCCTTGAACAAAGATGGTGGCGGATGAGCCGAAAGGCCAAGGCAAAGCTCATTCCCGTAATGATTAACGGGAGCCCCTGAGGGTAGTCAGTGAATTGGGTCTGGGCCTCCAGGTTGGGAGTTGCACTATGGGTTAACTACACACCCACGAAAAAAAAACTCTTGTTGCGAAGCAATTAAGAGCCTCGGAAAGGACTGATTTTATTGTTGAAGACAATGTTAAACAAAAAATGTACAACGACGTTCGTATCTGCACCTGGAATGTGGGAACATTAAACAGGAGAGGTGTAGGCGAACAACTAGCGAAAGCCCTTAACTGCTATAAAGCAGACATTACTGAAATCCATGAAATTCGATGGGCCGGCCAAAAAGAGGATGAAAAACTGTGACATCTATACAACGTCTATTCGAATGTGCCAGACTTAGGCAAGATGTCTTATGTTTTCCAAACGTTAGCGAACGCATTATAACACCAGCATCAAGGCCTTCTACCAGCTCCTTGGCAAAGCATATGAGCGATTACCGAAGAACGAGAATGGAACGAGAAATGAAGCCTTCCCGCCGAGCTATATAAAACTGGTGCAGATGATTTGATAAGTAACATTCACCAACGCATTACCAAAATTCGGTCGAATGAAAGTATGCATGAAGAATGGAACCCCAGCAGCGTTTCCCGGTCCACAAAAAATGAGATCCTCTGAACTGCTCCAACTACAGAGGCATTAGACGTCTAAAAGTTCTGATCTAGTTCCTCTCCAATTAGCCCGGTCCTTAGCTAACTGCCTCCAGTTTCGCACTCCAAGTTGGTTGAGGTCGGTTTCTACTTGTGCGCGCCACTTAAGGCGAGGTCTTCCTCTACTGCGTCCGACGTCTGGCTGGGAATCGAAGACTCTGCGAGCCGGAGTATTGGTGTCCATTCTTTCTATATGTCCTAGCCATCTTAAACGTCCAATGCGGAGTTTTTTGACTAGGGGTATGTCGCTGTACAGCTCGTATAGTTCGTGGTTGAGTCTTCGTCTCCATAGCCCGTCAACGCAAACGGGACCGAGGAATTTTCGAAGAATTTTTCTCTCGAATCGACCAAGGATTTCTTCATCCGCTTTTGATACGGTCCATGCTTCAGCGCCGTAGAGCAGGACTAGGATGATCAGGGTCTTATACAGGATCTCCATAGTAGTGAGTGAGGGCTTTAATACTAAAATGCCTTCTTAGCCCGAAGAAACAGCGGTTGGCAAGAGTAATTCCTCGTTTGATTTCTGACGAGATGTTGTTGTCAGAGTTAATAGCGGAGCCGAGGTAGACAAAGTCCCGTACTACCTCAAAGTTATATCTGTCAATAGTGACGTTCTGTCGAAAATATCGATTTTGTATGTCATTTTCTTTTGACAGCACATACTTAGTCTAACCCTCATTTACTGCAAACCCATTTTTGCCTCTTCCTTCTCTATACTAGCAAACGTGGCTATGACATCACGTTGAGTCCTACCAATGATGTCAATATCGTCGGCGTATGCTAGTAGTCGCACCGATTTTTGGAAAATTGTGCCTCTGGTCTTGGCTCGGGAGTTTTTCACAATCCTCTCAAGAATCAAATTGAAGAAGTCACATGACAGTGCATCGCCTTGCCTAAATCCTTTTTTGGTATCGAATGTGTCGGTGAGGTCATTTCAGACCCTGATGGAGCAGCGAGAATTCTCCATCTTCATCCTACACAAACGGATGAGTTTGGGCGGTATACCAAAACTAGACATGACTCTGTATAGTTCGTCTCTATAAATGCTGTCGTATGCGGCTTTGAAATCGATAAATAGGTGGTGGGTATCGATTTGGACTTCTTGGGTCTTTTCCAGGATCTGCCGAAGTGTGAAAATTTGATCGATTGTGGACTTTCCTTGCCTAAAACCACACTTATAAGGGCCGATCAGGTTGTTGGTAAACGGTTTCAGGCGTTCACATAATACGGCAGATAGGATCTCATTAAGTGGTGAGTACAAATAGAAGCCGACTGCAACCAACTTGAAGTGCTCAACTGTAGGCAGTTATCTAACAACAGGGCAATATGGAGAGTCATGTTGGTTGAGTCCCAGGTTCATTTCGGACTGTAGCGCTACTTTAGTAAAGTAAAACTTACGAACATCTTCCCTGGAATGGCATCGCTCTATGTCTTCGATCGCGTACTTTTCATGCTTATATTCTTCTTTCTGAAAAGCCGGTGTTCTGTGTGTAATCCGTAAGTTGAACACGAATAATGGTAACCAAACCGTTGATAATCTAAGCTGGGCAGAATCGATAGATTCTTCAAGGAAACTTCGATTAATTGCACAAAATTAGCGTTGCTGCCAAATGAAGTCCCTAATCAGGGAATCAGACATAATCTTGCACAGAGAAAAGGCTCCATGAGGGAGAGAGAGTTGGGTCTAAATATATTAAAATTGTGTTCTGTTTAAATGGTTTTATTTGATAAATAAATTGGTTAAATAAATTAAATATTTAAAAAAGCGTTAACAAAAAACAACAAGCAGTCATGTACTCTCATTTGATAGCAAGATTCAGGTGTGTGTCCGCCGCGAAAAGTCTACTTCTAGCCCCACATATTTGGGACGAACAACTTCTTGCGTTGGGTACGTGTGGACTTGTAGCGAACCAACGGTGTATACCTGTATGATTTCTTTGCTCTTGTATCTGTATATATGCTTTTGTTTGAATCTACATCTTCTCTTCGAACATAGGGGTATGGCGTTGGATATGGATACACATATCGGTATCGATATGGATAGTAACCATAGTAGTCGTCGTCGTCGTCATAGTAGTACACCCTTCGCGAACGTCTGTTTCTATGATTATAGTCGTCCACGTCTTTGACTTGTCTGGGCTCTTGGTCATCTCCATATATTGACGGATGTGCCAATGAGACTGTGATGCTGCAGACAATCATCATCAGTAAAAACGTGTAAATTAACTGAAAAGAGAAACGTTAAGTTTTAATAAACCATTTCAATCCGATTGTGTCTAGATCTCTTACCGTTATTTGCATTTTTAAAGTGCAATTTATATGCTGTTCTGGATGACGTTTAAGATCCTCTTGAGATTACTTCCGATTGATATGTGATGCTATTCGGATGAGAAACATTTCCTTATATAGTCATGCGATGAACTTCAAAATCCGTCTACGCTTTGTTTCACAAGTTGTCATTTTGCAACACGTCTCTTATTCATTTCAGCGTAAAACCGCTTATTCAGATCGAGTTCGACTCACGCCACGCAAAAGGCTCTAATTAATCGTCTTGATGGCTGGCACTCAGTTAGATACATCTTTGGATATAGCTAACCGTAGGTAGTGCTGAAGATATAGGAAGTCGACAAATCCGAGTACTAATTTGTTTACGATATCTTTTGATAGCAAATTCATTGGCTTAATGGGCTTGACAAATAAATCTCACCTCAAATGAATCAGATGACTAAATACGTTTCAATTTATTTAAGCAAACAAAAAAGTGTGCATCGCGAACGTGGGTCTTAAATTCTTCATTTTTGGTTTTATTTCCTCAATCGAATTGATTTGAGAATTACTTTGACATTGGAGGAATCGGTCTAGGAATTAAGAGGGATGTTTGTCGTTGGTATTTTAATATGCAAAGTGTGGCTGGGTTTCTGTAAGTCGTGTGGATATCTAAGAAGCACTGGGATTGAACGAATATGTTGTTGTACAAGTTGGTTCAATCCTATATGATTCATATAATCAACGGTATTTTAGTTTCTATGATGAATCAGCTATTAAACAATCATTTTCTAACAATGTGAGTAGGTATACAAGTTCTGAAATCATACGATCGTTTGTGAAGTCACGTTTGACATGTGGATTTGTAACTAGTGACAGACATATGCAAGAAGTCGTAGGTATGTTTGCGACGTCTTCTTACTCATTCTACCAATTCACATCAATATTGAGCAACAGGCATAGAAAGCTTTCTCAACGATTAATTGAAGCTATCAACTAACAAGTTACCCTGAAGCGAAGTAATACTCAAAATATTTGCAACGAATCATCTCCAAACACTTTCCGTCAGATCCATTACTAAGCCATAGGCTTCAAATGGGGAATGAAACCTCGTATCACGCATTGGCTCTATATATCGGTTATAAGACCGATACTTTTTTATGGAGTAGTAGTATGGTGGACAGCACTAGAAATAGCTTTAAACAGCAAAAAACTAGCCAAAGTGCAGAGAACTGCGTGTCTGTACATTGGTGGAGCACTCCGTACGACACCCTCAGCGGTATTAGACATTCTTTTTCACCTACTACCCCTAGACTTTTTTCGGCAAACAAATGGCAGCTAACTCAGCCATACGTCTTAAAGCCATCCAACAGTGGTCAAATACTAAATATGGCCACTCAAAAATTCTAAACGAATATACAAATGTTCCTGAAAACACCGATTACACCCTCACCAGATTAAACTTTGATAAGAGTTTCCGGGTCACAATCCCAGACAGAACGTCATGGGAGAGCAACGAACCTGTGCTAAACGACTCCATCCACTTTTATACCGATGCGATGGTTCCAAAACAAATGACGGAGTCGGTGCTGGTGTCTTCTCCGACAGGCTAAATCTCAGCCTATCTTTCCGTCTTCCTGTTTATTGCAGCGTGTTCCAGGCGAAACTCATGTCGATCAAAAAAGCTTTATCCTGGTTGAAAGAGAATGTTATATCTGCCAAGGATACAAGCGGAAATCAAATCCCTGGAATCAGTCTCAACAAATTCAAAGACAACCCTAGATTGCCGATCACCTCTGCAGGAGATGTCAAAGCATTTTAACATTCACCTATGCTGGGTGCCTGGGCATAGTGACATTCCAGGGAACTGTAACGCTGATGAACTCGCCAGAAATGGAACCAAATTACCAGTTTTACCCGACACGGGTGCACTATGCTTATTAGCGCAACATGCTAACAGCAAATCAAACCTCAGATGGAGTCTTGGCACGACGTGTCAAACAACCAAACAAATTTGGCCAAAGCTAGATTTGAGAAGATCAAAGCACTGATTTCGCTCGATAGACCGCATATTTGCGATAACATATGTGCCATCACGGGACACTGCTTAATAGGTAGGCACGCAGAAAGGTTAGGCCTTTTCTCAAACGACTTCTGTAGGAGCTGCATGGACGAGAAGGAGGAGGAAACAATACTTCATCTCCTTAGTAACTGCCCGGCCCTATCAAACAAAAGGAAGCTACATCTTGGAGCTTACTATTTTAAAAATCTCAGTGATTTGGCAAAAACGGAAGTGAAAAGCATCCTCCGCTTCATCAAAAGCTCAAAATGGTTTTCCCACGGATAGTAAGGAGATTGGACAAGATCCATGTGGTATCACAACGGACCAAAGTGGTCTAAGTGTGCTAGCGAACACCGGCAGCCACTCTAACCTAACCTAACCTAACGGCTTTTTTTTTACTTAACTAAAGGAAACAGTGGTTGAAAAGAGTAAATTTTCATTTAGTGTCAGACAAGATGTCGTTGTCGGTGTTACTAGGAAAGCCGGTAGACAAAGTCCCTTTTCGTAAACTTATCTCTATCTTTAACCACAAGCTAATCGAAGCTAATTTCTTCCGCTTCCACAATGAGATGATCCCGAAATTGTTAACACACTTTGAAGTCCTGAAGTTTGACGGTACTGTACATGGTTATAGTTAGCATTCTGATGCGATTGCTTTTTATGAGCGCAATAAGAAGACATCAGTGTCGCCACTTATTTTCTCCAAATCCTGTTTATACTGCGGCTTTTATTTAAAATCGTTTGAGGCCAGTCCTGTTACTGGAATGTACACATTTAGACGATAATTCACACCTTTTATTGCATTATAACGAATTACACGATACACGTAATTTAAATTCAATTCTTTTTTAAAGACGTAAAGAATTTTTTTTAATTTGCAAAATATTTACCATCCTAATTGAAAACGTAAATCCGTTACGTGTCAACCGTCACGAGAAGCTGTTGTAATGGTATTTTATGAATGTGACTACGCCAAAGTTGTAAATTAATAAATCCCTGAATAACTCCATTTTTGTTAAAGTCCCCCATGAAACGGATGAGCTGAGCTTATTCTATACGGAAATAGAATTGTGTCAGGGATAAAATAGATTCCAAGCAAATAAAAAAAAAAAAAGAATTCTTAGTAAATATTATTCTTACCACCTAATTGGTAACATGTTGTTGTAACATGCCATCACGTAGGTTATTGTAATTTTCAAGGCCATGCACTCATGGGATATAGTCATGTGGATTATTAGTAGTGGAAGTCGTTCTTGAAACAGACAACAAAATAATATGCGGGACAATTAAGAAAAATATTTATTTTGTGGGTGTTACATTGAAAATATTTATGTGTTACACTTTTAAAGCCTTTTTGGGTATTTTTTTGGATTGACACTTTTTTCCCCGTCAATATTTGTGTTTTTCAATTGTAAATGTTTGTCTATTTGAGTTGAGCAGTCAAAATATAAAATGGAGATTGTTAACTCTGTCACTACATGCGTATGTTTGAAGCGTAAATATTTTTGCATTTTATCAAATTAACACTTAGAGGTTAATGTAGTCCCTGTATTTACTAGAGACGTACTAAACGGTTTAGAAAAGAAGCACTTGCGTAAATATTCTTTTTCGTCGTTTTAGGCGGTTTATCATTTTATGGAGTTTTTTGTATGTAAATAATGATTTGGAAAAATATATTTGCTATTTGATTTCAATCTGCCGATGTGAGGAATGTCAGCAGAATTTATTTATTAGTAGGCTAGGTTAGGTAAGGTGATAGGGGCTGGAGTTGGAATAAGAAGAAACCAGGGATTAAGTTGTTTTGTTTGTTCGTTTTCTTTTTGCCTGAACAACTTAGAATCTGAAATTAATTCAAGGTAAGAGAAAAGTGAAAAGTATATAATCAGCCATGTTGTAGAAATTGACATCGACTGAACAAAAACACAAAATGAACCTGGGCCTCAACCAACATGCCTCTCCAATCAGCCCGGTCATTATAGCTAACTGCGCATTCAGTTGCTCACTTCAAGTTGGTTGAGGTCGGCTTCTACTTGTGCGCGCCACTTAAAGATGGGGCTTCCTATACAACGTTTATTGGTGTCCAATTGTTCTACATGTCCTAGCCATTGCGGAGTTTTTTGACTAGTGGTAGATATGTCACTGTACAACTTGTATAGTTCTGGGTTAAATCTTCGTCTAGGAAAAGAAGATTTTTTGAAGAATTTTCCTCTCAAATCGACTAAGGATTTCCTCATCAACTTTTATTACGGTCCATGCTTCAGTGAGGTAGAGCAGTACTGGGATCATCAGGGTCTTGTATATGATCTCGTTAGTTGGAGTGAGGGTTTTACTACAGAATTGCCTTCTTATCCCGAAGAAACGGCGATTGGCAAGAGTAATTCTTCGTTTAATTTCTGATGGTATGTTGCTGTCAGAGTAAATAACCGAGCCGACGACGTAGACACAGTCCCGTACTACTTCAATGTTATACCTGTCAATGGTGACGTTCTATCCAATTCGTCGATGTTGTGTGTCCTTTCTTGTTGACAGCATATACTAAGTCTTAGCCTCATTTACTCCTAAACCCAATTTTGCCGCTTCCTTCTCCATACTAGCAAACGTGGCTTTGACATCACGGTGAGTCCTACCAATGATGTCAATATCGGCGTATGCTAGAAGTGGCACCGATTTTTGGAAAATTGTGCCTCTGGTTTTGGCTCGGGAGTTTTGCATAACTCTCTCAAGATTGAGATTAAAGAACTTACATGACAGTGAACTGCAGCGATAATTCTCCATCGTCATCCTGCACAGACGGACGATTTTGGGCGGTATACCAAAACTAGACATGACTTTGTATAGTTCGTCTCTATAAATTCTCTGGTATGCAGTTTTGAAATCGATGAATAGGTGGTGGGTAACGATTTGGACTTCTTGAGTTTTTTTCGGGATCTGTCGAAGTGCGAAGATTTGATCAGTTGTGGACTTTCTTGGCCTTAGAACTAATAAGCGCAGATCATGTTGTTAGTAAACGGTTTCAGGCATTCACATACTTCGGCAGATAGGACCTTGTAGGCGATGTAGGGAAGAGTTATGTGCCTGGAGTTGACACAGTTTTTCTGTCTCGATAATATGGACTGGTTCATTCTGCCTGACATGACAGCGGAAAACTATTGGTCATCGCCGTTTAACAGTCTGCAGAAGTGGTTCTTCCATATCCTCAGCATCGACTGTGTTTCAACTACGGTATTTCCTTTTTCATCTCGACAGGATTCTGTAAGAGCCTTGCATCCTTGGTTTTGACGTTTTACGCACTTTGGTAAAACTTGCGAGCATCGTTCCTGGAGTGGCACCTCTCTATATCCTCGATCGCGTGCTTTTCTTGCTCTTTTTTCTTCTTTCTGAAAAGCCGGTGTTCTTCCCTTCTTCTTTGCCTATAGAGCTCAATGGCAGCTCTCTTCTTCACCTGCAGCTTAGCCTTGTAAGCCTCGTCATTTGCTCCGAGCATCTGTCGGCATTTCTCATCAAACCAGGGGTTTCTTGCTGGTGGCCGCGAGAAACCTAGCACATCAGTTGCGGCTAATCTAATGGATTGTCGGCATCGTTGCCAACATTACTTGCTGGTAGTATGGAGTGAATCGAGAGATTAAGGGATACGCCTTGCGCGAAGGCCTTGGCGATCGAGATTAAATTTTTTCACAGTATTTCTGATTTGTTGTGACGTGGTGGATATCCGCTACAACAAGGTAGTTGTCGGAATGTTCGGACATCCAAAATACTGAATGCGCAATGTGATCAATTTGGTTGACTGTTCGTTGATCTGGAGACCGCCATGTCCCCTTATGTATATCGAGGTGAGGAAACCGTGTGCTGGCTATAGTGGCATTTCGTTCCGTAGCGAAGTCAATTAGCCTAAGTCCGTTACCAGACGTGTTGTCGTGTAGGCTTTATTTTCCGACAATACAGATATAGATGTTTTCTCTTCCTACCTTTGCGTTAAAATCTCCCAGCACGATTTTAACATCATACTTTGGTAGTCGCTCATAGGTTTTGTTAAGAAGCTCGTATAGAAGCAATCCTTAGTTATATCACCTTTTTCCTCCGTCGGATCATGTGCGCATATAAGGCTTATGTTGGCGAATTTGGACTTGATGCGGATTGTTACAATGCGTTCGCTAATGTCTTGGAAACATAAGACTTCTTGCCTAAGTCTGGCACTTATAACAAATCCGCATCCGAATAGTCGCTGTTTCTGCTCAATATAACAGCGTCCAAAGTAGATGTCACAGTTTTTCATCCTCTTTTTGCCCAGCCCATCCCATCTTATTTCCTGGACAGCAATAATGCTTGCTTTGTAGCAGTTTAGGGCTACTTGTTCGCCTTCATATCTCCTGTTAAATGTTCTCACATTCCTGGTGTATAGATACGAATGTCGTTGTCCTTTTCTCGCTTTGCATAGTCGTAAACAATAAAATATGTCCTTTCCTAGGCTCTTGAATGCTTCGTAACAATGTTTTTTTTTCCTGAGTGGTAGTTAACCCAAGGCACAACCCCCAATATGCAGGGCCAGATCCTATTTATTGGATACCGCTAGGACACGATGCCATCATTATCCACTACTGTATTGAGCGCGCCGGTGGCCTTTTGGCTCATTCGCCACCATTTCTGTTCTAGGGCCCTGACCAACCCTATTCTATTCCTAAATGACCTGTTGTCCGAATATGTCGAAGCAGCTCATCTAGGTTATTCACTTTGTCCGTCCCAACTCAGACTCTAGAGTAGACACCACCGTTAACTACATCTTTGGAGTTCTTCCGCGTTCGTCGTCACCATACAATTGTTTGCTCTTTGTAAACTTACTTCGTGTCATGAATCCCCTTATGCTTTTTTTGGGGTTCTTATGTGCACATAAAACATCTGACAGAGAATAATTTTTAGATGGTAAATGTTCAAGAAACGAGTGGTGGGTGCACGACTGGGTCGTACGCAACTTTCTCTTTCCCAGCGAGTTGGGCGTTAGATCAAATAGTGCGCATTTTGATTATTAATGCTAAAAATTATATAAAATGTCGAAATGTGATTATACGAACGTTTACTCCGAAATTTGAAGGAATCGGTGTCTATGTGAAAAATAATTATTTTTCGTTATTGGCCAAACTGAAAATTCCGTAAAGTGATAGTTGGGCTTAAATGTTCTATGAATTGTTCTATGAATCCTGGCCCCGATGGAATTCCATAATTTTTCTTAAAACAATGTAAATTTGCTTTGGCCATTCCCCTTCAAATAATTTTTAATTTATCATTGTCTTCAGGGATTTTCTTGGATGAATGGAAGCTTTCCTTTATAACACCAATACACAAGGCTGGTCCAAAGAGTAATATTGAAAATTATCGTGGAATATCAAAGCTATCTGCAATCCCAAAACTCTTTGAGTTGATCGTCTCTGATAATCTTACCTTTTTTTTAAAGACCATATTTGTATTGAACAGCATGGGTTTGTAGCTGGTAAATCCACTACAACCAACCTAATACTGCTTTCGAAATATGTCATAGAAGCATTTGAATCCGGCTATCAAGTCGATGTAATATACACAGATTTTATAAAAGCTTTTGATACTGTCTGTCATAACACATTGATTGTTAAAATTGAATCATTTGGTATACATGGGATGCTCTTAAATTGGATCCAAAATTATCTCAAATGTAGGAAACAATGCGTTAAAATTAGCAATATTTTATCAAGGTACATACATGTATCGTCGGGTGTTCCACAGGGTAGCCATCTTGGTCCTCTTTTATTTAATATATTCATAAATGAAATCCCGTCTTTGTTGAAATATACTAAATGTTTAATGTATGCAGATGATATAAAGCTATTTTGTAGAGTGAAAAACGTTTTTGACTCTACTAAAATTCAAAGTGATCTTAATGTAGTCGTCAATTGGTGTAAAAATAATGGTTTGAAATTTAATATAAATAAGTGTTATGTCTTTACTGCAAACCGTCTTTTAACTCCAACAATTTTTATCTATAATATTGCAGATATAATGTTAGAACGAAAAAATGATGTTAAGGACCTTGGAATAATTTTTGACACCAAATTTACATTTTCCATTCATATGGACTATATTATAGCAAAAGCTAATTCTATGTTTGGTTTCGTAAAACGTAATTGTTCTGATTTCACCAATATGTATGCCCTTAAATCTGTTTATATGTCTCTGGTACGTTCTTTACTTGATTATTGTTCTATTATATGGTACCCCTCCCATTATAATGCTATAACTCGAATAGAAAAAGTTCAAAAATCATTTACTCGTTTTGTTATAAGAAAACTAAGCCCTAATATTGAAAAAATGCCTTCATATTTAGAAAGATGCGCCATTATAGGGCTTAAAACTTTAGAAATGAGACGGTGTGTTCAATGTATAATGTTTGTACATGATGTATTCTCGAGTCGTGTGAAATGTCCAGATATCCTTGAGTTATTTGATATATATGTACCCGAAATGAATTTGCGTCAGCGTCATTTTTTGAAAGCTCAGATGTATATCAAGATGCATATCAAGATGTATTAAACTTTTTAATGAATTACCTTTGTTAATGTCAAATGAATAGATAGATAGATATAACACTAAATAGAATGAATTTTAAATATTTAATACTGAAATTATTACACATACCTTAAGTTATTACAACATTGTTAGTAATCTGTTAGAGTTAAGCTCAGTAGATGAAATAAATAAATAAATAAATAAATAAAACTAATTATGTGGAATTGCTTAAAACGATAATAGTAGTATATATATTAAATTTCATTCAATTTGGCATAGTAGTTTGCGAGAAATTGTCAATTTTCCTTATATGGCCTAAATGACAAAATCCGTTATATGGATTTTCTCGAAAAAAACTGGGTATGCAGTTTTGTTGGAGCTAATATGGTTATAGTATATATAAAGTTTAATCAAAATCGTTAGAGCCGTTTTCGAGAAAACTTGAGGTTATGTGTAATTTTTATATGGCAGGTACCGTTATTAACATGGCTAAAAGCAAACAAAAAAAATGGCCTAGAATTATGACCAAAACAAGCTTGGATACGAAGTTTGAAGAAAATCGGTCTAGCCGTTTAGGCTGGGGAGACCATTACGGACCGACGGACCGACGGACGGAATTCCAAAAACCACTTTTTTAGGCTCCGCTATCATCGTAATATTAGAATCAATTAAAATCTCGAGGTCGAAATTTTTCACGAAAACAATATCTTTCTCTTTGTAAGAGAAAGTTAAAAATCTGAATGAACTAACCCTTAAATGTGATAATTATTTTGACCCGTCTCGGTTTAGTAACACTACAACCGTACTGTCTAGTTTTACATTTTAACAAGTTTTTTTTTTATAAATTTACGGGTCTAAACGAAATATTTAACCACATAATTTGTTAATAAACAAATTGGAAAATTATCACAAAGAAGTATCTTATGCAAACATAGACCCTAGATATGGTAGACGAAAAGACCTTAACATCATTAAATTAGGTAATAAAATAAAATGATAAAGATTAACCAGATGGTTGCGGATAAAACTTGGCACGTCACTGTTAATTTCACACTCAAAGGAACATTCCATTTGTACCATCCGTACTAGACACGAGATAGAAAACAAAGCAAATACAAATTTTGCAAACAACATCAGATGTCGAAGTTAGGAAGTCACTCCAGACTCCACCTTCAATATTTTATGGTGTTTATATTGGATCAGTAGTCAATAAACATGCACAGAGTACACATTCCCAATTTCGGTGTTCTTGTGAATGGAATTTTTTTTTGTGACGTTTGTTTGCACTTAATGAACTGACATTTGTTGAAAGTGATACCAAGTACATGTTATAATTCTAACTTTCCATTCGATATCACAATGGGATTACTACATCCCATTGTGATATATATATAGTTTTGATAAATATTTTTTATTAATTTGGTTTATAACTATGTTTAGTTTGGTGATGATTAATTTATTTCGTTGTGTAGGGGAAGGGTGCTCCAGTGGACTTTTCATCACCGCAGTTAGACCAAAAATTTGTGGATGATAAAAGACCAGAAATTGTGTTATCCAAAAAAAAAGACTTTTGACAGCGGATGAAAGTGGCCGATTGCCGACAGTGGTCAGTTCAGTACAATATAGCCACGCTTGCGTAAGTAATTAAAATCTGGGCTAATCGTGTGTATTTTATAGTTTTATAAGTTTATTGATAAGTTTAACCGACCCAGACAGGGCTTAACACCTTGTGTCTAGATAAGAGTCCAAATATTTAGGTTAGTTGCTGAAAGCCCTACTAGCTAGTGCCGTTTAAATTATGTTAAATTATGTAATTTATTACCGGTTAATAAAAATTATAAAATAATAATATTAGATGTCATCGATTTATGTTTAAATGTCATTGTCATTTCATTGTACGTTCCACTAGATCAGCAAATCGAATTGAAGTATGAAAATGTCCTCGATATTGACATTGACATTGACATTGACATATTATGTAAACCCAACCACGCTAAATATGTCCAAAGAACAATAGAAATGGCGTTAGACCTACTGGATGTGAACAGAAAAGTCTAAAGTCACAACCGTCTCATCATCACCTTGCCTTAATCCTTTTTTGATATCGAATGTGTCGGTGAGGTCGTTTTCCGACCCTGATGGAGCAGCGAGATAATTCCCCATCGTCATCCTACACAAACGGATGAGTTTGGTCGTTATGCCAAAACTCTGTAGAGTTCGTCTCTATAAATGCTGTCATATGCGGCTTTGAAATCGATAAATAGGTTGTGGGTATCGATTTGGACTCATTGGGTCTTTTCCAGGATCTGCAAAGTGTGAAAATTTGATCGGTTGTGGACTTTCCTGGCCTAAAACCACACTGATAAGGACCGATCGGGTTGTTGTTAACGGTTTCAGTCGTTCACATATTACGGCAGATAGGATCTTGTAGGTGATGTTGAGGAGACTTGAACTGCACCAACTACAGAGGCAGTTGGTGCAGTTCAGAGGGTCTCCTTTTTTGTGGATCGGGCAAACGATGCTTAGGTTCCATTCTTTAGGCATGCTGTCATCCGACCAGAGTTGGCTTATGAGTTGGTGCATATTATTTACCAAGTCATCTCCGCCGGCTTTATAAAGCTCAGCGTAAAGGCCACCATTTCCGGCGGCCTTATTAAGCTTGAATTTAGATATTGCGATCCTCACTTCACTTACTCTTACTCTCACTTACCACCGGATGGTTGGCAGTTTTCGCTTATTAAATAGTTCGTTCTGCCTGACAACGGAATGTTGTTCGTCATCGCTGTTTAACAGTCTGTATAAGTGGTTCATCCATATGCTCAGCATGGACTGTGTCTCAACTACGATATTTCCTTGTTCTTTTCGACAGGATTCTGTTAGAGCCTTGTATTATTTTCATTGACGTTTTACATTTAAGTAAAACTTGCGACCATCGTTCCTGGAGTGGTACTTCTCAATATCCTCGATCGCACGCTTTTCTTGCGCTTTTTTCTTCTTTCTGAAAAGCTGGTGTTCTTCCCTTCTTCTCTGCCTAAAGAGCTCAATGGCAGCTCTCGTCTTCACCTGTAGGCCTCGTTCTTTTCTGCGAGCATCTACCGATTCCTTTTCAAACCAGGGGTTTCTTGCTGGTGGCCGCGAGAAACCTATCATTTGTTAGCATCGTTGCCATTGTACTTCGACATTAGATGCTGGTGGTATGGTGTGAAAGACTGCAATCGCAAGAGACTGGTTTGTTGTGGCATGGTAGGTAGTGGTCCGAGTCGATGTTAGCCCCTCGGAATGTTCGGACATCCAAAATACATCCAAAATCGCAATGTGATCAATTCCCCTTATGGATATTGAGGTGAGGAAACCGTGTGCTGACTATAGTGGAATTTCGTTCCGTAGCGAAGTCAATTAGCCTAAGTCCGTTACCAGACGTGTTGTCGTGTAGTCTACATTTTCCGACAATACTGCTAAAGATGTCATCTCTTCCTATGTTGGTAAATTTGGCCTTGATGCGGATTGTTACAATGCGTTCGCTAATATCTTGGAAACATGAGACTTCTTGAATAAGTCTGGCACTTTTAACAAATCCGCATCCGAATAGTCGCTTTTTCTGCTCATTATAACACCGTCCATAGTATATGTCACAGTTTTTCATCTTCTTTTTTGGCCCGGCCCATTCCATCGTATTTCCTGGATGGCAATAATGTCTGCTTTTAAGCAGGCTTCCGCTAGTTGTTCGCCTGCACCTCTCCTGTTTAATGTTCTCACATTCCAGGTGCAGATACGAAAGTCGTTGTCCTTTTTTCGTTTAGCAGGGTCGTCAACAATAATATCAGTCCTTTCCGATGGTTTTTTTCATGGATGGGTAGTTAGCCGCACAACCCCCAACTTAGAGTACTATCATCAGCAAAACTAAAAATGTGAATATTAGTCTGTTGTCCTCAAAAAATCGTTAATGTGCAGCAGAAAAAGGGTGGGTGGAATAATTGTCCCATGACCCCAGCGTTTATAGAGAATCTATCTGATGAAACGCCATTGGAAGGGTTTATAGAAGCAAAAGGTAATCCAATAGTATTCCTTACTGTATGCGTCTAAAGAGCATTACTTCTTCCAATCCTTCAAATATTTGTAGCATGTTCACTAGTCACTTTCAATCTGTCTGTGGCAATGCCCATTCACAAGTTAAATAGGATACCTTATCTTAAAACTATCTAAGTTTTGGTAACCTTGAGTGTTTATTGATACATGTCAAATTAGACCTATCCATACTAAAACTGAATAAAAGTCCTGGTGCCGATGGCATCCGACCAATTGTACTACAAAGGTAGTCTCTTAAAAAGATTTATCTCTCCATTTCAGCATGGTTTTATCGCTGGTAGGTAGGTCAACCAATCTCTCAATTGGTTGTCGCCATGTTCTGAAGGGATTTGTGAAAGGCTTACAATACGATGTCATCTACACAGCCTGGGATAGAAGAATATGTGAAAAACGTGAGACATTTAATTAATACTAATTGTTAGCCACAAAAATCAAAAAATGTAATAAAGAAATTAAGGACCTTTACGTCAATCGGAAACAGTTACATTACTCATTGGGTCTGTGATTTGTTTACGTGAAATTGTATGCGCATGATTTTTAAACGGTTATCAATTTTTTTGTATTATTTAAATAATTTGTACGTTTTGATTAAATTTTTTTTTTAACTTGTTAAACTTTAGCATTCGGCCGTGCTAATCACGGTCGGATTGGATTGAACAGTCACCTCTTAAAATTGATTAGCTCCTACCTTAAGGAGTATATTCAGTATGTCCACATTAATGACATATTATCGGCACCAATTTATGTAACCTGGAGTATCTCAGAATAGTTATCTCGGTCATTTGCTTTTTCTTTTATTCATCTGAAAATTCCTGAACTGTTTTTAAAACTCTCAATGTCTAATGTTTGCTGATCAATAAAAAACTGTCAGGTCTATCAATTCTAAACAAGGCTCTACTCTTTTGCAAGAATTCCTGGTAATTCTTTCATATCGGTGTCATATAGTCATGAGCTTCATCTAAATGACAAATCTTTACCTTTGGTCATAACCTCTCTCTAATGCCTTATACATGCTCGATCTGTTTGTCCCACTATCCTCAAAAAAAGATCTTGGAGTAATTTCCGACAACAACCTTAGCTTTGTTAGACATATGTTAATGCTAATGCCTACCAACTCCGACTCTTAGCGACATTCACTTAGCGACCGCTGAGTGCCTAGAACCTTGACCGTAGACAGGGTCACAATCCCAGTGTAAAGTCTTGGCGGCAGCAGATGAGAGCGGATGGAAGACGTGTACTCGACTGATGCTATTCTAAATATTTCCAGTCGCAGCGGAAGAAATCCCAAGATGGAGTTAAGGGGGCGACTGCAGTCCTAGTTAGGGTGTACAAAGTGAATAAACTTCGACATATGAGAACAACAGGTCATTTAGGAATCTAAGTCAGGCCTCTTTAACAGAAATGATGGCCGAAAGGCCAACAACAGCGTTCAATCCGATTTTGGATATCTACTGATGGCCAAATGGTATCCAATAAATTGGAACTGGCCCTTCAGGTTGGGGGTTGTGCTTTGGGTACAGAAAAAACTCTCGTTACGAAGCAACCATAAGAGCCTCGAAATGCACTGATTTTATTGTTGACGACCATGCTTAACCAAAAAAAAAAGACATCAACGTTCGTATCTGCAGAAGGTCGCATCAAGGCCAAATTCGCCAATATAAGCCTTATATGCGCTTACACTACGATGCAGGAAAAATATGATATAGCGAATGACTGCTTCTATGTGTTCCTTGACAAAATATATGAACGACTACCGAAGTACGATGTTTAAATCGTGCTAAAATCTTTAGCAGTATTGTCGAAAAACATATCCTACCACAACAGTCTGCCTTAGGCTAATTGACTTATAGCCTGCACACTGTTTCCTCACCTCGATATTCATTAGGGGGCATTGCGGTTTCTAGATCAACGAACGGTCAATCAACTTGATCACATTGTGATATAGTCGATGCTGAGGCTATGATAGAACCCATTTCTGCAGACTGTAAAACGACGATGACGAACAATATCCCGCTGTCAGGCAGAATGAACTATTCAATATCGAAGACAGTGAAAACTACCATGTGAAGTGAGGATAGCAATTTCTTAACATAAGCTTAACAAGGCTGCCGGAAATGATGGCCTTCCTGCCGACCTTTATAAAGCCGGCGGAGATGATTTAAAAAGTATCATTCACCAATAAGAAAAATTTGGTCGGATGAAAGTATGCCTGAAGAATGGAACCTCAGCATCGTTTGCCCGATCCACAAAAGAAATAGGCCTCCATGAACTGTGCCAAATACTGAGACATAAGTCTTCCTAACATGGCCTACAAGATCCGATCTGCCGTAGTATGTGAACGACTGAGACCGTTTACCAACAACCCTGATCGGCCCTTATCAGTGTGGTTTTAGGCCAGGAAAGTCCACAACCGATCAAATGTTCACGCTTCGGCAGATCCTGGAAAAACTCAAGAAGTCCAAAACGATAACCTCCAGCTATTCACCGATTTCAAAGCCGTATACGAGAGCATTTACAGAGACGAATTATATAGAGCCATGTCTAGTTTTGGTATACCGCTTAAATTTCCCAGTCTGTGCAGGATGACGATGTAGAATTCTTTCTGCTCCATCAGGCTTGGAAAGGACCTCACGGTGACTTTTTTTGTGACTTTTTTTAATCTGATTATTAAGAGGGTTGTGCAAAACTACCGAGCCAACATCAGAAGCACAATCTTCCATATATCAGTGCAACTATACAAGCATGCGCCGACGATATTGACATCATTGGTCGGACTCAAAAGACTCTGTACTAGCAGGCGTGGCTATGAAAGTTTGCTTGTATAGAGAATGAAATCCCAAAAATGAAATCCCAAATATAAATCAGGGTAAAACTAAGTATATGTTGTCAACTAAAAAGATCACACAACATCGACGAATCGGCCAGAACGTCACCATTGACAGATATAACTTTGAGCTAATACGGGACTTTTTCTACCTCGGCTCTGCTATGAACTCTGACAACAACATCTCGTCAGAAATTAAACGAAGAATTACTCTTCCCAGCCGCTGTTTCTGCGGGCTAATAAGGCAATTCAGTAGTAAAGCCCTCACTCGAACTACTATGAAGATCCTATACCAGACCCTGGTCATCCCAGTCCTGCTCTACGGTACATTGACCATATGAAAAGTGGATGAAGAAATCTTTGGTCGTTTTAAGCGAACATTTGTTCGGAAAATCTTTGGTCCCGTTTGCGCTGACGTCTATGTAGAAGAAGATTGAACCAAGAACTATACAATCTATAGCGACATACCCCTTGTCAAAAAAGTCCGCATTTGACGTTCAAGATGACTAGGATATGTAGAACGAATGGACACCAATACGCAGGTTCGCAGAGTCTTCGATTCCCAACCAGACGGCGGACGAAGTAGAGGAAGAGCACACCTTAAATAGGGCGCATAAGTAGAAATCAAGCTCAACCATCTTGAAATGCGCAACTGGAAGAAGTTAGGTAAGGACCTGGCTAATTGGAGAGGCATGTTGGTTGAGGCCTAGGATCACTCTGGAATGTAGCGCCACTTATGTAAGTAAGTATGTTATTTCCCTAATGTCCGCGCTTTACTCAAAGACTATAAAGGTACTCATAAACCTTTTAGTGCATCCTTTTTATAACAAAATATGTAGGAATTCTTTAAACAACTAAATAGCCTTAGTGGTTTGGTCATTAAGAAGTTTTAAGAACCTTTTTTATTATTTTGTACTAATTGATGGAATAAAAATATAAAAAACATTAAATCCCACGTTACGTAGACCTGGTTCATTTCAGCAACAGAAGTTTTTTTTTTGCCGTGGGCTGGTGGAAGTCTTCATAGAAACGATGATCACGTGCCAAAAGTAGTTTGAGATTTACTGCGACTTATCTAGCAATTTTTTTTATCACGAGTAATGAAATGTTTGGCAGGTAATTTTCCTTTGAGAGTTCCTGCTTTTCCGCAATTTATACAGCGGTTTGTCATAATCGGGCTTAGTTCTTTGAAGACGCCGCATTAAATTTGTTTCGTCAAGAATTTGGAGGACCGTTGTGTTAACTTGTCCTTTTTATGTTTTCGTGCAAAGTTTTTCGTTTTATCTTTAACCGCAGCAATACCCAGATCTCTGCGTAGATCCTCGTTCCTTGTGTACCACGGCACATTGACGAATGATCTTAATATTTTGATTTCAAAAGTTTGTGAAATGTTTAAATTAGTTTCACTGGTACAACCCCATATTTGTAAACCATACGTCCAAACCGCTTTTAGCACTCGCTTGTATAATAGCAGCTTGTTATGAAGGTTAAGCTTCGAATATTTTCCGAGCAACCAGTACAGTTCTCTGTATTTATTTTAAAGTTCTTCGCATTTCTTTTTTACATGAGACTTCCATTTTAATTTTGCATCAAGTGTCATTCCGAGATATTTCGCTTCATTTGCAAATGGGACTCGAACAATATTTAGAAATACAGGCAAATTGTTAGTCCGTTTATACGAAAAATCTACATGAATCGGTTTGCTCTCACTAAGTGCAATCCGCCAAGATTTTTTCCATTCATTAACCTCGTTAAGAGCGTCTTGCAATTTCATATTTGTTTTCTCTATTGTTGTCAAAACTTCTAGTATAGCAGTATCGTCAGCAAAGTTTGCAACTATTGTATCGTATGTTTGTGGGATGTCACGTGTAAATAGGAGGTACAAGAGTGGTCCAAGGACGCTTCCTTGGGGTATTCCTGCCATTATTTCTTTGAACTCGAATATTCGCTTCCAAGTTTCACACGGAAGAGTCTATGCTCAAGACAAGACACGAGGATTTTATATAATTTTTCAGGCAGAACTTGTCTTAATTTGTATTGAAGGCTACCATGCCAAACGTTGTCAAAAGCTTGCGACACGTCAAGAAATACGGCTGAGCAAATTTTCTTTTCTTCGAAAGTCATCTCATTTACTTCTCTTATTCGATGTACTTGGTCCACAGTCGAATGTTTACTTCTAAACCCAAATTGATGGTCAGGTAAAAGGCGTTTCTGATCAATAATAACGGGTGATTTTTTAGCTGGTTTGGTTTTGGCAACACTGGTTTTGACAGCTGACGTGTGTTTAGTACCTTGTGTCACTGTCAAACAGCTTCAGTTTGGTTTGCAATTTAACCATGGATCGTCTTACAAATGAACAACGCTTGCAAATTATTGAATTTTACTATCAAAATTCGTGCTCGGTTCGAAATGTTCATCGCGCGCTGCTTCCATTTTATGATCGGCATTCTCGACCTTCTGAGCAGTCTATTCGGAAGATTGTGACCAAATTTCGCACCAAATTTACTTTGTTGGACATTAAACCACCAACACGTTTACGTACTGTGCGTAGTGAAGAAAATATTGCGGCCGTATCAGCTAGTGTGACAGAAGACCGCGAAATGTCGATTCGGCGCCGTTCCCAGCAGTTAGGCCTTTGTTACAGCACTACGTGGAAAATTTTGCGGAAGGATTTGGGCGTAAAGCCTTTTAAGATACAGCTGGTGCAAGAACTAAAGCCAGCCGACCTACCACAACGCCGAATTTTTGGTGAATGGGCTCTTGGAAAGCTGGCCGAGGATCCGCTTTTTTATCGAAAAATTGTGTTCAGCGATGAGGCTCATTTTTGGTTGAATGGGTACGTAAATAAGCAAAATTGCCGCATTTGGAGTGAAGATCAGCCAGAAGCATTGCAACAGCTACCAATGCATCCCGAAAAAGCCACTGTTTGGTGCAGTTTATGGGCCGGCGGCATTATTGGGCCATATTTCTTCAAAGATGATGCGAATCGCAGCGTTACTGTCAATGGTGAACGCTACCGAGCGATGATAACAAACTTTTTTTTGCCCGAAATGGAAGTTCTTGACTTGCATGATATGTGGTTTCAACAAGACGGTGCCACATGCCACACAGCACGCGAAACAATGGCGCAATTGCGAGGCGAGTTTGGTGAACAGTTAATTTCACGTTTCGGGCCGGTCAATTGGCCGCCTAGATCGTGCGATTTGACACCATTAGATTATTTTTTGTGGGGGTTGGTCAAGGCTAATGTCTATAGGGACAAGCCCGCTTCGATTGACGCACTGGAAGCCAACATCCATGCATTCATTCGTGAGATACCGGCCGATATGTGTGAAAGAGTATGCCAAAGTTGGACTCAGCGGATGGGCTACCTGAGACGCAGCCGCGGTCAACATTTGCATGAAATTATCTTTAAACATTAAATTGCAAGGTTCAAACTATCGATTCAAATAAATATTTCATTCATTTTTTCGAATTTTTTGTGTTTTTTTTTTAAAAAAAGTTCTAAACCTCTTAAAAATCACCCGTTATGTTGTAAGCGCCCGAGTAATATTATTGCAAAAACTTTTGAAATTATTGGAAGAATTGAAATAGGCCTGTAAGATTTTATTTCATTCGGTGATTTTCCTGTTTTTAGAACCATAATCACTTCCGCGACTTTCCACTGTCTTGGAACGAAGCTTAGCTAATGCTTTCCGAGGCAACATTTTAAGAAGTTCTCCTGTAATCAGGTCATAACCCGGAGCATTTTTAGGCTTTAGTTTCTGTATTTCCCGTTTAAGCTCGGCAATACTTGCATATCTTTCCATATTATTATCGGTTGTACTCTCGACTATATTAATGTTTTCATTTTGCGCCGGACTATCAAATGGCATAAATGTTTCCTTAAGATGTGAGGCAAAAACGTCAGCTTTTTTCTTATCGCTTTTTGCCCAAACGTCTTGAGTTACCCTAATTGGCGGCACAGCGTTTTTGGGCCGTTTCATGACTCTAATTGCTCTCCAGAGCGAATAATTCGATTCCTTTCCAGCGGTAAGGCTTTGCAGATAAGTTTCTACTGCATGGTTTTAAAAATGTTTAATCGAATTACTCAACCGATTGAGATATGTTTTATCTTGCGGGGCACGAGTTTGGTGGCATCTCTTACGAGCTTTTCTTTTTTGTCTTACTAAATCTTGTATCTGTCGGGGGTACTTAATTTTACTATAGCTCACTATTTTGTTTTGTTAAGGAGTATTGCATGCTGCTTTTTGGATGGTATCGATAAAGGAGTCAACCGCGACTTCAAGTTCCAATGGGGTTCTAAGCGATACACCCAGTCGGATATTATTTTCAATATCGTTTTTGAAACCTTCCCAGTTGGTTTTTTCCGTTTGTTAATCTGGGTGGTTTTTCATTTATAATGAGTGACTCGCTCCTTGTTAAAATGGCTGGAGAATGATCAGAAGAATGATCAAAGCATTCTTCAACTTTGATTCTATTGGACGGCAGACCTTTCAATGAAAAAATCGATCAAATCCGGTATTTTTCTAACATTAGTTGTCCAGTAAGTTTGTTTTTCCGTAAAATCGGTATTGTTCTTTCTACCTACATCATAAAGCATCCTACCTTTCTGTGATATGCATCTAGATCCCCAGAATGTATGTTTTGCATTAAAGTCCCCTCCGATGACTAAACGTTGTCCAAGGGAATTAAGCACGTTTTCAAAGTCAATTTTCTCAACCTTGCATCGTGGTATCTTCAGAAGGCAGACGCCTTTGACTTGTTTAGAGCTAGAGAGTTTTCTTATCTGACATACAATCTACCGTCAGATGATTTCAGGCACATTTTACACACCGCGGTTCTTTTTGACAATAGCTTTGCGTATGCTTGTATCCTTGGCAGCGCTTGCACTGGGGAACTAATTTTGAATCATTACGCATAGGCTCAATTTTTAAAACAATAAGGGTATCCATGTAACGTCGTAATTTTATTACTTGCGAAAGATCATAATTTTACGACGAGGTTTCATGAACGACCCTAAAACTGCACCACTAAATAATGCGGTAACCCACTGAGTTCAATCTCAATTTAGTAATTTATTTATTGATAGAATTTTTTTCTTATTGTTCTCTTTCCATTCTCGATAATTTTTGTCAGTTTAGCGCATACACGTTTGATGTGTGAAAGTGACTGATTTAATGTCAAAATAGCATTTCAAAAGTTTAAAACGTTTACCACCTCAGTTTACGCACCCAATTCCTGTGAGAAAATTCCGATATTGTTAGAAAAGATTTTCCATACAAATTTTGACAGTTCATTTATCACGTCGTAATTTTATCACGTTTACAATGTTTACGACGACTTTCCGACATTGCATGAATACCCCTAATATTAAGTATTGTTTTTATTTCATAA
Source organism: Rhingia campestris (assembly GCA_932526625.1). Lineage (NCBI taxonomy): Eukaryota > Metazoa > Arthropoda > Insecta > Diptera > Syrphidae > Rhingia > Rhingia campestris. Next base: position 35,849,927 of record OW052185.1, on the reverse strand, counting down.
ATTTTGTTCAAACTTTCTGTTCTATCGAAAGTGAGTATAATGGCTAAAACACAATCACGCTTTGGAGCTTCGCTTTACCAACGTTACGCCCAACTGCTTTGCGCACGCTTTGACATATTTATTTTCTCAGCAGTTTCAACTTCTGCTACAAAAATGGGGGAAATGATTAAAATCTTTGCTAAAAATATCGTATCCCACAACCTTCTCAGAAAATAATCCAGAAAACAACAACAAATATTTTGACAATTCACACTTTTTCCAACCTTTGCTTTGCCCATGGCGCTTTACAGCAACGTTACGTTAAGATTTTACGTTTTTCATTTTGAGGTGGAAACTCAACGCCAGGCAAAGCTAAATTGGGATAGGTAACATTGATTTCATATGCTTGAACTAGGTGCGTCAGCCAAGGCAACGCACCAAAGCGTGATTGTGTTTCAGCCATAAATAAAGGAAGACCGCGTTTTATCACATTTTCTTTTAGCTTTTTGTCTCGCTTGACAATGTTAACCATCTATGACTTTATATTGCCTGTTTTTTAGATCGTTAACAATGACAGCCTTTAAGCACGATGCATGTAACCCTCTAGCTACAACGCGTAAAAGCTTTTCAGATTTTTTTTTCAAAGGAATACCATTCTATTTTATCGGTATAAAACTGCACCACTAAATAATGCGGTAACCCACTGAGTTCAATCTCAATTTAGTAATTTATTTATTGATAGAATTTTTTTCTTATTGTTCTCTTTCCATTCTCGATAATTTTTGTCAGTTTAGCGCATACACGTTTGATGTGTGAAAGTGACTGATTTAATGTCAAAATAGCATTTCAAAAGTTTAAAACGTTTACCACCTCAGTTTACGCACCCAATTCCTGTGAGAAAATTCCGATATTGTTAGAAAAGATTTTCCATACAAATTTTGACAGTTCATTTATCACGTCGTAATTTTATCACGTTTACAATGTTTACGACGACTTTCCGACATTGCATGAATACCCCTAATATTAAGTATTGTTTTTATTTCATAAATTTTGTTCAAACTTTCTGTTCTATCGAAAGTGAGTATAATGGCTAAAACACAATCACGCTTTGGAGCTTCGCTTTACCAACGTTACGCCCAACTGCTTTGCGCACGCTTTGACATATTTATTTTCTCAGCAGTTTCAACTTCTGCTACAAAAATGGGGGAAATGATTAAAATCTTTGCTAAAAATATCGTATCCCACAACCTTCTCAGAAAATAATCCAGAAAACAACAACAAATATTTTGACAATTCACACTTTTTCCAACCTTTGCTTTGCCCATGGCGCTTTACAGCAACGTTACGTTAAGATTTTACGTTTTTCATTTTGAGGTGGAAACTCAACGCCAGGCAAAGCTAAATTGGGATAGGTAACATTGATTTCATATGCTTGAACTAGGTGCGTCAGCCAAGGCAACGCACCAAAGCGTGATTGTGTTTCAGCCATAAATAAAGGAAGACCGCGTTTTATCACATTTTCTTTTAGCTTTTTGTCTCGCTTGACAATGTTAACCATCTATGACTTTATATTGCCTGTTTTTTAGATCGTTAACAATGACAGCCTTTAAGCACGATGCATGTAACCCTCTAGCTACAACGCGTAAAAGCTTTTCAGATTTTTTTTTCAAAGGAATACCATTCTATTTTATCGGTATTAAGCTTGCGAGATAATAGACGGTAACTTTCAGGGTCTTTAACGCAGACTTTCCATGTAATGACAACGATTTTATCAAGATATGCAACTTGTTAAAGGCGTCAATACCGATCACATTAATTGGCGGTGGGGGCCGTTGTTTTAGCTGTTTCGCTTTAATAATAACCTCTTTGTCGCTGTTTATTATTTCAGAATGTATCCTCTCCTGAAATAATAAACAGCGACAAAGAGGTTATTATTAAAGCTTTCCTTTTTTTACGGGTCTTTTCTTTAAGATCCAGTCAGTTTCGCGACTGAGTTCTTCTTCATCCGTGTGGTATTCCGAATTCACGGGGCCGTTTGCACTTGGTTTTGGCTCATAAGGTATTTTAAATGTACTCTTCAGAGTCATATTTTCTTCCTTTAGGTGGAGAATTTCTTTACGAAGCTCTTCGCAGAGCAGTTCGACATTGTTAAGCCTTGTTCGAAGGACGTCGTTTTCTTCCTTTAGGGCCCAGTTATAGCTATCATTGAACAACTTCATTGGAACACAAAACATGATGGAATTGAAATGTTGCCTCCATAGCTGCTTATAGGAATCGTAGGAAAATTCCGTTTCATTTCGGTGGAACGACAAACATTACTTCATAAAAATAAATCATGATCAGTGAAAAATAAAAAGTGATTTTCTGCGATAACTACAATTTAAAATTAAAATATATTTGGATAATCATGTTCTATAATTCATCGCCAATGATTGAATTTATAAAGAACCGCAAGAAGTAAAAGAAAATTTCCAATGATAGCTATAACTTGGCCCTTAGACTCTTATTTTTCATTGAGTCTCGGTTTTCGTGGGCGACACTTCTGTTGTTGTCAAGCTCCTTGAGACCTCGTTACCCTTGATTTGCAATAATTGTAAAAATTTAGCAACAAAGGAGACACTCCCTTCAAATAAAGTTGATTCGTATCAATCCAATACCTCCCTTTTATTATTACAAAGAATGTAGGTCTATAGCGCACTAGCACAAGGCGTCAGGTTGGTGACAGCTATAAAAGCAATTAATAGAAATCCACTCCGTCAATGACGTTTACGTTTTACGTGCGTAAGCACGTCTTATACGACTTGTATCGAAATTTATGGTTTCTTTAATTCAGTTCATGTACTATAAAGTTTGTTTTTGTACAATTAAGCTATATGGTTTTGTTAATTTTTGGCATTTCTCACCGGTTGTGACGTCAATCACGTATCTCTTAAGAGCTTGGCACTGCCAAGCAGCTTTATTTTTAACGCGATCTTGTAAACTTAAGATGTTTGCAGCACATTACAAAGTTGCATATAATTCTGCAGGATGACAAACTATCTATAGTTTGAGAACATGTGAGTTGATTGCAACTTTGATTCATAAAGGCCTGCTCAGAATGCATATCTGTAGCTGGTATCTTGCATCGCTGTCAAAAGGGAGATACATTTCTTGCATGAAGTTGCCCTCTATTCAACTTCAAGCTACATATTCACGAAGATACACTTTGTGTAAGCGCTTACGGGTTGCCTTGTTTTTAACTTTTCATTCAGCTACAGATATGCATTCTGAGCAGGCCTTAATTGTTTAACTGTTATAGATGTAGTTGTTATTTGTTTGATGTTTTTAAGTGTTGCTGAACACGATGGACACTCAAAAAAGCCATCAAACACCATTTTAATACATTTGAGTAGAGTTCAAACAGTACTTCCTACTTTTTGAGAAGCACCATGAGATAAACTTTCTTCAAGTGCCAATTCGTACCTAAAGGTCAATACAATACAAAAAAATAAATTATCATCTCTCTTCTAACAAAAAAAACTCAACTGTACCAAAAATTTAATTAGACAGATAAAATACCCTAGAAACAACAGATGACAAATCATCCCACCTACTTCGTCTCTCCAAATGTTGCCCAGAAAAAGTGTCAAAATTATATATATTTTTTAGTCACGAATATATTTCTGTCACCTCTCTTAATTGTCTTCTGGTCTAAAATAGAAACAAATTATGAAGATTTATATTTTTATTATATTTGATAAGTGTGCGGAAATCGTTTTATTTGCTATTGACGCGCGTATCTTCTGTAGAGCAATCACACAAAAATGTAAGAGGATTAATAAAGGAATATGTGAAAAATGTGAGACATTTAATTAATACTAATTGCAAGCAGCAAAGTCAACAAATTTAGGTAAGAAATTAAGGACCTTTACGTCAATCGGTTACAGTCGCATTACTCATTAGGTCTGTGGTTTGTTTACGTGAAATTTAAAGCGCATGATTTTTTTTTTTTTTTTATTTTTTCGTTTTATTAAATTAAATGTTAATTTTAAATTCATTATTTAAAGCAGTGGACTTTGATAGAAAGTAAGGGGCACAAATATAAAGATACGCCCTCCAATTTGTAGTAATTATGAAGATTTCGTTAATGGGGGAGCTTGTTTAAGAACAAGGTCGTAGAACGGCGGGCTTATAAATATGACGAGCACTCTTTATGTTGAATGTGTAACAGTAAAGAAAATTTTCGAGAAAAAATCCATATTTGTAGAACTAGGTGGTATAAGGAAAATTATCATTTTTTTCGCAAACTGTTTGTTTATAACCTATCCCATAGGGGTAACCTATCCCATAGGGGTTTCTGACATTAAGTTTGTAACATAGAGAAATAATTTAGCTAGTTATACTAACGGTTGAGTTAGGTTTTTCAGGTTGGTAGAACTGGTTAGTAATGGCGACCAAACGTCATTTGTCAAAGTGAAAAGTTTTCAGCATACTCTGTCATTAAATCATGAATTGCAAATTATTGAAATTTTATTATCAAAGCTCATAACTGGCTCATCTGGAGTGATAAACAGTCACATGCCATACAAGAATTACCTATGCATCCCGAAAAAAAGGACAGTTTGGTGTGTTTTATGTGCTGGTGGCATCATCGGTCCATTTTTCTTCAATGACGATCGTGGAAGAAACGTTACCGTCAACAGCGAACGATATCGAGCTATGATGCGCGACTTTTTTTGCCCCAGTTGGCTGGCATCCGCGATGGCTTGGTCTTTGAAACGGAGGTTCGGTCTTCCTTGCCTTCTCGAACCTGGGGGCTGGGATTCGAAGATCCTCTTAGCTGGAGCATTATTGTCCCTTAGCTCGATGTGGCCGAGCCAATGAAGTCGACGTGTTTTGGCTTTTTGGACTACATCCACATCTTGGTACAGCTCATAGAGTCCGCGGTTGTATCTTCTCCTCCATTCGCCCTCCTCGTGCACAGGACCAAAAATCCGAAGTATTTTTCTTTCGAAGGAGCCCAGTATCAGCTCTCCCCTCTTGCTTATCGTCCAGCACTTCGTCTTCGTCTTCGATTTAGGCGTTTTGAATCCAGTTGTTTCGCCAAACCGAAGTAGCAACGGTTTCCTAGGGTAATTCTTCGCCGGATCTCCACTAGGGTGTCATTCGTCGAGTCTGTGTTTACTCCGAGGTAGGTGAACTCCTTAACTACCTCGAAATTGCTGCTATTAATAGTGACTAAGCATATCTGCGAGCCGTTGTATTGGTGTCCATCTCCTTAGTAGTTCGAGTGATGGCTTTACTACTAAATTGCCTTCTTAGCCCGAAGAAACAGCGATTGGCAAGAGTAATCGTCGTTTAATTTCTGACGAGATGTTGTTGTCAGAGTTAATAGCGGAGCCGAGGTAGACATACTCCCGTACTACCTCAAAGTTATATCTGTCAATGGTGACGTTCTGTCCAATTCGTCGATGTTGTAAGTCCTTTCGTGTTGACAGCATATACTTAGTCTTACCCTCATTTACTGCTAAACCTATTTTTACAGCTTCCTTCTCTATACTAGCAAACGTGGCTATGACATCACGTTGAGTCCTACCAATGATGTCAATATCGTCGGCGTATGCTAGTAGTTGCACCGATTTTTGGAAAATTGTGCCTCTGGTGTTGGCTCGGGAGTTTTTCACAATCCTCTCAAGAATCAAATTGAAGAAGACACATGACAGCCCATCGCCTTGCCTTAATCCTGTTTTGGTATCGAATATATCGGTGAGGTCGTTTCCGACCCTGACGGTGCAGCGAGAATTCTCCATCGTCATCCTACACAAACGGATGAGTTTGGGCGGTATACCAAAACTAGACATGGCTCTGTATAGTTCGTCTCTATAAATGCTTTCGTATGCGGCTTTGAATTGTGCCTCTGGTGTTGGCTCGGGAGTTTTTCACAATGCTCTCAAGAATCAAATTGAAGAAGTCACATGACAGCACATCGCCTTTCCTAAATCCTGTTTTGGTATCGAATATGTCGGTGAGGTCGTTTCCGACCCTGATGGTGTAGCGAGAATTCTCCATCGTCATCCTACACAAACGGACGAGTTTGGGCGGTATACCAAAACTAGACATGGCTCTGTATAGTTCGTCTCTATAAATGCTTTCGTATGCGGCTTTGAAATCGATAAATAGGTGGTGGGTATCGATTAGGACTTCTTGGGTTTTTTCCAGGATCTGCCGAAGTGTGAAAATTTGATCGATTGTGGACTTTCCTGCCCTAAACCCACACTGATAAGGGCCGATCAGGTTGTTGGTAAACGGTTTCAGGCGTTCACATATTACGGCAGATAGGATCTTGTAGGCGATGCTGAGGAGACTTATGCCTCTATAGTTGGCGCAGTTCAGAGGGTCTCCTTTTTTGTGTATCGGGCAAACGATGCTGAGGCATTCTTTCATCCGACCAGATTTAACTTTTGAGTTGGTAGATGTTACTTACCAAGTCATCTCCGCCAGCTTTATAAAGCTCAGCGGGAAGGCCGTCATTTCCGGCGGCCTTATTAAGCTTGAGTTTAGATATTGCTATCTTCACTTCACTAAGGTCGGGTGGTCGGCAGTTTCACTGCCGCTGCCAATATTAAATGGTTCGTTCTGCCTGACAGCGGAATGTTGTTCGTCATCGCTGTTTAACAGTCTGCAGAAGTGGTTCTTCCATATCCTCAGCATCGAGTGTATCTCACCTACGATATTTCCTTGTTCATCTTGACAGGATTCTGTTCGAGCCTTGTATCCATGGCTTTAACGTTTTACACTTTGGTAAAATTTGCGAACATCGTTCCTGGAGTGGAACCTCTCTATATCCTCGATCGCGCGCTTTTCTTGCTTTTTTTTTCATCTTTCTGAAAAGCCGGTGTTCTTCCCTTCTTCTTTGCCTATAGAGCTCAATGGCAGCTCTCGTCTTCAACTGCAGCTTAGCCTTGTAGGCCTCGTTCTTGGCTGCGAGCATCTGTCGGCATTCCTCATCATTCTTGCTGGTGGCCGAGAGAAACCTAGCAGTTGCGGCTGATCAAACGGCTTGTTGGCATCGTTGCCCATTGTTCTTCGACATTAGATGCTGGTGGTATGGTGTGAATCGAAAGGTTAAGGGATACGCGTTGCGCGAAAAAAAACTCACAAAAACTAAAAATTCCACGTCAATCGATTGAACTGCGTAAGGGGTAGCGTCAATCCACACATACACGTTGCATGATGTCAATTAATTGACTGTGTAAGGGTCGCTTAAGGGTGTTTTTCTTCTGAAATAAAATCCAGAAACGAAATTTCCTTCTGAGCAATGTCAGAATGTACGCTCCCACAGATCTTAATTGCCTATCTGTTGACCAATAGAAATCGGCATTTGTCAAAGTAAGTTATCGAAACTGTTCTATGTAGCTATCGAAAATATATTGTAACTATGAAATAGCACAATATAACCGTTTTAAAAAGAAAAGTCTGCTTCTGAATTTGGTCCAAAAGAGGTATTGACTTTTCTCTTACCAATAATAAATGGAAATGCGATATTATAGAAAACTATGTTCCCTAATGTCGCAGAACTCCTTTTATTTGTTAACTGATGTTCTTTTAATGGCATTGCATCATACTATGACTTCAAACAATGATTCATTTTCTTGTTAAGAACAACTTGAACTTAATGTCGTCATACTTTCATTGTAAAATCAATAGATTTCAATAATTTTTCCACACATTGTGATTCATTTCAAATGATACCAAATTAAGTAACCAATCATATAGTAAATCGAAACTCTTGTTTATTTCAGATCTGATTCAGCAGTGAAAGGCTTGGCTTAATTGCCTCAAGTTAAGGTCATACCTTCTCAGGTTCTAGAAGCTCCCCAAATATTTAACTGACTATAAAATTCGTTATATACAGCATTAAACTCTACCACTAAAGTACAGTCTCAAGCCAAATAAATCAACACACTTTAGAAACTCGTCGCCGTCAAGGCGTTTAATTAGAACCTTTTCTTAATTTGAGATATGCTCTGTTCCTCTCTTCATTCATGCTGAATCGCAGATACTACGATGAAAAACAAAATCCAAAGCAAATACTCAAACTACGTTAATTCAGGCGTAAATCAATTAGTGGAAACTATTCAACCGTTTCAGCGATTTGGTATAAAAGGAAAACGTTCTCACTGAAGAGGTATCACATTTGAGATAAAATTCTTCAGAAGAGGAGCAAACATTTAAGAAATCTACTGCAAAGTGATTTTTTACACCCAGCCAAACATTATTGAATATCTGGACTACATCTAATCAAAACAAACATTCAACATGAATTCAACGGTAAGCATCATTTGAGAAAAAAACATTCGTGTTCATCTTGGCATGATTGTCTTGAGCAGGTTGACTTATTTTACTCTTTTCTTCCAGCTAATGTACACATGTGTACTTATTGTACTCACATGCAATCTTTCACTCTCATCAGCATATCCGGCAATATATTCAATTGACCGATTGGATGGTGATATCAGTGATCTTGGAGAAGTTGATGATACATCTGACTATAGAAACAGCCGACTTCGGAGGGCTTATCCCTATGACGATGCTGAAAACTCCGTGTACTATCCATTCGAAACTGCAGATACACCGATTCGCAGACAAGATACCGGCAGTGAAGTATCCTATAAATATACACCACTTGTTCGCTACAAGTCAAGCCGAACCGAGCGCAAAAAGTTCTTTGTTCCAAATCTCTGGGGTTAGAGAAGGCCAACTCTGAAATGATAAGACCTTGCTATTATAGCAATATGAGAGTATAGACTGAAGACGTACGTTTTGACTGAAAATATTTAAATTCAACGTACTATGGCTTTATTTATAAATAAAATTTAAGAATAAAATAATTAAAAAAAATAACAAGAGGTTGAGAATTATTTTTATGTATTTGTGTCGGTACTAGTCCACCATTGAATTCAAGCTACATAGACAGAGACACCACTTTTCTGAATTTCGTGATAATTTGTAAAAAAAAACAAAAATAAAATAATTTCTACGTGTATCGGTGAGAATTGTTCTTGCAGAAGACGTAAAGGAAGGCACAAAATATTTAGAAAAATGCGGTGCGTAAATCTCAATTTATAAGTGTGTTTGAAGTTCTTTTATATTTGTCACAAAAAAACGGGACCTACACTGCAACAACGATTTCGAAGGACAATTTTTAGAAACTCCTCATAATAGCTTTATACTCTTGGTTGCTTTTGACTTTTTGGGGCTCACGTACTTACTTTAGTGGCGCTGAAGTCCGGAACGAAGCTGGGCCTCAACCACCATGCCTTTCAAGTAGTTAGTATGGTCCTTTGACAACTGCCTCCAGTTGCGCACTTCAAGTTGGTTGTCGGTTTCTACTTGTGCTCGCCACTTAAGGCGAGGTCTTCCTCTACTGCGTCCGACATCTGGCTGGGAATCGAAGACTCTGCGAGCCGGAGTATTGCTGTCCATTCGCTCTTCATATCCTAGCCATCTTAAACGTCCAATGCGGAGTTCTTTGACTAGGGGCATGTTGCTGTATAGTTCTTGGTTGAATCTTTTTCTCCATAGCCCATCAACGCAAATGAGACCAAGGATTTTTCGAAAAGCAGAATCGGGATGATCAGGGTCTTGCATAGGATCTCCTAAGAGTTCGACTGAGGGCTTTACTACTGAATTGTCTTCTTAGCCCGAAGAAACAGCAGTTGGCAAGGGTATTTCTTCATTGAATTACTGAAGAGATGTTGTTGGCAGAGTCAATAGCAAGTCCCGTACTACCTCAAAGTTATATCTGTCAAAGTTGACGTTCTGTGTAATTCGTCGATATTGTGTGTCCTTTCGAGTTATATTTCGAGAGATATTTGGTCTTACCCTCATTTATAGCTAAACGCATTTTTGACGCTACATTTTCTATACTAGCAAACATGGCTATGACATCATCTTCGGCGTAAGCAAATAGTTGCATCGATTTGTGGAAGATTTTCCCTCTGCTATCGACTCGGTAGTTTTACACAATCCTCCCCAGAATGAGATTAAAGAAGTCAAGTATCAGTGTTTCGCCTTATAAATCCCTTTTTGGTATCGAATGTTTCGGTGAGGTCGTTTCCAACTCTGGTGAAGCATCGTCAACTTGCACAGACGGACGAGTATGGGCGGTATACCAAAACTAGACATGGCTCTGCATAGTTGGTCTCTATAAATGCTGTCATATCGAATTAGACTTCTTGGGTTTTTTCCAGGATCTGCCGAAGTGGGAAAATTTCATCGGTTATGGACTTTCGTGGCCTAAAACCACACTGATAAGAGCCAATAAGGTTGTTGGTAAAGGAATTCAGGCGTTCAAATACAACGGCAGATATGATCTTGTATAGGCAATGTTGAGAAGACTTATGTCTTAGCAGTTTTCGCAGTTCAGAGAGTCTCCTCTTTTGTAGATCGGGCAAACGATGTTGAGGTTCCATTCTTCAGGCATTAAATTTAAGTTTAATCAAACCAAGGGTTTCTTGCTAATGAGCGCGATAAACCTAGCACTTCTAGCTGTGGTTGATCTAATGGCATGTTAACGTTGTCGCCATTGTTTTTCGACATTAAATTTTTTTACAGTATTTCTCTTGAGGCGTTGTTGATTTCCGCATTCTTACTTTGGCTGCAACTAGGTAGTGGTCCGAGTCGAAACCTTCGAACACCTAAAATACTGAATGAGTGCCTCTTGTCTATCGCAATGTAATCAATGTCCCATATGAATATCGTCGTGTGGAAACCGTGTGCTGGCTGTAGTGGCATTTCGTTCCGCAGAGAAGTCGTTGTTGTTGTTGTCGTGTAGGCTGTGTTTTTCGACAATACTACTAAAGATGTCTCTCTTCTTAAATTTGCGTTAAAACCTCCCAGCACGATTTTAACATCTTACTTCGGTAGTCACTCATAAGTTTTGTCAAGAAGCTTGTACAAGCAGTCTTTCGCTCTATCTCCATTTCCTTCTGTCGGAGCGTAAGCTTATGTTAGCGAATATGGCCTTGCTGCGGATAGTTACAATGCGTTCGCTAATGTCTTGAAACATAAGTCATCTTGCCTAAGTTTGACTGCAATACCAAATCCACATCCGACTAGTCGCTGTTTCTGCTGAGTTTAGCACGGCCCATTTCATCGTATTTCCTTTATGGCAGTAATGTCTGCTTTGTAGCAACTTAGGGCTTCCGCTAGTTGTTCGGCTGCACCTCTACTGTTTAATGTACTCACATTCCAGGTGCAGATACGAACGTCGTTATCCGTTTTTCGTCTAGCATGGTCGTCAATAATAAAATCAGTCCTTTTCAATGCCCTTGGTTGCTTTGTAACTAGAGTTTTTTTTTCGTGAGTGGGTAGTCAACCCAAAGCACAACCTCTAACCTGGAGGGCCAGTTCCCCCTCTAGAACATGGGGCATCTTTGTCCACTAAGAGATTGACCGCTTCGGTTGGCCTTTTTGCTCATCCACTACCATATCTGTTCAAAGCGGCTGACTTACCCTTGAGATTCCTAAATGACCTGTTGTCCGATTACGACGAAATACATCATTTAAGTTATACACTTTGTCCATCCTAGCTGGGACTGTAGACGCCACCGTTAACTCCATCTTGGGAGTTCTTCCGCTTGCGGCCGCTTGGAAACAGATTATGTGAAATAGTATGAGTTCAAGTCTTCCCAACGCTCTCATCTCAGGCAAGCCTGTGTTGTAAAGCCTGAGAGTTGGAGTTGGTGGGGATTAGCTAGGTGAAAACTCATGGTTCCATATACTAGCATTGCCTACAGTTTGACCATTCCCTAATTGGTTCACTATCACCACTATAGTGACCCAAGTGATGAGATTTCATGGGAATGCCACCCTAAATATTATAGAATAAACTATCTCTACTAAAATATCGCATGATTAACCACAGAATCTCAAAGTTTTCCCAAGTTCATCATCATTAAATATAAGCACGCTCCGTAATATCAGTTCGCACTTCCTACATAACAAGTAAACATTGCCAACACAACACCTATTACAAAACTGTCAACAGTTATGCTATTCATTACCACATTTCCCTGAAATACCCTAATGACATCCATGTTTGTTCACTTCCTACCACCTGACTGACTCACTTTTCCATCCATCATTTCACAATGCAATTCACATGACTCATCGATTTCACACACCCCCTACAATCATTCTGTTGAAATCTGTATTTTCAAACAAACTAGGACTACCAATGAAATTGTTGCGCTAAGAAATAGTATTTCTCACCAATTAGTTATACGGTCACACTTCACGTTTTGAGAACTGACTTTCGTGTAAATATTTTGTTTTTTCGGTAATTGCACTACAACTAGAGCGCATTCTGTCAATTTGCAAGCCAGTGCTAATCCGCAGTGCTGTTCTAGTCGAATTTGCATAAAATCACGAGCTATTTTCCCTCTATAAAAGCGAATTGCACTACGAATGTTTTTAGCAGGTTTAAAAAAAAGTTACAACGGTATTGACTCCACAAGATGTTGCTGAAGATTATTGTGAGTTTATTTCTTTGCGTAATTTTATTTCAAATGACAAGTAATTATTTTTTTTTGACAGAAATTCACGTTATTGTTGTGCCTTATGGTAGTTGGTGACATCGCTAGTGGCTATTCGCTAACTGGACTCGAAAATGGCAACACTGGCGAGAGTTTGAAGGTTGAACTTCAGACACGTTCTCTGGAAGATGATGCGAATATTATGTTGACATTATTTGGAAACCAGGCGAGTGCTGGTGCCGGATATGATGAGACCCCCGATGACTTGGAATTAGCTGAGGTTAATATATTTAGGCCAGTATTTCGGTATCGCGTGGCTGTTTCGAAGAAAGTTAGGGGACCACAATTTAAGAAATGAAAAGTTTTTTTTATTGTCAAGGACTTCGGAGAATTTACCAAAGATTTTTAGTTTCGATTTATTGTGATAAGTAGTGATTGTGTGATTTTTTTGTACAAAATAAATATTTATCTTTAAATCTTAAAATACTGTGTATATATTGCCTTAATCTAAGCCTAGTCCATGGTTTATTTTGATGATAAGTTCGCTACTATGTAGTCTCGCAAAATAAGCCGATTCAGTTCTCTGCTACTTTGGTCTATAGTGGTTGCTATAGGGAATCTGTTTGGGATAAACCACTTCTATATCAAACATTTTGCGAAATTTCGCATTTTTAATGCACCCAATAAACTGTCGCTTACGAAATATACCTGTCTACTTATTGAACACTCTCTTTTGGACCCACTTCGAAATGACACATCTAAAGGCCACTTGCCTGAACGCATTTGTTTATATTTTCTGGTGGTTTTCGGGCAGCGCATGTTGCTCTCAGACTACAATCATTAATATGACACAGACTTAACAAGAATTACAAATAATTTTGAAGCCTTAAAGATACTACAGCCTGGGTTGAACCTTGAGTACCTTGTCTACTGTAATACTGCGGTATTGAAATCGATGAACAGGTGGTGAGTACCGATTTGGATTTCCAAGATTTGCCAAAGTAACGGGTGATTTTTTAGCTGGTTTGGTTTTGGCAACACTGGTTTTGACAGCTGACGTGTGTTTAGTACCTTGTGTCACTGTCAAACAGCTTCAGTTTGGTTTGCAATTTAACCATGGATCGGCTTACAAATGAACAACGCTTGCAAATTATTGAATTTTACTATCAAAATTCGTGCTCGGTTCGAAATGTTCATCGCGCGCTGCTTCCATTTTATGATCGGCATTCTCGACCTTCTGAGCAGTCTATTCGGAAGATTGTGACCAAATTTCGCACCAAATTTACTTTGTTGGACATTAAACCACCAACACGTTTACGTACTGTGCGTAGTGAAGAAAATATTGCGGCCGTATCAGCTAGTGTGACAGAAGACCGCGAAATGTCGATTCGGCGCCGTTCCCAGCAGTTAGGCCTTTGTTACAGCACTACGTGGAAAATTTTGCGGAAGGATTTGGGCGTAAAGCCTTTTAAGATACAGCTGGTGCAAGAACTAAAGCCAGCCGACCTACCACAACGCCGAATTTTTGGTGAATGGGCTCTTGGAAAGCTGGCCGAGGATCCGCTTTTTTATCGAAAAATTGTGTTCAGCGATGAGGCTCATTTTTGGTTGAATGGGTACGTAAATAAGCAAAATTGCCGCATTTGGAGTGAAGATCAGCCAGAAGCATTGCAACAGCTACCAATGCATCCCGAAAAAGCCACTGTTTGGTGCGGTTTATGGGCCGGCGGCATTATTGGGCCATATTTCTTCAAAGATGATGCGAATCGCAGCGTTACTGTCAATGGTGAACGCTACCGAGCGATGATAACAAACTTTTTTTTGCCCGAAATGGAAGTTCTTGACTTGCATGATATGTGGTTTCAACAAGACGGTGCCACATGCCACACAGCACGCGAAACAATGGCGCAATTGCGAGGCGAGTTTGGTGAACAGTTAATTTCACGTTTCGGGCCGGTCAATTGGCCGCCTAGATCGTGCGATTTGACACCATTAGATTATTTTTTGTGGGGGTATGTCAAGGCTAATGTCTATAGGGACAAGCCCGCTTCGATTGACGCACTGGAAGCCAACATCCATGCATTCATTCGTGAGATACCGGCCGATATGTGTGAAAGAGTATGCCGAAATTGGACTCAGTTACCTGAGACGCAGCCGCGGTCAACATTTGCATGAAATTATCTTTAAACATTAAATTGCAAGATTCAAACTATCGATTCAAATAAATATTTCATCCATTTTTTCGAATTTTTTGTGTTTTTTTTTTTAAAAAAAGTTCTAAACCTCTTAAAAAATCACCCGTTATAAATATTTGATTACATACTTGTGGACTTTCCCAGCCTAAAACCACACTAACTTGTGATTTGGTCTAAAAAGACACATCATTAACCAGAAGGAGTTTGGGAAATCTACTGGACTTGACGTGATTCCTCTATTTAACTTAAGAAATCTAAACAGAAATTTGCACACATTCTTTGAAGGTAAATATCTATTTCGTATGAACAACAGGCTCTCCCTAGTTGCTGGACTTATTGTTCTCCCAAGTGGAACGTAAAAATCATAATTGAGACCTGCTAAGCTATGGTACCCATTAATTAATGGAAATCTGGGATGGACAAACGTGAAATAAAATATGAGATGGCTACTGTGAAAATCATTTACTACCCTATCCCATCCAGTCCTCAAATAAATATCCCCAAAAAGTGGGCGTTGCTTAAATATTGATATGGATGAAGTATTGGAAATGGCATTGTCTAAATATTTTGCTAAGACAGTTTTTAAAAATCCGTTACAGTCTGACCAAAAACGATGTTTTTCAGCAAAGTTCATACACTTTTTCAAATTCCTTATGCTTTGACCAAAAACAACGTTTATTTGAAAAGTGGGGGGTGGAAGTGGACGAATTTTGAAAATTTGTATACTTGTTCTGTTGGGAACAACAAAGAGTTCGTCTACTTAATTTCATCATTCAGGCTAAAAATCTGAAGCTCAAAAACTGGTGAAGACGGGCGGACTTCCATAGATAACTCGACGCTAGTCGATCTATATTCTAAACGAGCTTAGCGCGTCCGCTTAAGTCCAATAAGTTAGATTAAGGATACATGTTAATGATAAGTTAGATTTAAGCATTTTTGTCTAGTATTAAGTTAATAAAGGGTGTTTTTAGAGGTTGATTTTTCGGGCAACTCTAATTTCATTTATGTTCAATTTGGTTTGCCATTTCATCATGAAAAGGTTAACAAATGAACAACGCTTGCAAATCGTGGAAATTTATTTCGAAAATAATGTTTCAGCTCGCGAAGTTTACCGCAAGCTCCGTCCATTTTATGGTCGACATAATCGTCCATCAGAGCAATTAATTCGGTTAACCATGGATCGTTTTCGCACTAAGTTTACTCTATGTGATAATGCGCATCCGCAGAGACGTCGAACAGTGCGCACCGAAGAAACAATTGCCGCTGTAGAGCAACGTGTTGAAGAGGACCCGAATGAATTGATTCGCCACCGTGCACAGCAATTGGAGCTTTGTCTATCAACTTTAGGGAAGATTTTGCGCAAAGATCTTGGCTTTGGACCTTACAAGATCCAGCTTGTGCAAGAATTAAAGGCGCGAGACCAAGCAATGAGCCGAAAATTAAATTGATCTCGATGCTGATTTTCATCGCAAAATTTTGTTCAGTGATGAGGCTCATTGTTGGTTAAATGGCTACGTCAACAAGCAAAATTGCTGCATTTGGAGTGAAGAGAATCCACCATGAGACCCTTGAGATGCCATTACATCCACAAAAATTGACTGTTTGGTGTGCTCCATGGACTGGTGGAGTCATTGGGCTATACTTCTTCCGAAATGATGCTGGAGAGTCAGTTACCGTTAATGGAGACCGATATAGAGCCATGATAACCGACTATTTTGCTCCCGAATTGGATGGCATGAATGGACCTGTCAATTGGCCACCAAGATCGTGTGACTTGACATTGGATTATAATCTTTGGGGACATGTGAAGTCACTCGTCTACGCCAACAAACCAGAAACGTTAGGGGACTTGGAAGCGAACATTCGTGGCGTTATTCCCGACATACGGCTCCAAATGCTCGAAAAAGTGGTTGAAAATTGGACCTCTAGACTTGGCTTTATTCGAACCAGCCGCGGCGGCCACATGTCCGAAATCATATTTAAACATTAATGGCATAAGACATTTAATCGATTTTCTTGTGTTTTATTTCAATTCCAAATTCTATAACTCTTAAAATTAAATTAAATTATTAAATTAATTAAATTAATTTAAAAGTCTATATTCTTAATGATCTAAATTATTTCTCTATGTTACCAGCTGTCAAAACCAAAATACCTCCAAACTGGAGGGCCAGCTTGAGGATTGCACTTTGGGTTAATTACTTAATCACGACAAAACTCGATTGTCCAAAAAGAAAAAAAAGCTCGGGAGGCCAGCACCAATTTCATAGAAACTCATGTAGGTTGGGACTGTAGAAGCCACCTATCTACGGTCGACTAAGTGAAAGCTCGAGTGGTCAAGTAAAATTATGCAAAATGTTATTGTACGGGAACAGACCTATTACATATGTCATTTAAACACAACGTCAAAACCTCTCCAAATTCTACCAGAGAAGAGACTGACAGCCCGATTCTCCCCCTTGTGAGGAAACAAAAGTCACAAGCTCTTGTGACTATTCTTTGTGAGGATTATTGTGACTCGATAACATTTGTCGGATTCTCCGACAATCCTCACAAGAAAAGTCACAACGAAACTCACCACAGCAAAGGTGAATATATATAAGCAAAGTTTCTCCAAATTGTGACTTGGCTGAGAGGTATTATATATAGTTATTTCGTATTCACTTCTGATAACAGCCATGTACAAGGAAATATAGCACTGAAAGAAACTATTCAAAACAAATTTAATAAAACTGCAATGAGAACTTGAGAAGAACAATATGTAATACATTTTTTTTTTTTTTTTTTTTAAATTCTGACCTGCCTAAGCAGTAATATACACATCGACCTAAAAGATCTATTGTGCTTGTCGTCAGATGCTTTTTAGGTTAGTAGCGCTTCTACTTTCCTAATGTAGCTGATAATACTTTCAGCCGAAGATTTCCTCAATTCTTCGGGACTTAAGAATTCCCTGAAGAAAGATTCTCTTCTCATACCGTAAAGGGCCGGGCATTCACATATGATATGCTCGGCTGTTTCGTCTTCTTCTAGACATAGTCTGCACTCCGGTGAGTCGACTAGACGCATTTTGTTTAGGTGATATCGAAGCCTACTAAGTTTTTGATATCGTGCCTGCGAAGATTTAGTATCTTGTCGGCATCTGATTTGAAGGGCTGAATAGCTCTTTTGGCCTGTCTTAGGCCTGGGATGTTTCCCCAGTATGAAACACATCTGTTTTGTTCCCAGTTTTTTATAACTAGATTTATGGCTGATTTGGGGATTGCACAGAAGGGTTCAGGTCCAATGAAGGGGGTTTCGGAACCTTTTCTGGCTAGTTCATCAGCTTTTTCGTTACCTTCAACTCCCTTATGTCCGGGGACCCACCATAGTTTGGTTTTGTTCCAGGAACTGAGTGTTTGGAGGGAGTTGAAGCAGTGTAGTACTGATTTGGAGTCAATGATGTGTGAGCTAAGGGCTTTTATAGCTGCTTGACTGTCCGTGAATATATGGATGTTTGCGCCTTTAATACCTGAGTTGTGTATTAGGTTTGCGCATTCTTTTATGGCATGGAGCTCAGCTTGGAATACACTAGGGTTTTTTCCCATAGGTATTGAGATGTTTTTATTTGGTCCATGTATGCCAGCTCCTACCCCTGAGTCCATTTTAGAACCATCCGTATACCACTTTAGGCCGTTTAGGCAGTTTGGAGGGTTGTTGCTACACCATGCTTCTCTGGTTGTGATCTCCGTTGAGAATCTTTTGTCGAAGCATAGTGTCTTTGGTAAGCGGTCTGTAACCGCACAGATCATGTCAAGTTCTGGAAGTTCGGAAAGAAGTTCAATTAGTTTTAGATGTTCACTAATGTTTAATTCTTCCGCTTGTGTCAAACTTGCTGAGCTGCGAATTGCCACTTTTTTTATATAAATGTGGAGAGGTGTTAGTCCTATTATGGCTTCCATAGCCGCCGTGGGACAGGTACGCATAGCTCCGGTAATGCCCAGACAGGCAAGCCGTTGTACCTTGTTTAATTTATTTATAGTTGTTTTTTGGGTGACTTTGTTCCACCATACTATTGAAGCGTATGTTATAATGGGCCTGACCATGATCGTGTAGATCCAGTGTGTGGTCTTTGGAGAGATTCCCCAGGTTTTGCCATACATGCTTCGGCAGGCCCAGAAAGCTTTGGTTGCTTTTTGAATTTTGTTGTTGATGTGGGAGTTCCAGCTTAGTGTTTTATCGAGGATCACTCCAAGATATTTTACTTCGTTGGAATACTCAATGTATGTACCATTAATTGAAATTTGGGTAAGATTTAATTTCCTCCTTTTTGTAAAAGGGACGATGATAGCCTTGCTGGGGTTTATTGAGAGACTTTCTTTATTACACCAGTCTATGACTATCTTAAGGGCGTTTTGCAAACGTGTTGTAACTTCGTTTGGTTCTTTGCCCTTTATTATGATGACTAGGTCATCGGCGTATCCAATTATATTGAAACCTGCATTACTTAGGTCTTGAAGTAGGTTATCGATAACCAGAGACCATAGTAGGGGTGAGAGTACTCCTCCCTGAGGGCAGCCTTTAACGGCTGTTACTGATACTGAGGTCTGTGCTGATGAAGCAGTTATTTTCCGACTTTCAAGCATCGCTTTGATCCATTTGATGGTGGGATGATCTATTCTTCTATGAGTCAAAGCATTTGATATGGAGTCATATCCAGTGTTGTCAAAAGCGCCCTCTATGTCTAGGAAGGCACATAAAGCTACTTCTTTGTTTTCGTATGCACTTTTTATTTGTGATGTTAAACTTAGAAGTGCTCCTTCCGTGGATTTACCTTTTTGGTAGGCGAATTGACATGGGTGCAGAGGAGTGCTTTCATTTAAGCACTCTCTAATGTGTACGTCAAGTATTCTTTCCATTGTTTTCAGGAAAAACGATGTTAAGCTTATTGGACGGTATGATTTAGGTAGTTCTATTGGTTTGCCTGGTTTGGGGATAAATACCACGTTTACCTCCCTCCAGGTTTGTGGTATGTAGCCCCAATTGAAACTAAACCTAAATAAGGCTACCATAGTGGGTAGGAAAAAGTCCAAGCCCTTTTGTATAAGAGCAGGAAAGATTCCGTCTGTCCCTGGTGCCTTGTACGGTTTAAATGAGTTGATCGCCCATTTGACCTTATCCGGAGTGAAAAGTTTGCCGGATAAACTATTAATCCTTTTCAGGTTTATAGGGGGTGAGTCATCTATCATGTGTTCATGAAACTCAGTTGTGATTGTAGAGCCGGGAAAGTGTACCTGAAGAAGTGTGGTCAACGTTTCTTCCCGGTCGCATGTGATTTTACCGTCAGCTTTGACTAGTAATCCCATGCAGTTTGTTTTATCTTTCGAGAGTGCCCTCTGGAGACGCGCCACCGCCGGAAGCTCTTCGAGTTCCTCACAGTATTTGCGCCAGGACGCTCTTTTTGATTTTCGCAACTCTATGTTGTATTGGGTAAGTAGAGATTTATATTGGTCCCACTTTCCGGTGCGCTTGGCTTTATTGAAAAGTTTTCTTACTCTTTTACGGAAACTTTCTAGGTTATCGTTCCACCATGGTGTGCACCTCTTTGCCACAGTGCGTTTAACCTTACAGCTATTTGTAAAAGATGAGATGATAATGTCATTTAGTTGACATTGTGCGACTTCCGCTTCACTTACACATGAAGGTTTTTCTGGAAGTATGTCACATTTAATCGATAGATTTTCTCGATACGTTCTCCAATTTGTGAGTTTGTTGTCGTATTTAATCGGCGCATCCTCGGTGTTGCATCTTAATTGGAAACTTATGTGCATGTGATCCGATAAAGATGCCTCACCAGAAACGTGCCAATTTTCGACGGTGTTTTGTACAAACGGAGAAGAGATGGTAAGGTCTAAAACTTCTTCTCTTAAAACGTTTCTAAACGTGGGTTTATTACCCTTATTTAGTATAACTAAATTGTTGCTGTATAGGTAATCTAATAAGAACTCACCTCTTTTGTTTGTAATACATACTCGAAGTACAAAAAGGCAAGGCATCAATATTATTAGTTTGTTACAAATGATGTGCTTTTGTAAAATTCTTACTTTTCATTTACGGAGGAAACTTTGTCAATGATATGCGCCATATTCATTTAAACTTCCATTTTTTACACTACTCAAAAATCAAAATATCAAATCTCAAATAATTTGCTAGTTGTGACCTGCTCTGAAGGAGATCACAATTTCGATTGTTTTTGTGACTCTCACAAGTTGTGACTGCGGCGGAGAATACGAAAAAGTCACAAAATCAATTTCACCTCTCCTTGTGACTTGTGAGGTATCAGTGATGATGGGGAGAATCGGGCTATGAGTCCGAACGAGGTTACCCGCAAATGCACAGATACATTTAGCCCCTTGAATGCTGCACTAAAAATGAGAACACTTTCAAATTATTAGAGTATACATTCAGGAATTTATGTTGTCGGAAGCTTGTTCAACCTAGAAATAGAGTGGTTAGCAATTCGGGTATTCCCCTTAATTCTTAACCAAGTGCAAGTCCGCTCGTTTTGTAAACAAGAAAATTAATCTGCCCCCATAAATTGTTATTTCTTTGCACCGTCAGCATCGTTATAGCGTTTCGGTCTTAAAAATTATTTGTGAACAATACAATTGGTATATACAATACGAAAAGGACTAAATAAAATTCTTTGGATTTATCAGCACTAATTGGTAAAATATATCTACTGTGAAACTGTGTTTTTTTATCAAAAGTTAAGAGGGTGTCTAAAGGTTAATGAGTGAACAAATGTTTTATAATTTTATTGATATATGTTGTTTAACAAAAGTGAAGTATTTC
Source organism: Rhingia campestris (assembly GCA_932526625.1). NCBI lineage: Eukaryota > Metazoa > Arthropoda > Insecta > Diptera > Syrphidae > Rhingia > Rhingia campestris. The sequence goes on along the minus strand of OW052185.1, from coordinate 35,828,404 downwards.
GTAATGGTAGTGGACAATGAGTATGAATTACTTTACTTTTATGTTTTACCCAATTAGAATGTCAGAATCTACTTGCTTTAAATGTTTGTAATGATATAATTTGTTAAAAAAAAAGATATGAAACGACTACAATCCCCCTGTGCGGATCGTTTAATACCCTATCCCATCTCATCCCGTCTTTAAAACTAATATCCAAAATAAATGTTTTTATTTTAAAAAAAAAAAAAAAAAAGTGGAACATATTTACTTTAGCTGCCAATCACTTTTTGCACTTTTTTTTTATTCCACTCATTAAATTAAGCTAACAATTTAGCAATTTTTTATTTTTGTCGCTCTCAATTATTTAAAAAGTTATTAAACAATAAAAATTTCAAAAATCCCTATGGAAATCAACCAACTCTTGACAGTCCATACAAAGTTGAGTGATAAGCAGCACTGCCATTTATACTACATATTCCCCAAAATGGTAAAAAAATGTAAAATAAAAATCAAAGGATTTTAAATCTCCACGCTCATGCAATTTCGTTTGTATGTAAAGTCGTCAGGCAGGCGCCTAAGTTAACAGTTTTCTTTTGTTAACCAGTACTCTGGGTGGACCGCTTCGCGGGAACAAGGGATTTCAACTCTCTTTCTGGGGACAGTCCACGCTCACGCAACTTCGTTGCTCCGCTCAGGGTATGTAAAGTCGTCAGGCAAGGCGCCTTAGTCAAGAGTTTTTTTTGTTAAAATATTTTTATTTGGTATGCTTTTTCAACATGGCAATGTTGCGTACACCGCAGCAGAAATAAATAAAAGAAAAGTGTCAAACTACATACAATTTGTATGGAATTATAACCCAAAAAGTGCAATTTGGTTTTATGAATAACTTTTAAACTAAATGTGAGCAACAATTTTTAAATACATATAAATTATCAGTGCGCAGAGACGAATCGAATAATAAAAAAAGTGCAAAAAGTGAAAGGCAGCTAAAGTAAATTTATGCCAAAGTGGGCGTGGCAGTGGTCAGATTTTGAAAATGTTCATATATAATATGAATACAGTCGACTCCGCTTAACTGAAACACAATAATTGCAGAAAAATTGTTTCAGTTAAGCGGAGTTTCCAGTTAAGCGAACTTCGGATAACTGGAATTTGTTTCATATAAACGGAGTTGTGCCAAAATAAAATTATTTTCCCTTAGTCTGAAAATCAAACATAAATAAACATTAGAACGACGCAATGACATAATTTTATTTGTCAAAACAAATATAGCATACGTCTGTTTACATGTATTTCAAAAAAAATTTTAAAAAAGAAAAAGGGTTAAATAACTTGAAATCCATACTTAATTCACAATTATTCATAGTCAAACATCAAAATTGTTTATGAAAAAAATTATCAATTCTCGTTTGTTTGCGGCTCTGCAGATTATGAAAAGACAACTTATCTTCCAAATCATCTACTTTATCGGAAGCTTCCAAATTTCCGTGAAAGAAATTTTTTAAAGTGCGAAGAGAATCATACGCGTCCTTCAGTGTTGGTTTTTGAAGAGCGACCACTGTTTCATCATCAGAACTATTTTCAACGGATTCCAATGTAGATGCGGATAGAACTTCATTTACTATGTCTTCGTCAGTCATATCACCAAAGCAAGGTAGTTCACTGTCCAAATATGCGAGAGAATCAATCTCTTGCCTTATAGCATTCGGAAAAAAATATGTTTCTTCAGTGACTTCTAAAACGGATTCATTATCGACTGAGACGTTGCTATCAATAAAACCAGCTTTTTCAAAACAATTTTGTATGGTCGTTGGGGTCACCATCCACCAGGCTCTCTTGATCATTTTTGATGCTTCAAGCAAATTAATTGTTTTTGCAAAATCAGTCAACGTTTGACCAGTATCTAAATGGAGAATCTGTCGCCTTAATATACATGTCCGGTACTGTGATTTAAAGGAACGGATTATACCCTGGTCTAAGGGTTGAATTAGTGACGTTGAGTTCGGAGGGAGAAACTCAATTTTTATATTCTCCAAAACAGTATCTTTTAGTTGATGACATGCAGCATTATCTACAAATAGAAGCACCTTCTTACGTTTTGCAATAAAACGTTTGTCAAGTTCAGTTAAAATCTCTCTCCAGATTGTTATCGTCATCCAAGCCTTTTTATTGGCGTAATATTTCACGGGAACTTCACAGTTGCGAAAGCATCTGGGATTTTTGGACTTTCCTATACAAAAGGTCATTTTATCATTTCCCGACGAATTAGCAACAAAAAGTATGGTGAGCCTATCTTTGGGAAGTTTAACAGCTGATGGTCTTTCAGTTCTGTTTGCCAAAGTTCCCGTTGGCAGAGCTTTATACATTAATGCAGATTCATCTGCATTGTAGATATCATCTGCCGTGTATTCCGAAAGATATTTTGGCAAAATACTGTTTATCCATTCCTCGGCACCATGAGTATCGGCAGACATTTTTTCCCCGTGAACTTTTTTGAAATGTATGTTTTCTCTTTTCTTCCATCGCTCAAGCCAACCGCTTGATGGATCAAACTCAACATTTAGCATAATTGAGAGGGCCTTAGCTTTTTCAATCAAAAGTGGGCCGGTAAGTGTAGCGTTTTTAGCTCTCATGTCTTTGAACCACAGCAAAAGGGCATTTTCAACATCTTTTTGAGCTCCAGTTCGCAATCTTTTCCTTGACAGGTTTTGATTTTGTACCGCGATATTGCGAATAATTTCTTTTCCCTGGATAATTCTTGTTAACGTTGAACGACTGCATTTGAACTCCTCGCATAAAATTTTTCTTGATTCTACCGCTTCAACTCTATCCAAAATGTGTTGCTTAGTTTTGAAAGACAAATTCTTGCATTCCTTACATGGTCTAGCTGCTTGAAATTGAAAAATCGTTTTATTTCCCGCCGTATTATTGCGTCAGTCATACTTTTTCTGCTGACATCTTTTACGGTATCAAACAAAAATAAAATGTAGTTACAACTCACAATCAACAACCGGAAGGGTTTTTTTTTATTGCTTTATGACAACACATAAAATGACAGAGGGAATGAAACGCACAAATTTCAAAAGTGTGTTCGATTTGAGATTAATTTACGCAGTATGAGTGTTTCATTTTCATGTTTCACTTAAGCGGAGTGGAATAAGTGTAAATGTTCATTTGAGGCGAAAATGTTTGTGTCAGTTAAACGGAGTTTTCACTTAAGCGGAGTTCAGTTATGCGAAGTAATTTATATGAAAATGCCGAAAAAAGCGGCTTAATAAATTTCTTGTTTCAGATAACCGTTTTTTTCAGTTAAGCGAAGTTCAGTTAAGCGGAGTTGACTGTAGGTGCTGAGTTTTGTCTTGAAATTCGTTGGTCTTTTCCAGGATTTGCCTCAGCGTGAAAAGTTGGTCTATTGTCGATCTGCCGGGCCGTAAGCCACACTGGTACGTGCCGATTAGAACGGTACGTGTTGCAGAACGGTTTTAGACGTTCACACAGTACGTTGGATATGATCTTGTATGCGACATTTAGCAGGGATATGCCTCGATAATTCTTGCAAGACATAGCATCGCCTTTTTTGTAGATTGGGCATATGGAGCTGATAGTCCAGTCAGCTGGCATGCTTTCTTTATCATCACCGTATTTAAAAAGCTCCGCTGGTAAGCCATCAGAACCTGCGGTCTTGTTGTTCTTAAGCTTTTTTTATAGCTAGGCCAACTTCTTCTATACTAGGTGGTGGAACTTGTTCTTCATTGACTGGACGTGGGTTCATCGTGAAACATCGTGGCTGTTTAAACTTGCTAATTGAAAACTCATACTTATCCGACCCGGTTGCGTTGCAAATAAAAAGTAAAGTTATTCTATCTCTTAATTTTTTTTTTACCATCGACTTTTTGATTCGCTGAGATAACTGTGCATACAGAAACCATTTTCATCTGCATTATATATTTCTTCAATATTATATGTTTTTAAAAAATCTGGGATAACAAGCTCTTTGATGCTCTCTGCTGCTTCAACATTAGCGGAACATGCTTCTCCATGAAGTTTTTTTGAAAATTTTGTTTTCGCTTTTTTTTCCAGCGGTGGAGCCAGCCATCATTAGGTTTTAAATCTGTTATTTTCAACTCAATTGCAAATTGTTTAGCCTTGTCAAGTAAAATCGGGCCACTAAGTATTGCTTTCTTTTGCGACATCTGTTCAAACCATTTTGTCATCACTCTATTTAAGAGCTCGTGTTTTGGTTTCCTTTCCTTTTTTATTTAAATTCTTGCAGCTGAACTTCAATTTCATTTTCAATTTCTTCTGATTGCTTAACTATTTTGCACAAGGTGCTCAGAGTGTTTTCAAACTTTTTTGCCACTTCTTTCCTTGTTTTTCCCGTTTTCAATTCTTGGAGAATGCCTATTTTGCTCGTTGAAGAGCTGTGTTTCTTTGTTTTTTAAACATTTTAAGCGGAACAATAAACTAGGAAGATATGTAAACATGATATGACATACACAATATGGCGGGCTTTTCTAACTGACATTAGGTCTGTTCCCGTACAAAATAATATTTACTGATTCTTACTGATTTTTAATGATTTTTACTTATTGCCGTTCCCGTACGCAAAAATAAGTAAAAGAGACAGCTCACGAGAGAGCAAAAAACTACCCCTCCATAAAAATCTGTAAAAAAATTTACTGCAGAAATTTCTGTTGGTAAAAATCAGTAAACTGTCAGTTGGTATCTAAAAGTGACAATTCGCTTGTTTTGACAGGTGATTTATGTCATTTGTTCTTTAAAAGGCATACAAAATATAAAATTTTACTGTTTTTTACGCGCTTTCCCGTACTTTTTGGTAATTTTGTCTCTGTCTGAGATAATTTACCCCCACTCCAAGAAATTTGAGAATTTACTAATGTTTACTGAAAAAGTACGGGAACAGACCTATTCTGTATGTGAGTTGCTGTCAATCTTATCTCTGTTTAAAGGCCTGCTCAGAATGCGTATCTGTAGCTGACTGAAAAGTTAAAAACAAGGCAACCCGTAAGCGCTTACACAATGTGTATCTATCTCTAGCTTGAAGTTGAATAGAGGGCAACTTCATGCAAGAAATGTATCTCTTGCAGAATGCAGATACGCATTCTGGTCGGCCCTTTAAGGTGTGTTCGCATTGTTACTGTGATGTGATTTGTTTACATGCATAGTTCAGCTGAATTTGCTATAAAACTCAAATCCAGGTCAACAATCAAAAAAATGTTTTATGTTTCTTATATGCGTTGAGATTTACTTTTTAATAGCACATTTTGTGAATGTATGTTTGTTTCTTATAAGCGTGTTTCTTATATCAGATAATATTTCTATGGGCATACAGATAAAAGACACGGTGTTTCCATATGCGTGTTTTATAAGAGATTTGTTCTTATATCCGTCATCGACTTTATACTATGTTGGCATTTGCAATTGAAAATACAACGAACATTTTGATTATTTGTTTGCTTGTATGTCGCTTTCAATTGACAGGTGCCTGTTATAATATAATAATAATAAAAACACAGTCTATAATAATTTTTTTTCCTACAGGAAACACACTCGCAAATTTCAAAAGTTAGTCAACGGTTAGCTAGATATCGTTTATGAATATTGCGGTTAATAAATACAGTTCCATAAAGATATTTTTTTTATTTTTGATTGGTCAAATATGTTATCGGAATCATTTTTCTCTTTTAAAATTAAATACAGAAACAAAATTTCCTTCTGAAAACTATATGAATGTACGTTTTGACAGTTCTAATTATACCCTATCCCATAGGGGTATATTAGTTTTGATACATAGTTTGTAACATAGAGAAATAATTTAGCTACATATACCTCAAAGTATATGGATCGACTCAGAATCGACAGCTGAGTCGATTTAGCCATGTCTGTCCGTCCGTCCGTCCGTCCGTCCGTCCGTACGTCACCAGTTTTTGGGCCTTAAATTTTGAGCTAGAAGGATGAAATTTGGTACACGTGCTCTTTGTTGCTCCCAGCAGAACAAGTGTAAACATTTTTGAAATCCGCCCATTGCCACGCCCCCTTTTTAGAAAAACGTATTTTTTGGCCAAACCATAAGGAATTTTGAAAAACTTTCTGAACAACATATTTAGACAATCTGAATATCTGTATTTCGTTCATATAAAGTTTTTTGCCACGCCCACTTTTTGGGGGCGTTTTTAATAAAAAACGTTTTTCGGTCAAATTTTAAAATTTTCGAAAAAACTTTTGATGCAGAATCATTAGTAGTATAAATATGAACATTTCGTCCATAGACTATTTTAACCCACGCCCACTTTTTGGGGGCGTTTTTATATAAAAACCATTTTTACACACTACCCCATAACATATGCAGGAGAAAACCTTGTCTTTTGTAGAACCGTCAAAGTTTTTTGTAAACAGTCTGAACAATTTGTTGTCACCATGTCATTTTCTTTATTTTATCCACATCGTGTTTTTAGCCATGTCCACTTTTTGGGGATTTTAGTTTTACAGATAGGATGGGATAGGGTATTCAACGATCCGCACAGTGGATTGTAGCCTTCTCATATGTTTTTTTTCTTATTTTTAAAAAATTATATGTTATTGAAAATCAGCTAGTTATCGCCCCTTACAGCTTTTTTTAAAAAAAATATTTCCCTCTAAAAATTGTCATGGTAGTAGCACCCTAAAACAGCGATGTTCATGTCGACGTTGTTAATGCGTAATCTATATATATAAAAATGAAACCCGTTTTCCGTTGTCACGACACAACATGAAAACGGCTTGACCGATTTGGCTGATTTTTTTTTTTTTTTGTAGTTTTCTAATACTCTCTACAAGGTTCTTACGGAAAAAAATATTGAGAAAATCTCTCAGGTCAGCTTTGAGAAAATAAATACTACTAACACTAAAATTCTATTACGGACCCTAAAACGAAACAGTACCCGCAAGGAACATGTATATTATATCAGAAAATGTAATGCAGATTGTAAAATAAACTAAAATAGTTTTCTTGAATAAGGATGGTTACGAAATTCGTATGAATACATATTTTTGCTATATTTTGTATGAGCCATTTATTTAACTTGAGCAAATTACGATGGATATCTTTAACATGAGCACTGCAATATTTTATTTACAGACAATAATAAATAGTTAAAGATTTTTTTCATGATCTCTCTGATATCTATTGCCTGTTTTTTTATTAAAAGAAAAAATTCATCGCAAAGCTGTTAAAAATTGTTGACTTAACGCATAGGTATCACCGATAAGGGATCATGTGGATCGGATACCTCGGTAGAAAATTGTACGATTTATTTTTTTTTTCGAAAAAAGCTGTCATGTGTTATAAAAATAGCTTATTGTTGACAGTTTTTTCTTTTTTTAAAGAACCTAGGACTAAGGGGAACACAATTTATTTTTAAGTAAAAGTGCTGCCGAAATAGATTTTAGTTAGGTCATTTGGTTTATTGTTATGCACGAAACACATGTCCAGTGGTTCTGAATGTAGCGCAGCAAGCAAGACAAGCGAGCAGAATTTTCGTTTGACATATACATGCAGTTCGCAGTGGCTCCTGTCATAACATTCAGCTGTTTTCACAGTACAGACATCTAGATTGGCAAGGTGGCAACAGTTGTTTTAAGTTGCTTCTATAACGAACATCCTTTTTCTCGAGCCAATTTGAAGTTTTGTTACGCTGAGCTGAATATACCGCGTTTGTCTTTGGTATCAGATTTTATTTCAACTGAAACCACAATAGGCAGATGTACCGAAAAGGTAGCTGTAGATTAATTGGAATCAAGTAAAATATATAGAGCCAATCAGACTCAATCGGAATGAAAAGTGACATCATCGCTTTTCGTCACCGCTTCGACCATTCACGTCTCAATCGAGAAAACCGAAGACACTTTCATTAATTCTACCAAAAGCTTCATATTATCGTTTAAACATCCGTCTAAGGAGGTTCTGAATTTTAAATAAATTATTTTGGTGGTCACTTCATATTATCGTTTAAAAATCCGTCTAAAGAGGTTCTGAATTTACCCCCATATTATATGAGTTGCTGTTGATAAGAATAAGATTTTAAGACACCCTTTATAAAGAATATCATTTTCCAAACATTGAAGTAGATCGGGACTATGATTAATTTCTAGGCGTTGTAGTTAAGATGTATGGTAGGATGAACTCATAATCGTCATACACACAAATAACTGCATTATCCGCTTTCATGTAGGTTTTCTATCGTACTAACTTAGTCCAACTGCAGTACCTTCTGTTCATGAACATTACTATAATGCCATTTTATTTCGACTTCAGAACAAGCGCGATTTGACAAAACATTTTTATATAAAAAATAGAATTTTTCCAATAATGTTTATTAATGTTTTTGTGCGATGTATTTTACTTGTTGTATTTAAAGGATGAATGAATTTGAAAATTGGCATTGATATTTCATTGACTCTTATGAACGTTGTTTACATAAAAAATTTAAGTACCTGCCCACACGTGCATTTAAACGACTTTCATTCCATGAACGACGTGGCCAAACACAAAACAGCGACATTGGAATGAAGTGCGTTTTTACACCTGGAACACTGGGAAATATTTAATAATCCAATCAAATTTTTGAATTTCTGATACCGAAATTTAGATCCGCACTCAGCGAAAACAAATTTCAAATGAGTATTTTTGCCAACATGAAATTGTATCCGTGAATTGTGGGCTTTAAAGATTCACGCCCACACTTAGAATTCAGTTTGAAATGGATTTTCGGTGTTCAAAACCACATAAGAAAACAAATTTGATTGTAGTTGCTCAAATTGTTGACTATTATGAACACACCCTTAATTATGTTTTCAATATTTTACTACCTCCAGTGGCTCTACCCTAACTATCACTTTTTGATGCTAATCTGTGGATTAAAAGTTAATTCATGAATTAAGTTTTCTTATTTATAAAAATTAAAAGCCCATGTAATAGCTGATTGACGTTTATTGGCAATTTTATTACAAAATCTATTACAGTCGGTACAAAACCAGCTGTCATCAGCTGTTATTTATTTTTTTACTCCTTGTGAATTGCCGAAGAAGTTTGTGAGAATTTGAAATAATTTGAATAAACATTGAATAAACAATAATAAACCGGAATGTGTCCTCCTCACCTGTCCCCTCTTAAGTCTTCTTATACTAAAGTTATGAGTTTCCGCATATTTATCTTTGAGAATCTATATTTCTTCCTAAAATCAATTTCGGGCAGCTTATCTATTGGATTAATTCGCTTTTTATATATTTTCCTTCTTCTAGATATTGTATGTTGCATATCTAACACAATATCATATCCAATATATTCATTGTATATAAAAAATCACTTAACTGCGAATCCATTCTTTACTTTACTCTACTTGAAAAAAAAAAAACAATAGTGAAATTACAATTGACATCAACTTTCCGTCAAATTTTAATTTAATTTCAGGATAAGTCACCTATTCGGTGAGTTAGTTTATTTTATGTTAATTAACGTCAATTAACTTCAATTTAGTTTTATTAATAAGATTTTTCATTTAATCCATTGATTAAAGATAATTCACACTTTATTTACGTATATAAATACGGCTGTTATTAATTAATATATGTAATACAGCAACTCATTTGACATCTCTTAAAATTATAATGTCGTACTTCAATAAATATCTAAAAAAAACTGGCATAGTTAATTTACATTTATATCCATTAATATTATAGCAATTTATTTATACTAGTTTGAGAAAATTTAATATTATTATTTAAATGACAGACGGCAACATTACCCTATTTTTGACAATTAAAGCTAGAAACGGAGCCGGGAACGTAATCTTCAGAAGTATTATATTGACGTGAAGGTGGCACTTGTATCAGTTGATGGTGATTTTTAATGTCACTGGAATTGTCAAAATACCACATTGTTGTTTTGATAAACTTCAAATCTCTGTTTGTTTTGATTTTGTCTCGAATCGTAATTAAATAATAACGAAGCGATCTGCAGTCTGGGACCTCTTACGATAATTTTGCTTTTCGGGTTTAACGCGAGCAACTTGTCTTTTATTGTGAAAAGTGATCATGCCCAATTGCGGGCGATTAGGTATAATTAAAAAACGGAAAAAAGTGTGTCATTTAATAACAGAGATAAGATAAGCACTCAATAGAGATTTGTTGTTATAAAGGGTGATCCATTTCGAGGTTCCCTACTTTTTTAAAGAAAAAAACAGAAAATTCAAATTTTATGGAGAATGTTTATTATCATTTGAAAGAACATTCTTTGGCATTTATTTTTTGAAGATTATGACTATCAAATGTTGGCCGTTGCTACGTCGCAGATGGTCCATCCGTTGAGTCCAATTTTCGATCACTCGTTCGAGCATTTCGACTGGTAACTGGCGAATGACACGCGTGATGTTTTCCTCCAAGGCCTGAATCGAAGCGGGTTTGTCGGCATAAGCTTTTGACTTTACATATCCCCACAGGAAAAAGTCTACCGGTGTGATATCACACTATCTTGGTGGCCCAAAACGTGAAATTATGTGCTCACCGAAATGTTCTCTCAATAAGTCCATTGATTGATGCGATGTGTGGGAAGTGGCGCCGTCTTGCTGAAACCAAATGTCGCCGAGATCACGAGCTTCAATTTCAGACATCAAATAGTTGGTTATCATGGCACGATAACGGTCGCCATTGACGGTTACGTTCGCACCGGCATATTTTTTAAAGAAATATGGACCGATGATTCCACCGGCCCACAAACCACACCAAACGTGCTGGAAGTGGTCTATTCGGTCGAATATTATCCAATAATGAATGCTGGGTCTCAAAATGGGTGATGGTGTTGCGAATAGTACGCTCAGTAGGCCGATTATGTTGAACAATGCCAGTTCTCGTTAGCTTTTCCGCTTTTGATTATTTTTAATAAATCTCTTTCTACTGGAGTTTTTCTAAATCAATGGAAATTTTCATATGTAAGTCCTATTTACAAATCAGGTGCAAAAAATTTGGTAAAAAATTATCGTGCAATTTCTAAGATCTCAGCAATCCCTAAACTATTTGAGCTTATAGTTAAAGATCATCTATTTTTTAGTATAAAAGAACACATTTGTGATGAACAACATGGATTTATGTCAGGTAAATCTACTGCAACAAATCTAATGCTTTACTGTAGATATGTCACCGATTCTTTTGAATCTGGCTACCAGGTTGACACTATCTACACAGATTTTGTCAAAGCTTTCGATTCAATTTGTCATAAAATACTTATAGCTAAACTTAAAGATTTTGGTATTCATGGTTTGCTCCTGAAATGGATATCCAGCTACCTTAATGATAGAACACAATGTGTGAAATTAGGAAATTTCCTCTCTAGTACCATCAAAGTTTCATCGGGAGTTCCTCAAGGAAGTCACCTCGGACCACTTCTTTTTAACATTTTCGTTAATGATATCCCATTTCTTCTTAAGAATGCTTTATGTTTGATGTATGCTGATGACATAAAAATATATCTATGCATAAAAAATAGAATTGATCATCAAAATCTTCAAAATGATTTAAATGTTTTATCCGATTGGTGTAAAAAAAATGTTCTTCCTTTGAATATTAAAAAATGTAATGTTCTTACAGCACATCGAACTTTAGTTCCAATGATACACAACTACCAAATTTTCAATCAGATTCTTGATCGCAAATCTGAGATTCGTGATCTTGGAGTCAATTTTGATCCAAAGTTGTCATTTTCGTTACATGTAGACTATATAATAGCAAGGGCAAATTCAATGCTTGGTTTCGTTAAGCGAAACTGCAATGAATTCTCTAACCCCTATGCCTTAAAATCGGTTTATATGTCTTTAGTTCGTCCAATTCTTGAGTATTGTTCAATTGTATGGTGTCCTTCTTCCTCTATTGGGATAACACGTATTGAAAGAGTTCAAAAGGCTTTTACAAGATTTGTAGTCAAGCAGCTGGGGTGGAGAATTGATTCTCCTTCATATGCATCTAGGTGTGCCATGATTGGTCTTGATTCATTAGAAAAAAGACGTTCTGTTCAGTGTATATTGTTTGTTCATGATGTATTTTCATATCGTATTAAGTGTCCACAAATTCTTACCTACTTTGAAATATATATTCCGGAGAGAAGATTGCGTCTTCGTCATTTTTTTAACAATCCCAAACATAGATACAATTATGGTTGCAATGAATCTTTTTCTAGGTGTATACAACTTTTTAATTCTAAATGTAATGAACTTGATCTCTCAATAAACAGATTGGAATTTAAAATAAAATTACGAAACATTGTACATTAGCTTTAAGTTATCTTTTATATTGTTATCTAATAACTTTAATGAATTGTTAGTAATCTGTAAGATTTATATCCGTAGATGAATAAATAAATAAATAAATAAAACATAAGTTGAGCGAAGTGCACGAAACACATTCCTCACAGAACGTGAATTTTCATAATAAAGTTGAACAATTTGTAAACGTAATACTAAACAAAAATAACATGACAGCATGACACGACTCACACGTGATCTGTCAAAAAAGGCAATTGAAAAAAGTATCTCTACTTGGATCACCCGATATATTCATTTCCCATTCGACACCTGCAAATAACTCCTCCCGGCAGTCACCATTAAGCTCGAAGAAAAACAAAACACACATTTTCTTTATATTGACAGATGTTCACAGGTGAAGAAAATATGAAGTACAAATGTAGTAGAACAAATTATTGACTAGAGTTTAAAAAACACTTCTGTTGAAAACTTATTAATTTCAGCTGAGTTTATCAAACTAACTTTGCAAAATTGTGAACTAGAAAGTCTTGCTGAATCTTTATGAATATATCCCATTTAATAGAGTTTTCGCTTTGGGTTATTTTTGATTTTAATCTATATTTCAGATTTTCTTGTGCTCAATCGAGGAATGTAGGTTTTATTTTGTTTTAATTTTAAGCGTATCATTTGACATTTTCTCTATTTTGTTTTTTATAAGTGATTTATACCTTGGAATAAATTTTTATATGTTACGAAATTAAAAAAAATGCCATAAATAAACATAATTTGCAGATACTCTGTTTCCTCTATATATTTCAATAACAAAAACTGACGTAAGGGAGTGGTCATTAAGATTATTTTTTTATCTAGATTAATTTCCAATTGATATAAATGCTTATTGAGGCCTTAAAATGAAATTAAACGTAAAAAAATATTCAAGTTATACACCATTAATATCAATAAACGGTCCCAGAAGGTGAAAAATAACCACCGAAACATAGAAGGAAAAAATTAAATCATTTGTTTTTTGCATAAAAAATCTTCGACCAAAAAGCCAACAACACTATATTAAAACAAAATTTTTAAAAAAATGGTCTAATAACAATTCAAAAAATGTACATTTTATTTTATAAAAAGTGGTTGCCATAAATTTCCAAGCGAAAAAAAGAGTAGCTGGTAACTCTTTTTAGTTGTGTTTATAAATAATATGGATGGGGAAAAAGATAAGGATTTGTGCAACTTTGAATATGGGCTAAAATAAATAGTTATTTACCAACCGACTTGTTTAATGAATAAGGGGATTCGTTTTTTTTAAATCTTTTATTAGACTAAATGGTTAATTAAAAAAAAAACCTTTATCTTTCAGTGCTTAGCCGTTCAGCATAATTTGCATCTTTCGGACAATTCGCCCGGTTGAATCTACAAATTTAATTATGTCCGGTGACGAGTCATTTGTTATAGTTAAGCAGGAGATGACAATAATAAACGATTTGACAACATCAACAGATACGACCCACGCCAATATATGTGAAATGAGTAATGATGGAACTCGTTCAGAATATGATGACATTGACACAACAACCAAATCTAATGATGACACAGCTACTAAACCTAATGATGACACTTCAACCAATAAAATAGTTGAGGTAAATAATAAACACCAGACAGACAGCACATCTAAAAATGACGGACATTTTGACACTTTATAGACAACTAGTGTTAGTGGTCAAACGTCCCTATCGACAAACTCCTTTAACGACGAAGACAAATTGGATTTCATCAAGGCCAGTGTTTACGCACAGTTTCCTAGTATATCAATGGGTTGTGGTGTAGATGTGGTTAAGCTACAGAATCTATTGTCCGAGTATGCTGATTTAAAAAGTAATTCTGAAGTGTATTCAGTCATAACGTATTGTTTAAAGTAAACTTTGGATTTTATTTTCAGGAACCCTAAATAAAACAAATTTAACAATGAAGATGTTGTATGACGATGCCCGGAAATGGAAGCTTAATCTGTTGGAAAGGGAAGATAGAGCTAAACTTGAAATTGCAAAGGTTGGTACCTAATGAACGTTTTAATTTAATTTAGGAATACGGAAAGATACTAACAGCCTTATTCATAAATTCATTATAAGCAGTGTATAAAGTTATGCACTCCTTAAAATGCCTCTAAACGCAAAAAACCTTATTCATAAAACTTATACAACGTTGAAAAGAGGTTGCACATCTTAAACGCGTCTGATGGTTGAATAGTGCCTGTATAAGGGTATATAATTTTTTTCTGTATCCACAGACGGCTGAGCATCAGAGTTACCAAAGGTTCAATTGTAAGTTGAAAAAAATCATTCAGGGTATTTTTGTATTTTAGCAGTTGTGTTATACTGTTTAATTTGTTCAAATGGTAATTCTTCTTTACCTACAGACTCAAAATTGTAAACGATGTTATTAGGTCTGTTCCCGTACAAAATAATATTTACTGATTCTTACTGATTTTTACTTATTGCCGTTCCCGTACGCAAAAATAAGTAAAAGAGAGAGCTCACGAGAGAGCAAAAAACTACCCCTCCATAAAAATCTGTAAAAAAAATTACTGTAGAAATTTCTGTTGTAAATTGTCAGTAAACTGTCAGTTGGTATCTAAAAGTGACAACTCGCTTGTTTTGACAGGTGATTTATATCATATGTTCTTTAAAAGGCATAAAAAATATAAAATTTTACTGTTTTTTACTTAAACGCGTTCCCGTACTTTTTGGTAATTTTGTCTTTTTCTGAGATAATTTACCCCCACTCCAAGAAATTTGAGAATTTACTAATTTTTACTGAAAAAGTACGGGAACAGACCTATTGATTCAACATAAGTCATCAACATGTTATAAAAATATAGAAAATAAAATTGTCACCATGAGTTTTGCGACCATAAAAATCAACCCTTGGTAACTCTGCCGAGCTTTTTGGAAATTTATTTTACACAAATCTTGTATAACTATTATGGATGGAGAGAAATATGTTATGAATACGAAATTGTGCGACCCTGAATAGAGGCTGTATAAATTATTATGCACTGTATAATAACACAACCGTTGAGATGTGTTTTAGTGAAATCTAATGAATAAGGCGGATAATATATTAATCAAGCAAATTATTCTATGTTGTGGTTATAATTGGTATATGCCTATAATTGGTATATATGACCCTTTGACATTTTCTATATGAATGAATTGCCAGCTTGTCCATGTTGTTCCTTCAATCTGATGACAGTTGGTGCAACATTCATCACTGGCTTAACATAAAATCGTAACTACATAAGTCGCGAAAGATGGCACGATCTTCCGAAATGTTGAAACTTTTACGGCTCATTGAATACACAGACGAAAATTAATTAACAAAAAGTTCATCACTTTTACGCCACAACAGTTACATCCCAGTGATGGAGAACATAAAATATAGACTTTTTCTCAGCTGTCACTGCTCCATATGGGTATTCTGCTATGGTATATTCAATTTAAAATATGTTTTCAACCGAGATTTGTCAAGTTACCAAGTGGATCTAAAAATTGTTTTCATTGATAAAAGAAAACTATCTGAAGCATCTAAGAACTTTCGAAATGTACATTCTAACAATTCACAGTAGGTATCTCTGCTTGCGATACCATATTTTCTTACCAGTGGAAAACGCCACTTTTCAACATAAAAAGTGTTCGTCATGTCGAAAAACTATTAGTCCAATTTCATATGCATTATTCAGCCCTATCGAGGTATCCGTCGGAGCGGACAATTTTCCGCAACGCATACTTCGTCGGTGGTTGAAATTCCATTCGAGGTATGTGTCATCGGAAAAAAAATAAAACACCAATGTGACGACTTCACTTCACTAAATTTCGTAAATAAATTCCGCGAAGAATTTGTTTCGGAGGAAATCGGAAAAAGGATTCCACTTAGCTTCAAAAATTGAACGAAAATTGCTCCCGAACGCACTTCACGCAATTCGTTGGGAGGCGTTACAATATTTCGGAGAAATATTCCGAACACATTTCCGGAAGAATACCTCGAAGCAAAAATCCTCCGCATCGTATAAAATCGGAGAATTTTCAGCTCCGATGGATACCTCGATAGGGGTGATTAGTCCAGTTCCATTTACTTAGCTCTCAAGATTTAAAAAAAATGTAAGTAAAGCCTGACACACGTGCAGAATTGTTCTTTCAGAGAAGATAGAACATATAGCTTTTAATGAGAGTGAACACATGTAAATTCTGCAAGCGTTGCAGTTCTGCAAGTTGTCAACAACAACACAACAACAAAAGATATTTGGCATCATTGGATTAGGTTATCCCGCATAAAAAAAAAAACCAAATAAACGCCAAAACAAAACAAAGGTATTAAAAATGGAAGAAAAACTTTTTCTCAACAACGATAACATTTTGACGGTAAATCTTGCATCACGTAAGATCAATAGTCGTTTTCGCTGTCGGCGATATCAGTAAATTTGCTTTACTTAAAAAAATAATCGTCAAATCACAGACGAATATTGAACGATTTCTCATGAGGTCTCGACTACCGTCTGAGTGATAATCGTGCCCCTAGAAGAGGTTAAAATATTCAACAATAACCATTATTTGTGTTAAATGTTCATATATATATCAACAAATACCACCACAGTTAGCTGAATATTATGTCAGGACACAGGAGCCACTGAACTGCATCATGTCAAACAAAAATTCTGCTCATGTGTCTATTGCTTGCCGCACTGTATGCTGTACTGCAACCAGAACCACTGCATGTGTTTCCGACATAATGCAGAACTAATCAAATACACGTTTGTACTAGATTTCTGATAGAAAATTGTATTTGGATTCCAGTGGAAATACAAAAAAGTGGAAGCAATACAAAACAGTAACCACATATAAATTTTGCTTTATTGAGATTTTTGTGACACTTAGTACCTATGGGGCTCAGTGGCGCGATGCTTAGTGCATGAACTGCAGCGCAGAGGGTTTATGTTTGATTTCCAGCCATAGCAACACATAAATGACTTTTCACGGGCCCTCCTCTCGATATGATGTGACAAATCATCCGAGTAGTACCAATTGTCAAGAAGAGCTTATCTCAACATTGCCATTCGGATTCGGCATAAAACAGGAGGTCCTGCCATCGTGCAAAAAGTCCACACTTTCTTAGACCCATTCATGTGTGCAATAGTTCTGAGAAAGCTAGGCCCTGGGTACTAACGAGCCTGTTGCACCAAAAATTTGTATTTTATTTAGTAGGGGGTAATCATGCACTGTCATCGTTGCAAACTTGGTACACTTAGTTCAAGAGTTTAGTTATTAGAACTGATCTGTTCAGTCCCGTCTTAACCTTCTTGGTCAGCTCCACAAGCTTTCTTTTAATAAAAAACTGATCAAATGTATGCTTCGATCCTTTTTTATACCCTATCCCATATAGGTATATTAGTTTTGATACATAGTTTGTAACATAGAGAAATAATTTAGCTATATATACCTCAAAGTATATGTATCGACTCAGAATCGATAGCTGAGTCGATTTAGCCATGTCTGTCCGTCCGTCCGTCCGTACGTCACCAGTTTTTGGAAAAACGTATTTTTATTTTTTGGTCAAACCATAAGGAATTTTGAAAAACTTTCTGAACAACATATTTAGACAATCTGAATATCTGTATTTCGTTCATATAAAGTTTTTTGGCACGCCCACTTTTTGGGGGCGTTTTTAATAAAAAACGTTTTTCGGTCAAATTTTAAAATTGTGGGCGTGGGTTAAAATGGTCAATAGACCATTTTAACCCACGCCCACTTTTTGGGGGCGTTTTTATATAAAAAACATTTTTATACCCTACCCCATAACATATGCAGGAGAAAACCTTGTCTTTTGTAGAACCGTAAAAGTTTTTTATAAGCAGTCTGAAGAATTTGTTGTCACCATGTCATATTCTTTATTTTATCCACATCGTGTTTTTAGCCATGTCCACTTTTTGGGGATTTTAGTTTTACAGATAGGATGGGATAGGGTATTCAACGATCCGCACAGTGGATTGTAGCCTTCTCATATGTTTTAACAATTAAAATGGGAAAATCATGTTTCTTTTTTTCAGCTCTATAAAGAAAATCATGAGCTTAGAAGACGTAAGTATTAAATTGTCCCCTTATATCAAAGCACTTTATTCAAATACTAATTTTTAGAGCTAGATGTTCAAAATAGGCTTGGACCAGTTAATACCAACGATGAAACAACACACGAAAAGTCCGATGAGTGTATCCAATGTGCACCCGATAACTACAGGCAAGTCGAATACAGTAGACCCCAAGTTCAAGGATTCGAACACCGGCATTTGGTAATTTTTAAGCTCTTAAAATATTATTTTTGTTCAGTTTTAAAATCATTTCTTTAAAGATCCCAACAGAGTCAGCTGAATGTGTACCAATATTGGAGCATCAGCGAATTATAAGGCAACTAGAAGGAAAACTATCAACTATTGTAGCTAAAAATATAGAACTAAATGACATGGTAAGTGCTACCAAGTCTCTTTCTATTTTTCTGTTTAAAAACAGATTTTTGTGCAATAGCAAAAAACCACTAAGGCTGATTTAAAATTACTTCAATCTGTGGCTGAGGAAAGAAGCCAGAAGCTCACTGAAGTCGAACAACAACTCAGCGAATCTTTGATTGAAATCGAAATGCTGCGTGAAGAAATAGCTATTTGTATCAATGATTTTAAAGCTGAAAAGGAAGTACATAAAAATTTAGCAAAAGAAAAGGATCAATTGCTAACAGACTTGCGTGACCTGTTGAGGAAAAATCAGGAACTAGTTGAGAGTTCACAGAAAATGTAAGTATGGGATGAGTTTTATTCAACTCTGTATGTGTTAATTTGCTTTTCTTGTGCAGTGATAAAAAACACAGTACCCAATTGGTTTCAACGGGTACCTACCCACAAACAAGTAATATTCGACGAACAGGTTTATCATCAACAACAGCGCCCAGATCTTCAATCCACAGTAACGTAAGTTGTAATTTTACAAATTAAATAAATGAAATTATAATATACTTTTCAATATGCAGATACCCAAACCTGGGAACCATGTATGTCCATTATGTAGTAAAACTTTTCACAATTTGGATGTACTTCAGATCCACGTAAATAAATGCTTAGATGAAACATAAGTTTAAAAATACGAATTGCATATGGAAGTAAATAAAATATATAGTAAAAATCCTTATAGGTGCAGGCAACCAAGAAGATTTGCATTTTTGCTTTCGAAATGAATGTAAATTTAAGTTAAAAAAATGGAACGTAAATATTGGATCGATCTCGATTTTTTTTTAAATTGAAAATTTTGTTTTTTGATTTTGATAATTTTTTCAGTTTTGCGCATTTGCTCGTAAATTTTGCAGATTTTATGTTACACTGACGTTGACAAAAGGATTCGATGTTTCTCATCTCGATTTATACATCAAATTCTTGTCAAAAATGTTCGAGAACGTCGTAACGATTTTCCATCAGAAATTCATAGGACTTTAAAATTTTTTTGTAAATTTTTCAAGAGATGCGTTGAACTGACATATTGACAATTGCCCTGGGTACTTTTTGACAATTCGCAAGGTCTTGGGTTTATGTCAGATATGCAACTATATTGATGTTGACTGTTCGAAACACAAAACGCGTATGACAGCAGAATGACACACACATTTGTTTGGTTTTTGTTTTCAACCTTGTTGGTTTAACACACTTTAACAAACTTGGTTAAAAAAATTCAACTCCAAACCTCAATTCCCTCGTGTAAGTATTTACACCCACTAACGTTAGGGGCGTTTTAAAAATGTCATATGAAAAACACCGCAACACTCCAATTTCAAAACTACATCTTCATTAAGAAAACTCAATCAAATCTACCTATTTGGATTCAAACATAAATAACAGACTCCTAGACGCCAAACACACTCCTTCGCTAAAACTCATTTATGACACAAAAAAAAAACCAGTAGATACCATTGATCAGCTGTCGTTTCGACATTCAACCATTAACCATTTTAGCCAAGAGAGCTCTTACAGCCTGATTGTTCGAAGCACTTTTCTTACGAGTAGGTCGACAACTTCGATGAGTGTGAATTTGACTCTGGGTATGTTCCTTCTTTTACACTAGTGCATTCTGCGATTACTGTTATTTGTCACTTTTTAGTGAATTACTGCCAATTATAGCATTTGTATTGTAATGCCAGGGGGGGTCATTCCGTAACTTTGAAAACGATTATCACCCAAACGGTAGTCGTCGGCGACATCGTCATCAATTTGCTTCACGTAACTCGACACCTTTGGTATCGTCAATTTATTTGAGAAACTCTCAAACTGTAATAAATAGTTCTCAAACTATTTATTAGATGTCATATAAATTGTCATTAATGACATTTGAATTTTTTAACGTGTTTGGTGCCGCACAATTTCATTAAAAAGAATGCAAAATGTAAGTAATTGATGATTACAAAGTTATACAAATACTTTTTTTAATAGTAGCTCATTTTCGGCGAAGCAAATTGACATGCTAGTGAAATATTTTGTAAACATTGGTAAATGCTCCAATATCACATATACACAAAGCATATGATCAAATGCAAGTGACTTACATTCTACTTTTAGAATCTTCAAATTACAGTGGGTTACAAATGGTTTTGTATGTTTTAAATAGAAAATCAATTTTAAATGCCGGAATTTGACCGTTATAATGGTCTAAAAAAATTAAAACATATAAAAAGGCTATTGATAGCTTTAAAAATCATGAAATATGCTTTAGTTGCCCTTACAACATCCAAATAAATGCAAGATGAGACCTCATGAGCACTCGCTCAATAATCGTCTGTGATTTGACGATTATTGTTTTACGTGAAGCAAATAAAGTGATATCGCCGACAGCAAAAACGATTGTTGATCTTACGTGATGCAAGACTACCGTCGAAACGTTATCGTCAAACGATAATCACTTTACAGAATGAGGGCCCAGGTAATTTCATTTAGAACCCACCACCACTTGAAAGTTACTTGAAAGTTACACTAACACCATTAAAGAAGTACATAATATGTTTCATACTTGCAAATCTAAATCCCGGGTTATTAACAGACACCAAACTTTCTTGGTGCATACTGTTGCACCAACGTCCTTTCTCCAACCAACATGCAAACACGAAAACATTCCTGAGATACAAGTTAATCCGATCAATACACATGATAAAACAGCCAAAAAAAACAACAGCCATCCAAAAAGATGTTTCACTTCAAACAAACAAAATAAACCAACAACACCCATCTCAAATGGAAAAGATACGGGTGTTTGAGAGGCAGTGTTTGAGAAGCTGTTTTCGGTTACACAGAACACCAGTATCTGACTACACAAAATATTATTCCAACCAGGTCCTATACAACGGGGCCAACATAACCAGGATAGACAATTTTCTGGTGAAACTCATTGGGTTTCACGCGGCAAGAGAGATGAGCTCGAGCAATAGTCTCATCTTTGGGGCCTTCTACCCCAATGATGAATATTTTGAAAGTGCACGTTTATGCGGGTTCATTCCGCTTGAAGATTTCCTATATTCGGATAGTCGAGGGCTGATACAGGATAGATCGGCGGTACCGCTAATGTACCACGTATTCCGATGAACTGTGGATAGGGGGCTCCTATACGACCGAGACGTCGTCGATCAAGGTGGAGGAGAGCGCCTGCGGTTCAGCAGGAGTGTGTCCGATTGCCGTCGGAGTTGGTTGCAACAGGAGAACCTTTTGTTGTGGTTACAAGATTAGCTATAGACAGTTGACTTATATATTCAAGTATGGCCGACTTACATACTTTTAAGGTTTGAGGTTTAGGCTAATTTAGGTGAAACAGTCGTGGTTGACAAAAAAATACCAAAAAAAAAAAATTGCTTGATGTGGGTGTTCTAGTTTTTAAGTTATTTTTATGTAGTTTTAATCAGTTATTAGGTAGTTTTAATTAGTCCATAAGTACTTCTTATCAGTATGTAAGTTTTATTGAAATAAAAAAAAACAAATGATACCAAGTTTTTTTAAAAAAAAATTTCTTGGTTAAAAATAAAAATAAAGAGATTTTGATTAATCCAACTAGATAATAAGCCGAAAGGCATTAATACAAAGTTGTTATTGTTTATTTTGGGCGCCCCCATAGGGCCAGTAAGCTAGTTAAGTTAGTAGATAAGTAGGCCGTTTTTTAAATTAATTTTTGTCTACCATTTTAGTGAGCTTTAAGTAAAAATAAAAAAAAATGAATAAAAAAAAAATAAACCAATAACGCGCGATCACCCGACATCAAGCAACACCGCTGTTGTTCGTAAATCTAATATTTTTTTGTTCTATAAAATCTAATTCACACCAACCGAAAAGAAGTTCACTTCAAAAACAGCTCGAAATAGAACAGTTTCGCGATAAGATAATATAAACATCCATCAAATCTACAATAATGGGAAAAGGAAAGTTAACTTCGAAGTAGGATCGCAGGCTCTACGAAACGGCATTGACAATAACCTAGTCACGGACGCACAGGTAATTGCATATACATATATGCTAAGAATGTGGTTCCACTTAATCAAAAAATCTCACTGAGGTTGTAGAGGAATATTAGTGTGTTTTCATAAAATCATAACCGTCAAAAATCTGAGCAAGTTCAAAAGAGGTTTTATGCGTTTTGAAGACTCTTTCTACTCAGAAATTATGCAGTCCACATGAAGGCCAATGTAGGTAAAATTTTTATTCTTTCTCTAAGGGATTCGTAAGAGGAACACTTCTCTTGAAAAATTTAATCATTAAAATCTGGTTAAAATTGTTCATACAAGTGTTGTGCTATATTTTGATAGAATGGCAATCAGCTCAGAAAAGGTAAACTTATGAGGAAATGAACTATCAAAACCTACAACGAAATGCTTTAATCGTAGAAAAGCAAAATGTTTTCCCCCGGCGATGCATATATAAGCGCATTACTTTTCCGCTTGCCAAATACTTCTAGGTACTCGATACTAGATGTTCAATGAAGGAAACATTTAAGCCCTTTGATGGTCCAGCCGAAATTCAAAACATTAATGTATTCGACACTTTAACCGGATTACCGGATTACACTTAACGAGAGCCAATCGATTCATGTAGATTTTTCGTTTAAACTGACAAACAATTTGCCGGTTCGAGTCCATTTTGCAAATGAAGCTAAATATCTCGGAATGACACTCAATTCAAAATTAAAATGGAAGTCGAATAAATACAGCTGTACTATGGTTGCTCGGAAAATATTCGAAGCTTAACCTTGATAAAAAGCTGCTATTATACAAGCAACTGCTAAAACCGGGGACATATGGTATACAACTATGGGGTTGTACCAGTGAAATTAATTTAAGCATTCTACAAACTTTTGAAAACAAAATATTAAGATCATTCGTCAATGCGCCTTGGTACATAAGGATCAAAGATAAAAAATGTTTATTGGGACACGTTGACACAACGGTCCCCAAATTCTTGTCAAATTTATTGCTGCGTCTTCAAAGAACCCTTGGATTTGGCCCGATAATAACAAATTGCGGAAAAAGCAGGAACTCTCAAAGGAAAGTTATGTGCAAACCATTTATACGTACTCAATACAAATGATGTTCTTGTCATCTTATCCTTGATTTACTGGTATTCGCCTATGACGTTGCTCTCTACTCTTCATGCAAGTTGCTATGGTCGGATTGGAAGGTTCAAATAAATTATGGGAAATGTGAATAATACTGTTCCGCACTTCAATAAGGCGCGGTAATTCGTATTTAAGGCGCAACTAGCGAAGATGGTTTTAAAGTATTTGGGTGTTCATTTGAACATGATTGTTTACTACAATCAGCAAGAAAAGGTAAGAATGGCATTTCAGTTTCCCAAAAATCTGTTCTACTCCAGCTAGCTCCGATAAGATGTGAAGATTATTTGTTACCAAGCATTCATTCGTCCAATTCTGACTTATGCGAGTCCAGTGTGGTGGAATATTAACCCATCATATATGAAAAAGCTTCGAGTCTTTGAGCGCAAATGTCTAAGAGCTTACATGCAGGTATATAGGAGTGTACATTAGGGCTTTATTATATTATTACTAGCTAACCCGGCAAACGTTGTTTTGCCATGTATATTTTTTTCTAGAAAACATTTGTTTAGTTCAATAAAAATAACTATTTGCTATAAGTGTGCGGGTGGACCACCCTTAACATTTAGGGGGATGAAAAATAGATGTTGTCCGATTCTCAGGACTAACGGATATGTACACAAAATTTCACGAAAATCGGTCGAGCCATTTCGGAGGAGTATAATGACAAACACCGCGACATGAGAATTTTATATATAAGAAGATTTATTATTAAAGTGGGCCTCAACCAACATACCTCTCCAATTAGCCCGGTCCTTAGCTAACTGCTTGTTTCTACTTGTGCGGCGCACTTAAGGCAATGTATTCCTCTACTGCGTCCGACGTCTGGCTGGGAATCGAAGACTCTGCGAGCCGGAATATTGGTGTCCATTCGTTCTACATGTCCAGGGGTATGTCGCTGTGCAGCTCGTATAGTTCTTGGTTGAATCTTCGTCTCCATAGCCCGTCAACGCAAACGGGACCAAAGATTTTTCGAAGAATTTTTCTCTCGAATCGAGCAAGGATTTTTTCATCCGCTTTTGATATGCTTTCTGACGAGATGTTGTTGTCAGAGTTCATAGCGGAGCCGAGGTAGACAAAGTCCCGTACTACCTCAAAGTTATATCCGTCAATGGTGACGTTTTGTCCAATTCATCGATGTTGTGTTACTTTCTTGTTGACAGCATATACTTAGTCTTACCCTCATATACTGCTAAACCTATTTTTGATGTCAATATAGCCGGCTTATGCTAGTTGTTGCACCGATTTTAGGAAAATTGTACCTCTGTTGTTGGTTGGGGAGTTTTGCACAATCCTCTCAAGAATTAAATTGACGAAGTCACATGACAGCGGTGAGGCCGTTTCCGACCCTGATGGAGCAGCGAGAATTCTTTATTGTCATCCTACACAAATGGACGAGTTTGGGCGGTATACCCAAACTAGACATGGCTCTTTATTGTTCGTCTCTATGAATGGTGTCGTATGCGGCTTTGAAATCGATAAGTAGTTGGTGGGTAACTATATAGACTTCTTGGGTTTTTTCCAGGATCTGCCGAAGTGTGAAAATTTGATCGGGTGAGGACTTTCCTGTATTAAACCACACTGATAAGGGCCGATCAGGATGTTGGTAAACGGTTTCAGACGTTCACATATTATGGCAGATAGGTAGGCGATGTTTTGGAGACTTATATCTCTGTAGTTGGCGCAGTATAGAGGGTCTCCTCTTTTGTGGATCGGGAAAACAACCAGAGTTGAGTATGAGTTGGTCAAGTCATCTCCGCGAGCTTTATAAAGCTCAGCGGGGAGGCCGTCATTTCCGGTGGCCTTATTAAGCTTGAGTTAAGATATTGCTATCCTCACTTTAGGTCGGGTGGTTGGCAGTTTTCGCTGCCTTTGCCAATATTAAATGATTCGTTCTGCCTGACAGCGGAATGTTGTTCGTCATCGCCGTTTAACAGTCTGCAGAAGTGGTTCTTCCATATCCTCAGCATCGACTGTGTCTCAACTACGATATTTTCCTGTTCATCTCGACAGGATTTAGGTCGAGCCTCGTATCCTTGGCTTTGAATTTTTAAACTTTGGTAAAACTTGCGAACATCGTTCCTGGAGTGGCACCTCTCTATATCCTCGATCGCGCGCTTTTCTTGCTCATTTTTCTTCTTTCTGAGAAGCCAATGTTCTTCCCTTCTTCTTTGCCTATAGAGCTCAATGATAGCTCTTGTCTTTACCTGCAGCTTATCCTTGTAGGTCTCGTTCTTGGCTGCAAGCATCTGTAGGCATTGCTCATCAAACCATGGGTTTCTTGCTTGTGGCCGCGATTTAATGGTTTAATGGCTTGTTGGCATCGTTGCCAATTTTTCTGCGCCATTAGGTGCTGATGGTATGGTGTGAATCGAGAGGTTAGGGGATACACGTTGAGCGAAGACCTTGGCGGTCTCTTGCGATTGCAGTCTATCGACATAACATTTTTTCACAGTATTTTTGGCTTGTTGTGGCGTGGTGGATATCCGGATTCTTACCTTGGCTGCAACAAGGTAATGGTCCGAGTCGATGTTAGCCTCTCGGAATGTGCGGACAGACAAAAAACTGGATGCGTGCCTCGTGACACCAAGGGGCCGAATATGTCGAAGCAGCTCATATAGGTTCACCTCGGACGGCAGACTGGGTATTCATTCCATGCCATTCTGACCAGGGTGATAATAGTCTTGCTGTTTTATGTCTTGTTATTGTTATATTTCCGCTCTTAATTAACTCGCACTTTTCGTTTAGAAAGTCAAATCCGGTTGGACCAGTACCCGATGGTTACCACTTGGAGGTAAAAATAAGTATATTTGATGTGTAGTCAGAGTTACAACCACTGGGCATTGCCATGTTAAAGCCAATCAGAGCCTACACTCGTTCTACAACACCCAACCATCACTTTTTAGTTTTCACTGATTTGATCAATGATATAAAAAGTGATTTTCTGCGAAAACTATAATTAGAAATTAAAATATTTTTGGATGATCATGTTCTAAAATTCATAAGCTTTGTTTTGACATTAATTCGCCAATGGTGGAATATATAGAATAGCTGCAATGAGTAAAAGAATATTTCAAATGATGGTTTTCAATGATAGCTATAACACAAATCAAACTGCGAAACTAACAATAGTCAGATGTCAAATGTTTTTGTGTTGGAGCAATTAGGTGTAAATCTCACTTGGAATGGAGATTCATCAAAAGTGCTTTAGATAGTGTTTTTTTTTTGTATCCCAATCGAAAACGAAAAATTGATCTAAAGCAAAAAAAAACTGCTCTATATAAAAAAAATAGTGCTCCTAATCTAAAACGCAATAAGTTTGATTTGTAATTTTTTTTATAAAATTCGAAAGTACGGCTGTCCCATAGGTTTGACTTTACAATTTCTTTTGCCCAAAAAAAGACATCCCCCACCACGGTTTTGATATCAAATATTAGATCTGAATACGACCGAATGGTCGTCATACAATTAAGAGCACACGCGGTCCTATTAGAGTTTGACGCTTCATCCGACTTTAAAGAAATCAGTGAACCCAGTAATGCAGAAAAAGTTAGTGTGGACAGACGGACTGAAAATATTAAATCATCCCGACAAACATCCTCTATTTCAAATACGATAGATTTGTTTTTTCAAATATTCGCCTTGTGCAACCCCCTTAATGCATCAATTGGAATAAATTCATTCAATCATCTGCTACCGCCATCTGCATTTCAATTGCCAGCTCTTACTTAACATATCGCGCAGATGTTTCCTGTCACTTTGACTTTTTTTGTGTAGGTGCATATGCACAAAAAATTCCCATTTTCGAAATTTCTCAATTATCTCACAAACTTTTAGTAGCGGTCCGGTCGCTGTGTTCCTATAGAAATTGTTTACGCCTGAACTAAACGTAAATATTGATTCATTACACCAATCTAATCTATTACTGTGCACTTTGAGTCACACCTATCAACTTGAATTTCATGTTGCAGGTGATTAATTGCGTTGCTTGTGCTTTGTGTTACAGTTTTCTGGGTGAATTACGACAAATTGCAACATAAAGGTGATTGTGGGAAGCTTCAAACAAAAATATCGTACATCTCCTTCGAATTCGAATTGGCAAAATAATGTCCGACGAGGAATCCTTTGTAATTTTGGGCACATCGCCAACTCCCTCAATGCTTACGGTGAATTCTTTGTCGCTGACCGATGAACCCACAATCAAGGAGAACCCAGCACCATCCATCAATGGGCTAATCAACATTAATGGAATCACCGATAGCCAGCTGATAAAATCTTCGTCCTCAACAGTAACTGAATTCAGCGTCGTCCAGAATGGTGATGAAAATTTATTTGCGCCTGCAGCTACCAATGGCACATTAGTATCCGATCATAACGCGAGCATCTCTAAGGTGGGAAAATACCTCAAAGAACCGCTGTCCCTTGATCCTTCCAACGGGAGTAAATCAATGAAACAGTCTGTTGCTAGTAACACCGGTGGTGAGGGATCTCTGGCGGCGAGTTTCATCCTTGGAGAAGTCAACTCAGACGTGCTCAAGGCCAGTGTTTACTCTCAATTTCCGAGTATCTCAATGGGTGCATGTGCCGATGATGTTGTCAAGCTACAGAATCTCATGTCCGAGTATGTGGAGTTGAAGAGTAAGTCTCATGAAATTAGTAAGCACAATCTCAGAGTTAAAATTTGATTTCAGAAACTCTGTTGAATACAAACTTGACGATGAAACAGTTGTACGATCAAACCCAGAAATGGAAGCATGATGTCAAGGCAATGGAAGACGACCAAAAGATTGAAATCGCAAAGGTTTGTATTTATACGCATCCAAGATATAATCTGACAAGTGAATACTCAATGGATGAGTCATGTTGTATTGTTTGCGTAAACAGTGTCGTGTGTTAGAATCTTACACTTGAGTTTGTGAAGATAAGGCTACGCTGGGGAAATACTGATTTGGAGTTATCACTTTCGAAGCGTATGAATCATGCATCGAGCCATTAGCAATCACTTTTTTAACTTGTTACTGGATGGTCTTAGAGCTAGTTAGAGCTTCTAAAGCTACTGCCAAAAGTCATGGTCCAGTTTGACCTTTCCCAAGCCTTAAAAGTAATTTGTGAAGAAGCCAGACAAGATCACAAAAGAGTGTTTCTCAATCATGAAATAGAAACCTGTCCTTTATCTAATTGCGTAGCGTACTCTACAGGAGTGAGATCTCATGATGATAGGCACGTGCTAGGTTGATAGAACAAGCTTTGATTACACTTTCCATTTTTCAGATTATGAATAAGTGAAAGCACGTTTTAGAAGTAACATGGTAAATCTACTGCACGCAATAATACAATTTGGAGATGATCAAAGACTTTACCAACAGAAAGGAGCTCGGTACTTCTCAAACTTCATCCAAGGGAGTCAAAATTTAAATTCGTTGAGGACATTTTCTACTTGGCGTGCTACTTTACATATACTGAGATCACCGTCAAACAAAGACCGCAGATCGGAGCATATATTTACCATAAATATCCTATGCCCGTGTACTTACTTACTTAAGTGGCGCTACAGTCCGGAATGAACCTGGGCCTCAACCAACATGCCTCTCCAATTAGCCCGGTCCTTAGCTAACTGCCTCCAGTTGCGCACTCCAAGTTGGTTGAGGTCGGTTTCCACTTGTGCGCGCCACTTAAGGCGAGGTCTTCCTCTACTGCGTCCGACGTCTGGCTGGGAATCGAAGACTCTGCGAGCCGGAGTATTGGTGTCCATTCGTTCTACATGTCCTAGCCATCTTAAACGTCCAATGCGGAGTTTTTTGACCAGGGGCATGTCGCTGTACAGCTCGTATAGTTCTTGGTTGAATCTTCGTCTCCATAGCCCGTCAACGCAAACGGGACCGAAGATTTTTCGAAGAATTTTCCTCTCGAATCTACCAAGGATTTCTTCATCCGCTTTTGATACGGTCCATGCTTCAGCGCCGTAGAGCAGGACTGGGATGATCAGGGTCTTATATAGGATCTCCTTAGTAGTTCGAGTGAGGGCTTTACTACTAAATTGCCTTCTTAGCCCGAAGAAACAGCGGTTGGCAAGAGTAATTCTTCGTTTAATTTCTGACGAGATGTTGTTGTCAGAGTTAATAGCGGAGCCGAGGTAGACAAAGTCCCGTACTACCTCAAAGTTATATCTGTCAATGGTGACGTTCTGTCCAATTCGTCGATGTTGTGTGTCCTTTCGTGTTGACAGCATATACTTAGTCTTACCCTCATTTACTGCTAAACCCATTTTCGCCGCTTCCTTCTCTATACTAGCAAACGTGGCTATGACATCACGTTGAGTCCTACCAATGATGTCAATATCGTCAGCGTATGCTAGTAGTTGCACCGACTTTTGGAAAATTGTGCCTCTGGTGTTGGCTTTGGAGTTTTGCACAATTCTCTCAAGAATCAGATTAAAGAAGTCACATGACAGCGCATCGCCTTGCCTAAATCCTTTTTTGGTATCGAATGTGTCGGTGAGGTCGTTTCCGACCCTGATGGAGCAGCGAGAATTCTCCATCGTCATCCTACACAAACGGACGAGTTTGGGCGGTATACCAAAACTAGACATGGCTCTGTACAGTTCGTCTCTATAAATGCTGTCATATGCGGCTTTGAAATCGATGAATAGGTGGTGGGTATCGATTTGGACTTCTTGAGTTTTTTCCAGGATCTGCCGAAGTGTGAAAATTTGATCGGTTGTGGACTTTCCTGGCCTAAAACCACACTGATAAGGGCCAATCAGGTTGTTGGTAAACGGTTTCAGGCGTTCACATATTACGGCAGATAGGATCTTGTAGGCGATGTTTAGGAGACTTATGCCTCTGTAGTTGGCGCAGTTCAGAGGGTCTCCTTTTTTGTGGATTGGCCAAACGATGCTGAGGTTCCATTCTTATTTTCATCCGACCAGATTTGGCTTATGAGTTGGTGGATGTTACTTACCAAGTCATCTCCGCCGGCCTTATAGAGCTCAGCGGGAAGGCCGTCATTTCCGGCAGCCTTATTAAGCTTGAGTTTAGATATTGCTATCCTCACTTCACTCAGGTCGGGTGGTTGGCAGTTTTCGCTGTCGTTGCCAATATTGAATGGTTCGTTCTGCCTGACAGCGGAATGTTGTTCGTCATCGCCGTTTAACAGTCTGCAGAAGTGGTTCTTCCATATCCTCAGCATCGACTGTGTCTCAACTACAATATTTCCTTGTTCATCTCGACAGGATTCTGTTCGAGCCTTGTATCCTTGGCTTTGACGTTTTACACTTTGGTAAAACTTGCGAACATCGTTCCTGGAGTGGCACCTCTCTATATCCTCGATCGCGCGCTTTTCTTGCTCTTTTTTCTTCTTGCTGAAAAGCCGATGTTCTTCCCTTCTTCTTTGCCTATAGAGCTCAATGGCAGCTCTCGTCTTCACCTGCAGCTTAGCCTTGTAGGCCTCGTTCTTGGCTGCGAGCATCTGTCGGCATTCCTCATCAAACCAGGGGTTTCTTGCTGGTGGGCGCGAGAAACCTAGCACATCAGTCGCGGCTGATCTAATGGCCTGTTGGCATCGTTGCCATTGCTCTTCGACATTCGATGCTGGTGGTATGGTGTTAATCGAGAGGTTAAGGGATACGCGTTGTGCGAAGGTCTTGGCGGTCTCTTGCGATTGCAGTCTTCCGACATTAAATTTTTTCACAGTATTTCTGGATTGTTGTGGCGTGGTGGATATCCGCATTCTTACCTTGGCTGCTACAAGGTAGTGGTCCGAGTCGATGTTAGCTCCTCGGAATGTTCGGACATCCAAAATACTGGATGCGTGCCTCTTATCTATCGCAATGTGATCAATTTGGTTGACCGTTCGTTGATTTGGAGACCGCCATGTCCCCTTATGGATATCGAGGTGAGGAAACCGTGTGCTGGCTATAGTGGCATTTCGTTCCGTAGCGAAATCAATTAGCCTAAGTCCGTTACCAGACGTGTTGTCGTGTAGGCTATGTTTTCCGACAATACTTCTAAAGATGTCTTCTCTTCCTACCTTTGCATTAAAATCTCCCAGCACGATTTTAACATCGTACTTCGGTAGTCGCTCATAGGTTTTGTCGAGGAGCTTGTAGAAGCAATCCTTAGCTATATCATCTTTTTCTTCCGTCGGAGCGTGAGCGCATATAAGGCTTATGTTGGCGAATTTGGCCTTGATGCGGATTGTTACTATGCGTTCGCTAATGTCTTGGAAACATAAGACTTCTTGCCTAAGTCTGGCACTTATAACAAATCCGCATCCGAATAGTCGCTGTTTCTGCTCACTATAACACGGTCCGTAGTATATGTCACAGTTTTTCATCCTCTTTTTGCCCGGCCCGTCCCATCGTATTTCCTGGATGGCAGTAATGTCTGCTTTGTAGCAGTTTAGGGCTTCCGCTAGTTGTTCGCCTGCACCTCTCCTGTTTAATGTTCTCACATTCCAGGTGCAGATACGAACGTCGTTGTCCTTTTTTCGTTTAGCAGGGTCGTCAACAATAAAATCCGTCCTTTCCGAGGCTATTGGTTGCTTCGTAACCATGTTTTTTTTTCTGTGGGTGGGTAGTTAACCCAAAGCACAACCCCCAACCTGGAGGGCCAGTTCCAATTTATTAGATACCCCTAGGACACGGGGCCATCAGTATCCACTACGGGATTGAGCGCTGCCGTTGGCCTTTCGGTTCATCCGCCACCATCTCTGTTCAAGGGGCCTGACTAACCCTTGAAATTCCTAGACAACCTGTTGTCCGAATATGTCAGAGCAGCTCATCTAGGTTCGCCTGGGACAGCAGGCCGGGTATTCTTCCGTGCCATTCTCACCAGGGTGTTTATAGTGTTGCTGTTTTTCGTCGTGTTATCAACACTCGCACTAATCGTTTAGCAAGTCAAATCCGGTTGGATGAGACCAGTACCCGATGGTTACCACTTGGAGGTAAAGATAAGCACATTTGATGTGTAGTCAGAGTTGCAACACTGGGCATTGCCAAGTTAACGCCAATCAGAGTCTACCCTCGTTCTACAGCACCCAACCATCCCTATGCCCGTGTAGAGCTCGTAAAATTCGTAGAATCTTTGTTTTCAAAGTCCCTGATCAAACACGGGAACCGATGATTAGAAATATGTTTTGCTCGAAACGAGCAAAGGGATTTCTTCGTCCGCTTTTGCTTCGGTTTTTGTGCCAGTGCCGTAAACTGTGTCGCACCAGTATTTAATACACTATCTCGTTAGTAGTTCGTGTTAGTTTTCAAAGACATTGCATGCGAGTCGTACGTTACTGTTGAACGTTTCCATTAAAAACGCGCGGGAATACATGATTTAGGTCATAATTGTAGGAATATCACACGTTTATTCGTGAAATGCCATTTAAACTACTTTGCCATTTATGGGTCCACAACTTGCTCGTCGCTTCTTCTATAGATACGACAACAGCCAGTACTGCAGTATCGTCTGCAAATGCTGCCATAGTTATTATTCACTTTCTAGACCAGAAGGTATATTCCTCATAATTCTGATGAGGTGTTCTGCCACGCTGGTAAAACCACTGCGTCACCTTTTCCATCTGTCCATTAGGACTAAAAGGGCAAATCTTATCTCTCCAACTACCGACCAATCGCACTTATCTTTCTTTTTTTTAAGGTCATGGAAACGCTGATAAGTCTTCAGTTTATGAAATATCTTAACGAATCTTCTAAATGACCGGCGAAACCGTTTTCGTAGCAACAGGTCCACTGGTGATTTGATGAAATATCTCACCGAAAAATGGAACCAATTAATCCACCTTGGTGGCAAAAACAAGATCGTTGAACTTGATAGATTTGGACAGGGCATCATGGGGTTTTGTCTAAAATTCGTACTTTTGAAATCGATGAAACTCTTCTTCTATGAACTGCCTGTTGAAACATTCAATTAAAGTTTTTTTTTTGATGGCTTCAAGTTTGCTACTCACCAAATAAATGTTTTGTCTCTGACTTCTCTGCAAATTCTAATCAAATCCAAACCTTTTCTTACGACAAGTAAAAGCCTTTTTTCTTATTTGTTTACGAATGCACGCCCTTCGTCTTCGGACGTGGAACAAAATTGGCAAAACATGTTAAATGTGGTATGTCTAATAGAGTGGAATCTAATGCCTGCAGAACGCAATGCTCTCTTCTGTCATCAAAGCGAAACCAAAATCTACAGCCATTATCCATATTCGTAGTCTTTAAAAACGCAGCGAAAGTACCCCTTCTGATCTCGCCTCAATATATAAAGCGCATATATGCCCCAAACTTGAATTCACCTCCCACATCTGGTATCATTTGGACAGATGCCGCCAAAACATCATTGCACCTACTGGATAGGACGCAAAAGCGAGATTCAACCGTAGCGAACTCTATACCGCTATTATAACAGCAAATGCCTAAACGAAACAGTCAATTTCATTTCGGCCGGGGAGTTACAATGGAGATGAAGTATTTTTTCTTCTTCCTATTAGTCCATGCAGCTCCTAAAGAAGTCGTTTGAGTGAAGGCCTAGCCTTTCTGCGTGCCTGCCTATTAAACAGCGTCCAGTGATGACACCTATGTTGTCGCTAATGTAAGATATATATCCCTTGGATCCTCTCAAACCAAGCTTTGGCCAAATTTGTTTGGTTATTTGATACGTCGGTCGTTTGTATCAAATAATAATTTGCTGTTAGCATGTTGCGCTAGTAAGCTTTTGCATGTAGCGAATCGGGTCAGCCCAAAAGTTCCCTGGAATGTCACTATGCCCAGGCACCCTGCATTGGTGAATGTTTAACTGCTTTGAAACCTTTTGCAGAGAAGAGAGGCAATCTAGCGTTGTCTTTGAATTTGTTGAGACTGATTCCAGGGATTTGTTGGCCGCTTGGCTGTCCGAGAAAATGCTATATGATTGGCAGATATTACAGCCAGGATAAGGCTTCTTTGATTGTCATCAGTTCCGCCTGAAACACGCTGCAATGACAGGAAAACGGAAAGATAGGCTGAGATTTAGCTTGTCGGACAAGACACCAGAACCCACTCCGTCATTTGTTTTGGACCCATCGGTTCGTTACTCTCCCAAGACGATCTGTCTGGGATTGTGACCTGGAAACTCTTAACAAATTTTAACTTGGTGAGGGTGTAGTCGGTGATTTCAGGAAAAATTTGTTTACAATTTTTGAGTGGCCAGTTTGCATATTTGTCCACTGTTGGATGGCTTCAAGACGTATGGCTGAGTTAGCGCCATTTGCTTGCCGAAAATATCTAGGGGTAGTAGGTGAAAAAGAATGTCTAGTGCTGCTGAGGGTGTTGTGGGGAGTGCACCACCGATACACAGACACGCAGTTCTTTATACCTTGGCTAGTTTTTTGCTGTTTATAGCTAGCGCTGTCCCTCATACTACAACTCCATAAAGAAGTACCGGTCTTATCACCGAGATGCGTGATACGAGGTTTCATTCCCCATTTCAAGCCTATCGCTTTCTTACAGGAATAAAGTGCTCCTGTCGTTTTCATTACTCTTTCTGTTATGTTCAGCTTACAGTTAAGCTTCCTGTCCTGTCCTGTTTTGTCTGAGAAGGCCAGTTCTATTCCGTTTCGTGACGATGGGTCAATGTGAGGAATTTTATATTTCCTAGTGAACAGGGCCGGTTCAGTCTTGTGGGGGTTGACACCCAGACCACAACTGACTGCCCATTTGGAAAGTTTGTGTAGTGCGTTTTGAAGAAGTTCCTTGAGTATATTCAGGTGCTTACCTGATCATGCGATAGAAACGTCATCCACATAGACAATCACGTGGAATTCCTCTCCTTCCAGGATAAGTTAAAATCTCGGTCACCCCTAAGTTCCAGAGAAGAGAGGACGGGAATCCACCTTGTGGGGTCCCTCTACTGACTGTCTTCTGTTCGAAGCACCACCCAGTTTTGTGTTTATAATCCGGCTATTTAATAGCAAACAAATCAACATTCCAAGTAAGTCTTCGACTTTCAGACATGTTAGCGCCTTACTGATCGCTCCCGAATTAACGTTTTTAAAAGCTACCATAGTATACTCATTCCAGCACAACGACTTTTCGATAATACGTACTAAGGTGTGTAGAACTGTTTCTACAGATTTGCCCATGTAGTACGCATGTTGAGAAGCAGATAGCTGATTTACATCAATGCTGATGTGGAGATGAAGAATGACGATAAGTTTATCGGTCTCAGGTCTTTCGGATTGAAGTGAGAACTGTAACCAAATTGGGAATGTAAATTAGTTCGATGCAGCCCTTAAGGATGGTTTCCAACCATGGTAGATTTATTGAAAAGTTTTCTACACGTCTGCCTAAGGTTTCCTTGATGTTCAGAGCACCATTTTGTTTCCCTCTAGGTTTCCTTAAAGGACAAGAGGATGGCAGTGATTCGTTGAAAGCGGATGTTAGCTTATCAACAAGTTTCTCAAGCTCTTGGCTGCCTCTAGGAAGGTTGAGCAGGGGAAACTAGTATTTTCGTAGCTTCCCTATATCATAGCCAATCGGTTGCTCGGGATATAATCATCTAGACCGAATTGTAAGTATATGTGGTCGGAAAAAGAGTGCTCTCACGGTCGTTAGCTAACTGCTTACAGTTGCGCACTTCAAGTTGGTTGAGGTCGTTTTCTATTTCGCGGTCAAAATTAGGTGATTTTTAGTGGTTGAGCCACAGGAAGTGAGATCTTCAAAAGATGATAAAAGCACGATTCGCACCTGACTAATCAACTCAGGAATGCGCCTACATACAACACATTCGTACACTCGTCTACGCGCGATTGCCTTAGGTATTGCGTCGCAGGCTGGTTGGCCTCGTAGGACGTAGGAAACGAAATTGTTTGCTTTGTACCATGATCCCTCTGACAGGAACATCTCGCCAACTAAACGGTTGGTGTCTGTCAGGTCTGCATTCATTCTCGCAAAACGTGGCCAGTAGTAAATTACATGATCTGCGTATTCTTCTCCGTTCGCACATTGTGTATAAATCGTTGAGGTTCCTAAATTCGCTATGGTTTGTTAGATAAGTTGAAGTGTCCAACTTCCTATGCTAGCATTGTTCCAGCGGTTTTTCAAGCTCTGTATTGAGATTGCTCTTTCCTCTCTCCCAATTCATCGGCATGAATGTCAAGAGGTATTATGCTGGCTAGGACCAGTGTCGATTCCTCTGAAACGGTTCTAAAACGTTCTCAAAGGCTTAAATCTATACACGTTTGATAATTTTCCAGTGCTTTCATCTCTATCCATCGCGTCAGCCTAGACTCTAGACAAAAGTAATCTGCGACTGCCTCTGGGTCCACCGATGATCGCCAAAATGCTTGCAAGCAATGCGTCTGCTGTCGATCATTACACCTATGTAACGGATTTGTTGATTACTTGCGTACTATCATGTATTTCTCAACTTTTCGGCTAGTTATTAAAACTGGTTCGGTTTTCTATTCTGTTAGGTTAAAACCAGCAGACGCCAACCAGACTTCGTTTGTTCTCTGTTCGATATCCACGGGTTGCCCGGGTACGATGACAATATCATCCCCAAACTTTACAAGCTTCCCCCTATGTAGCATTGGCAGCCTCAAAGCACATAGTATCCCACAGCAGAAGAGGGCCTAAAACAGATCCTTGCGGAACGCCTGCTGACACTTTGTAGTAGTCTGTGCCTTTGTCACTGTGGTAGCTTAGTCTTCTGTTCTTGAAGTATCTAGAGCGTATCCCGACAATATAGCTCGGCACGTTGATTTTGACTTAAGTCCATGATGCAAGACCAGTTTGCGGAATTAAGAACATTTGTTCCAAGCAGTACTTCTTTGTTTCAATCGCCATCGTTTTCCATCGATGTCCAATATACTTGGTCTTGCTGTTATTTACTGTTAAACCATTTTTTCCGCTTAAGACATTACTATCGTCACTTTCTAAGGTCTGGTGGTTGGTAGTTTTCGCTGTCGCCGCCAAGATTGAACCATTCTGCCTAACAGCGTAAGATAATTCGTCATCGCCGTTTAACAGTCTGCTGTCGACTGTTTCTCAACTAAGATCTTTCCTTGTACATCTCGACAAATTTTTTTTTCGTACCTTGTATCCCTTGCTTTGACGTTGTACACTTTCTATAACTTACGAACACCTTTCCTGGAAATGCACCTCTCTATGCTTTCGATCGCACACTTTTCTTGTTTTTTTCTTCTTTCTGAAAATCCGTTGTTCTTCCCATATTCGTTGCCTATAGACCTCTGTGGCAGCTCTCGTTTACACATGCAGGTTTGCCTTGTAGACCTCGTTTTTTGCTGCGGGCACCTGTCGCCATTCTTCATCAAATCAAGGGTTTATTGCTGGTGGGCGGGAGAAACCTAGCACATTAGTTGCGGCTGATCTTACGACTTGTTGACATCGTCGCCATTGTTCTTTGCCTTGAGATAATGGTGGTATGGTATTATTCGAGAGGTTCAAAGGACTCTTGCGTTTGCAGTCTTTAGACATCAAACTTTTTCACACTATTTGTCATTTGTTGTTGGCTGCAACAGGATAGTGGTCCGAGTTGATTTTATCCTTTCGGAATGTTCGGACATCCAAATTACTGTACGCTTTCATTCTGTCCATCGCTATATAGACATTTTTTGGAATTTGGTTCCCCAGGCAAGGCAATTAGCCTCATTTAGTTGCCTCACCTAGTCTCGTATAGGATGGAATGTCTTCCCACTTAAAAATTTTTCTAGTAGCAGTCGCTCATAATTTTTGGTGAGAACTCGTAGAAAATGGCTTCACTCATGTCATCTTATGCTGGCGAATCTTGCCTTGATGCGAACGAATCAGCACAATGAGTTTGTTGGGATAAGACGTGCTACATACGTGGAAACGCATGCTACAGCTCATCTTATGAGTAAGTACGGGCATTTGGTATTAGAGTTGGAAATGCACATTAGCGTGCGCGAATAAAAGGGTTCACAAGATATATTTGACATATGAGCGGGAGCAGTTGAAAACTCTTGCTTGGTAGGATGTAATGCAATGGATTAATCTTAAGCACCACTTTGTGTTCTCTGTCTTAAATTAAATAAGGGAATTGTTTACGATGAGTCTACTCAACCTAGACCTGGTGACAATGAAAAGCTTTTCTGCGAGTGAATAGATCTGAGTATAATTGAAGAAATTACAAAGCCTCCTTCGCCTTATGACCACGCATTGTTGCTATGATACCATTTCTTCACTTTTCGGTATCCAAGTGTCCCCCTTTCTTCAGCTATTGCTGTTAGTCTGTTAGAGATGACGTTTTCAGTGATTTTCTCCATCGTGTCTAAAAGGCAAATAGGACGAGGGGACACCCGGAGGTTTATTTCCCTTGGTAAAAAGCATCGAATCGTTATCTTTGCAGTTTGCAGTGGTCTGACAGTGTCCCTTCCTTCGTACAGCTCTGTATTACTTTCATGAGAATGTCAGGTCTGGGGCTAATTGTCGTCTCAGTACTATGTTTGGAATTTCATCAGGACCCGTTGCCTTCTTGTCTCCAAACGTTTTGCACGCCGACAATAGTTGTTCTTGTGTAACTTAGTAACCCCAAAACTAAGTCAATTGCTAGAACCCTCTTAAAGGGATGTGCACAGACGAAATGTTTTATTATATCCAATCGCCTCCTAATAGACCTGCCAGGCTAACAACAAAGATTTGATCCTATTTTTATACGCACCCCGACATATCTAACAATCCAGCCATTTGGTTGTGGATTTCAGGCAGCTAACCGAAAGTACACCTTACTAACAAAAACTCATTAATCTCATCTTTTAATTTATTTCGTTGATAAACAGCTCCGCAATGAAAATCTTGAACTTCGAAGAGGTAAGCGTAAAAACCTATTTATCTGTATTCCATCCACTTACCCATCCTTCTCCAGATCTTGAAAATAAAGTCGAACAAATCCACATCAACGAAGAAAACAGACGCAGAGAGCACGAGGATTTTGTTCGCAATCTCTCCGAGAAATCCGCTCAAATCGAAAACATGAGCATACAAATTAACAAGCTCGAGCAGCAGCAACTGGTAAGTTGACCACACTCTCGAGACTCTTAAAAATCATTTTCAAATCTCTCCCAAGGCCTCGTTTGAGTTTGTTCCGAAAAATGCAAACGAAGCCACACAATCAAATACCACAACTGAATACGTACCAATCCTGGAGCATCAGCGAATTGTTAAGCAATTCGAAAGACAAATGTCAGAGATTGTTGCCCAGAATTTGGATCTTAAGGATATTGTAAGTCACGGCTAGCCCTACTCCTCGACAATGTTAATTTTGTGTTTTACCGAATAGCAAGCCCAATATATTGACGAAATAAATTGCCTCAAAGTGAACTTGGTCGCCGCCGAGGAGTTGCAAAAGAAATCCATAGCTGACATAAATTTCCTCAAAGCTGGCGATTTGGAAAGAAGCGATCTGTTCAACAAATTCGAAGAGGAACGCAGGGCATTACGAGAAGACGTTGATTTGATGCGCGAACAACTAGATCTCTATAGTCGCGATTTCAAACTCGAACAAGAGGCACGTGAGAATTTAGCCAACGAAAAGGATCAACTGTTGTCGGACTTGCGCGAACTGCAGAAAAAGAATCAGGACCTCATTCAGGAGGCGCAGAAAAAGTAAGAACGATGTTTTTCAATAGCGTGACGGTTGATATTAATTCGATTTTATATTTTTTGCAGTTATGAAGAACACGCCAGGCAAATGGCAACAACAGGCGCGTTTCCAAAGACTAGAACTACTCAGCGAACAACAGATTCGTCATCAAGGTCGTCCAGTTCTTCGCCGGGAAATTCTGTAAGTTTGATTTCTCCGATTGGAAAAGAATGATTAACAACTTTCTTACCCTCTCTAGATATACAAGTCGGCGAACTTTATCTGCCCATTGTGCGCAAAAACATTCAAGACCCTGAGTGTCCTACAGACACATGTGAATCAATGCTTGGATGGGAATTAATTTGACTAAAGGATTATGCGTCTATGAATATCATTGTTATTTTTATTTCTATATAATTTTTGTGTTAGTTGTTTAAGTTACAATAATCGGATATTCTGTGAACGGCAGGGTATGCGGTTATAATTACTGACATTGGAAATATTGCGATTTAACATTTAAATTGTTTCTTTGGGAGGCGACGGTTTCTTATTGGCTTGAGCAACGGAGGTATTATTTTTCTCAGCTTACTCTTTGTGATAATGCCTATAGAGGTGCATCCGGGACGTCATTAATCAAAGATAATTGAACGATCTCGTATATCCTTGCCGCGTAGGCTGTATTACATGTGAGAACAACGAAAACATCGTCATTCGTCATAGTGGATGCACTTTATGGCAATCGGTCGAAACAAGATTTGTCAAAAAAGAAAAATTACAAAGAGGTGATGATGTCCTCTAATATTTTACTTAACATGTTTGAACCAATTAATTCATCATTCTTCAGCTAGTAAGAGTATCGACACTTTAAAAAAAGAAATCGCTTTCGATAATTAAATTCTAACAGAAGAGTTTTCCTAAAAAAATCATCTCACAGCAATCATATAAACATATATATACCTACCTTCAAGTCTAGTAGACAGGCTATGCCTGTGTTAAAACATGTTGCAAATGTTTGAATCGATTTTTCTCAATACAATTAAAAGTTAACAGAAAAAAAAATAGAATTCATCAAATGAGATGATTCCACTACGTAATTTTAATTTTAATTTTGTAACACGTGTGTGTTGTTTTGTTTTAACTTAATGAGAAGCAAAGATTATCGGTAAAAAAAAGTCTTTAAACCATCGATGGTATTATGATATCGTCAAAGAAATTGTATTTTAACTTCTAGACATAATTAGTTATTATCACGAACACTGTTGAATTAAACAAACTAAAATAAAAATGCAACTTAAAATTATGAATATGAGAATTTAATTCGAAATGAAATAAATAAACAAGTTGTGAGTAGAACAAGTGTGTTTTTCGTTTGTCATATCCACACGTAATTGGCGCCCAACGTAAGCCTGCAGAAAATAATCAGATGATGGCAAATTTGTGGGAAGTAAGGAGAGAGCGACAGTAAAATCTTGGTCCGACGGCGCCTCTTATAATCGAGATGTTGTCTAATGCTGCCGAACAATGGTTCTCGGTATTAGATTCTGACATCAACTGCTCACGGGTTTCATCGTTAAAAATGTCACCATCATAATATCCACTTGGCAGAAAGTTAAAAAGTAGCTTGAATAAAGTTTAAGGGCGATTACATTAAAACACAAGCGTTCTCACAATAGCCTCTCACTATCAACTTCTTCTTTCACCTCCACGCTGGTGTCGTGACTGGTGGGTGCCGAGTACCTCGACTGGAGATTGGGTAACAAACCCCTGTGGAAGGTGGCAGCAGCGGAGGCATTTCCTAGATGGACTCAACGAACTGGTAGTGTAATCCCTATATGAGTTGCTTCGACATATTTGCAAACTAGGTCTATAGTGATTTCCAATACTGAGCCAGAGTGTTGGAAAAGAGTTGGTGGCGGAGGGACCCACAATGGATCAACGGCAGCGCTCCTATCTTGCACCAGCTGTATCTTAAAAGGCTTTACGCCCAAATCCTTCCGCAAAATTTTCCACGTAGTGCTGTAACAAAGGCCTAACTGCTGGGAACGGCGCCGAATCGACATTTCGCGGTCTTCTGTCACACTAGCTGATACGGCCGCAATATCAGCCGATCATAAAATGGAAGCAGCGCGCGATGAACATTTCGAACCGAGCACGAATTTTGATAGTAAAATTCAATAATTTGCAAGCGTTGTTCATTTGTAAGACGATCCATGGTTAAATTGCAAACCAAACTGAAGCTGTTTGACAGTGACACAAGGTACTAAACACACGTCAGCTGTCAAAACCAGTGTTGCCAAAACCAAACCAGCTAAAAAATCACCCGTTAGGTCTATAGTGATTTCCAATACTTAGCCAGGGTGTTGGAAAAGAGTTGGTGGCGGAGGAGCCCACAATGGATCAACGGCAGCGCTCATATCCCAAAATTGGCTACTGACATCGGTATCTCCGGCCCGCTGTCCTAGGGTCAAAAACAAGGGCCTGGCCCTCCAGGTTATGGATTGTGCCGTCGTGGTAACTTCCCGACCATGGAAAAAACCATTAGTTATGAGAGACACAACCAGCCTCGGAAAATGAAACTCCTCGTATGGCAACAAGACCCGGAACGTCAATGGCCTATGATATGACCTGGAATGTACGAACACTCTACACCCCGGGTGCAACTCAAAAACTTGAATCTGTCCTCACGCGGTACAAGGCAGATATAACCACAATCCAGGAGATACGATGGATAGGATCAGGTATAATGAAGAGAAAAAATTGCGACATTTATTACAGCTGCAACAAAAGATTGCATGTATTAGGATGCGAATTCGTCGTGGGAAATCGCGTTAGGACATAAGTCATTGACTTCAAGCCGATAAGTGATCACCTTTCTGTGATCCGCATCAAAGCTACGTTCCAAAACATAAGCCTAATATGTACACACTCTCCTACAGACGAGGCTGAAGATCCCATCAAGGAGGAGTTTTATGACTTCCTGGATGGAGCCTACGGAGCCTGTCCGGAGTATAATGTAAAAGTTATACTCTTGGATTTCAATGCTAAAGTCGGAAAGGAAAACATCCTTGGCGGTTTAGTTGGTAAGAACAGAATCCACGCAACGACAAAAGACAACGGCTACCGACTAATCGATTTTGCATCAGCTCGTAATACGGTGATAAGTAGTTCCCAAGGCTAAGGATCCACACATCAACCATTTTCTTGTTGCGGCTAAATTCAGAGCTCGACTGTCCAACGAGAAGAAGAAATTCGACGTTGGCCGCCTTAGCACACCTGGAGTAGCCAGAGGCATGAAACTCTCCACTGTGCACTCACCTACCACAGACGCCAACAATCAGTGGTGCCAGTATCGCGACATCATCAATGAGGCAGCCGAAACCACTGTTAGGTACCATCCACCCCCGAGAAAGAGCCCGTGGTATGATGATGAATAAGTGTACAAGAAAAACGTGACAGAACAGACACACAAGAAAGCGCTGCAGCGTAAAACAAGGGCAGCGAGAGAAGAATATCGAGCCAGGAGAAGGGAGGAAAAGAAGACCCTGTGTAGAAAGAAGAAAGCCTACGCAGCCTCCCAGCTCAAGCAGATCGAAGAGTCCCGCGATCAAAACAACATCCGGAGGTTTTATAAAAAAGCCAAGCAACTGGCTGGCCCGGCAGA
This sequence comes from Rhingia campestris, assembly GCA_932526625.1. Classification (NCBI taxonomy): domain Eukaryota; kingdom Metazoa; phylum Arthropoda; class Insecta; order Diptera; family Syrphidae; genus Rhingia; species Rhingia campestris. The sequence continues at coordinate 35,784,204 of OW052185.1, read as the reverse complement.
TCGACTATAGACCAAATTTTCACGCTGAGGCAAATCCTGGAAAAGACCAACGAATTTAAAGTCGAAACTCAGCACCTATTCATCGACTTCAAAGCCGCGTATGATAGCATAGATCGTCAGGAGCTCTATATGGCGATGGCCGAATTCGGAATCCCGGCAATACTGATTCAGCTTTGTCCCGTGACGCTGGAAAACACGCGCTGCAACGTGCAGTTTGGAAGTTGCTTCTCTGAACTATTCCAAACATGCACCGGATTTCGGCAAGGAGACGCGCTATCATGTGACTTCTTCAATCTCCTACTGGAGCAGATAGTGCGCAGGGCAGGTGTTAACACGGAAGGCACTATTTTCAACAGCTCCATCCAGCTGTTGGCCTATGCGGACGATATTGACATCGTCGATCGCTCCCAACATGCCGTGATAAAAGTGTTCACGGAGATTGAAGAACAGACGAAATCCGTTGGCCTTGAAGTACATGAGGACAAGACTAAGTACGTGCTATCAACAAACAAACAAGCATCTGTTCACCGCCTAGGACGAAACGTCACTATTGATAGCAGCAATTTCGAGGCAGTTCAGGAGTTCACCTACCTCGGAGTTATCATAAATGGACAATAATGCTCCAGCTAAGAGGATATTCGAATCCCAGCCTCCAAGTTCGAGAAGGCAAGGAAGACCGACCCTCAAAGACCAAGCCATCGCGGATGCCAGCGCTTGGTCTAGACAACTGGAAGCAGCGAGCCAGGGATCGTGGAGGATGGAAGGCTGCAGTGTCTCAGGCAGAGACTCTTCACGGGTCGGGAGCCCGATAAGTAAGTAGTAAATATGCGCCCACGCTTCGACGGAGGAAAAATATGATATAACTAAGGATTGCCTCTACGAGCTCCTTGACAAAACCTATGAGCGACTATCGAAGTACGATTTTAAAATCATGCTGGGACAGGGAAGAGAAGACATCTTTAGCAGTATTGTCGGAATATATAGACTACACGACAACATGTCTGGTTACGGACTTAGGCTTATTGACTTCGCTACGGAACGAAATGCCAGTATAGCCAACACACGGTTTCCTCACCTCGACATCCATAAGGGGACATGGCGGTATCCAGATCAACGAACTGTCAACCAAATTGATCGAATTGCGATAGACAAAAGGCACGCATCCAGTATTTTGGATGTCCAAACATTCCGAGGGGAAAACATCGACTCGGACCACTACCTTGTTGCAGCCAAGGCAAGCATGCGGACACGCCACAACAAACCAGAAATACAGCGAAAAAATTTAATTTTGAAAGACTGCAATTGCAAGAGACTGCCTTCGCGCAACGCGTATCCCTTAACCTCTCTATTCACACCATACCACCAGCATCTAATGTCGAAGAACAATGGCAACGATGCTAACAAGCCATTAAATCAGCTGCAACTGATGTGCTAGGTTTCTCGAGGCCACCAGCAAGAAACCCCTGGTTTGATGAGGAATACCGTCAGATTCTCGCAGCCAAGAACGAGGCCTACAAGGCTAAGCTGCAGGTGAAGACGAGAGCTGCCATTGAGCTCTATAGGCAAAGAAGAAGGGAAGAACACCGGCTTTTCAGAAAGAAGAAAAAAGTGCAAGAAAAGCGCGCGAATTTCAAATGTTTTCAATGATAGCTATAACTGCGGCCTAAAGATAAACAATAAGCTGTCAAATGGGACACTAACACACACACAAAACCAGATCAACCTCTTTTATGTTCGATTGAGACGGGTAAAATCCGAAAATCCCATAAGAGAGAATTCTCTCTTTTCAAAGAAAAGTACCCGTACGCTTTCGCAAAGAAAAATGAAAATCTTCTCTTGTACTCCACTTGTACTGTTTTGCCTATAAAAACTTCGAAGATTACTTTTGGGAACTCATTAACATTTCCCCGTATATTAAACGAAAGTATGTACATTAATTATTTTCTTTGATTCTATCAAAACCTGGGCGGTCATCCTTTGGAAGTTTTCATTTTCTCACAAACCGAAACTCTGGGCTTCTATTAGATAAAACGAAACAATCGGCAAGTAATCGATACAGAAGTAAACGATAGTCAAGTCACGACAAAGTGCGATTGTGTAAAACGAGAAATATTAATGACAGCTCAACGAAAACGAAAGCTATACTACTCCCAAATGCCAGTAGTAAGAAATTACGAGTATCGTTATTTTACGTAATCGTATTTCAACGAGAACGAAGTGATTTCAACGATATTCGTTTTATAAAATATGTCCCATGCTGCGTAATAAACGAAACTAAATTATTGTTTCGTTCATCTTTATACAATTTTCTCAGTACGCGTACGGCTTTGTAAAGTTTTACATCAACGTTTATTCAAATTTGCTCAATTTTTGGTGGCAATTACTTCATTTCGAAATGTAAAATGTTGTAAATTTAAATTACATGGAACGTACATAAAAATGATTTAACTCTTACCAAATCTGAATCTTCGAACAAAGCCAGTGCTTCTGCGTTGGCAGAGTATTATTGCGACTGAGATAGGAACATGAATCACTTCTAGCCACTTTTTTGCAAATATTCTGCGCAAATTATAAAATTCCGCTTAAGTTAAGTGTTTTTTCCGCTATTTGTTTTGATCGTTTCATTAAATGGTTTTGTGTTAATTTAACTACAACAAGATTTTTAATGCATTCAACTACCATTAAGATCATATACGTCGATCAAAAGATCGCAATCTTTTGACTATTCTATGTACCTATACCAGCAGTACAAGTTTATTTTATGATCCAAATATTACGATTCCTGACGAGTATATTGCATAATGCGATGACCTTCCTCTAATTTGAACCAAACTAATATACAATTGTTTTCCCTATCACCTCCTCATCAACATGAATAAAGTTAATTCATTTTTAAAATAGAATTTGGCTTACGGTGACCACAGGACTCGTACCTAACAATTACACACGTTGTACATAGAAACCTTGAAATGTCCAACCATTTCCCATATCCAGTGCGCCGAATAATTACATAGTCTAACGATACAGTTACGAGTCTGAAGTGTCATCAAATAGCACTCACAAGTTGCAACTAATTCTAAAAGCGAGTGTATTTCGATTGATGAGGACATCCAACGCGAATAATATATAATATCGTCGAGCACAGCGAATTGACACCATAATTTCGAAATGACAAGGATATCTTCTAGGGAAAATTATAAGCACCCAGGTTTATGGGACTGTTATCAAAGTATGACTGTAATTTACCACCAACTGGGTGCGCTGGAGCACAATGTGACATCTATTCATCAAATGGTTGGAAATCGTGTGCGTGTGCATCTCTTGCGCGAATACTCACAAACTCAAACCCAAAAACATTGGAGAATCGTACTGAAACGGGGCGTAGATATCGTTTATTCAATCGGCCCCATACACTATCATTTTGGGCTGATAAAAGGATGAACGTCATTGTGGCGATGGTGATGATGTGGTGTTGGTGGGATGCTAGGGTAATGGGTGGTCTCAAGTCGATTTTGCGATTTCCTGCATGATTGAAAGACAATCATTCCAATGGGGGTGATGGGGCTGATCAGAATTATCACATATAAAAGATGCAAACGGCTTGATATCGAGACTATTTCGCTTCGAATTGTCAACAAGTTAAGAAGACGTTTTAGTACGCTTTCAATTCAGGGTAATAACGAGGATTCCATACGTACTCCCGAATCAGGATTTCAGTGTTTTTTGTGTGATACAAACGGGCGAGACTTTTTTTTCGAGATTTTACTCTTGACTGGATTTTGCGTTCAACTTTAGCAAAGGTAAGTTTAGATATTGTGAATGTCAGAATCTTTTTGAAAGAGCTGCATGGTTATATACGTTTTCTATTAAAACTTCAATATGAACATTAATCTAGAAAATCTGAAAAGCTCAAGTGAAAATCCAATTATAATTTCTGTATTGACTTCAGGAATTGGGCTTGGGCAGTTAAAAGTCGACACAATTTTTTACCTTAAATATAGTGATCAGCAATGAGGATCACTTCTGTCGCAGTGGGTTTGTTAATGGGTGCGTTCCGGATTTCAGTTTTACCAAGTTAACTTTGCTGGTGAACTGCTCTCATTGGTCAATGGACCATTTTAGTCACATGACATTTAATGGGAAATGACTTGCGAAACAAGTTAAAAAATTACACATGGACACCCAGACTTGAGTGAAACAGCTGATTTTCGTTGAAGTGTCATGAAGATGTTTTTGATTTCAGTGGAGATACCCAATCTTATGGTTATTTCTTACTTTTTTGTTGAAGAATTATTATTCTGAATAGATAAAATAAAAATAAAAATCTATAAATGTGGAAAAATAAGGGTTGGTATAATTTGACATTTACCTTGCCATTTATTAAGATTTTGCGTTCCACATCGCCTTACCTCATTTTGCAGTTGAAATCTAAAATCCGGAATACGGCCAATAACACAACTTTCTCACTGACTTACTTTATAGCGCTTTCGATTGGGATTTTTAGATTTACTCTCAGATTTCAGATTTTACCCGTCCCAATCGTACATTAAAGAGGTTACTCTGGTTTTTTTTTGTGTATGTGTGTGTGTGCCATTTGACAGCTTATTGTTTATCTTTAGACCGCAATTATAGCTATTAGCTATCAATGTAAACCATCATTTGAAATTTTCTTTTACCCATTCCGGCTTTTTTTTATAAACTCAACCATTGGCGAGTTGGTGTAAAAACAAAGCTTATGAATTTTAGAACATGATTATCCAAAAATATTTTAATTTCTAATTATATTTTTTCCCGAAAATCACTTTTTAATCATCAAACTACGAAATGCAAACATCAAATTGACATATTAAGTCAGATGTTAAATGTTTTTGTGTTGGTGCATGTTGGTGTAAATCTGACTTGGATACAGATTCTTCAAAAGTACTCTAGAGTAAAAAAAGAGTGCTTTTTGTATCCCAATCGAAAACGAAAAAATAGACCTAGAGTAAAAAAGTGCTCTAGAGTATAATAAGAGTGCTTTTTGTATCCCAATCGAAAACGCTATTAGACTTCTCTTTTTTTGTCTGTCAACTGTCACAGCAAATAGCCAGCTGTCAAACGTAATGCGCAAACTAAGTGAAAACAGCTTTTTGGCGAATTTGCAAAAAGAAAGACGAAAATTACATCTTTCGGAATCTTTATATAGAATCTTTGAATTTATTGAAGTTACCATTTTATTTGTTGGAACAAAGTTATAACAGCTTTCACCTAGAAACCCCCGTCTTTACATTTTCCGTTACTGAAGCAATTAGGGTTTTTAGTTTTTAACTTTGAAATATAATGTTGAATTTGTTTACCATAGGTAAAATTCTATCCATAGCATAAAAAGTATTACTATACTGTCATTCAAACTATTAAAAATAAATTAGTTTGGGACAGAATTTGTTGTTAAATATTCAACTTGGAAATGCAGTTTTAATTCAATCCATTTTTATATAATTTGACTGACGCAATCCTGTAGCGATAGCCATCTAATGTCTTAGTGGCGCAAAATCCTATGCTTTTCTGTTTCAAAAAACTCTTGGAATTCTAGAAATTCTCGTTGTCTTTTACTACTTTAAGAAAAGTATGATAAGACATCTTTGACCAATTGCTCAATGGATCTTGGCAATTTCTTACTGTCATGACTGACAGCTAGAGCAACCAATTGGCATACGCATAATAAATACACAATTTGTCCAAACAATGCCTATGTAAATAATATAATAACTATCTGCACCCCGACACTACCCATAAACAGCTGTTTTTGCTTCTTGACCCTAACTCTGCGTATTTGCATTTCTTCTTTGGGATCATTTTTCTTGAAGATGATCGTGTATTCGTGTTTACTGTCGCCCAAAAAATTAAAAACATATATAATTTACAACGTTTACGACAACTTTTCGACGTTGCATGAATACCCCTATTGTTTTTGATTAATTCTAACATTACGATAATAGCGGAACCTGAAAAGTGGTTTTTGAAATTCCGTCCGTCTGTCCTTAATTGTGTCTCCAGCCTAAACGGCTTGATCGACTTTCTTCAAACTTGGTATTGAAAATTAGTTTTGTCACATTTAATGAAACGAAAAAGTGTAACGAGAAAGAGTAAACAAAAATCCGCAGCTGGTTTTGGAGATCGTGTGTATTGAACGTGTGCAAAAAGGGGATATATTATCGGAAGTGCGAAGTGGCATTTAACCTAAGTGTGCGTGTTGTCTCGTCGTGTTGGAGAAAAAGGAAGATGGTAAACGTAGTTTTTGTTATATAGCGTAAAGGACGTTGGTGCATAGTCACCCTAAGAAAGTGTGGTGGTGTGTAGCAGGTACAATCTCTGTCAGTAATTGTGTGTGAGCAAGATCAAATTATGAAACTCATCGGTGAGTCCAGGAATGCAATGTTCTTCGTGGTAAAGAATCAAACGAAAGATGCTAGATATATGAATGCGTTAACATTTGTTAACATGTTTTGAAAAAGATTCTGTTCCCCGGGAGGTTTGATGGTAGGTGGATAAAATTGTTATTTTCATCTGAATGTTGAAAGACAGCTGATCAATGGCTTTCCTTTGGTCTGTCATAAATGTGTTTTGGTTATTGAGAAGGTGTGTGCCTGTTGCGACTTCTGGACTCTGTAACTGAGGCTTGAATCCAAACAGGTAGATTTGATTGAGTTTTCAAAAATTATGGGGTTAGTAATAATGAAGATGTATTTTTGTAATTGGAGTGCTGCCTCCAGGAATGACGGTTTTTTACATATGACGAATGAGATGCTATCGGAAATGCCTCTGACATTTGTGGATATATAAGGGGTGTTCCCTACTTCACGCAAAATTTGAATTTTGCAAAATTTAATAGTACTGTGTTGCCAACGGAAAATAAGATAACAATGTGACAGCTGAAAGTTCGGGGCTAGTAAAAATCGAGCGCTATACGAAAGAACAAAGCATTTTTTTTGTTGAGTAATATTTAAAAAAAAAAATGGACCATTCTTCTTTTCGTTATAGTTACATGATAACCCAGTTAGTGCCTAAATTACAAGATATAGATGTGATCAACATGTGGTTTTAACAAGAAGGTGCCACATGTCATTCAGCCAGGCAAGCAATTCAACTACTGCATGAGTCATTTATATGTTTGAAAAGGTCAGATTGGATGAGATAGGCTGCAAGATGAAGAAGAAAATTGGTATATGTTCTGATTGTTTTGGATGGGATGATGTAGTCAGATTTGATGATGTATTCAGTTGTATAACTACTTTTTGCTAATGGCGTTTTCCATTGGGAAATCTAAATTTTGATCTGAAATTTGATCTTTTTGAGTGTCAATGGAACGCGACTCAGATTTATTTTTTTTTTGTCATTGTATTGGCGTCATTTCGTGTCTGTGAAGTTAGCGTCGGTGTAGCTGCCAACATTAAAAACATAACAAACATTTGAAAATATGTAATAGTTCACGTATAACTTTCTTTTCTGTGTCTATATCCATTATTAATTAAACCCAAAGCACTCTTGTTTTTCACAACCGAAGTAAAAAATCAAAATGAAAACCACTCTTGTCAAACTGACAGCGATCATTTTTTATTGGTATTGGTAAATCTGCCGAAAAATTCAGATTTGCAAAATTGATCTCTGATCAAAAAAAAATCAATTTTTTCGCCCAATGGAACACAACAACTGTCAAAATCGCTCTTCAGATCAAAAAAAAAATTGATTTTTTTCCCAATGGAAAACGCCATAAGATTCCCCCTTGAATGATTGTGTTTCTCGAGGATAGCTTTGATGTTTTTTTTTTAATTTGGGAGTCTTTCGAAAGGTGTAACTTTGGTTGGATTTTGTTAGTAGTTTACAATGGAGAGAGCTAGAATTCTTGCAGAAGGGACTAATGGTGATATTTGAGTGATTGACTTTTTTTTAAATTTCTAATAAAAATAGGGCAGTGGCCTAGTGGTTAATGCGTTGAACTATCAAGCGCGGGGTTCCTGGTTCAAATGCCGAAAGGCTGACAAACATCCAAGTTTGACACTGCTATGAGAAGCTTTTCCGATTTGCCGGTCGAATTGGGCGTCAAACAAATTGTCCTCTTCTTTGTGACAAAAGTAATATCTTTGAACACAAAAATCAAGGGAGAAGCTAGGTTTGATGCCAAATATTTCATTTTTTTAGTAACAATGGCTCTAGATATTTGAACTGGAATGTCCAATTAATTTCATGCAAACATCTGTAATGGAATTGTGTAATAGGTTTGGCTAGACGCTCACGATGCCATCGTAAGAAGACGAAATGATTTCTTCGTAAAAAGATAAAACGATCCGTTCGAAAGAAGAGATTCCTTAATTGATGTCACGAGGCATTATACAAGGTGGCGCAAAAGTAATCCTCCTATCAGCAAATGCTATAAATTTTGCGATTGGCCCCTAATGTCAGTTCTGTTTGTGTAGTAAACAAATGCAAAATACACGTTAATAAACAATGTTACGCTACACTGCTACAGAACGCGGAATATTGGTGACATTTTCATTCATTCATTTTTTTTTTTTAAATTACCGCCAAAAAACATCGGAAGTTTATTTTTGCGCCACCTTGTACTTAAACTGAGTGTAACGTCGAGTGTTCGAATGTTAACATCAAACTCTCTCTCTCTCTGTGTATTCATCCCATCCTTTTACAAATTACACAGAATACAGTTTCAATTCTTTCGTTTGTGATCTCACACTCGATTTTTGTTTACTCTTAGCCATTTTATTAACGGTAGGTACCTACTACCTACCATATATAAATTACACAAACGATAATTTTCTCAAAAACGACGATTTTTATTAAACTTAACACAAACTATAAACACAGTAGTTCCAGCAAAACTGCGTACTCATTTTTTTCCAAGAAAATCCATTCACGTTTTTAGAGTGAGAAAATAAAACCTGTCAAAGGATGACAGCCCAGGAGTTTGACAGAAACTAACAAAATAATTCTTTTTCTTATTCCAAACATACATAGAAATTTGTATGTTTTGTAGACGAATCTTAATACATATTTGAGTTCGTAAAAATAGCCCTCGAAGGTTTTATAGGCAAAACTTTTTTGTAGAGGGATACATTTTGTTTGTGATCTCTTTTATACTTCAAAATTTGACATTTTTCAATTAATTTTGCGAAAACATACGGGCTTTTCTGACCTCATTATGTCTCTTAAGTCATGTTGTCATTAATGCCAATAGCTCGTTCCCTTAATTTGTAGATTTGTTTGTGCTAAATCTAAATTTCAAATTTTACTTAATCCCAATTAGGAATGTATTAACGATCTTGCGAAAATCTACCACATAACGAAACAACTCCAAAGACGTAAAACATTTTATTATAAATCATTATCACATATGAAAACAGATGATCTTGAAAGAGGTTAACTCCAATGAATCGCATATTGGCGCCCTCACTTTACTTATGCGAATTCTCTTCAAAAAGATTGTGATCTATATTTTGTTTTTTTTTTATCTTGAATATAATGCGGATGTCGGTACCGGCACCTTGAGACCTGTCACCAACTGCTCGAACGTGCATTGTTGTATGGCATATTATCAGAAAGAAACCTCAAGTGCACCATTGCACTTGCACATAAACAGAGTACAAGTAACTCTTGATCGGTAGGTAGTACGTACAACTGTCATTCTGGCAGACCGCATCAGTGGAAATTTTCCAAAACGCATGTTAATGTTGTGGAAATAAATCGATAACACAAGTAAACTGTTTGTGGATTAAAGATAAATCAAGTAAACAACGATCGCACAAAAACGCTGCGAAACACGAATGGAGCTCAAATTAGCACTTAGGTGTCAGATTCAGTGGGTAATTGTGTGCGAAATACTGCTGAAGCAAGTGCCATGTCAAAAAATACCTGTCTAATTATCCGTTAATAACATTATTAACGCAAAATTCCAATCTATTCGATACCGTTTAAGAAGTTGTCTCAAGCATATTGCCCTGCTTAGAGGACTGAATTCATTTTGTGGGCGCATCCGAAAGCGCGGGGGCGATCGAAGACCTAATGGAAGTCACACTCTAGAGGTTAAGCCATCTCACTCACCAGGAAATCAATATGTAGAGTTCATTGCAACCGAGTGTGCAACCGCAAAGTATGGTTTAAAAATAGACGAGAGAAATTCAATATCTTTTGAATGAAATAACTGACATTTGAGACTCACACACATGTCATCAGTTTTGCTCCTTTCACAGCAGACGTGAGATGTAGTGAAGCTGAAGAAGAATGAACAAATTTCGAATTAAGCTAATACATGGCGGCAAAGTGTTGTTGCAATTGATGATTTTTTTGCTGTTCTGTTTTGCTTACATTTTGTGATTTTTTTTTGTAGCTGTATGTCATGTCACATGTGTGTCGTGGTGTATACCGCCTATGGTTGCTCATGTGACATCTAAATTAAAATGTTACCTTTATGCAATTTGTGAAGTAATAAGCCGTAGCCTTAAACCTGATAATTATTGTACATAAGTTCCATGGCTAGTAAAGCAACGCCACAACTGATTCAGCGTTTATAGTTTGGCATATGCCTGTGTGTGAATGTATTCATTAAGTATGAGCATTGTTTTGGCTTTTTTTTTTATTCCAATAGCACGTATGTCACATTGAGCATTCTTTGGATGTTCTTTTAAGAAACAACTCAACTTGATCAGGAATTTCAATAGATTTTTAGGTGTTAGGTAAATGTCATATGTGGGAAACAAATTGACATCTTTTTGAGGTCACTTACACTTACAAATTCTTGTAAAGAAGATTTTGTTCTTTAGCATTAGAACTAATGAGTGATTTTTTTTGAAATTTTAAGCCTAACTTTGACTGACAATCTTACATTTTGACATTACCGATTTGTTGTTTGGTTATAAAATAGGTTCGAAACAATAGCACCTTAAATAACGATCGCATTAAGTATGTCCGTAGAACGTTCAACCACCATACCGGTTAACTAATTCTTTTACACCAAATTTCATAAGAATGTAAAAAAAAATCAACGAATGAAATCAGTGTCTCAATATCCGATTGACATACCTACTGAACACAGCTAATGCCCGTGTTCCGGGTTTTAGATTTCAACTGCAAAATGAGGTGAGGCGATGTGGAACGCAAAATCTTATGGCGTTTTCCATTGGGAAAAAAATAAATTTTTTTTTTGATCTGAAGCTGTCAAAAGACCGATTTTGACAGTTGTTGTTTTCCATTGGGCAAAAAACTTGATTTTTTTTTTGATCTTAGATCAATTTTGCAAATCTGTATTTTTCGGCAGATTTACCAATACCAATACAAATGATAGCTGTCGGTTTGACTAGAGTGATTTTCATTTTGATTTATTACTTTGGTTGTGAAAAACAAGAGTGATTTGCGTTTGGATTTATTAATGGATATAGACACAGAAAATAAAGTTATACGTGAACTATTAAATTCATCTAGTTCGACTTCGTCTTCGGAAAGTGATGAAGATAATTTCTGTATATTCAAATGTTTGTTTTGTTTTAAATTTTGGCAGCTACACCGACGCTAACTTCACAGACATGAAATGACAAAAAAAAATCTGAATCGTGTTCCATTGACACTCAAAAAGATCAAATTTCAGATGAAAATCAAGATTTCCCAATGGAAAACGCCATTAATGAATGGTAAGGTAAATGTCAAACTATATCAACACTTATTTTGCAATTTCGTTTTTCCACATTTATAGATTTTTATTTACTTTCATCTATTCAGTATAATTATTCTTCAACAAAAAAGTAAGAAATAACCTAAATAAACCCAGAATATTGGGTAATGCTACTGAAATCATAAACGTCTTCATGCCAGTTCGACGCAAAATCAGCTGTTTCACTCATATCTGGGTGTCCATGCCGAAATTTTCAACTTGTTTCGCCAGTTATTTCCCCTCAAATGTCACGTGGCTAAAATGGTCGATTGACAAAAACTGAAATCCGGAACGCACCCAATAACTGGCAAAAATCTATTAAAACAAATCATAAATCTGTCATATAATTACCCGATCCTAAGAAACACCCGCTTAAATATATAAAACATGCGAACCAAATATATTTTTACTTAAACCAATTTGTCACCCGAAAGACATAATAGGTCTGTTCCCGTATAAAATAATATTTACTGATTTTTACTGATTTTTACTTACTTTACTTTACTTTACGCAAAAATAAGTAAAAGAGACAATTCACGAGAGAGCAAAAAACTACCCCTCCATAAAAATCTGTAAAAAATTTACTGCAGAAATTTCTGTTGGTAAAAATCAGTAAACTGTCAGTTGGTATCTAAATATGACACTTGTTTCGACAGGTGATTTATGTCATTTGTTCTTTAAAAGGCATACAAAATATATAATTTTACTGCTTTTTACTTAAACGCGTTCCCGTACTTTTTGGTAAATTCGCCTCTTTCTGAGATAATTTACCCCCACTCCAAGAAATTTGAGAATTTTTTATTTTTCTGAAAAAGTACGGGAACAGACCTAATAAGATGATAAGATGTGCGGCTTTTACTGGTATTACATTTTTTGATTCAATGAAACAATATTCTCAGCAGAGGGGAATTTCTGTCAAGCAGGTACTTCTTACTTTGCAGCTTATAAAATGTATACATTTCCTCTAAGATACATACAAAATAACTAGCTGTACGTACTCACTTGGGGTATAGATTTGCAAGTATTAAATTCAACTTTCATTATATTTATTTGTGTTAAGTGTATCCGTACACGAGAGCTCCTCCTTGCAGACTGATTGTTCGAAATATTTTACTTGCAATTTAGGTCGACAACTCCATGAATGTGAATTTGACATTTGGTATGTTTTCACTTTTGCACTAGTGCATACTGCGATTATCGTATATCTGTCACTTTTCTGCCGGGTATAACATTTGTATTGTAATGCCAGGTAATTTCATGCATGCAGTTAGAACCCATCACCATTTGAAAGTTATACATACACTCACAAAACTAACACCATTAAAGAAGTAATAAATTTAATACTTAATTTAATACTCTCAGCATTGCCAAGTGTGGAATTGTGTTTCATTTACGGATTTATCGGAGATCTCGGATCCATAAGTGGAAAATGCCTGTTCTGTCAAAGTAGGTTCGCGTTAGGGTCCAGTTGTAACTATCATCAAAAAGCCTCATTGGAAAACAAAACATGAAAACGTAAAGTGTAGCTTAAAATAACTACATTTCAAGTAGCCACCATTCGGAAGGTGTTATCCTTCAGCGTATGGTTTCGCTGAGATGACACAGCTTCTGGAATCCGATAACGCTAATAACTTGCTAACTGATTTTCCAACTGAGAGCCATGAAAGAAGTTTCGTCAGTAGTTGGATTTTAAATTCCGAATGTATCTAGTAGATCTGTTCCCGTATAATATTATTTTAACTGACTCATGCTAGGAACAGACCTAATATATAAATATATTATGATTTCACACACCATTCGAAGCCTTTGCGAAAGAAATTATAGCATTGAAGCGGTCAGTAGTCTAGTGAAGAATAAAACACCATTGCATGACCAACAATTCGATGGAAATCAATATCGCTTGGCTCATTATGTCTGCCTAGAAATGTGTTGACAGAAAACGGTAATTCCCTGGACATTCCTGCCGAAAACATCGCTATACTACCCAAAAAAGTGATGCAAAACACAGAAAAAAGGGCAAATGTTGATTTGTTTATTAGACGCGGCCACTTAATTGATGTTGTATTCAAAGACTAGTCCGAATAAATTACAAAGACTCAAATTAAATAAAAAAAACTTTTTTTTAATGGAAATCGGTTGCTTTTTAAAGGTTATAGGCTGACTTCCTAAATTCAAACAAAATGCGCATTGTGAATACAATCTGCATCGGCGATGCAAATACGCCATGCCTTTATAAAACTTTGCGCATACGGTTACGGTTGCGTTTTGAATCATGAACGCAACCGTAACAATTAAAACGGAAATGTCTGGCTGCTTCACTGTATTTTTAAAAGAAAAGTACCAAAATGCAAAAACTTTCTTAAAGTCATCAACTCATACCTCGATGATATCTTTTTTACTCATTTCCGAATGAATAGAAATACATTTCTAGTAAGTTATACATTGCATATTTATTAACACATAACAATAAGTTCCATCCTTCTAATTCTTTTTATTAAGAGAGTGCTTATGCCCATTTGCAAACAAGATTTCGTTGGAATATTGCCTATACTCAACGTTATGAAAACTTGCTAACCAATGTAGCTTCCGAGAAGTTTCTGACCGATTTGGTATAGAAATGATATCGTTATATCGAATCTTCAAAAGAACTATTGAAGCCATAGGTTAGGTTAGGTTAGATGGGCTGTTGACGCTCGGGTGAGTCGTCAAGCTCGCATAGGCCTACGTGGGCCCATAGCGATACCCTTCGAAGAAAGTATCCTGAAATAGAGAAAGAGGTTACCTGGTTAAGTTCGCTAGTGATACTTTTGCGGTGCTGGTCTGTGTTGCTCCTTCAGCCTCAAAGAGGTAGTTGCTCCATCCTGATCTGCTACAAAAACGGACTATCAGCGCTATTGGGATAGTCGTTAGGTCACTTAGGTCATCGAAGTAAAGGCTGCCTAGTATTTTAAAACAACTGCAACTGATCGCAGGGCAGTGGCATAGTAGGTGTGAGACCTCTTCTTCGACGTCAGGGTCGCTGCATTTCCTGCAAAGTTGGTTCGCACCAGTCAGTTTTATCTTATTTGAGTGCCTACCCAACAGGTTGTGACCTGTTATCACTCTCACCGCTATAGAAATGGATGCTCTATTCAAAGCTAATTGCTTCTTTGATTTGCTGCCGCTTAGTTCCGGCCAGAGAGATTTTGTGTGTGTACAAGTTATTGTATTTAGTCATCTTGTTATGGTTGCTTTTTGAGTGTGCTTGGTCATTTCATGTTTTTTAGATGCTAGCGGGGGATTGACCATTTTATCAGCTAGGGAAATGCAACTGGACGATCCTAGTCTGGCTAGTTCGTCTGCTTTCTCATTTCCTATAATGTCATTATGTCCTGGCACCCAGATAATTTGGACTTTGTTCTGGTTACAAAGAGCCTTCAGCTCTTCGCGGCAGCGTCCAACTAACCGTGATTTTACTATATTGGATGCCAGAGCTATAATGGCCGGTTGACTATCCACGTAGATGGAGATATCCTCATGTGATATGTCCAATACCCTAGCCGATTCGGCAGCTTCGAGTATGGCCAGGATCTCAGCTTGGAATACACTTCACGAGTTTGCTAATCTCAAGGATGTAGCTAGCCCGATCTTTTCAGAGTAGACACCAGAGCCCACTCCGACTTCCATTTTGGATCCGTCGGTATAGATTGCTATTTCAATGTTAGATAACACATTGGTTGAAGACCATTCGTCTCTGCTTGGTATTCTGTTAGAGAAATTAGTATCAAAGTCGTGGTATGGGATAATGTAGTCAGATGCTATATCCGCATATGCCATTGAGTTAAATATTGAGCTATGGCCAAAAGGCTTCGTGAGTAGATTGCCCGTTTCTTTGAGTATTGCTGCGCTTTTTGCTGCTGTGTCATTGATTTGTAAGTCAATTGGTGTTATGTTTAGGATTGTTTCTAACCCTACTGTGGGTCTAGTGCGCATGGCTCCTGTCGTGAGTATGCATGCTGTCCTTTGAACTTTCGTAAGCTTGGTCATATTTTTTGTTTTTTTCATAGCATTCCACCAGACCAAGCAACCGTATGTTAGGATTGGTCTGACAATGGCTGTGTATAGCCATTTTGTGACTTTCGGGGATGGGCCCCATTTTTTGCCGCAGATTCTGTTGCAGCTATAGAGGACAATAATTGCTTTCTTTACTCTTTCTTCAACGTTTAGATTCCAGTTCAGTTTACTATCAAGTATCACCCCCAGATATTTCGCGCTTGCTGACAATGAGAGAGTCCAATCTTCCAAAGACGGTGCCGGAAATGCTGGGATCGATCTCCTGTTAGTAAAGAGAACCAGTTCTGTTTTGTTTGGATTTACACCCAGCCCGCAAGACTTTGCCCACTTGCTGAGTATATTGAGACTTCTTTGCATAATTTCACTCAGTGTCGGCGGGAATTTTCCGCACGCCATGAGGACTACGTCATCAGCGTATGCCACTGTTTTTATTGCAGTGATATCCAGCTTCTTAAGTGCCTCGTTGACTACTCATAGCCAGAGAAGTGGGGATAGTACGCCTCCCTGGGGGGTACCTCTTGACGTTGTGATCCTTTTGGTACAATCGCCTATAGTGTTGACGAAATGATCCGGTTATTGAGCATGGTTAGGATCCAAATTGCTAGAAACTATTGAAGCCATACTTAAACCCAAAAAGAAAATAATCCAGTGGCCATGCAACCTGGTGTCTCTAAGCGAAATAACAAGTGAATTGGAAGAAAAATGCAACAATCCATTCCCTTTTATCGAGGGCTATGTTCATGGCACGCATTTTAAGATCTTAACCCCGAAAGACTATTCGTTAAGCTTCTAAGGTAATTGATGCTTTCATTGGCTATCCAGGATCTTGCCACGATGCCGCCGTGTTGCGCGATAGTCCTTTGAGAAAGGCTTTAGGCAGCCGGGCAGTAAAGATACCTTCAGAGTACCATCTGCTAGGAGATTCGGCGTATCCGCTGGAAACTCATCTCATTGTTCCATATAAGGATAATGGTCGTTTGACAGCAGCACAGAAAAGATTCAACTACTGCGATAAATCCATGTACGTATTTATAGAGCAAGCTACGGTGTTCTCAAAAAGAAATTTCGGATCTTGAACTTTATACCCATGCACAGTATTTCAATGTCAAGGAAAATCATAATGAGTTGTGTAATTTTGCATAACTTCATTATATGCCATGAATCATCTACCTGTGCTGATTTCAATTAAGTCGATTCATTAGCCACTAATACGTACATTTCAACCGAACCGATGAAGTTGAACGCAAAAGAGAACAATTAACTACACTGTGTTCTGTACAATTTTTTTTTTTAATTCTCAGCATTGATAAAACAAAAACGATAAAAATTAATAAAAATGTACATATATATGTTTCAATTCATTAAAAAAAGTGACTAGTAATTTATTTAAAGATTTTTTACATATTCACAGCATGTATGTACAATGTACATGTATCTTCCTTAGTCAAGGAGCATCCTCAGTAGATTTTTAAGGTCTTTCATTTCCTTCACTTTTTCCTCCTCAACTTTGAGACGAGCACTCTCAATTTTATTTTCAATCTCAATCTCAATTTAATTTATTAAAACACTCTCTATCCTCTTCGGATTCTTCTTTGAGAAAGTCTAGCAAGGCGTTTATTTTTTTTTTGGCTTTTTTCTCGAAGGTTTTTAAATGGCCCTGTTAGCGCTATTTTCATCGTTTTCTACTGATTCGTCACACTCCAATGAAGAATAAAGGTGTCCTCCTGGCCCAGAAATGAAATGCTTTGCCCCGTACTGCTTGTCGAGAACATAAAAAAATTGCCAATAAGTTGTTGATTCCCCCGACTACCTTTTTCTTCCTTTTATTCTACGGAATGTTACCATAACATTTAAAACTTTTCTTATACAGTCATCGAGGGAATATGGAAATTCTGGGTCAACCAACAAAATCTCGGAATGAACCCGGTTCCAAATAGTCCTCTTTTTCTTTTTCTATAAACTGAACTCCTGTTCAAACTGGAGGCTTGTTGTAATTAAAAGGGAAATTTGGCTTTTTGTCAATTGTCTTCTGTTAAAACCATTTAAATAATTATAAATAGAGAATTAATTTTTTTCAGTTTAAATATACTCACTTTTCGAAGTTCTCCATATTTGACGTTCAAAAAATTAATAACAAATGCCATTTGCATCTAACTAGCTCACGATGCTCTGTTTTTTTTTTTTGCGCAGTAATGCAGTATAATCATGCACAATGCATTTCGGAACGTAATGCTTTATACTACGTTCTCACTGAGCAAAAAAGCTCATTTCGGCAATAAATTTGCAAATACGATTAAATTTCCCATACAAAATCAAATTTCCGTAAGGTGATAATGCCATCACATTTGTGGGAAATATGGTTTCTATTATGAAAACATATGAGAATACCCTATCCCATCCCATCCTTAAAATTAATATCCTCAAAATATAGGCCTTATGGCGATGAAATACAGAAAATGACATTGTCACAATATATTGCTCAGACAGTTTCTCAAAATCTTTTGTGGTTCGACAAAAAACAACGTATTTCTATTGCTAATGCCTTGGGATGGGGTATACAAATGGTTTTTGTAAGAAAACGCCTCCAAAATGTGGGCGTAGTTGAAAATGATCTATAGACAAAATGTTTATATTACCATTGCGGAAGTATTTGCATCAAAAATGTTTTCGAAAGTGTTAAAAATTTGGACAAAAAGCGTTTTTTACTAAAAACGCCCCCAAAAAGTGGGCCTGGCAAAAAAAAATTTGTTTGGACGAAATATAGATATTAGTATTGTTTAAATATGCTGCTCAGACACTTTTTTGAAATTCCATACGGTTTGGCTTAAAACTACGTTTTTCTAAAAGGGGGCGTGGCAGTGGGCGGATTTCAAAAATGTTTACACTTGTTCTGCTTCGTCGGCCAGAGAGTCTATATACCAAATTTCAACACTCTCAAAACATGCTCAATATTTAAGGCCCAAAAATCGGTGACACACAGACGGACAGACAGACATGGCTTAATCGACTCAGCTGGTGATTCTGAATCGATCCATATACTTTGATTTATATTTATCGAAATTATTTCTCTATGTTACAAACTTAATGTCAAAACTAATATAACCCTATGGGATAGGGTATAAAATACGAGGCAAACAAACGAACAAACCTTTTTTCATTGGAATGGAAGAGCTAAAATGTCAAATTTGGATGGTGACAAAAAAAGGAAGGGTTGATTGTAAAAATGTAAACATTGGAAACTTTCTCCCGAAAAATGTATTTTTTCAGTTTACTATTAATACAACAATTGATGGTACATTTATTGCTCTGTATTTGCTTCTATGATTTCGTCTAGAACCTCCTTGGAGTTTTTCATTTTAATTTCAGAGTCGATAACATTTGAATCAGGAACCGAAGTCTTTGCATATCCCGCTTCCTCTGTTTCAAACGCCAGTTGTCAAACGTAATTCGAAAAGTTGGTGAGAACACCTTTTTGATGATAATGCAAATAAGCTCATTTGAACCTCAGTGAGAACGTAGTATAGTCCGTACCAAATCAGTTGGCCAACGGTCGATTGCGCAGAGAGAGGATTTAAGAGAAATATAAGATATTTTACAATAAATTTCAAGAGACCTGCGCAGTAGAATGCCCAACTGGTTTGGTTCGCACTAGTTTGCCAACGATCGAATGCGCAGAGAGAGGATTTAAGAGCAATTTAAGATATTGTAAAATAAATTTTAAGAGACCTGCGCAGTAGATTGGCCAACTGGTTTGGTACGGACTATATTATGTTATTAGAGTTTGCATTTTGGAATGTTTGCTGATGCGCAATGCACTACATTTAGGAAACTTGCGAACTTTATAAACGCCAACGTCAAGAGTTCTGAAGCACAACATTTTAACCAGAACTTTAATTTGAACAGAAACTCATTTTTGAAGTCAAACTTCTTTTGGGACGGTGTGAATTGGATTTTATGAAACGAAAACATGTAACGAAAAAGAGACAACTATAAATGTATTTATATTGTTTAGCTTGTGTGAGATGGAATTAAAACGCGCTTCCATATATTTTCCATATACTTCGTCTCCTTTTGTGCTAGGTTCATAGTGTCCCTAGTACTCTACCGTCGTATACAGTTTTACTTCTACTGAATGTGAACTCACATTCGATTTTTTTTATATTTAGCTTTTAGTTTTGACAGGCAGACAACAGGTAATTTTTTGGCCAATGGAACACAAAAACTTTCAAAATCGGTTTCTTAACAGATCTAGATCAAAAAAAAGATTGATTTTTTTATCACTGATAAACGCCATAAGTCTCTAATCTCAAAGCCCCCAGCCAGTATGACACCCTTCTCTTAGACGTCAAATTGAAATATCTACATTTTATTTATAATATTTCAAAACATATCTACTGACCGTCCCCAAATTTTGTATTCTCTAACAATCGAACAGTCGAATAGTAAAGCAACTCGATAAAATTCACAGCTGTCACACCTATTACCAGGCCACACAACCCTCCACAATGTGCCAAAAATTCACCGACACCGAAAAATTCCGTCCGCTTCAATGGAGTGAATTCATACGCCCGAAAATAGAACTTCACTCTGGACACTTCAGATTCTCTAAATTGTTCGATGAATTCATTGTTCCCATGTGCTTCTACAACCCTATCGATGTTCAAAACTCCACTGGACATTTCCACGTTATAGTCCAACGACCAACACCCGGGTAGACAATTGCATTTTTCCTCCTCCCGTCCATGTCCGGTGAATTCTGACAGAAGAAATGCATCCTCAGCCTCGTCATAGCATCGAATATTACCTGCATCACAGACCCTTGTGTTCACAAGCCTTGGCATTGAGAATTGCACGCAGCCGCACTTGCGCAGTGTAAAATTTGACAAACACTCAATCTCACAGTTGTTTTGAGTGTAGAATTGGAAAAATCGTAAATACCGTTCCTCGGGGTAGTAGCATTTTCGTCGCTCTGGTTTATACCGCTTGACATCGTCTGTAGTGT
The DNA here is from genome assembly GCA_932526625.1 of Rhingia campestris. Classification (NCBI taxonomy): domain Eukaryota; kingdom Metazoa; phylum Arthropoda; class Insecta; order Diptera; family Syrphidae; genus Rhingia; species Rhingia campestris. The sequence continues at coordinate 35,763,454 of OW052185.1, read as the reverse complement.
ACGAGGGTTGTACCAGCATCACGATATCCTCTTCATATGGTACGAGGAAAAAGTGCTTTTTGACTTGTGGCACATCATCGGGTGAGTGTAGGACAACCTTGAACCCCTGCACTGGCCCGCGGCAAATGTATTCCTCGTCTTGCAGATGTCCTTGTAAAACTACTAACAAGCCAGAATGGATTCCACTTCCAATCACACGTTCGGGGTAGGTATCGTAGTCGTCAATGTCTGTAAATCCTCTGGTAATGGTCCAATCGACATCCTTGTGTCGTTTTCGAACATGTTTATCGTCTTCAAAATACCGATACTGATGGGTGTCCTTGCGGTAGAGTTCTGTTTCATTGAGAGCGTTGAAGGAATAGCAAATTCCTTCTTTTGTGTAGATCTTTTCGAAAAATGGCTTACATTCCCCGTTAGTCCGGTTGAATTGGCAGAAGAGGAAATTGCTCTCAAAAGATGGTGCGATCTCGTTCAGGTGGTCTGTTACGTTGATTGGGGGATATTCGGGGAATTCGATACCCTCTACTAAATAATTTCCACACACCTGAAGTAGGGCTCTCATTTTGAGGTATTCATCGTCAGTCAGCCATGTAGGTGGTTGTACAATCCTCTCCTGATCGGCATAACTCCTGAGATAGTGATAAAAACGGGTAAAGTTGATCGACTCGGTTTTTACAAATTTGGTTTCAGCGCATATGGTAATGGCCGGGAAGGGAATATGTGAAATGGGGATTTCACGTTCAGAAAACGTGAGAATTACGGGGGTTGTCTGCCATCGGTGGTACTGCTTTCGTATAAGATAGATAAATTGGAGCACGCTAATTAGAAGCAGAATTATCCAAAAGATATTCTCGCGACGTTTTCGATTTTGATGAAGGTACCGAAATCCGTGAATCGTAGAATCTGAACAGAATTCTGCATATGTTTTGGATAGAGCATTGCCAAAGGTGTATTCTTCTTGTAAAGTCTCTTGCTCATGATTTTTTATTTGAGTTTTTCTTGAAACGACTGTAGCATTCTTAAAAGCTGTAGGCTTAGATGATGTTGTTGGTTGCTCAAGTCCATTTACCGAAAATCGTTTAACCCCAACACGAAGACTGCTTGTTTTACGTTTCATGAAAGTTGAGACTGGTTTTGAGTGAAATAAAACTTTTAAAGAAAAAACTAAGTTTATATGATTAAATGTAGAATGAGCAGGTGCGCACCAAGACTGTTCGTTTTTTAATTGTCATATACATGTAGCTGCTGGGAGCTACACAGGTTGTAGTGCCGAGTACGTTAAAGTGTTTGGCATGCAATAACCTAACGTTTATGTATCCCTTTTGGAGCTACTCCAGCAATGCCTATTTCCCATAAGGCACGCGGTTATATCTTACAAAGTGCCTAATATTTGTTTCTATTGTCCAGCACCCCACGTTAAGAAGGACTGGTACTGTAAGATGCCTGTAGACCAAGCATTTGAACTTTCGAGGTAGGAGCTTTGATCCCATTTTGTTCGTTAGACAAGGGTCAGTATTTGTCGTGTCTCCACTAAGGTGTCATTCCTTATCTACCTCAAGGATAATCCTACCAATAAAAATATTTTTTTCAAGATTATACTTTGATTGTTGATAGCATGTAGAATGGTCCCCTCGATAACTACAAAACCAACGCGTTTCGCAAGTTCATCAACGTGTGTAAATGATTATGCAACGGCATGATAAGAGCGACCAATGATGTCGATGTTTCCTGCCTCTCTCATCACCTGGTAGCCCTCCGTGCTTACACCTACTCCAAGCTCTATCTGCTTCATCACTAGATTGAAAAAAATCACAAATCATCTCCTTGACGAAATCCGGTTCATGTTTGAAAAAGTACGGATGAGCTGCTTCATTACTAAGCGACATATCCCGAATTCATTGCTCTATAGAGCTCTAGGCGTTAATTAATGCTAACGCTCCTTTAAAGTCGATGAACTTGAAATTCGTTCGTCTTTCCAGGATTTACCTTACTTTGGAAATTTAATCATGATCTTTGGTCGATCTGGAGAGAATGCCATGCTAGTGTCAAACATTTATCTTTTTTCTCTGGATCACTTTTGAAAAATCTCCATTTCAAGTTTTTCAAGACAACTATACTAGAACCAACTCTAACACAATTAACAGCTTCCTTACGCTAGTTTGAAATTTGTATTTTGATTCGCATTTGGTAACAAACTTTTACAGTCTTCAATAAGATTTTTGACAGATCTCGAAACTTGGTCTGTTCAATAGCTTTATTTCACATGGGCTATTTCTGCATACGTGGTTCTTGCCAGTCATCTTGCAAAAACCTTTGAATATTATTTTTACGAACTCAAATATAAAGATAAATCTATAAAACATACTCATATCCGCGTAAATTTGGAATAAAACAAGGAATAATTTGTTTCTGTCAAACCCATGTTATCCTTTGACATTTTGCGTGAACAAAATTGAAAAAATTAACGAAACCAAATTGTTCATTCATTCATCTTTTTTTGCAATTTTTTTAGTACGCGTAAGGCTTTATAAAGTTTCACTTCCAAGTTTATTCAAATTTAAGGCTGAACTTTAACTGTCGGAAGCAACCGAAATCTAATGTCCTATTCCTACGTTAAGTTTTTTTTTAAGTTCTGTCATTTGCTTAAGAGCCCTTAGAATAGTATGGTAATGTCGCCTATCCTCGAACAGTTTACAGACTTTGAATAATGAATAGTCTGTAAAAAAATGTTTCCTTTTGCTTGTGGGGCTTGGTTCCTTAACATACAATCAACCTCACAACCAACTTAAATCCAACAGTGAGCCCAAGCAGAGGGGTTGCAGGGGGCAGCAAAGCATATTCAAACTTTACATTGGGGTGCGAAATTGGATGTATGCAACGTTTGAGTACGAATGCGGGGCTTAGTTCCATTTCGATAAGGAAATAAGCTCCGTGGGGGCTATTTCCTTTTATTTGGGAAAAAAGCCAAATGGGGCTTATTTCCGCAGGAGTTATTTCACTGCACCAGGTGGGTAGGTAGGAGTTGGAAAGAATTTTGAAGAAGATGTGCATTGCTCCGGTTGTCCGAGAGGATGATGACTGCAAAAAGTAGAAGCAGAAAGCAAGATCTGCATATTCAGTTCTTGATATTTTCTTGAAATCATACTGGCAAACCTCTGGCATCCACTCTGTCTTTAAATTTATGCTCGAACATATTCGGACAATATGTTTTTTCATCTCCATGAATAATCACAGAGATTTCAAAAGCAGAAGATACGAAGGTGAAGCTTTCAGTGGACCGGATAGGTACAAAGAAGTTTCTTCGTTTTATCAACACAACTTCTGGAGAAGTCATTTGCATAAATATCAACGGCCCGTACAGGTCCTAAAACAGGTCCTCTCCCGACATTCTCCCATCACAATGAAGGGGACCTCCTGTTTAACGCCGAATCTGAACTATTAGGGCGCTATTGTATAGCCCATTAGGCGAAATCAACCTTTTGCATCGTTTCAAATGCAGATCTCTTTAGAAATCTAGCACAATATACCCCAGATCCAACTGAGGATTGATCTGATAATCGCAAGTTTTAGACTACCAGTTTTCTGTTTTGCCAAGACAAGATATGGGCCTGGAAATTTATTCTGAAGTTTTTCCTGGTAATGGTATTATTGTGGTGTGGCCATTTTGTATTTTTTATCAGTATTGGACGAACCAAAGTCGAATGGCCGAGTTAAATATCAATGGGTAGCAGGTGCAACAGAACAGTCCTGCGGAGGAAGAAAACTCGAGAGTGCCTTAAGTTTTATTACAGATTTTTCTAATGAGAGCTTGGGTGCTTGAAAGTATTTCTGATAACACAAAATGTAAATTCTTATACAGCAGATGTGAGTAAAGTTGAAGCCCCTATTGTATCCAAATTTTCCTTTTGAGGATCACAAAGGAGTTCAAGAGTTAACACTTTCTTCATAAAATGTTACTTCAATCGGTTAACAGCCTCGTCAAATCACAGACGATTATTGAGCTCATTTGGTCAATATGTGATTCCTCGAGTGTGCTGTCGAATATAATGCCAAAGTATCTATATTTTTGTTTTTTAGAATGCATTATTGCAACCTATTAAATGAAAAACGTTAAAATTTTGGGTGATCGAGTATAGGAAACCACAATACTGTCAGTTTCCTTATTTCGAACACCAACGAATATGGTGTTCGAAAATAGAAACACTTATTGTATGTGTGGCTTGTGATACAGAAAGAGAAAAAACTAATGTTTTCCGATAAGTTAAGGTAGTAAAATTGCAAAAAGCATTTTTTTTTCACAGTTGCCTATTTGCGAACAGTTGTGTTCGGATTAGAAAACTCGGTAAAAATTAGGTTCCTTTTCTCGAACAGTCCAAAACCACGAGTTAACTTCAATTTAAATTTGCAAAACATCATGAAATATTACAAAGGAATGCACTTATATAATAAAAAACAAATTTAAAAGTACTAACCCGATTAATTTTGTTCTGAAAACAACTTTTCCCAAAGGTACACTGAAACTTTTTTTTTAAGAAAAACAGATCCACCAAATTCATTGAAACCCATAAGCAAACTAATAATTTTTGTTGAGATAAGATACATTAGTATGAATGTGATGCTTAAGGTAATTAAAAAGGGAATATGTATAATATACGTACTAGTATGCTGTGACAAAACCAGAATCGTTAAATTAAGGATTATATAACGACTTTTGCTAAAAGTGTTCAAGAACTGGGGATGTTCGGAAACAGGCGACTCTACCCTACTTTGTGAAAGAAAGCGATTATTATGTGGATTGTTTATTTTATGAAATTTTAATTCAATTTGAAAACCAAAAACAATTGTCAAGGAGAGGCGATACCCGTCTTGTTTATTTGTCGGGGTCAAGAGGTATCAAAAATCTGTTTTTCTTAGAAATACTTCTTGCTACAAATATTGTCTGTCAAACCTTCGCTCTTTTGGACGTGAGTAAAAGTAAACGAAACTTGACGAAAATGAGAGAAAAGCTATTATAGTGGAACACCCTTAATTGTCCTTATTCATTAGAATTCGTATAGTTATACAGTGCCTAAGTATTTATGCAGGCTCTATTCAAGATCGCACAAATACTTTTTCATAAAATATTTCCCCACCCATAATAGTTAAACAGTGTTTGTGTCCAATAAAGTACCAAACAGAGGAAAATCCATTACAATTTGCTGTTCCACAGCTCGGCTGGCATTACGAAGGGATACTTTTATGGTTGTGACACTCATTGCGACAACATTGTTTTCTACACTTTTATACATTTTTTTAATGAATTATGTTGACTCAATAATATCGTTTGCAATGATTCATTACCAACATTGCATATGATATTATACCAAGAAACAGAAATACAAAGATAACCTGGACAATTTTTTTCAACTTAAAATTTTGTCATTGGGAACCCTGAAGCTCAACCGTTTGTGACAAACAGAGATAAAAAATAATGGCATTTTCCATTGGTAAATCTGGATTTTGATCTAAAATTTGAGCTTTTTTGGTGCCAATGGAACACAATTTTAGATTGATTTTTTTTTGTCTCTGTATTGTTGTAATTTCTTGTCTGTGAAGTTAGTGTTGGTGTAGGTGCAAACTTTAAAGTCATACAGGTTTATTTCTTTTCATTTGATTAATATCTGTTGCATACGCAAATTTGCATAAAAAGCAATTTTCGCGCACTCGCATATTTCCTTCCCACGATCACACATATTAAATGACATACCTATGCATTCTAATGACAAATGCGTTTCATAAATCTTACCCGTGTGTGAACTGGTCACAGCCAGCGTTCACAAAGATGTCATTTATCCTCTTCAAGATAATGCGTGATCAAGGGCAGAACAGAATATTTTTAAAATCAGAAAGAGTTTGTCGTTGTAACTAGACTGGTCGAGGTTTTCGAGAACAAACAAATAAATAAAAAATAAACCTAACAATTGTGTTTCTTCATTAAAATAATACTTAATCATAAAACCATAAAACACCAAAATAAATCTAACCAGATTGTGTTTCTTCTGTGAAATAATACTACCAAAAAATAAATAAACATAAACTTAACATATCTCACATTGAACTGTTACAGTTTTAATGAATAATAATTTATAATAATAGTTTCTCACAACCGAAATAATAATAAATCAAAACGAAAATCACTTTGGCCAAACTGACAGCTGTCATCCAGAAAAATCTAGATTTGCAAGATTTAGATCTGAGATAAAAAAATCCATTTTTTTGCCCAATGGAACACAACAACTGTCAAAATCGGTCTTTTGACAGGTCTACATCAAAAAAAGATTGATTTTTTTTTACCAATTGAAAACGCCATTAAAACACCTTTATACAGGCACTATTTAATCATCAGACGCGTTTAGGTTATGCAGTCCCTATCCAACGTTTTTTTAAGTTTTATGAATACCTTAGGTTTTTGCGTTTAGAGGCATTTTGAGAGGAGCATAAATTTATACAATCCTTATAATGAATTTATGAATAAGGCTGGTACAAAACAATTTCCTTGTATCATTAACGGAAGTGTTCGTATGGAGCGATTCGACTATTATTGTTCAGCCTTTACTCATGCACATGAGTATCTACGCGTACGGAACATATGTGATCCATCTGTCAAAAAAAAATTGCTTCTGTGTGTTTGAAAACTGCATCGCCAACAAATGCTAGTTTCTTGACATAATAAAAAGGGTTTTTCAACAGGGACGCTACAAAAGTAGAGCGACAGGGACAGCAAACGACGCCATATTTCTTGTCGATCTTTTGACATTTCTCTTCAGTAAGGTTTGCCATTTCATGATGGAAAGATATACGAGCCAACAACGAGTCGAAATTATTAAAATTTACTACCGAAATTCGGAGATAGTGGCCTCAACGTTAAGAGCGCTACGTCCAATTTATGGTCGTCATAATCTTCCTAGCAGATCAACAATTGAGCGTCGAGTGGAAAAATTTGAATCCACAGGCATAGTACAAAATCTTCCCGTGCCAGTGAGACAAAGAAGTGCCCGTAGTGTCGAGAATATTGCTGCCGCTGAGGCTTCAGTTGAAGAAAGCCCAAATGTGTCTCTCTTACGTCGTTCTCAAGCGTTGGGCATCTCTATGACGTCGTTGTGGCGATTTTGCGAAAAGATCTTGGCCTACATCCTTACAACTTTAAATTGACGCAAGAACTGAAGCCGCTTGACCACCAGAAGCGTCGTATGTTCGTGAATTGGGCTGAGCAACAACTTGAATATGATTCGGATTTTCATCGAAAAATCATCTTCAGCGTTGAGGCTCATTTCTGGCTGAATGGCTTCGTCAATAAACAAAATATGCAGTACTGGTCAGGCAGCAATCCACACGTACTCCATGAGTCATCATTGATCATCATTGCATCCCGAAAAAATTACTGTTTGGTGTGGTTTATGGGCCGGCGGCGTCATTGGGCCGTACTTCTTCCGTGATGATCAAGACCGGCACGTTACTGTGAATGGGAATCGCTACCGTTCAATGATAACCGAATATTTTTGGCCCCAATTGGATGATATGGACTTGGAGGTCATGTGGTTCCAACAGGACGGCGCCACAAGCCACACAGCGAATGTCACAATCAATTTATTGGAAACCAAGTTTGGAGAACGTGTTATCTCACGAAATGGTCCAGTCGGTTGGCCGCCTCGGTCGTGCGATTTGACGCCGTTAGACTATTTCCTGTGGGGCTACGTCAAGTCTATGGTCTATGCCAACAAGCCAGCAACGATTGATGATCTTTGTACGAATATCGAACGTGAAATTGCAGCAGTATCGGCCGATTTATGCTTGAAAACCGTCGAAAATTGGGTTCAGCGTCTGTACTTCTGCAAGCGTGCCCGTGGTGGCCATGCAAAAGAAATCGAGTTCCATACATAATGGCATCGAACGTACTTTCACGGGAATAAAGCATTTCATTGATATCCAAAACCGTTTTTGTTTAATAGCGCTCTTATACAAATCCCTGTTTCCATCTATCATGCTTATTCAAAAGTAAAACTGCCAACTAAACGCCCCACTGTTACGCACAATTTAAATAATTCAATGGGGGGATATATTCAATTTGTGAATCAGACTCCGCATGGAAGCCCCATACACAACAAATTCGTATTTAGTTGGTTTGTTTATGCATTCATGGGCTGGGCTTTGAGCGCGTCTCCCTGCCTGTAGTTCTTCGACTTCTTCGGTTATTCGTGATCCCATACAAAACTGCGTTCGTCACAAGAAAAGCCAAAGCAACAAAAAAAAAACTAGTTCGTCACAAGACACTGTTGTTCCTCCGAATTTAAATCAAAATCACGTTTTTCTATCTGCCGGATAACATACAAATTCCACGCATTTTTTTTTTTTTGCATCGAAATTATCGTGTGACCCGAACCGTTCCGTTCCGTCGCCATAAAGCTGTTCCCGTCTCGGTTTCCTCATCCTCATCCCTATGCGAGTAGAAATATATAAAGCCCGTCGTCGACTCATAGTGTAATTGAAATGTGAATCCGTTTGTAACGCAGAGTTTAACACTTACAGCAAAAAAAAAAAAATCGCTCAGTTTTTCGCTCAGTTTGTATCTTTCCTATGATATCGCGGATAATGGTGTTAACCAAATGCAATTAGATGGTGTGATGAAATGTGCATCTGTTTGAGTTATGGTGCACTCTGGCTATTTCAGTGAATGAGGTGATGAAGATTTCAGTGCGTCTGTATCTGTTGGCTAGTGGCCCTTGGCACTAAGGGTAGTTGCAGTGGTATCTATACGCCGCGAGTTACATCACCTTCTTTCTATGTGTCCGGATCATCGAACAAATAAAGATCTAACGAAAATTCACACAAAATGGAGAAAATTAAATCGTGCAGAGAGGATATGAATTATTTCACATGCAATGCACCCATCCATGCACTCACATAAATCGAGTTTATTTCGATTTATTTTCGTGGATTAAACTTACATTTTATTGGATAACCCTTGCAAGTCGCGTCCCCCCAAAATAAAATTAACATTAATTGGCCGAAGGCGAAAAGTAAAAAGTGCTTAAGGTAAGTCAACAAATTTTGTATTCACCCACAGCAGGGAATGAAATGAAAATCAAGATCCAACAATTTGAAAGTCAATTGCACCCCTATTTATAAGGGACAGTGAAATGTATACCTAGATAGTATTATTTTATTTTTTGGTAAAACGCTTTCATTTTCAATTGCAGTGCGATAAATGAGTCCGGGTTGGCCTAAATTTAGTTTATTGACATGAAAAGCGGGGACACTTGATTGCTATTACACTTTTTGAATTGTTACAAGGCCTTCCTGTCCCCAGTCAGCACCGACGCGACGTAGTAGAATGAGATTGTCAAAAATGTATGCTTACAATTTTTGAACAAGTGTACGCATTCCGAAGAGTAGATCTATACGGGGTGTTATGCTGCAGCAATGAATTCATAGACTGGCGTAGGTACTCATACGTAGACGCTGTGTAGACACTATGGCGGCAGTGACTCGGCGATGTAGTAAAATATTTGTACTCGTTGTATTTTGTGGTTAATGGCGTGTGAACGGTTGTGTTAAGCTTGGCAATGAAATATGTTCATTGGCACCCTGACTATTACAATCGGAGACAGCACCGAAAGCTGCTCCAACATCGCGCGGTTGGCGGATGTAGTTAAGTGGACGCGTGATGTTGTGTGACTTCCTTAACGATTTTCTTACAGAATGCATCTTTTTAAGTAGTAACCAGCATCCAGATGACTAGAAAGAAGTATGGGTTTTCCAATGTGATAGTTGGAGTAATAGTGTCTTAGACGAGTGAACGCAGTTTCCAGTTTTTTTTATAAACACTTACTCAATTAACATCTTGTAGCTCAGAGCTTCTACACGCGGAACTACCGTCAGATATTATTTTGAGTTCGGGCGGCCTTCCAGGTTTTAGTGGGTCGTGCTTATTTCTGTTCGTTTTGTTCTTTTGTCCATCTGAACTCGGTTAGTTATTACTGTATGCAAACCGCTTTCCAATAGCTTCCATGACAATTATATTGTGGGTGGTAATAGTGGCCTAAAATTGATCACACTGCCTGAAGATCATGTAACTTTTCCAAATAGCGTCAACTGTCGGTTTTGTTTTATTATGTATAAAGCCAAAGGGAGAAGACGAACACACATCGACAAGTCATTAAACGCAATTCTGTGAAATACTTTTGATCTTTAATAAATTCGTCAGTATTTTGGTTTAACGAGGTTTTTCGGTCGTTATTCTCCAACTAGTCAAACACTAAAGATGGCAGAATAATTAGTGACATCAGAGGGGCCGGATGACCCCAAATCTATAGATGTAGTTAAAGCTCCATGGACATCAATTAGACGGGTCACTTAATTGGCCATTTCACTTTCATCTCTGCACATTTTAGTAAAAGGCTTTAATCCCTTAACATATCCCCATTCGCGTAAAGCCGTTCTAAACCTCAACGACGCAGTGGACGATTTTTGGTTGATATTCTTCATGAAATACGATGCCCATTTCTATCTGAACAAAATGTGCACTTCTGTAGGACAGAGATTCCAATTATAATTCACGAAAAGCCCTTACATTCACTTAAACGATTTACATGGAGGGACATTTACACCGAAGGTGTCATCAACGCTATTTTTTGTAGAAGGGAAACCGTCACTGGTGAGCGCTACAAAACATGATCAATGACCTTTTTGGGCCTGAACGAAATGTAAAACTAACCGTAACAATAGACATTTGAAGGATGTGTTTCAGTTTCAGTTTTGACGGGAATATCGCCCTAATTAAGCCTCCCAGACTCCTTTTTTAATGTCTTTTTAAGACATTAGTCTATAATGTTCGATGAACTGCAAATCATCAGAGCATTATAAATTGTCAACAAAAGCTTATCTGAAATCAGCCATCCGGATTGGACATAAAACAGGTGGTTCCGCCATCGTGCATAAAGTACACACGCACACATGAATGGTTGAGAAAAATAGCAAGAACCTGGGTTCTTGTGTTTGTCTCCGGATTCCCTCAAAAAGAATACTCGATAAGAATGTGGGAACTTATCATCAAAACGATTCAAAATGTAATATAGTGGAATGATTCCAAATATCGATATCGTCTTTAAAAAGAAATGTAAAGCAAAACGTAAAAGTCACAAAGATATGAAATTATGTCGTTTTTAGGCATATCCAGTCTTTGTTTGTTTTAAAGAAATCATGACCAGTTAAACACTACATGCATATAACTGGCATAGTCTGTCTTAAACCGATGTAGCTTCCAAAGTTCTATTTTGGGATCAACTTTTAAGTCCATCATTGAAACTATCGGCAAGCGCTATCTATTTTACAAATAGCGTCAAATGTCAATTTGGATTTGACATTTGCAAAGCAAACAGAATTAGAATTTGTGTAAATAATCGTCACCATTTTTTTTTTGAAAATGAATTCGCAATGTGCAATTCGTGAATGTTTTCGTGGCCAATGGAATTACACAGATCAAATTAAAGCTTAGTACGCAGCTCGCGCTAAATTTTATCTTTACTACTCTCCACTTGTTTTCTCCAATCCAAAGATAAATGCTCGCTAAATTCGAACACAGCGTATAGATGAGTCAGGGAAATGTCATGCATTCGCAGATGTCAGTAATATTAATATTTTCTTTGTTAATAAAGATGTCGTCTTCCTCGAGAAATACGTCCATAAAATATTCTTCTTCATTTTCTTCCATTTTGTTTTTATTTTTTTATTAAAATTTCGCCGATTTAAATGCCTTGCACATTAATTTCGCGAGATAAATAAGTGGAGACCTTTTATCCGCTGAGTATAACCCTTTTCGTATAACACTTAATATTGTTATACCCTACCTACATTTTGTGTGTCCCATCTTTATGAAGTTAAGAATTTATTTCGCGAGCTGCGTACTGCACTGATAAATTTGCTCGCTAAATTTTATCTCTGTAGAGATTTTTGTATGGGAGATAAAATTTAGCGCGAGCTGCGTACTAAGCTTAAGCTATGGAAGGCCCTGTACCTCTTGTTTGGCAAAGAATATCACTGCAGTACATGAAGATGTTATGAAGGCTCGTTATTTCGTAGTAACTATTGATATCACAATAGTGATACAAGGTATTTCGTTGTTCTTCACAATTAGCTTCTTGTAATCTGAGTTCCATGGTGTTCTGTTTGCCTTCTTTCAGAGTGAATAACCGAAGTTTCAAAGATGGATCGTTGCAGATTCCGAATTATCAGAAGTCGAGTTGTTCTCCTCGATTTATAAGTCATGGAATCTTTTTTATATCCTTTACTTTATGAGTTAAAATATATTTCCGTCGAATTTCTATCAAAATCTTGAAAATGGAATCCAAACTGAGAATGTAACTACATTTAGAAGTTCTTGAACGCTATAGAAACGGAAAATGTTTACAAACGTAAGTTATCCGAGAAAACTTAAAACTGTCGTTTGACAGAACTTTTCCGATAATTTATAATTTATAGACAATGGAGAATCGAGAGAATGTACATTTCAATAGTTCTCGGACACCATAAGAAGGTACTGACAATGTCTACGTTTTGACAATTTTCACGTTATTTCCGATAGTTTCGCAGCACTATTCTGATAACTTATAGCAATTGCTATTGATAATGTGTTTTGCATTTATTCGATGTCTTCTACCTCTGTTGAAATAAATCAAGAATGTCAGAATGTATATTTTTACTTTCTTCGGATATCATAAGAACTGACAAAATGTACGTTTCGATTATTTTCATATGTTTTCGATAACTTTGCAAAATAGTCCGATAACCTATACTTACCAGTGCAAAATGTCCATATTTTTTAATAAATTATACGATACGTAAATGCTCTTAGGAAGTATTTTATTTTTTATCAAAATTGGTTATTACCTAACCCCTTTTTCAAGCCCTGAAAAAACGATATACTTTGTGGATTCTGTATAACTCGTAATACAACTTCATGCTGCAGTTGTATACGTGGCGAAAAGATTAATTTATAGGATGTCACTTAACTCTCTATGGCTAAGACATTCCTTTGTAGAGAGATACAGAATGTGTTTCTCCTCTTTTGGTCTAGGATTTTAAATCCCTTGTGCTTTTGTTTGATTTCCTCACCCCAAAGAGATGAGGTAAAGAAGAGATAGGAAACTTTCCAGGACTTTGCGTTTTGCCTATACAAGCTAATCCTGAAATTTTCCAGTATTTTGATAGATAAATAGATCACCACGGTCCAACCAGATAGACACATTCCTTCTTTCACACACACACTTGTTTGCAGCCCAGCTAATTTATAGGTCTGTTCCCGTACAAAATAATATTTACTGATTCTTACTGATTCTTACTGATTTTTACTGATTTTTACTTATTGCCGTTCCCGTACGCAAAAATAAGTAAAAGAGACAGCTCACGAGAGAGCATAAAAATCTGTAAAAAAGTTTACTGCAGAAATTTCTGTTGGTAAAAATCAGTAAACTGGCAGTTGGTATCTAAAAGTGACAACTTGCTTGTTTTGACAGGTGATTTATGTCATTTGTTCTTTAAAAGGCATACAAAATATATAATTTTACTGTTTTTTACTTAAACGCGTTCCCGTACTTTTTGGTAATTTTGTCTCTTTCTGAGATAATTTACCCCCACTCCAAGAAATTTGAGAATTTACTAATTTTTACTGAAAAAGTACGGGAACAGACCTTATGTGTCAAAACGATACGTAAAAAATCGGGTGATAAAGGGGAAGACATAGGAAAGTTTCCTATCTCTTCCTTACCTGATCTCTGCCCCGAATCATGCATTATATTGTAGATATCGCTCACGTCATATTAGAGTACCTGCACTGACTATTTCCCGTCATACGGTATTTCTCGTAGCTTCATACTTTATGCATTCCAAGCACATGCTTGTCATCACAATGACAACATAATTGAATGTTTCATGTACCGATAGGAATTGTGTGAGGCAGAAGGCTATTCCACCGTAATATCTGAACTCATCTAAAACCTTCAATACAAACAATAATTGCTAGTTATCTAACTGTCAACTTTCATTTTAATAATATGAATTCTCTTCTCCAAAAATGGTTTTATCTCATTATTGATGGTTAAAGTCAGTTCCTTATCGGAAAGCATAGCCTGTCATTAATCTTTACTACGACGTGCTTTATAAGGTTGATGACTACCGAATCACATATCAGAATTTTTTCTCCCTCGTGTTTTTCTTAAATGTTCAAATGAGGTGATTAAATGTCAAATGACACCAGAAATGCAATTCTTACTTTGACAGTGATGAGCTGTAGACACCTATTTATTTAACATTATTATCACACATTACAATAATTTAACTTTTTGAATGACTCTCTATGCATTAAGTTCTTTGACATCGATAGGCGTGTTCCACTTATGAATCCTTTTTAACAAAGTTACGATTTTCTGCAATATGCTGAGATTAAATTTGTAATTTGTAGTTCAGCTGGTTATTTTGTATTTTTATAAGCTACAAATACAAATACAAATTTTTGGCGCAACAGGCTCGTTAGTACCCAGGGCCTAGCTTTCTCACAACCATTCATGTGTGCGTGTGTACTTCTTGCACGATGGCGGGACCTCCTGTTTTATGCCGACTCCGAACGGCTGAGTTGAGATAAGCTATTCTTGACAATTGATACTACTCGGATGATTTGTCAGATCATCATTTTTATAAGCTGCCAAGTAAGAAAACGATTGTTTGAAAGAAAGAAAAAGTTCCACTCTGCTGAGAATGCTGTTCCACTGAATTAAAAAAATCTCAGCTGAGGCAGTGATGGAAAATCTCTAGGTGATCCATAAGTCCTGAAAATTACAAACTACTATTTCCAAATTCCATCATCAAAGTAAATCATAACACATTTGAAATATTTCGATTACACGTGCACCTACACTATGTTGTCGACCGATGTGTACCTAATTTAACCGACTGTACCAATTATTTTCTTTGTTAAACACGTGACTATGACTAAGTTCATTAAATAACGATCCATTAAACAATATTTCATCACCCACTAACTGCCACCCTTAAAGCTGTCAACACCGTCAGCTAATTCATCACATGCAATTGCAATAATTGCAACCTTATGACCGATTCAGAAGTTAATATCAATTAATCTTGTACCGATCGTATAATAAAATCGTAAACACTTTGTGTGTTTTCATTTTATCAAGTCTGCATCAAGTTACGCAAAGAAAACTCTCCACTTGAGCGACGATTTTTTTCCAAACCACCCATTGACAACTACGTAATTTTCCACCCATATACGGTGAATGAAAAGCGAATCCAGTCCAAGACTCCAACAGACAATCCAAATTTATACAAACATCCACATAAATACCAGACACACAGAGCCCGCTGTCTTGACGGATTTAATGATTGCATTACAAATGTCATTACTATTATTCAATTTGCCGATTGTGAACCCTCCCGAGATCTGTCAAAGTGTGAGTACAGCGGGACAAGTATACGCAACAGCAGCAGCAGCGTTCTTATTCAAAAGGAATTTTCTAAAAGTGGAAAATTTCCCTCCCCTCAGGTGGTTGGCGGTACGCCTTCGATACCAAGGTCTTTACCACTCGTCAGCGTAATTATATCAATCAGATTATTCGTAATAACAAAAGTGGAAAATTATTCAACTAGTGACTTGTACTCGTACTTATTGCTGGTATACCTGTAGACAATTCCTTTTAGGTGATTCAGTTTCACTTGTCGGATGTGAACAAACACAGGGAATTATTGTCTCTGTGTGGAATGGAATGGGACAGAAAAAACGTTTATAATATGGAATGTAGGTGGGACACGAGGGGTATTTGTACTTTCTATTTGCCGGCCGGAGTTTGAAATTATTATGTAAACGTTAAGCGTTTTAAAATGGACAAGACAGGTTATATTATTATCGAATGAGCGAATAATTGAAAACATGTCAAATTGAAATAAAAGTAACTGTCAGTGTGTAATCTATATCAAAACGGTAATAATTATTGAATATCATGGACAGCAAAATAGTAATGACAGTTTTGATTAGTAAAGAGTATATTATCGGAAGCTTTTGATAACTGTCAAAACTTGTGTTCTGACAATTATCAGAAGGGAATATTTTAGAAGAAAAAAACACATTCGATAACATACTTGTTTAACAATTGAAAAAGCAACATTAATCACATTTATCCATAGTGTAACATGATGTTATCGAATGTTTCGGAAGCGTTTGAAATTAAATTGTTTTTCAGATCTCATTAATTTTTAATTGAAGGCAGTCCCAGCTTATCAAATGTGAATATGCGCCTATGCCTTAAGATTTACTGTTTGTAGACAAAAAGTCATCTAAACGTCAATGGCCTTAATCGAAGACTTCTATCTGATATCAGATGGCATTTTCGATTGGTAAACATAAAAGTTATCGGAAGCTTTTGAAAAATGTCCAAACTTACATTTAGAAAATTCTATTAAGGAATTTTCGCTTCTGGATTTCATTTCAGAATGGAATGAAAAACACCACGAGAATTTTCGCAATTGATTGAAAGTCCTCCTATGATGCCGATAACATTGCAGAATTAATCCGATAACATCATTTATAATAATGCCTACACGACAACAATTATGGTTACGGACTTAGTGTAATTGACTTCGCTACGGAACGAAATGCCACTATACCCAGCACACGGTTTCCTCACCTCGATATCCATAAGGGGACATGGCGGTCTACAGATCAACGAACAGTCAACCAAATTGATCACATTGCGATAGACAAGAGGCTCGCATCCAGTATTTTGGATGTCCGAACATTCCGAGGAGCTAACATGGACTCGGACCACTACCTTGTTGCAGCCAAAGTAAGGATGCGAATATCCACCACGCCACAACAAACCAGAAATACTGCGAAAAAATTTAATGTCGAAAGACTGCAATCGCCAGAGACCGCCAAGACCTTCGCGCAACGCGTATCCCTTAACCTCTCGATTCACACCATACCACCAGCATCTAATGTCGAAGAACAATGGCAACGATGCCAACAAGCCATTAGATCAGCCGCAACTGATGTGCTAGGTTTCTCGCGGCCACCAGCAAGAAACCCCTGGTTTGATGAGGCATGCCGACAGATGCTCTCAGCCAAGAACGAGGCCTACGAGGCTAAGCCGCAGGTGAAAATGAGAGCTGCCATTGAGCTCTATAGGCAAAGAAGAAGGGAAGAACACCAGCTTTTCAGAAAGAAGAAAAAGGAGCAAGAAAAGCGCGCGATCGAGGATATAGAGAGCTACCACTCCAGGAACGATGTACGCAAATTTTACCAAAGTGCAAAACGTCAAAGCCAAGGACACAAAGCTCAAACAGAATCCTGTCGAGATGAACAAGGAAATATCGTAGTTGAGAAACAGTCGATGCTGAGAATATGGACGAACCACTTCTGCAGATTGGTAAACTGCGATGACGAACAACATTTCGCTGTCAGGCAGAATGAACCATTTAATATTGGCCACTGCAGGGAAAACTGCCAACCACCCGACTTAAGTGAAGTGAGGATAGCAATATCTAAACTCAAGCTTAATAAGTCCGCCGGAAATGACGGCCTTCCCGCTGGAGCTTTATAAAGCTGGCGGAGATGACTTGGTAAGTAACATCCACCAACTCATAATCCAAATCTGCTCGGCTGAAAGTATGCCTAAAGAATGGAACCTCAGCATCGTTTTCCCGATCCACAAAAAAGGAGACCCTCTGAACTGCGCCAACTACAGAGGCATAAGTCTCCCCAATATCGCCTTCCTATCTGCCGTAATATGTGAACACCTGAAACCGTTTACCAACAACCTGACCGGCCCTTATCAGTGTGGTTTTAGGCCTAGAAAGTCCAAAACCGATCAAATTTTCATATTCGGCAGATCCTGGAAAAAAACCCAAGAAGTCCAAATCGATACCCACCACCTATTTATCGATTTCAAAGTCGAATACGACAGCATTTATAGAGACGAACTAAACAGAGCCATGTCTAGTTTTGGTATACCGCCCAAACTCGTCCACACACACCAGAGGCACAACTTTCCAAATATTGGGGCAACTACTAGTTTACGCCGACGATATTGGCATCATTGGTAGGACTCAACGTGATTCCATAGCCACGTTTGCTAGTATAGAAAAGGAAGCGGCAAAAATGGGTTTAGCGGTAACGAGGGTAAGACAAAGTATATGCTGTCAACACGAAAGGACGCACAACATCAACGAATTGGACAGAACGTTATCATTGACAGATATAACTCTGAGGTAGTACAGCACTTGGTCTACCTCGGCTCCGCTATTAACTCTGACAACAACATCTCGTCAGAAATCAAACGAAGAATTACTCTTGCCAATCGCTGTTTCTTCGGGCTAAGAAGGCAATTACTACTAAATTGCCTGCACTTGAACTACTAAGGAGATCCTATATAACACCCTAATTATCCCAGTCCTGCTCTACGGCGCTTAAGCATGGACCATATCAAAAGCGGATGAAGAAATCCTTGGTCGATTCGATAGAAAAATTCTTCGAAAAATGTTTGGTCCCGTTTTCGTGGACGGGCTATAGAGACGAAGATTCAACCACGAACTATACGAGATGTACAGCGACATACCCCTGGTCAAAAAACTCCGCATTGGACGTTTAAGATGGCTAGGAGACTTCGATTCCCAGCCAGACCTCGAACACAGTAGAGGAAGACCTCGACTTAAGTGGCGCTACAGTCCGGAATGAACCTGGGCCTCAACCAACATGCCTCTCCAATCAGCCCGGTCCTTAGCTAACTGCCTCCAGTTGCGCACTCCAAGTTGGTCGAGGTCGGTTTCCACTTGTGCGCGCCACTTAAGGCGAGGTCTTCCTCTACTGCGTCCGACGTCTGGCTGGGAATCGAAGACTCTGCGAGACGGAGTATTGGTGTCCATTCGTTCTACATGTCCTAGCCATCTTAAACGTCCAATGCGGAGTTTTTTGACCCATTCATCTCCGCCGGCCTTATAAAGCTCAGCGGGAAGGCCGTCATTTCCGGCAGCCTTATTAAGCTTGAGTTTAGATATTGCTATCCTCACTTCACTCAGTTCGGGTGGTTGGCAGTTTTCGCTGTCGTTGCCAATATTGAATGGTTCGTTCTGCCTGACAGCGGAATGTTGTTCGTCATCGCCGTTTAACAGTCTGCAGAAGTGGTTCTTCCATATCCTCAGCATCGACTGTGTCTCAACTACAATATTTCCTTGTTCATCTCGACAGGCTTCTGTTCGAGCCTTTGACGTTTTACACTTTGGTAAAACTTGCGAACATCGTTCCTGGAGTGGCACCTCTCTATATCCTCGATCGCGCGCTTTTCTTGCTCTTTTTTCTTCTTGCTGAAAAGCCGATGTTCTTCCCTTCTTCTTTGCTTATAGAGCTCAATGGCAGCTCTCGTCTTATCCTGCAGCTTAGCTGTGTAGGCCTCGTTCTTGGGATACGCGTTGTGCGAAGGTCTTGGCGGTCTCTTGCGATTGCAGTCTTCCGACATTAAATGGATGCGTGCCTCTTATCTATCGCAATGTGATCAATTTAGTTGACCGTTCGTTGATCTGGAGACCGCCATGTCCCCTTATGGATATCGAGGTGAGGAAACCGTGTGCTGGCTATAGTGGCATTTCGTTCCGTAGCGAAATCAATTAGCCTAAGTCCGTTACCAGACGTGTTGTTGTAGGCTATGATTTCCGACAATACTTCTAAAGATGTCTTCTCTTCTTACCTCTGCATTAAAATCTCCCAGCACGATTTTAACATCGTACTTCGGTAGTCGCTCATAGGTTTTGTCGAGCAGCGCGTACAAGCAATCCTTAGCTATATCATCTTTTTCTTCCGTCGGAGCGTGAGCGCATATAAGGCTTATGTTGGCCAATTTGGCCTTGATGCGGATTGTTACTATGCGTTCGCTAATGTCTTGGAAACATAAGACTTCTTGCCTAAGTATGGCACTTATAACAAATCCGCATCCGAATAGTCGCTGTTTCTGCTCACTATAACACGGTCCGTAGTAGATGTCACAGTTTTTCATCCTCTTTTTGCCCGGCCCATCCCATCGTATTTCCTGGATGGCAGTAATGTCTGCTTTGTAGCAGTTTAGGGCTTCCGCTAGTTGTTCGCCTGCACCTCTCCTGCTTAATGTTCTCACATTCCAGGTGCAGATACGAACGTCGTTGTCCTTTTTTCGTTTAGCAGGGTCGTCAACAATAAAATCAGTCCTTTCCGAGGCTATTGGTTGCTTCGTAACCATATTTTTTTCTGTGGGTGGGTAGTTAACCCAAAGCACAACCCCCAACCTGGAGGGCCAGTTCCAATTTATTAGATACCCCTAGGACACGGGGCCATCAGTATCCACTACGGAATTGAGCGCTGCCGTTGGCCTTTCGGTTCATCCGCCACCATCTCTGTTCAAGGGGCCTGACTAACCCTTGAAATTCCTAGACAACCTGTTGTCCGAATATGTCAGAGCAGCTCATCCAGGTTCGCCTGGGACAGCAGGCCGGGTATTCATCCGTGCCATTCTCACCAGGGTGTTTATAGTGTTGCTGTTTTTCGTCGTGTTATCAACACTCGCGCTTATCGTTTAGCAAGTCAAATCCGGTTGGATGAGACCAGTACCCGATGGTTACCACTTGGAGGTAAAAATAAGCACATTTGATGTGTAGTCAGAGTTACAACACTGGGCATTGCCAAGTTAACGCCAATCAGAGTCTACCTTCGTTCTACAACACCCAACCATCCATGACCATGACGTCAGGAGTACTTGTTTTATTACGTAGTCCCACCTCATGTGGGTATAACTTTGCAGATATTCACATTGGACCAACCCAACTTTTATTCGTGTGAACTTCACAAAACTCTACGTACCTGTATTCAAAAGTTTTAATTGTATTCACTTACGCATATAAAACAATATTATTTGCAAATAAATTCCGATTCGTATGTTGACATCCGAGTCAGGGTTTCATTCTCAGAATTACCTTTTTTGATGTGAATTCATTGCTCTGCCTGTGTCGGAAACCATATTAATATCGCCATTAAAATCAAAGAACTCACTAAACTTTGAATCTTGTATGTATTCAGTGGAAAAGAAGATGGGAGTGTGGTACAAGGTATACAAATATGTTATGTCACCATCTGTCTTTGAATGCATTTTATATTGAAATTTAATTGAGGACAATATTGGTAAAATAATGACAACCAACGTCAAACTTTCAACATTAATATATGTGAACAGGCAACATCAACATTTGGCTTGCAGAAGAAATATATTTTTTAAGAAGGTTTCTGTGTACTTAAAAGTTTGGCAGAAACTTAAGGTCAATTTCTTTGGAAAACAAATTGTACCTCAATTTGAGGTTATACGTAGAATGATCTTTGTCTCATGAACGTGAAGTTATGGTGTCATCAAAAGACTTAAAGCATTTTAAGTTGATTTAAAGGTAAAGATATTTAGTTCAGGGTAAACTTGGACATTAACCAACATGCATCTCTATTTAGCCCAGTCCATACCGAAATGCCTCCAATTGTGAGCGTCAACTTGGTCAGGTTCGATTCTCACTTGGTATTATTTCTCAGCTAAGTTGACCATCTAGCTAGAAATCGAACCCTGTGCTCTTGTGACTAATCATTCAATTATGTATGGAACACAATATCGGCCAAATGGCCGCCGCGACCTCGGCGACACACCTCCATCCGATGGTCCAAATTTTCGATGACGCTGAGGCATAATTGAGGTTCTATGCCATTAATGTGCCGAATTTTCTCATCCTTTAGCTCTTGAATTGTTGCTGGCTTATCGACGTACACATTTTCTTTCAAATAACCCCAAAGAAAGAAGTCCATCGGTGTCAAATCACATGATCTTGGCGGCCAATTGACATCGCCACCACGTGAGATAACACGGCCATTGAATTTGTCGCGCAAAAGAGCCATTGTTTCGTTGGCTATGTGGGAAGTGGCTCCGTCCTGTTGAAACCACATATCGTCCACATCCATATCTTCCAATTCGTGCCATAAAAAGTTCGTTATCATCTCACGATAGCGAACACCATTCACAGTAACTACCTGACCGGCCTCATATTGGAAAAAAATACGGCCCGATGATGCCGCCAGCCCATAAACCGCACCAAACAGTCACTCTTTATAGGTAAATTGGTTTTTCGACAATCACTCTTGGATTATCATTCGCCCAAAATTTTTCTCAGCTTTTATAAAATTACACTTCCAGTGCTTTTATGTCGTTATAGAGCTCGAAAAGTTTGGAGTTTAACCCTCGTCTCCAAAACCCGCTAGAAATAACCATGACTTATGCTTCAGCGCCATAAAGTATGACTTTAATGATGAGGGTCTTATAATAGAGGTTCCAAGTAGTCTGTGACGTTGTATGAGTTCTATCAAGTAATTTCCTAGTGCTTTATACAATTCGACAGGAAGACCGACATTCACAGCTGCCTTGTTAAGCTTAAGCTTAAGTATTGCCATTGTTACGCCAACATTAAAGTTCGTTTTCCATGACAGCGGCAGCTCTCCATCTCTCAGATCAATTTGAAAAAATTCTGTTCAGGGATTATGTCTCTTCTTTCTAAAAAGCTATTCTCGGCTTTTTAGAAAGAAGAGACATAGATATAGTTCAACTTAAATTTTTTCAAGCTCATTTTTGGCTACGAGTATCCGTAGTGTGTAGTTGTACGAAGGTTTTGCTGTAAAACTTGATGAAGCGTGAAACCATTTTCAGCTTATTTTACCCTTTTGATAGTTTACCACAGTACGAGCTTTAGAGAAGGGGAAGAAAGAAAGTGATAGGAAATATTTTAGATGTAGTGGAGACCTACACCTTGGGTTGTGTCTGAACTAACTTCGGGGAGTCATAGAGGTTATTCATGAAACGTCGTAATTAAATTAAACGACCCTAAAACTGCACCACTAAATAATGCGATAACCCACCCAACTCCTGTGAGAAAAGTCCGATATTGTTGGAAATGATTTCCCATAAAAATTTCGACAGTTCATTTATCACGTTTACAACGACTTTCCGACGTTGCATGAATACCCCTATTTTTTTTTATTCGTTATATTTGCAGAACTTTCAAGATGGTGTATGCTTTTAGGAGTAACTACCGACCTGTTTTATTTCTTTGAATAAAAGTTTCATGGATTTTGGCTGGGATTGAACGCGCAACCTTCCACTCAACAGGCTACCGCTACACCATATGACTTCTTGCCAATGTTTATGTCGCTTATGTCAAGTCCCCGTCCGAATAGTCGCTGATTCTATTCACCATAACATAGGATTTAATAATTTTCTCAATTTAGAAACTCTATTTTACACTTACTTACGTTTCTGCTTGTGAGCACCACTTAAGGCTAGGTCTTCCTCTACTGCGTCCGGGGCGACGTCTGGCTGGGAACAGAATACTCTGCGAGCCGGTGTACTGGTTTCCATTCGTTTTTCATGTCCTAGCCATCTTAACCTCCAAATCGGAGTTTTAATAGCGGAATTTCGCTCGGATCGAAGATTTTTCGAAAACATTTTCTCATAAATCGACCAAGGATTTTCATCTGCTTTTGATGCGGTCCATGCTTAAGAGCCGTAGAGCAGGACTGGGATGATCTTATCAAAGGATCTCCTTAGTAGTTCGAGTGAGGGCTTTACTTCTTAGTTGTCTTCTTAGCCCTAAGAAACCGGAGTAGTCAGGAGTAATTCTTCGTTAAATCTCTGACGAGATGTTGTTGTCAGAGTTAAAAACGGAGCCGAGGTTGAAAAAGCCCCGTATACTACCTCAAAGTTATATCTGTCAATGGAGACGTTATTTGTCCTTTCGTATTGACAGCATATAGTTAGCTTTATATACTTTATACTGATAAACTCATTTTTACCGCTTCTATCTCTATACTAGCAAACGTGGCTATGGCATCACGTTGAGCCCGACAAATGCGTCGGCGTATGGTCCATTATCCGATTCATTCATTCGTATTTCTAGGAAGGCAGTTATATCTGCTTTAGAGAAACTTAGTGGCTCCACTGGTTTTACTTCTATACCATGTCTGCTAAGAGTACAAACATTTCAAGTGTAGATTAGAACGTCACTAACAGGGTTACCATCAATAAAATCAGTTTTGTTCAATGATCTTGTTTTTTTTCTTGTTGACCCAAAGCACAACCCCCAAAATTACCCTAGAAAAGAAGGGCGCACATTCCGTACCAGCCAATCTGACATTATTATAGTGTTGCAACTTTTCATTTGGTGGTGAACAGTCGTACTCATAAGCTTAGAAATCCACATTGGGTTGGACTAGTACCCTTCTCCTATGTAATCACTGATAGGTAAAACTGATCATGTATGATCAATACTGGAGACTACCAATTTATCAATCCAATTTCCCTCGTCATACAATACCCACAAAAAATACAAACTTTTGGCGCAACAGGCTCGTTAGTACCCTCGGTCTTTTCTTACAACCATTCATGTATGCTTGCGTACTTCTTGCACGGTGGCGGGACCTTATTTTTTTTTTTTGCGGAATCCGAACGGCTTAGTTGAGATAAGCTTTCCTTGACAATTGATACTACCCGGCTGATTTGTCAGATCATTAAGAGTAACCGATAGTTTAATAATTCTGCAGTGGGGGATTCCATTTTTGACATTTTCGAAAACAGTTTTCGATTACAATTAGAATAAACTAGTTTAGAAACACATTTGTTATCCAGGATAAGGGCATAAGTCTGAATAAGTTCTTGGTTAATGGAATCTGTATATATATATATATATATATATAATAAATTTTTATTGATTTCACATTTTATTCAAACGCATGCACAACTCAAATGTTTATCATATTTGATTCAATCAAGTTTGGTGGATTTTTCTCTTGTTGAAAGTGAGTAGATTACTAAAAATCACAAATACTGTAAAGAAAACAGTGTAATGCAGATAATTGAGCCTTGAGGTACTCCTGATCAAAATATCAAAATATCTTTGCTTAGAAATTGATATAAAAACCCTTTCTATTGCCAATAAATAAATTCTTTAAATAAAAATAAAACCATGACAAGTTCAATTGACAAAAATCGATGATGAATTTAATATTTTAAATTCATCATCGATTTTTGTCAATCAAAGCGTTTTCTCCAAAGTATGACACTTTTTACTTGAATTCTTTGAAAACCGCAGCGATTTCCTAAAAGGCGCTAGCGTGGTTTTATTAGGTTTTATTACAAGTCCCGTATAATTGTTGAGACCACATTTAAAGATAAAAATACGCGATTAAAGGTAAAACGTTCCATTTTGTTACTGCTGTACTGCTGCTTACGCATGAACCTAGATTAAGCCAAATGAATCAGTGTCCATATTTTGGCAGCCAATGACGTCAACACTCAGGTAAGTATGTAGGTACTTCCTAATGACGTCCAAAGCTTCTTTACCAACAAGGTGGTGATCAAAATCACAAAAAATATTATCATATCGAGCGTATATTACTAAAGTCGGTTCACAAAACCTCTTAAAAGTTTATGCTAGGAGTCATTGTACAAAGTGTTAGGTTTTCATGTGTCAAAGAGGTTTTCTTTGGAAATTGGCACGTTCAGTGATGATAATGCTAGGTATGTTTTTTGTCAATTCTCTTGAAAATATAAAAAAATCGTTTCGAGATAAAAATATCCCCCATCATGAATCAGCGAATCGTATTTTTTTGGAAGTACATTTTATTTGGTCAATAAAAACATCACGTGCTTAAAAAAAAATATATATATAAAAAAACAGGCACAATTTTTAGTCCTCATTTAAATTACTATGCAATGAATAACAAAATGTTTATCGACAATAATTGACGTAACGTGAGTTGGCAACGTACTTTGACGTCAATGCAACCCCAATTAGACTAATTAACCAGCAAATGACTGTCCTAATCTTGCGGTAGATCACCAGAATCCACTTTCATTTAAATTTCATCATATTCCCAATAATTTACAAGTGATGTACGAAAATTTCCAACACAATGATCTATTAGTCCGCCTGGGAAATGCAATAAATTACCTCACGCGGCAATCAAAACAAACTAATTAAGTCGGAAATTGATCTGAAACATAGTATCTAAATACGTCACAGTGGAAAAAATGCACTGTCATCGAAAACAAATATCGAATTTAACCCGAATCGATATAAACCTACGCCAAGTGCTTCCCTATAAGTGCCTACGGCACGAGTGACTCAAGTTCCGACGTATCTCGCTCGAATGAGATAAATGAGTTAGATATGCATACTCGTACATATTGACGAGAATAATTATCGCAATCTTCTTTATGGCTATTGCGGATTGACATTACTACATTATACTACCGCTGTTTAGTAGGCAAATTAAACTTATGTCAATATGTCAATATGGCGGATTAAACCTACTGGAAGGTGGTGAGCGACAGTTTTGACAGATCGATGAGGCATATTGCCTCGGTTAAGAAATAACGCATTCAGAAGATATATTTATCTTGTGGTTACGTTTGTTATTTGTAATCAGGCTAACCGCAGAAGAGTGTTGTTGATCTTGTTTACTAAATTTATTCAGCCAGGGCTGGATTTGAGTAGGTCTTTCATAAGTTCGTACTCATTTCTAAAATAAATTATTCTTTTCGCATGTAAATGATCGATCATCCTATAGTGGTGAAATACCCAACCACAGGAATGTCTTAATCAACAACTATTACTGAGAACGATGGAAACATTAAGCTAAAGCCTTGTCCTAGCTTTCATTTTATTTTGTACCTTTAAATGTTTAGTTTAGATGGGAATTGAGTGCAAATTCGGAAATTCCAATGTTGCAATGCGGATGTTGTGATGTTTAACATCCGATACACTGGAGAAGATAATGAAAGTGCTGCATACCTTTGATATCTAGATCTAGCTAGGCAACTTAATGACCTTGTTTAGGATTTTGCAAAGATTTCACTTTCGCTTTTCAATACATAACAACGAATTTTGTGAAGCTAGCCAAAGAAAGTTACTTATAAGCGCTTAAGTTCGTAATCGTTGTTAGATTTGAAACTTGAACGGCATTTATAAAATTAAATCTGCAATAACAAAGGGCTTCTTAGCACTTATCCCATGTCCCTAAAAGAATTTGACTGCTGAGTTCGGATCTGAGCTGAGTTCGGAGCGAGGTTAGACTGGAAAGTCTGAACACAAACAGATTGCAGTTACCACATATACAAGAACACATCGCTGTGCCTTCGGAATCCGTCAAGGAATTGGGATCGAAGATTTTTTTTCTGACCAACGACCAAAAAATCCGAATTCTGACGATACTGGGCAAAGCGCCTAGAATACATCGTTGATCTAGGCTTATGGTGACAGTATCTTCGGGGTATGATGGTAGGTAGACAGATTTATCTTTAAATATTGTGTAACTGGTGTTGGCTCGAAAGTTGTGGATAATCCTTTTTTGTAGAACTATAAAAAAACACACCAAAAGTGGCTAATCTCGTTGTTTATAAATATTTTCCGATGTTCACATATTTCGGCAAATAAGATCTAAAGAAGGTCACTGATAAGGGGCGACCAAGTTGCTGGTAAATGGTTTCAAGCGTTCACATATTACGGAGATGTTGAGGGGACTTATGCCTCTGTAATTGGCACAGTTCAGAGGGTCTCCATTTTTGTAGATCATGCAAACGATGTTGAGGTTCAATTCTTCAGGCATACATCCGACCAATTTTTACCTTTGAGTTGGTGAATGTATCTTACCAAATCACCTCCTGGCGGGAAGGCCAGCCTTGTTAATTTTAAGTTTTCGCTGTCGTCACCAATATTTAATGTTTCGTTCTGCCTGACAGCGGGAGATTATTCGACCTCGTGGTTTAACAGCCTGCAGAAGTTGTACTTCCATATCCTCAGCATTGACTGTGTCTCCACTACTATATTTCTTTGCTCACTTCGACATAATTCTGTTCGAGCCTTGTATTCCTGGCTTTAAGGTTTTAAACTTTGGTAAAACTAACTAATATCGATCCCTAAGTCGTACCTATCACGCGCTTTTCTTGCTACTTCTTGTTCTTACTGAAAAGCTGGACTTTTCTACTTTTCTTCTTTTTTCCTAAAAGCTCCATGGGGGCTGGACGAGGTGCAGCCCTAATTACACTAGTATAACTTAGAACTTAGGAGGAGATTATAACTCCACAAGGCTCTGGGAAAAGGCTGAATTACTACATTCTTCATTATTCAGCCACCAAAATTCGGTGTGCTGCCTTTTCGTATCGATTTTATCACGAACTGATATCGCCGTGCTAAAGCGGAGGAGCTCCTGAAGAATGAGCCACGGAGGTGGCGGTATAAAACCGGGGTTCCATCCATTTTTTGGACTAATTCTAAAGACTCAATGTAAACGATTGCCTCTTGGGGGATAATGACTGACGAAAGCGAACTCTCCATGTGTGTATGTATCATTGGGGTAGTAAGCCCCACAGATCAGGCTGTTGTCGCTAGCCATTGCTTTTAAAACGTACCCTCGATTCACCTTAACAAGGAAATCGTCAATTCTATTCAGCTCAGCTCCATTATATATGACCTTATTGCGATAATATTTGATATACTCGGGCTCTGGTACAATCCTAGACACGATCGGAGACACAGCCGAATTTATGTAGGATGGCTGAATTATACAGGCCTTATAAGAGCCATGTAGCATATGACTTTTACTCTTAAGTCAAGTTGACTGCTTTCATGCAGTCTTATTGTCATCGCGTAAGCCTCCTTGGCGCTAGCCAAATAAGCTCCACTTTTTTTTTGTTTTTTTTTTTTTCAGATTCAAATTCTTTATTGAGACTTTTCTAAACGAATTTGACATGAGGTATCTTATATATAATGTATGGCTCTCTCTTTCAGTAATTTTTGTTTCAGAATGCCTACATGGCTATACTGTTTCTTTTCGATTCATTTTAGCTATTGCTCAATTGTAGCTATATTGCTGTCCCTTACGACTAATTGTCGTGAATTGAATTGAATTGAATTGAATTTTATTTATCCAAGAAAAACTTAATTAATTTTCCATATAACTATATAGTCTATGTGCAATTAAATCTTCTAAATATTTTTCAACGACTGGTAGGATCGATATTGGGCTGTAGTTGCTGATTTGACTTTTAATACCTCGTATAGGTCTTACCACAGCAGTTTTAAAAGAAACTGAGCCCCTACCAAAGGCTCTCACTGGTAAACACGATTGAGTTTATTTCTGAAGTTCTTATATTCGATTTCATAATTTCTTTTCAATATATTATTTTTCCATCTTCTGTAAAATTCATCCCGTTTCTTACATTTTGCAGCTAGGTTAGGAATCATCCAGGGGTTTTTCCTGCACTTACTCTTTAATATTTTAGTATACGTTGCTTTTTGTAAATGGCATGTAACTTGCATAAACATTTTTCATATATTGTAAAAGCATTTAATACTTCCACCCAGTCCTCTTCACAAATAAGTTCGTTTACCTTTCTTGTGCATATGTAGTACCTACTCGTCGATTTCTGTTCATCAATTGTTAATGCATCAGTGAAGTACAATATTGGATAATGATCGGTTATATCGCTTTCAGTTACATATGAATTTATTTGTTTGTCTGTTCTGCTTGCTAAAATGTGATCTATTATCAACTTTGATCCCCTATTTGGGTCTATTCTAGTATAAGTGATGCTGGTATCTCTAAATATTCCCTCACATTTGTTAAAATATAGAAAACCTTCAAGCCAGATACCAAGGTATTTGACTAAATTTGTCACCGCTAATGGCTGTCTATGCTGTCCAATAATGCGTACGCGTAAGCATGTCTGAGATAACCTTAAAGGTATCTTTTATTAAGCGCTTTCTATCTTTAAATTTAAATAAATTTAAATCGGTAAAATCGCACGATCTCGGTGGCCAGTTCACATCGCCTCGAAGCACATGAGATGACCATACCTTCGAATCGGTCGTGCAGAATTTCTAATGTTCTGTTGAAACCACGTTTCGTTGGTGTCCATATCATCCAATTCAGGTCATAAGACGTTGGAAATCATCGGCCTATAGCCATAGACGGTGATGGCTTGGCCAACGTCGTTCTCAAAGAAATATGGACCGATGATGCCGCCAGCCCAAAATCCACAGCAAACAGTGACGCTCTTGGATCTCATGTGGATTGGTATCGTCCCAAATTCGACAATTTTGTTTGTTGGCGTACCCATTCAACCAGAAACGGGCCTCATCGCTTAAGTTTCCAACTGCTCCAGAGCCCATTCAGCGAACACACGTCGTTGTCTATGGTCGTTTACATTTAACTCCGTTAAATTTTGTACGGATGCAGATTTAAGGAATATCGGGCAGTTCACTGCCCCTGTTGTAAACCGTATTTAATTTAAAATACTTTACTCGAAGTTACGTTGTCAAATGTGGCAGACAACGAACGCCTTTCTCAAAAGCATTTCGGACACCAGGTTTAATGTGTCATGCCTCACTCGAAAGCCAAACTGATTTTCAAGAAATATTAAATTTGTTTTCGAATACCTTGCTTGCGTTCAGCAAAAGGCTTATTGGCTGAAGATTAGCAGGGTTCTGCCCTTGTCCTCTTTTTGGATAGGGTGTACCACCAAACTCGGATAATGTGCATTTCATTATTGTTTGTTAAATAAGGTTGTGAAAATATCGACGACTTTAATCTGTAGATGTTTGGATTGCCATCCTTTTCCGCGCGCCGATTTTTTATTTTTCGAAGATTTCCAGGAGTTCATCTTTTTGAACGAACAGCATAAAACTGTTATCGACTTTCCCATTTTCGTGTTTTATTTTTCATTGAATACGGAATTTCCGTTTCAACTCTAGTATTTATAAATTTCATCCATGTCAATTTTGTTTTGTTGTTCATGCTATTGATACATAAAATATACACAAACACATGAATGACTTTAGGAATAACCATGATTTAATTTATGAGACCGCCCGGATGTCAAGCTATCGTAAAATCAAGACACCTGGATACGCAAAGAAACTACTCGCCATTTATATTATTCACAAAAAAACCATAAGAGTTCATCCCATTAATATTTTATTGCCTATCAATTAATTAAGAACAATGTAGCTATGTACCTTCAACTATGTACTTCTAAGAAATCACTTAGAAAGGGAAAATTTTCTAAAACAAAAAGTCTTTCATCTGGCAGTGCTTTGACTAATTGATTAACAACCTCATTAATTAAACAAAAGAAATCCACCTCTATCCATTCACTTGTTCGGCACTCAAAAGTACCTGTTCTGGTGTTGGTGTATAGTACGCTCTTACATTGTATTCCGAGAAATTCTCTTAAAAAAAAGTACCTCTCTAGTACCTACCTTACCATCCCACAACCACACACTCACTCCACAGCTAAACCAAAAGTCAAATCTCAAAAAAATCCAATTGTGCATGCTTGCCTCCCATAGCTGCGATCAGTCTTCATTTATTAACTGCACACCTACACCTCCTTCCAGATACATCACTCAAAATTCCACTCAAAAAACCAACACAGACGGCGAGCAATCGGCGCCCATGCCTATGCAACATGTGTAGAGGAAAATTTATCGCACAGTAGTCCAAAAAGTCACTCTCAGTCTATGACCAACATCTAACAAGTGTATTTTTTGAATCTAATAGAAATCCGCATTCGGTATTCGTATCTAGAAAAACGAAAACGAAATCCAAACAAAGACTTCATGCTGGCAATAGAGCAGATGCGAATATGTTGCTCGTCGTAATGTTGCTAGGCCCGTCATCGTAGTCGCCGCTACACCATCAGACTCAGAGTGCTTTGAGTGTTGGCTTCGGTCTCGTGTGGTTTTTTTTATACATATATATATTCATACATATATATTTGTGTTTTTTTTTCTTACTTTTCATTCGCATTTTGCTATGTAGTGGGGATATACTCTTCAAATACATTGGTTTCAGTAATTTTCTGTTTAGTCCTTAAATAAGAAGCAACAAGTAAGCATCTCTTTCTCGAAACCGATTCTGAATCTCGAAGTGATTGTGTGTGTTAATTTTATTTGCACTTTTATTGTATACGTTGTTCAGCTTTGCGTTTTGCCCGACTGTATGTGCACTGGTGTAATGTATCTCATTTATGAATATCTTTTTGTATCGTGCGGCACATTTGTGAATGAAAAGCGCGCGTTTTTCCCACCCTCAATGGAAATTTATATTTTCAGAATTAGACAACAACAAATAGATACATTTTTTTGAGTATATTTTGCTTCCGATTATTTGAAAAGAACCCAGCTTGTTCGGAGTGTATCTTTGATCTCCGAAAGTGACTAGACTATTTCTACCTGCGGGCGCTTGTTTGATCAAAAGATCAGTGCACTTGAAAGACCCTTTAGATTTAGGATTTAGGTGATGAGATAGTGTGATAAATCCACTCGAATTTGAGTATGATTTCGGGATTTTCTCAAGTGTTGTTGTGCGTGAACAAAATAAACGAATATTGCAAAAGTGTTCCGAAAAAGGAACCGAATAATCTCCAGAAAAGGAACTTTTTTTCGTCATCTGTCTGTCTGTCTGATTGGGCTTGCATATTTCTCTTGGACGAAGAACTGTTGCGTTTTTTTTATCTTGTAAATTAAATTAAATAAACAAATGTAATTTTGCTCGAGATAATTTGATTGTAAACGATATTATAGTGTGTCTGGAGTGTCGTCTCTCAGCAGTGCAACGGTTTAACTGTAAAGTGTGTACCCGCTAAATCAAGAGACTAGGACGTTGTATCTAGAGATAGAGTGTGAGATACTTTTACTCTTTTGCCGCAGTCGCATTATATGTTCGGCATTATGCATTAGTGAATGAAGGTGGTGGTTTAGTACCATGGACGATTATATTATCATAGCGATCTACGGCGATCGCACAGTGTGAAAAGACAAACAAAGCTGGCTGCTAGATAGTTTTTTTTTTAACTTAGTAGATAGTTACGATTTGAGATACGAGTTTGTAATTTGAAAAGTGTGTACATGCGGATTGTAGAGAAAAAAAAAAAGATCAACAACCATCCGCGCTGTTGCATTATTATTCCCTGTTTGCCTCGATTTTCTTGGCCTTTTTTTATTTTTTTTTGTTTTGTTTTAATTTAGTGATAACTTCCGTTTGCAATAAATTTTGATTGAAGACACACAACATACGCAACACATTTGTTTGTAGGTATTAAAGTTTGAAATAGTGACTGTGTAAATATTACATGTGTTACCTCTGTTCGTTATCTTGGGGATTGCTTTTTATCTTTTACACGATATCTTTAAATACATATTTTCCTTTGCCATTGAAAAGGCAAAAACTGATTTACTGTTGTTAATCATGCTTCCGATCGTTAAGTGCTTCGCATTTGTGTTATTTGCTGTATAAATAGAAAATGTCATGTGTCACATATTTGTACTCAATCTAATCACAAAGTGCGTATAAATTGCATCAATCAATTATGCAAATTTCTAGGAAAAATAATCGATTGCAGGAAATATTTTGTAGACATTTTTTTCACACTAAGAGAGTAGATATAGATAGGTACTTCCGACTTTCCCGCAGCGCTAGCAAAACGACTGAGTTACACGCATGCAAATGATATTTTTAAATGACTATATGCACATCGATTGATTACACCTATTTATATCTTTATATTAACTAATTATTATTGTGAAGTGCATTGTAACAAAATTTTTATTCATCTCCTTCTAGTGTCAATATTATTTTATTTCCTTACAAAATGTATGTAATAAAGTAAAATACATACAAAAAAATTAAAATAAATCAAATGCTGAATGTGAATGTGATCGAAAAAATAAATGTGAAAAAAGTGATAAAAAATTATTCTTATAAAGAATTCGACAAATGAAACATTAAACCGATTTAACAAACAAAATCTCTCAATATTAATATACTTAAACGACGACTGTACTGCTGTACTTAATTTTTGTTTAATACAAATTAAACAGACAAACACAAAATATATACAATATACTTAAACTGTTTGAGTTTATTAACTTAAAAAAACAAAAAACATCGAATATCGGAAGTTTACTTCATATATAACAATTTGGATTACTACTTAATTACACATGAAATTTTCTCCAAATGTAAGTAGCTAAATATTTTTTCAATTCAATAACAAATTCATTTTTTTGTTTAATTTAAATCAATTATATATATAGGTGTTGCTATACATATTTTATAAATGTTAAGACTATAGGCTCCAACTTTATAGTGCTGCATTTTTCTTCCTTGTTCATAATAGAACAAGCATTTGTTTTGAAGAAAATAAAATCAAATACTTTTTAACTGGCGCCCGACCGTAGACTCTATTTATTTCACCAGAAATATGTTAAATTTGTAAAGTGATTAACAACTTTTAGTATTATTGTGTATACTTTCATTTAATTGAAATTCTTTGAACAAAAAAAGTCTAACAACTTTCACTCCTAACAAGTAAGAACGTTTTTGAAAAAAAAAACGGTTAGTACCATCTAAGACGGTTTTATAGTCAAAAAAATCAAATTTAACATGTTAAATTGAACACAAAAATAAATATTACATTGGTATTGCTTACAAATTCAATTCTTTCCTTAAACAAAAATGAATGTCAGTCTGTGTGTCACTTATAAACTCAAATATAAATTCATTTATTAAGCTCAAATACATGTTTTTTGAGCTTGTTCTGTCTTTTAAGCAATTCATACCAGTTTTTATGCAATAAAGAGATCATACAACCATTTAAAATGTTCAGAAATGTTGGAAAAAAACCTCTTTTTTAATTGTATGAGTAAGCATAAATAGCTACGTGGCAGTCAAAAATACGCTCATGTTAAGAGAGAGCAGATTTACATTCCCGAATCTTTGGGACACTGAAGCAACATTGAAATCTTTAATCAAAAAGAGACTACTGTCACTTACAGAAAACAGGTATGATTTTTTCAACAACTTTAAAATGTCCAATCACTGACAGACTGTATCAGCATTATCACGACTATTTCACCAGACTATTTACCCATCTGTAAAGGTTTGAAAATAGAGACGGAAACATAATATGGAATCACCTTACTGGTACAGCTGACAGACTACTGCAGTTTATGTCATGCTGTTATCCAGAAAACAGCACACGCTTTCCTTTCAATGAAATTACTATAAATATATAAATAACCATCTGGGTGATCAGCCAAACTGCAATTTAAACGATATAAAATAAGTTTGAATGGACGAAATAGGTGACAGACAGACTCTTGGCACCTAGAGCTTTAAGTAATCACTAAATGCTACTCTGAATTTCTGAAGGGTTCTCGGACACCCCGAAATGTGTGGGTACTAAAAAACGGATGAACTATAGCCTTGATCGCAACCCATTAATAGCAGATGCAACGGTGTTACTGGCTTTGAAAATCGTTAAGATCTATATTGATAAGATAAGTTATTGCGCCACAATCCCTAGTCTGTGGCCCGAAATTGAAAACAAAAATGAAGAATAATGTTTTCTTTGCCGTTGCTGGAATAAAAAAATTAAAAGCAAGAGCATAAAACCCTTTAAACAATGGCTGTTGACTGTCAACTGACATAAGGTTTAAAGGCAAAACCTTCCATATAATGCATTCATTTTTTGCATTTAAAATGGCGCCCAACACAGAACTTTACAAAAAAAAATAATAAAAAACGTCTTACAGATAATGTTAACCGAGAGTTTGCTCTATAGTACCAACGGTATTCAGAACACTTGAAGTGCAGACATACATCGATAAATGTTACTAGCTCGCTTTACAAGAATACATCGTTAGCAGCATTTTATTGTTTGGGATGAATTCATTCGCTCTGAAAAATCTGTCTATCTAAGTTACTCAACACGAACCTTTTGCAAACATCGTGCTTCTTTATTAAAGCTCATTGCTTATCAACATCATTATCATGTCATCGTGGGCTACAATCCTTATTTATTTAATTGACACACTTCGAGGTCTTTCTTGGAGCAGTTCATGAATATGTAGACATCATCTGTCATTGGCAGTCAGAAATCTTCATCTAGAATATTTCAAATCAAAATAGTATTTAAAAATAGATTATAAACGTTAACAACTAATTAACACAAAGCGAATCGTAAATAATCATGAGTTTTTTTTTTAATTTGTTATGACAAAAACAAATATGTATCATTAGCCACCGAAACTGCTATAAGCGTGCCGAGAGTTTAATTAAATGTTTGTTAAATTCTGAATTTTGAAAATAAAACGAATAAATTAAATAATTTATGTTCACGATTTATTAAAAGAATTATAGTTTTTAGGGGATGTGATGTTTTAATAATTTTTTATTAATTTTTGTGAATAATATTAGGAAAAGTGTTTGAGGTTGTCACGTAGCAATATTTTGAATGGCTTAAGTTTAAAATTGAAAGTATAAGCTACTGATAAGAGTATACCGAGTCATAAATAACTGTTTCAATGAACAATTTATAAATTAAATTTAATTGATTATAAATTAAAACGAGTCCATATTTTTCATTTTTACTTGCTTCTTTAAGGATTGGATGTAAAACGTATTTTGTGTTACTCAAGAATGACATTTGAGCAACACTTAAAAACAAACTGTCCAATTGGAGGCATTGGTTTGTGGTGGTCAGAAAATACGAGTCTCAAGTATCGAATAACTATCCACACTTGAATCCTACTGCAAAACTTATTGCATGTTATTGGCAGCAAGACATTGTACTACTATAACATGAAATGTCCTACTTCACTTCACCTAGTTATGGCAAAAAATAATAAGAACGTCACTGAAAAACTGAAAATCATAGATCTGACAACATGCGTATCGCCCAATATTCGGAAAAGGGGTCGCTTCAAGTATTCAATATTTCCATGTCGCGAATTCATGTAAACACCATTCATTAACGTCAAAGAATCATCTATGCCATACTGGACCATCTTCGGATGTAAAGTAAAATATTTAAATAGCATTAATTAAATATTGTAAAACTTAATTTTTTTTAACGTAAATGTTTTGTCAAATTGGGCTTGCTTTGCAGCAGAAATATAAATGGCTGCGTAATATGCCAAATACTATACTGACGTTGAACAGAATGAACAGAAGCCATGCAGTTGGACTAAGTTAGTTCGATACAAAATCTGCATTAATGAAAGCGGCTTATGCAGTTCTTTGTAAGTATGACAACAAATTCACCCAATTATATCCTGTAACATAGCGGCATTAGTACCATTTACAATCAATGGAGTTTGGTTCTATATTCGGGCATAACTTCATGATACGATACACAAAATTACAAGTGATAACAAACACAGGATCCAATAAATCCTTTCATGTTAAATAGGTGATGGCTGACTACATGTTGCAATTTTCCATAAATGTCAAGTCATATCAAATTGAATTCCATTTGAAATGATCGCGTTGTATTATGAATAGACTAGGTAAAACGTAAAATTATGTCCAGTGATATGAAAATGAAATATCAGGCATTTAGATACGGCCCATACAAAACTTCAAACCTACCTTTTCCATTCATATGTCTAGTTTCGCCACAAAGAATGAAGCCTGATATTTATTGGCGACTCTGAACGGCATATTGGAAAAGCTTCTCATGACAGTGGTATACCTTGGATGCTTAGCAGAAAGAAAACTTAGGTGTTGTCACTTTCGGAATTTGAACCAGAAACCCCACGCTTACTAGTCTATCGCTATAACTACTAATTAATCCTCGGCACACAAATATAATTTGTAGCTACACCCGTCCTCTTACGCAATTTTTGAATCAGTAAACAATATTTTGTAGGGAAACAGAGCTTCAAATTAATATTTTTATAGGACTGTGCATTTGGAAGTGTCACTTGATTGTCACTTTTGCTATATGAACATGAATAACATTCACAACTAATGTCCAATTAGTAAATAAGTAGCAATTACATGTTGATAAAAAGCATGTTCTTTCAAGTGTCAATTCACTAATTGATCTCTAAATAAACTCTCTCCAATTTAACTATATCTTCTGCACTTAAACAAACCTCTTATGCTGTCATTTCGAACATCATTTTCCACTTTAAAACTAGTTTGACATATTCCATCAAACAGCTCCTATTTATAGTTTAACATTTTTTTTTAATAATAAAATCTAGACCTTGGCTAAATATAGCTTAAGCCACGTGAGCTACAATACACGTGAGATTTGTTTTTATGCTTTATGAACACGTTCTGCCAGTTTGTGAATTGTAATAAAATCTTGCATTAATTATGCTGTCAGATAAAAACGAAAAATTGCGGGCCCATAATTTGAATAGTAACTAATAACATTCAAAGTGTTATCGACACCATATAACACAGACATGGTGATGGCACTATATTAATGTGCCTGAATGTGACCAAATTCATTACAATAAAATAAATAGAGGGCGTTGAAACCAATAGATTTTGCAACTCTTTGTCTAAACAAGATGGTGACATCAGTGTTTGAAGAACTATCGGTTTTCATAATTGCGCAACAAATTAAAAAAAAGCGTTATCCAAAATTGAATAAACATTCACCAAGTGTCCTAAATACCTGATATCACTGATTGCATTCACGGTAAAATTTAATCTCGCATAAGCCTTATCACACATTTCGTTTCAATTTCCGGTAATGACCCCCTAAATGGTTCGGGAAAAGTAATTCCGAAAACCACTCTTCACAGGCAGGTACAACAAATGATAAGTGCTCTATTGGAAAACTGTATTACTGTGATTTTCATTCAAAATTCAAGTGGCTAACGATGAATACTTCAGTCAAGTGTACATCTTTGGTTTTGTGAATAATTCTGCTTGGGTAAATAATTTAAATACTCGGATGCTAATTGTGCAGCTCCTCCCTTGAAACT
This sequence comes from Rhingia campestris, assembly GCA_932526625.1. NCBI lineage: Eukaryota > Metazoa > Arthropoda > Insecta > Diptera > Syrphidae > Rhingia > Rhingia campestris. The sequence continues at coordinate 35,724,520 of OW052185.1, read as the reverse complement.
TTATACTTTTTCTCAAGTGAGGTACATCTTCAAAAAAAACACACTTCTCAACACGGTCTTGTTAATGAACTTGAATACAAAAAAAAATCATCGAAGATCAAGTAAAGAATGTAGAATGTGTGTGTTGATTTTGTAAAATGTTTACATTGATACGAGTATAGCTACTCGAACGAAACAAGCCCGCCAGAATGTGCCTTACAGAACGTATTGACTGGGTGTTTTTAGAATATATCACAACGGCTACCTTACTTATTTCAAGTTGATTCTGCTGTTGCATTTCTGCTGCGTGAAGTTAAAAAGGAATAATACATTGCGCCAAAGAATTATTATAATTAAATATAATTATTCAGATCTAATTGAGTCCTCCTGAATAAATTGACATATGCATAAGTGACGTCTTAAGTGTTTTTTTAAACAAATGTTGACAAAACTAGGTAGTTGATAATTAATTCGAAACACATCTCGACAATTATCGTTTCAGACGTTAAGCTAATTTGTATTAAAATAAGAGTGAAAGGACTTTAAGTAATTTCAATGAAAAAGTATCTGCGTTTTACCAATAATTGGTATCAATGATACCAAGGACTTCTGGTCGAAAGCGTTTAACTTACAAGAAGATATCCTTATTTTAAATAATCAACCAAAAAATAAATAAATCCACACAATAAGCACTGGACTCGTTCACTTTAACAAAAGCTGAATGAACTCATTTCTCATCAGAATCTTGAGGTGGTCAGAAACTAGTAGCTAAACGCCAAAATATATTTCGTATTTTTTTTTTTTTTTGCAAATTATGATGACAGAATCCTGTTGAGAAGAACAAGTAAAGATAGTAGTTGAGTTGAGACACGGCATACGCCGACGGTATTATCATCTTTGGTCAGGCTAAATGTGATGTAACAGGCACGTTTTCTAGTATACTGAAGGTAGGTGGAAAACTGGGTTTAAAAATAAAAAAATAAATGAGGTTAAGACCAAGTAAATGCTGTGAACACAACATTAACGATTTGAACGTCACCCTCAACAGCGACAGCTTTAAGATAGTAAGGGACTCTGTCTGTCTATTAACTCTGACAACTACATCTCGTCAGAAATAAATCGAAGACTTCCTCTTGCTAACCGTTGTTTCTTTATGCTACGAATGCACCATGCCCTGAAGGTTATCCACTCTCTTGCTTAACGGAATTGTATTTTCCACAAAATAGTAATCGAACGTATCTGCTTCGTCGGAATTGCTGAATCTTTCTCAAAGTCTTCTCTGGTATAATGTTGGTGTCTGTGTTTATTTCTACCTTTTCCTGAACCATTTAATTTAGTAATCTTGGCAACAGCACTTATTACGGCTTCGGATCTTTTTATGCATTTACATTTTTTTCCGCAAATGTAGTAAAGTTAGAACGTCTAATAATACAAATCGACAACACTCAGCTCTCATCTCAGTAAAGAATGCAACATTTATCCTCCTTTACGAAGTAGTAACAAAGTAGTTACGAAGCCAACTAATTACAAAGATTATGCAAACGATTTACTTGGAAAATTACAGCACATGGAATGTCTGATTATGTCGAGAGCATAAGCTTCCACAGCCACCGAAGCCATGGGAGTAATTATCAACATCCTTCTTGTTCACCTGGATGCTAAAGATTAGTATCAATTCTACTAACCCTCTGACTGAACTCGCTTTTCACATGGAACGTTTTGCAAATGTGTCCCAACACGATTTCTCTTACCTATTTCGTGCACTTCCCAACATCGAAATCTATTCCAAAACAAGGATAATATTTTTATTTTGAAAATTCTGACGTTTTAAATGTCATTCACCATTCATCACTTGAATAATAAACGGGATCAGCATTCAAGCGATTATTCAGTATTCGGGTCTTCTATTTTTATTTTTTTTTTACAAAAAAAAGCAACATTATCCCGTATGAACAATAAAACTCTAATGATCCTATCCAAATAGTCTGTATTAATAAAAATTCCTAAGAACAAAAATAACATGTGATGAGCGATTAAATACGCCCCCCATCCGGTTAAGCACCGCCTGACCACAAGTAAATGTTTACACAACTTACTGACTATTCGATTCTAAACAAAAAACTCCGCAGTAAAAGTTTGACAAACGAACTAAATAAAACAACCAATTCACTAATTTCTCAAGAAAAAAAAACATCTGGTACTAAACAAATACCAAACTGATGAGTAGGGAATTTGTACACTAAATATCTGGCGGCATTCAGTAGCAGATAATCAATGTTGCACGTTACTTGTAGTGTTTCTTTTCGTAGGTATTCATTTAAAGTGGTTTGGGAAACATCAAATACTTAGCCAAAGAGTTTCGAATGTAAAACTAAAACAAATAGTTTGCTAAATAATTTGGAACACGTCCCATATTTAATAGCTGCCATCAAATGGACGCATTCTATGCACATATCATATGAATGGATGCGTTCGTGAATGCAATATGTGCTGCATTCTGAATTTTTAAGCTTCAAAACTGGTTTGCGTGAAAATTTGGCGAAAATCGATTCAGTTGTGATAATAAACTGCAACATATTACCTCCGATACTGTCATACAAGTTGTATTTGAAAGAAGTAGAAATTCCGATTTATATATCATAAAACTGTTAATACCAGAGATATCATTCCAGAAAGCTTATTTCTTATTTTATAATAAAATAAATGAAATATGTTCAATTAACAAATATACCTTATCTCTAAAGGTCATCATCAATAAAATGTGACCCCAAAAAAACCGCCCCCAATTCTAAATAATTTCACACCACAATTTGCATTCAAAAATGCAATCTAAAAGTGTATAGAGTAGGTCAAACATGAGTTCATACCTTTGCATGAACTACTTGTAAAATATTTTACTAAGAACCAACAAGATTTATTTTTAGCCACAATTTAGTACCAAACAAAAATGCGAACCCAAAATTAATTGCAGTTTTCCTGCATGCTTTGTCGAAACGGTAACCTATTTGCATTTTTCTCACAGATTTAATGCATAAATTGCATCAGCCTTACAAGAAACATAATTAGGGTATAACCACACAGTAACAGCTTCAATTTCACCTTGAAAGAAACCATTAAAGGTACCATTCGACTTGTGTCTTATGCAATATTTTAAGTTGAATTGTAATTTAAATGCATTAATGGGTAATTTACTATAATTGGTTAACCAATCCAATCAATTAAACAGACAGACTGTCGCCTATCCTGAAACGAACAATTTTGTGCAAATTCGCAATTAAATCGACAAAGAGTATATTGTATGTTAAAATAAGTAAAAGTTATTTATAAATACAAAAATTAAAATCAGACACCTGCAGTGTTTGGGAATTTTCAATAGAAACGTCAGAGAATTAGTGGCAAAGAATTTAGCACGCGAGACACTAGTAAATTTAGCACACTCTGATGGGCGTGTTGATTAATTGATTTTCGTTTAAACTCGTGTCAGTCTTTTGATTTAAAAAAAAACGTTTAAAATTATTTTGTTTATTTCGTCAGTCTACAGCTTGCATCAATTTTGCGTTTCAAATGACGTACCAATATGAAGACGGCTAGGAGTATATAGATGGGAATCGTTCTGGTGTGTTCAGCAAGCAAACATTTTTTTGTATCTTGTAATTATTTCTTTAAAACAAAACTGGGGTTGTGACTTAAAAAATGATAAACGATTTAACCTCAGTGGAAGAACTTATGCACAGGTACTGTGACATTTATGCAAATTTTCAGCTTTTCAAATTTTTTTTTTGTAAATAACAAGAATAGACCCTATATATTTAAAAACCAATCAACACGCCCGCCATTGTTGTTTATAATTGAAAGCTGTTGAATTGGGCAAAAACAAAAATTATTTTTTGTTTCATTTATTTCCTTATTGGCTTTTCAAAATGATGGAATTTAAATGGCCTCCGAGCCGAGTGACGCATGTGCAGAGTTTTCTAAAAAGGATGGCCCGACAATTCAGCTTAGCTGAATTAAACTACGCGCGATCCTCGTCCATCTTTCAAAGGATCCTCTGGACAAAATTTCAATTGGATTCCCAAGTCTGCGGTGTTTAGTTTACTTGCAGTTTAGATTTTATAAGCAAACAAAATCTTTGATGAATTTTCAGCAGTGACTGTTTATACCCTATCTCATAGGGGTATATTAGTTCTGATACATAGTTTGTAACATAGAGAAATAATTTACGTAGATATACCTTAAAGTATATGGATCGACTCATAATCGCTAACTGAGTCTTTTAAGCCATGTCTGTCTGTCCGTCCTTCCATCCGTCTGTACGTCACCGATTTTTAAGTCGTAACTGTTGAGCTAGGATAATGACATTTGGTATATAGGATCCCTATCCATGCCTACAGAAAAGGTGTACAAATTTTCAAAATCCGCCCACTCCCACGACCATTTTTATTTTTTTAGAAAAACTTTTTTTTTTTGTCAAACGGTTAAGAATTTTGATAAAGTGTCTGATCGACGTAAATAAATTTTAAAATAAATTGCTGTTCTTAAACTCCTAGCTTCAACTGTCTTTAGTCATTTTGGTTTTGACAGCTAGCAGCAAAGCAATTGGGAGTGTTCGTATCCTCTAACATAATTTACAAACATTTTATTGGTTGACAGCATTTTCACGATCTATGTTTAATGAATCAGAGCTGCACATATAGCTTCAGAAAAATATGTTGCATACAGCGAAATGTATTAGGTGTTCAACTTTTTTGTTTTATAAGAAAAATATGTACAATCTAGTACATTTGTGGAAATATTTAAATTTCAAGTATAAGAATAGAAAAGTACTCTACTCTAAGCTACGGAAATATATTTAATGCAAGTGAGGAGGACGCTGCATACTCGTGGTTGCTCGGCTCAACAAAATCAAAATTGGAATAAATAAAACCAATTTTTAAAGTTCCGACAGTCAAAACTTTCAGCATAATTATAACATACCAAACAGTTATCCAACCATAGCTTTGATTTCCTCAACTACCTTGACAAAAATATCTTAGATCTAATCCAATCGAAGATCACACCTTCCCAACATTGCAAAATAAAAATATATATAAAAACAGACAACACAAGACAAAAAATGATTGACAGGGCCAAAGAAGCCAGACAAATTACCAATCTAGCAAGTACGCGATGAAATTGAATCACTCCACTGAGCTCGCTCGGCCATGATACCTTGACATCTATTCTCAACTATCGCGCAACTGCATTGCTATTGAAGCTATCACTTTGACTTAGATACTCTCGTATTGACAGACACATTTGGTACACCAATATCAAACAATATCGTTTCATCATAAATTTTCTCCACGTAATGAAATATTTGTTAACCATCTCTGCTTTTCGTCGTCGTCACTGATTGCATAATTGTGCAGTGCAATAAAAAAGATATCTCCCATTCACACATTCCGCCAAAGTGAGAGCGAAATACATGCCATTGCGGATTTCCGAATTTGCACGTCATACACTGCAAATGATCACTTCCAGCCTATACCCATACAAACGTCAGGGACGGCAAGGAGATGGAGCGCAACGAAACGTCTTTTTTATTTTTGTGGGCCCATAAAGTTTGTGTTGCGTATTAACGTGTGTTATAATTGAAAACGATATTATCGTCGTTAAAATTAATGGAAAATTAACCATAAAAACAGCACTCCAAGCATTTTCGGCAGATGAGTGTAGCTGAATGTTGCCGCGTTGCAGTGTATAATAAAATAATTGCACTCCAAAAAAAGGGAATACTGAGGAGATCTCGCAGAAGTATTTGCGTTGACTTTAACGAGGCTTTCATGAATGGAAAATATGTTTCGGGGCACCCAGGACCCATGTGGCGATGGAGAGTTCCTTTGCATATATACCAAATAATTTCTCGTCGGTAAATGCTAAGTGATTTCAACGAGGAAGAATTTCGCTTTTCGGCTGTCAAATTGCATATTTATATGACACTTGAAAATGAGACCCGAAAAGGTGCACAAGATGCAGATGATGTTTATCGGCACGTTTTTTTCGGGTCCTCATTTGCTCAATGAGGGTCAAATTCATAAAATTTAAAATTTATCTTCAACGTTCAACATTTTAGGACGGATAGAGAAAAAAAATTAAAATTCCTTTAATTTGGCGCATGGTGACGGCATGAAAGTCATTATGCTGTTGAGTGGCCGCCAGCCACTTAAAAGGAAGACACTATAATATATGAAGATACGACAGTACAACTCCACATGAATTGCATGCCGGCTGTGTCAAGGAGAGAATATTATGGTGGATGAAGACGAAGAGGATGAGTCTGAAGTTTCTTTTTCTTTAAATGGAATTGGTGGACTTCGTCGAAACTGAGAGCATTAGAAGGAGGAAAGGAATTCAGATGGGGAAGTTGGCTGAGTATGGCTTAAATATAGTAAGACTTATGTACATCTGGAAGGCATTTTTTCGCGGAAATTGAGTCAGCAAGTTGGTTCGCTGGAAGGCGGTATCATGTCATCGTGCAAATTCATCTGGGCGAGGCGCCAGATTGAATTTTGTAGGTTTCTGCGAAGTTAATGTGAAATATTGGTTTGACGGATAGTTTGTGGCGAATATTTTTCACATGTTTGTCGAAGGTCATTTATCTCTAGATAAATGAAAATTATTAATGAATTACATTTTTAGCACATTTGTTGTTTTGTTAACATTAGATATTAAAATTATTCGTTCATAGAGAAATACGATCATTTTTGCGAAAAACTTAAAAGAAAGCTTATTTCAAATTTGTAGGTTTCTGCGAAGTTAATGTGAAATATTGGTTTGACGGATAGTTTGTGGCGAATATTTTTCACATGTTTGTCGAAGGTCATTTATCTCTAAATGAAAATTATTAATGAATTACATTTTTAGCACATTTGTTGTTTTGTTAACATTAGATATTAAAATTATTCGTTCATAGAGAAATACGATCATTTTTGCGAAAAACTTAAAAGAAAGCTTATTTCAAATTTGATTTCTGGTATTAACAGCATATACAAAGCCTCATACGCAGGTTGTGCCACAAAATATGGCTTTCTAAACGGATCTGCTTGAAATAATTGATTACATAAGTATAAAACTCATCTGAGTTGATACTCATAGCTGGAATAGTACGGCACCAACTGTGAGTATAATACCATACCGATGATTAAATGTACTTCTTGTTGTCTTCCTCACTTGTCAAAGCGGAGATTTTTTTAGATTCGTCTTCTCACTTAAAAAGTGCAGCCGGGATTTCATCGTTATTATAAGCTGCGAAGTAAGAAAACTGTTGTTTGACAAAAAAGTTCCGCTCTGCTGAGAACCTTCTTCCGCTGAATGGAAAATCACGTGGAATAGCAGCGAGGAAAAATCTCTGTGCGAACACGCCTAAATCGTCTCTCGGGTCATGTAGTGGCTTTGAATGAACTAACGAGGCTATACTGTCAAACATGTCGCTTGAATCAGTAGACTCATCTATGTTTCAAGAGCACAGTCTAGAAGTACACGTTTTGTTGAAGTCTTTGAAGATAAGAAGCTTTATAGATTATTGACATACCAAGAAAAACCAACAATTTGCTTATTGTTTAATGTTTAAGGTGTGCATATGGCATATATTAGCCATTAGATTGCTTAAATTCAACTCCTTTCATTTCGATATTCTATCCCGCTTTGGAGATATCAGGCAATAGGGACTATTTTATGTGATAAACTCAACAACAACAAGAACTCATCAGCTAATGAATTGATTGGATGAAAGGTCAGTGTAAAATATTGGATCGTCGGATTTGACATGTGTTTTTTGCCCTTATTTCTCAAATTCAAATGAAATGAATAATTATACTGTAAACGCGTTTTTACGTAAATTTATCTCTCTCCAAGGAATTTACTCCTACTTTTAAAAATTTGAGCATTTACTATAATTGCCTGCAAAATTACGAGAACAGAAATGAATATCACCAGCACAGCGGCGTTGACATTTCTTGAGCAAACAAAGAGACCAGGTAAAAGTACCACAGAAACAGCTTAGGTTTTTTCAAAGCAGTTTTGTATTGTTTCTAGTTCTATATGTTTTTTGTGTCAACCTTGTGTCAACCCTCACTAAAATTATTGGTTACCAAGATGGCGAGCGCTCATTAATACCAAAGATTATGAAATCTATACAGATGACGCACCCCATACAAGAAAAATGGTTCTATGGCGGGTCGTGCTGGCACAGCCCGCCATATGTTTTTGTTCTTGTTTTTCATGTGTTTTCATGCACACCGCCCGCCCATACCATGAAGCTGCTGCGCAAATGTTTCTGTTTTTTTGTTATCTTTATAATCATAATCTTTGCTAATAAGCAATCAATATGCAACACAATACCACAAACTTGCCCCAGAGCCAGTCAAGTTTTTTTTTATAAAAAAAAATAATTAGTCATTATTATGTAAACTATTTTTTTTCTTAAACAAAATATTAATTTATTTTTCACGTATAAAGCGAACATGAAAGTATGAAACTCTTTCACAATAATTTGCTATTTGTAGCACTAGTTATAATGGCGGTTAATTTTCTTTCATAAATGGATGTGTTCAGTGCATTGACACCATTAAAAATTAAAAAAACTTGCAAATAATTATTTCTTGTATGTCAGTTTTTTTTGTGAATGGATGCGTTCAGTGCTTTGACACTGTAAAAAATAAAAAGCTTGCAGATAAGCATAAGTAAGTTAACATAGCGATATACATGGTAGCGTTGATTTAAATAGAAAGTGGTAAATATGTTATTCACCTCACAAATTACACCACCTATGCAAATTTTGCTGTGAATGTCGATGTGGATGTTAAAGTTTCTGTGTTAATAGGCGTTACGGAGATTTTCTTACGCTGCTTCAAACAGGATTTTTTGATTCAGTTCTGTCAAACAACAGTTTTCGCAGTTTACAAAAGTGATGAATTTCCTCAATGGTATATACAAAATACCCAGCTGTACTCTTTTATCAGTAAGGGTGAGGAAATGAATCCAAAAAATTTAAGTCTCAGCATATTGCAGAATATCTCCGTGAGGAATCGTATATCAATTAGGTAGGTACGGATTTGTCGCAGATCTAGTAAGGATATGTAAGTGAAATACGCCTTATGTGTTTCTGACATTTATGTGAAATGCTTTTTTTTCTGATATTCATATTTTCTGTATAATTTCTAAACATAAAATATCCAATCAACTAATTATAATCAAATATAAGCATAAATCATTCCTTACTTATTGAGGAATTGCCAATAAAATATCATGAGTAAGGGAAACTCCACAAAATGTCCTCACACACCGGTCCTACGTAGATATTCACTGTCCATTTCTTAAAACTAAAAATAACACCTTTTCCTTAACATAACAAGGAACAAAAATCCCCAACTTAACACCTCATTATACCAATTTCCTTCCCTTTCAAAACCGCACAATCAAAGTGCGATTTTCGTCATTCTATATCTTCTTTACAAAAAAAAGCACACGAACTAAAAAAAACTCAACTACCACTCGAAAAAGAGAGAACGGAATATATTCTCATCAGAAACCTGAAACATCATGTAAGAGTGGTTTTTATTCAAATGGGCCAAGAAACGAGTTCATGGGCACACATACGTCGCTAATTGGGGTTCATTCTTATTTTCAGCTTGGCGGTATATCTTTGGCCACTATCTCTGTGTGCACTTCACTGTAATTACGTTGAAAATCATGTGATCATACAACAATTCCCGACCTACCGTTCTTATACCCGCTGCTGCTGATGCAATCTCATTCTTCGATTAAGTCAAATCCTTCAGATACACACAAAACACCAGCAAACAAAAAAAAAGTTCGGTAAACTCCCTGAAAAGTTGCTCTGTGGAATTCCAATCCACAAAAAAAAACAGAAATACTTGCAAACCAAAATTAGCTAAACCAAGCCAAAATGCATGGAATTTCCTCGGCTCCAGAGGAATGCAGTCCAAATCGCATTCGGTATTACCTACTATTTCTCAATGCAACTCACAGTCGCCTCACTGGCTGCGCTATCAGCAGCGGCACTACACAACAACTTACACCATCACCATGTCTAACGATGAACGGCCATTTTCAAGCTCACCACTCACCTTGCACATAGAGCTCTGTAACCTGGCCGCAAAGACTCACGAAAAAGAGAAAAAAATGGAAAACCCTGGGTTCGAAAAAAAAAAACACACAAATTCCGATAAATTGCCAATTGCGATTGTGTCTGCATTTGAAATGCTGCTAAGGTGCGCGCGCCAATCAATCTGATGTAGCACCTCGAATCCAACACCACACCACCACAAATGGGGGAACGTCATGCTTCAATACCGACCACGACGACTACGACCACCACCCATTGGGGGGCTGCGCGGGTGCGCAAGGCCTCCATCGTAATCCAATACATCGGGTCGGGCCTCCTCGCTGCTGTACCTACTTCGATAGTAACACGGCCAGCCACACCAGACTCTCTGTCGTCGTCATTATCATGTTTTGTTGGTGTTGCTGTTGCGGCTGCCCCTGTTGCTAGTATTGCTGTTGCTGGCCTGCCTGCCATCGACCGTCGACGTTGTCGTAGCTTTCATGTTGCGATCGTAAATTACATTTTAAACGACATAGAAAATACTATACGATCGCGTACTCCGAGGAACGTATATCTCTAAATTTAGCATTTTAGACATCTATTGCGTTCCGACGACGACGACGACGACGAAGGCAACGTTTTGTTTAGGTTATCCGTTTCTGTGGATGTGTCTGCTGGTATAGGTATTATCGCCTATTTTGCTTGAAATTCGTTAAACGTTCAGCTAAAGGTAGGATAGCCCCTTTAGCTGAGGTCTGACACCACATAGCATCGGAATGATCGATTCACCTGTGATCTGAATGCCTAAGCGACAAGCCCATATCGTTTTGGATACAGATACTGTACATTATCTGTGTATTTTAAATACAAACACGCATACTTTATCGTCGACTCTGGACGGAAAAAAATAGAAGGTATTCCACATGTCATAGTGGGCTTGAAGTAATGAATTGGCAAGACGATTGGAATTCGTCCGTTAAGTTACCTTCAACCCTGCGTGCTTAGGGTATACATATTTATATTCAAATTAACTCCACAGGATGAATGGTGACACTTCCTTTTGGCCCGCATATCCTTGGAATTATGTAATTGGATGAAAGGAATTTGAGATATACAATGTAGTTGGCTTTGCCTTTGATCCGGTTATCAAATTTCAGAAGCTCACATTTTTCGCAATGACTTAGAAACAGCTTCGGAAAGGCGTCACATTAACAGGGCTATTGGTTTTCATTGACTGATTTTATACAACACTTTCAATTGCACCCTTAACTTCAATCAGTTCTGGAAATTCGATATGCCAGTTGTTGAACAGACGGTGCTACCCTTTGAAGGTTACGAGTACAGAGCTAATGAGATTGCTTTTGAGATTATTAGTGACAAAAAAATGGGGGTGTTAATTTTCTGAGGTAGTTTTCCACTTGATTTTTGTTTTAAGATATTTCAATCACCTTGTTGTAGCCTTTATCTGATGGAAATTAGTTTTATTTAATTCTTCTATTTTGTGTTGTTGCTTTTTTTACGTTACGAGCACACGTTGTTAATTAACAGCGAAAAAAAAAACAAAATATCGGGAATACATAAACAATCATCACAGAAACTTGTCAACACTGCACCCAACTGTCATTTCAACTATTTAACTATAAAGATGCAATTAGATCGCATTTCAAAGTATGATATTTTGACATTTTTGCTTTGTTTAAGTTTTTAACATTTTTTGTCTTAACAAGAGCTGGCAAATTTGTTGTGCCATACGTCTGATGTATTTTAATCTGACAACATATGAAATCAACCAATTATATGACATTTTGCGTATTGGTATAAATGGATTAAGAATAATCAAGTATGACATAATTTCGCCAACTGAATGACCGAAAGTTCACAATAAGTGTGGTACCAATTGAGGCAGTTAATTTTAGCTCGGAGTTTGAAATGTCAGGTAGCACCATGTCATCTTGTTTGTTTGAAAGCTTTGTTGATATAACAGCAATAGGACATTTTATGCGTATGGTTGAAATTGGAATGGTGCCATATAACTGGTTAGCACATTTTTATACGTCTGCCAGATTTTTATTTGGCGTGAATTCCTGCTATATGCGTGATGCCGTATATGTTCAAAGTGGTACGCGCCACACAATATAAACGCAGCTTAAGGTAGACAAAGCTCAATTGATCAGCACAAGTCAAAATCAAATAAAACAAGCGAAATTTCATATATTTTTGTTGATAAAAATAAATATAAATATGTCGGCATATACATTATTTCTTACTTAGCCATTTTTTTTAAATAAAAAAATAGTTCGTCTTAAATCATCACTTATCGGTTTAAACGTCAAATTATCGATTGGACACAAAACTAGAGACTGTAAGTACCACTTTAATAGCTACGAAAGCTATATTCAAGCTATTGACAGATCTAATAATGCCCTGACAATAGGGGTATTCATAGACTTCGTAATTGTACAAAATTGTAAATTGACAATGAACGATTTATAAATTCTCCTTAAATTGTTTGGGTAAATCACAGTCGTGATTAATTCAATCTCGGCTTTAGAATTTTGTTTATTAAAAGGAATATTGTCGATGTGATTGATTAAATGTCACAGTTCTATTAAAAAACGTCGTTTTCCATCTTGGTTTACACAATCAATTCGTGTGCTAAATGTCCAATATTGTTGTAAAATATTCATACAAATGTTGACATTTCATTTACCACGTCGTAAATTTACCACGTTTACAATGTTTACGGGCTCAGTGTCGCTATGGTTAGTGCGATGAACTGCCGCGCAGAAGGTCTGGATTCCCAGCCGTATCAACACTGAAATTATTTTTCACTGGCCCTCATCTCGTAATGATCTGACAAATCATCCGAGTAGTATCAATTATCAAGAATAGCTTATCTCAACTTAGCCGTTCGGATTCGGCAGGAAGTCCCGCCATCGTGCAAGAAGCACACATGAATGGTTGTGAGAAAAATAGGCCCCGGATACTAACGAGCCTGTTGCGCCAAAAATTTATTTTATTTGTACAATGTTTACGACGAATTTTTGACTTTGCATAAATTTATGTCAATGGGAATTTAGTGTTAGGTGACAGTCTAAGCGTGATTTTTCTGACAATATTACAATATTTTTGTCTAGAAAATATGAAATATTGTAAGCTTCGATTCAGTTCAAGTTATGAAAAAATCTTATATTCATTTTAAATGACAAATATGAGTTTTATGCAATAAGCAGGAAAAGAATGGGTTGGAAGTGTTCATCGGTCGGTGGTTGAATAGTTGACAGATTGATATTTTGACAAGTGAATATTTTTGTGAAAGTCGATTAAAGTTGAGATTAGCGGTAATACGGTTTTAACCCCAAGAAACTAAAAATTTGTAATTGAATTAAATGTAGATAACCCCAATTTTAACGCTATTGGCACAGAGCTTTAAATGTTTTAAATGGTCTTCATATTTTTAACAGATAATTCGTTCATAAGCCTAAAGTCTGTTTTAAACATTAAATGGATGCATACGGCACTTTTGAAAAATCAAATAAAACGTCGATAAACGCGTTAAACATGTTTAAGCGTCGTTTTTTTTTTAAATCTAGTTTTAAGTTCGATGTGAAAACCGTTTAACGCATATGTATGAACAAAAATTTTATAACTGATAATTAACAAGTCAGTCAATGAATGAACAAATGCCGATTGGTGTATAATCAATAAATCAATTTTTTCAACTATTCGATTAGCAGCAACCTGAACTTAACGTAAAAAGGCTGGATAGTTTCATGGTAAAAGGGACCCTTAATAATAAGAAGGCATTTTATTAGTAAAAAACAATCGAACATTTTTCGAATAAATAACTCATGACGGAACTTCGAAAACAGTTATGCCAAATTCCACAAGTGTAAGATTTTAAAGAGAAAAGTTATTTTTAATTAATTTAATTTGAAGTAAATTGGTAATTCTCTTTAACCTCAAAATAGTATTAATATTGCTTAAATGTATTAAAAATATAAAAATACTATCTACATCAACATATTCCTCTGATTCATTGAAAATCTACAGTAAAATCTATAAAAACAATTCAACAAGATACTCAATTCGATGAAAACGGATGACATCCGTTTCTTGGATCACCCATTCCTAATTGTTATAAGAACATTTATCAACTCATGGCTGAGTGCGTATCGATGAAAACCCTACTCATGTTCAGCGCGGCACGTTTTATTCAGCCAATAAAATCCACAAGCACAAATAATTTTCCGCTAAAATTTGAAATGCGAAAAGCACTTCCTTTCTGTCTCAAGCCCCCCTAGGGTTGATTGCTGTCTGTGCATACACTGTATAAATCGCCGCGATCTCTCGCGCTATCAGTTCACACATTTAATTTATAGGATCGTCTTTGCTTTTATAGCGAATCATTTATCTTGTGAGTAGTGAGGTTGTGAGTGGCGCGCGGATCGCGTCCGCCTGATGAGGACGACCAGCAACCGGATTGTACCGCTTAATAAATGTTTTCTTCATCTTTTGCGCTCTTGTTGTCTTCTTCGTTCTTCGAGGGGAAACTCACAATTAAAAATATTTATAAAAAAAAATACACAATTTCAACAACGACAAAAAAAGAAAAAGGAAAATTCACTATAAAGTGCATACATGTAGAAGTAGATGTACTCTGTGTGGACATGTCTTGACTGGGGTGGGGGATCTCTCGCGGTGATCTTAGCGCGATCACTGAACACGAGCAAAAACAAAATAAACGTCGAAGAAAATCTTCAAATAAATTAAAGCATCAGTCGGTGTGAATTAAATGCTTGCGCCGTTCTATACGCATAGACATACGATTAGATGGATACAGCGCTGCTGGTGGAAAACTTGTTGTACTCGTTTGTGGAGGCAAGGCACCCAGGATCCAATTATTGCCGCCTATTAATTTTGCTGTGAATATTATTAAAATGCGCGCGGCTCGTGTATCCGAGATGGTAATGCTGGTACCAAGCAGTCTCAGCCAGCTAGCGATATAATTTTTTAATTGATGAGCGCACACACATAGTGCAATGTGTGCAAATCGTATTTCGAGGGAGAGTCTGCCAGTCTATGGTGGTAGCTGGTAGGTATCTAAAAATGTTACAAGTCAGATGCATGCATCTACTCAATTAAGAGACTTAGCACGCAACAAAAATTGGCGATAAAATATAAGAGCGTTACGATCATTTATATCTGAGCAGCATCACAAGACTACATGTGGCGTTTTTTTTTAGAATAGCTTTTTCCACACCGATTACACGTTCACAAGGAGTTGGGTGGTATGTGTTGTGGTTTTATGGTTGTGTACGATAAATATGGGGGTTTGTTTTTGTTATGACTTTTATGTGAGGTTGCCAGTCGATAGTAAATAGTCGATTAGTTCAATTAATCAAGTGACGCGTAAAGTCCATGTAGTTGTCAAACATAGTGGGTTGTCAGATTTGTAAACAAGCTGTAGTGGAATCAACAACGATGTGAAATGTATAAAAACATTGTTTTTGCTGAATTTGAATTCAAACTTTCAAATGTTGGTACGTCTCTGAATGGGTCCATTATTATGAAAAATTCAAAAGCCGTTACGAGATCAAGCTGTTATGCATCAACGAATCTTTATGGAATTTTATCATAAGATCAGTTTGATAAATTTAAACCAGAGGAACATGTAGAGCAATATCGAAACAAAATTGATGGAATGCATGTGTTTTAGAACAAAATGAAGGATTTTCCAACCGATTCATTTTCATTTAATGCACACGTACAAAAGCTAAAATGGCGCTACAGGAATGCAGCGAATCCGAAACGCAAGTATCAGAAACCCCTTCGATGTCGGCGCGAGGAATTATCGGCTTTTACTTTTCAGAGTGTTATGAGGAGATGCAAAACTTACCTGGCTTACATGGTTGCAGCAGGATGGAGCAACATCACTCACTACCAATACGTCTCTGCTATGGGTTCGTCCTCCAAGCATTACTGATTCTCAAATCAAAAGTTTACTTTCCTGGCGCTTTTGCAAGAAATGGCAGCCATCACGGAGTCTAACTATCATGCCGCCATAAGAAATTTTACTGGCTTCCAATAGATACTTACTTACTTAATTAAGTAGCGCTACAGTCCGGGATGAACCTGGGCCTCAACCAACATGTCTCTCCAATTAGCCCGGTCCTTAGCTAACTGCCTCCAGTTGCGCACTCAAAGTTAATTGAGATCGGTTTCTACTTGTGCGCGACTTAAGGCGAGGTCTTCCTCTACTGCGTCCGACGTCTGGCTGAGAATCGAAGACTCTGCGAGCCGGAGTATTGGTGTCAAATCGTTGCACATGTCCTGGCCATCTTAAACGTCCAATGCGGAGTTTTTTGACCAGGGGTATAACTCGTTGTTGAATCTTCGTCTCCATAGCCTGTCAACGCAAACGGGACCGAAGATTCTCTCGAATCGACCAAGGGTTTCTTCATCCGCTTTTGATACGGTCCATGCTTCAGCGCCGTAGAGCAGGACTGAGATGATCAGGGTCTTATATAGGATCCCCTTAGTAGTTCGAGTGAGGGCTTTACAACTAAATTGCCTTCTTAGCCCGAAGAAACAGTGGTTGGCAAGAGTAATTCTTCTTTTGATTTCTAATGAGATGTTGTTGTCAGAGTTAATAGCGGAGCCGAAGTAGACAAAGTCCCGAACTACCTTAAGTTATATCTGTCAATGGTGACGTTCTGTCCAATTTGTCGATATTGTCCTTTCGTGTTGACAGCATATACTTAGTCATTTACTGCTTAACCCGTTTTTACCGCTTCCTTCTCTATACAAGCAAACGTGGCTATGACAACAAGTTGAGTCCTACCAATGATGTCAATATCGTCGGCGTATGTTAGTAGTTGCACCGATTTTTGGAAAATTGTGCCTCTGGTGTTGGCTCGGGAGTTTTGCAAAATCCTCTCAAGAATCAAATTGAAGAAGTCACATGACAGTGCCTTGTTTGCAATTGTTTGTATCGAATGTGTCGGTGAGGTCGTTTCCGACCCTGATGGAGCAGCGAGAATTCTCCATCATCATCTAACACAAACGGACGAGTTTGGGCGTTATACCAACAATAGACATGGCTCTGTATAGTTCGTCTCTATAAATGCTGTCGTATGCGGCATTATCGATTTGGACTTCTTGGGTTTTTTCCAGGATCTGCCGAAGTGTAAAAATTTGATCGGTTGTAGACTTTCCTGGCCTAAAACCACACTGATAAGAGCCGATCAGTTTGTTGGCGTTCACATATTACGGCAGATAGGATCTTGTAGGCGTTGTTGAGGAGATATATGCCTCTGAAGTTGGAGCAGTTCAGAGGCTCTCCTTTTTTCTAATTTTGTTTATTCGATCTACTAAATATGGTAGTGATGATACAGCGTTGGTTATAAGTATGACAGCGTCTTTGATGACTGTAACAAAAAAATAACTATATAACAAGTGCTACCAAATACATTTAGTTAAATATATTTTTAAACTTCAAACGAAACCTTATTGTCGGTGTGAAAGCCAAGTCGTTTTCGAAAACATACTTTGTGGTTCGGAGTGGAACCCGTATTAACAGTCACAAAATCATTAAAAAAAATGATGCCAAATATTTGAAATATAGTAATGCAAACAATAAAAATATAGATTCTTCGATATTACATGCAATTCTAAAAATATATTTAAAGCTTAAATTGACTGTCAAAACAAACCAACTGTCTCCAGAAAACAATGCAATTTATGACGCATGGAACAACAAATTAAGTCCAAAGATTCAGCTATATTTTCACCAATTGCGCATTTAATGGGCCAATTAACAACATTAACGATTTGTTTCAACGAAAAATTACGTACCCCATATAAACTGGATGACTCGCCGAGGACTAAAATTAAATTTATAGTCCATAAAAATACTATAAGCTACACCTACACGCGTTGCATTTCACATGCGGTATTCCGGTCATAAATTTGCTACAGAAATTAATATAGAAACAGAAATTTCTTCTTCATTACGTAAGTTATTTTTAAAGTCGATGCATTCTACAAATAACATCTAACAACTGACAGAAGGAGTGAGTTTTTTTTCCGAATTCGATGAGGTACTCCTTATGAGTCGTTAAATTAATTCCACAATTAGCAGTCGTTTAAAAACTCATTAATAGCGGCGTGCGCACTTTGGAAATAATAAAAATAAATTTATAACCGATCAAGACATGTATTTAGATTACATTAGGTATCTGTACCTACAATAAAATGCCAGTGGAGGGAAACAAATTTCCGCATTTTAATGAATCGTTTATAGTTATCGACGTGAAAATAAATAAACATTGAATTTTTTATTTGTTTCTAAATGGATTTTATTGAAAGTTTGCATTAAAGAAAATATTTACTAACTATTTTCAGAGAAGTGTCATCAAAAAGTCATATGACAGCTCGTGTGAACTTTGGTTGGCGCTGTTATTCGAAACTTTAACAATCGAACAGGACTAAAATTGTACCAGATGATTTTATTTACCAATGATTGTTGTGATTCTCGGCCGACTTTTTATTTTTTGAAAGTATTTATGCGAAAAAGGTTAAGGCTGAACTATAATACTCGTCTTACGGAGAAATTCGACTATTATAGTTTAGAATAACGATTCCATCGACTACTGTTGAATTGGTCTTATTGTGCCACTTCGACGTTCATGTTATTTCTCCGCATACCACCGATGCACGTCGATTGTAAAGTTTGTTAAATGCATCGTTTTCGGATAATAAACTCAGAACCGGGACGTCTTCTCACAGAGTATAATAATTATGATCAGACGTCGTGCATTATTTGCATTACATATAACAATTTAGTTTAATTCTTTATTCTTTTCTAAATATAAAAGGAGTACCACAACAACTACTGCTGCTTACAGAAGACCTAAAAATATACCATAATCATTAATCCTTGAACTGTCAGAAAATAATTATCACATAAAATATGTAACATTTATTTGCAAGTTCAATTTCATGAGTTTCACATCACCGTCACGTTGTATGCCTTTTTTTAGCCTAAAGAAAACAAAAAATCATAATTTTCGCATTGAATTGCAAAATTATTTATTTTCATTGAAAATTGCAATCGTCATGAGCACACTGTACCACACACCCATCAAAGTTCAGCCAACTTATTAAGCTCGAAGGCGTTTTCAATATTCAATTGAGTTCTTAAAACGTTTATTGCCTGACAATTAGTCGCACTTATCTGCAATCAATGCGGCGGCATCACTTTGAGCAATCAAATTCATTATGGAACCCATTCGTTGGCATTTTGCTGAAGAAATAAATCAGCATTTACATATAAGTGGCCAAGAATGACAGAATGAACATATACCAACTGGGCACGTTGAGGAAATGTGACGTTTTTAGGCATGTCTTTGAAAGGCACATCTACCTCTGATTATTTTTTGCCATCTGTTTCGAATTGAACCCTGCTTAAAATCTAACATTTAATAGTTCTGATCAGGTTTTCTGGCAAAATAAACGTTGTCACAACTAGTCATGCACCATTACGGGTGATGAGTGATGACAGTTGACAAAGTATATGATAGTTGTATTCATAGATTTGTCGCCAATGATCGAAAACTTTTGTCATTTCTCTTTGCCTGGCAACAAATTTATATCGAGAATTCCATAAAGTTTGAAACAGACGTCTGTTCTGTTAGTGAATGTCACTTTTATTAACTTTTGTCAAGTAAAAACGCTGTTGTTTTGAATGTATGCTTGTATTTTATACATATATGAATTATTTTAAAAATCAAAAATTAGTGATGCCAATGCTGTATAAGCATGTAAAGGTGGTTCTGAAGACGCTGTCATCTTCTGTCAGCCTAAATTCTGTCATCAAATTGTATTATCTCATGAATTCTCATACAGACAAAAGTTCTTTTAACCTCAGTGTTTTAATTTTGAATGGATCGCATAATAGTCATCATCGGGTGAGCTCAATGAAGCGCGTGCTAACTGTCAGATTTTTTTTTATTTTCTATACATAATGGCGTATCCATCAACATGGTGATGATAAAACGCCCACAAACTCTCAGAAATTATTATCACTGCTAAGTGGTTCTGGAAAAATAATGAAAAGATGCGCTGTAGCTAGTGGAATTTTCTAATTTATATACCACCAGTTGGACAAGTTGCCAGCATCTTTCATTTTTCGCCTAAGGATGATTGATTTGTTTTTTTTTTTTCGCTCTGTTATATATGTTATATGTCAAGAATTGCACAATTCCATAGCAATGTTTGACAGTACTCCATGTTATTTTTGTCCCTCTACCTATCCAATTAGAATTCGATTGACATCGTACATAGTTCATTTTCTTTATTGCTTCTGTCAATAGCACTAGAATACTGATTTCAATTGAATAGATGGTGTCATTGGGGTATTACACAGATATCAGCACTTTGGTTCAACACTTGCTAACATTATCTCATAGAGCGCAATGTTGAATACAAATTGATTTTGGATTTTTGTGTTTGTAGCCCGGAATGCCAAAGTAGGCTGCTGTTGATCAGCAGACAGCCTGTCACCAATTTGTTCGCCACACATTATTCTATTGTTTTTCGTTTTTGCCGGGATACAGTAACGGCGAGAGGGTTAAGCAAACTGTCAAACGCACGTTAGATGGTGTTGCGAATGTAAAACATGCGCATGAATAGGGCTGATGTTACAAACCCTGTTAAAAAAAATAATTTTGTTTGACAGCAAGAATTGACGCGAGGATGAAAGTCTAACATGAATGGTTCTGTATAGTTGGGTGGGCTAGTTCAATCATTGCATATTAATTGAATAATAATCGCGTGCGCATGATATATCAATTTCTAATTGAGAACGCTGTAAACAACTTTAAATGACACGCGCAAACAAAACGGTCATTGCGTAGAAATAAAGAAATGACATCATGTCTATAAAAGTTTGACTAAAATCGATTTGAATAGTAGAATAGGGATTTTCTTATGTTCACTTTATTTTGTTTTTTTTTTTTTATATCGAAATTTGTTAATTTTGTAATTTCTGTTTAAAAAGCTATGTCACACATAACGATAGAAAAATTAATTTGTACCGCAGTGTAAAACTTTGACAGAAAATAATAATAAAATAACATATTCGAGGCTTTTAAAAATTTGGTAGGCTAGAGATACATCTCATCAGTTATCAAATTCATCATGACACCTTTCGGATTTCGTTATAATAAAAAAATACACCTGTCAACAGTACAACAGAAAGCGATTTCGATTTTGTCAGATATACTGTAGTAATACATAAAAAACTGATCTGTCAGATGAAGTGTTACGAAATTCTGTGTACGAAGTGTTTAATATTAATTTATAAATTTAATTAACTCTATCGATACCTAATGACAGAAAGGATAATAAAAAAGCTCTACATGAAAACTATAAAGGAAAGATGATTTATCATGAATGCTTCCAAATACGTAACCCCGATCAAGTTCTTTTTGAAAACTGTACTTAATAGTTAAAAATAGTAATAACTTGATTTTTTTTATTCTAAAACAAATAAAACGATGAAGGTGCCCACTCCATTTTATCTACGGTATCATCATAACTGCCATCAGGGATTACATATTTTTTATTTATAGATCCACAGCATCATCCAATTTTGAATTCATTTGAATTCAACTACTCTCTACAGCCTTTCCTTCGAATTGGTATTGATATTGGTAACCCTACTAATTGGTTTCAAATTGCGGAATTGATGGCCTTTAATACTGACGCCGGCGTGCCGTTAAAGTTTTTTTTTCTGTTTTGTGTGTATTAGTGGTTGCTATCTGAACAAGCGCCCCGGCATAACTAACGTCACATCAAATCATCATGACAAAATTGGATATACATATGCATCCATGTAGGAAAAAAATCATACCAGCAAAAAGGGGTTGACAGTTGACGTATATTTTCGAATGGAATTCAATTATTAAAAATGTCATCGCAATGATTTCTGAGATTCGCCACCGTTTTGTGCGTTATATTGAGATTTCAAGAGCGTGCACACGCACACAGAACACAATTCCACATAACGGTATAATGATGTGTCAAGTGAATGGAGAGAAACAGACGGACACAACTTTACTAAATCAAAAAGTAAAATACATTTAAATTGAAATGAAATTTTAGTGCGGTGGAAGAACGGTCTTTTCGTAATATATATGATAAACTCCACTTAACAAATGAATCAAGACATCCAATTGATTTGCACTGTGTTCGAAGTTGGCGGTATCATTTTGATTGTCTCTTCGAAAAGTCAAAGTAGCGGTGGCGCTGAATAATGTTCAGATTCCTCTTATCTAATGAAAGATGAGCGTATTTTTTGTGCATTTGATAGGTATGATGTCATCGTTTTCTTAAGAACATAGAAAATTGTTTTAAATATTTGATTTAATTATCGGAAGTGAACATGATTGGTTAGCAATAGTTCAAATTCAAGAGGCGCGTGTAACCCCAATTGGTTGATTTATTTCGCCAGTGAATGAAAATGCGCCGCAATATTGAAATAGTGCGTACTATTTAATTGATTATACTCGATAAAATTCATTACGAATGCTATTTATGAATATTAGTTTGTTTTCTTCGCTGAATCATGTCATGGCCAGATTGACAGTAGCTTGTACATATTAAATGCGAGTCTGACATTGATTTTGTTGAAGACAATGACATTTCCGAGGCGTCTAATCGGATGTTTGTCAAATTATTTGACTCTGATGGTGGTATTCACCTGCAAATAATAAAATATTATTTTTTTGGTATTTTTTTGTATTCTCTCTGAATGTTGAAGATTTTATTAAATATTTCTAATGTGAGATTATAACAGAACCGCATTTACAAAGAAATTTTGCCATGATTGGTGAATTAGTAGAGAAATGGCATCTATGCATCTAGATTTTGCAGGCTAAAGGTCACCGGTGTCTTGAGTTTAACGAACTAAATAGGTATGTTCCCGTACAATATTATTTTTACTGATTTTTAATTATTGGCTTTCCCGTAAGTCAAAATTAGTAAAAGAGATTAGATAAAAATTTGTAAAATAATTTACATCAGAAATTCCTGTTGGTAATAATTAGTAAACTGTCATTTGGTATCAGAAAGTGACAAGTCGTTAGTTTCCACATCATACAGTAATGTACTTAAATACGTCCTTGTACTTCTCAGTAAGGAATTTATCCTCTGTCAACACCGACCCGTCACTGTTGGAAACCCTTTTCTTTTATATTGCAGTGTGTCTCAATATCTATTAGAAGCTTAATCGCCTCCCAAGTACCTTTAACATCTTATCAGGTATCATATGACATATTGACGACAATTCACATAAATTCCATACTGAATTTGGATAAAAGTCAACGATGTAAGCTACGAATAATCACATGTTATTTTTGACGTACATGATCCGTACATTTGTTTTCCCATTTGCCTGACAGATTTTCATTCTTGCAACAAAAATGGGCAAACAAATTGACAACGCCACATATTGTCTGAAGTGTTATAAAAAAATTATATCATATATGCTAACGTCTAGCATAGTTTCCTCTGATCGATACTACAGTCTGTAACCGAATACAAATTTGTGTTTCTGATTTTAAGACACACAACCCCTTCTACATTTAACCTACACTTACAACAAAGTATATTTTACCTACCGCACTGCATGCAGGTGCAGCACCAACAGCAGCAACATCATCAAACATCATAACGACTTATATTGGCTTAAGAAACCCAGGTTATAACAAACCAAACGACATCGATTTAATTTTAGAACTACCTATTCTGAAAAAAACATGATGCGCCTCGCCACCAAGGAAGTGTGCCAAGATACAGTCCAATATACATTCGCATCCATAACTCAACCACAGCACACAGCGCAACTAACCGGTGGTGGTATACGAGTAGCTAAAGCAAGATACGTTCTTCAGATGAATTTAACCGATAAGAAACGCTCATAAAATATAAATATACGTGCCCTGCATGTGCTACATCACCACACCGCGGAACAAAAATAGCATTTCAAGATCAATCTTATAGCTGTGTATGCTGTGCACCTAGAGCTGAGCCGCATAATGTTTCTTCATCTCCAGTTGTTGACTTGTTGGCGGAGGCGGTGGAGTCACCCGACAAGATGAAAGAAACCTCTGCGCCAATAAGTGAGCCAAGTTTCCCATGGGAGATCATGTTCACAATCCACCACCACCATCGAGCAAGTCAAGCAACTTAGTTCGCCATCGCCCATCCGTTCCCCAACCGACATCGTCATCAGTTGGAAAGGAAATCACATTTCAGATTTCCACAGTATTACGGTGCATGTGTGGGCTCCAATCCAACCCACAGTTCAGTCCTCACAGCAAAATAGGCTTGAAGCCACCCGGCATCGGCGAGTTAAAAATAGTTGGGAAAACGAAATCGTTTGCCGTACAAAAACGCTAAAACCGATAAAAAAAAATCGCAGCTCCAAGAAAAATCTATTTTTAGCTAACAATACTCTGAATGAAAATTCGTATAGATACAGCATACGTGAGTGGCTTGAACTTTTTTTTTTAGCCCTACCGTCCCCTGCCAGCCACCACATCATTGTGAAGTTGCCGCCGTTTCGTGTTGCCATTCGCCTGCTTTTTTTATTACCTCCCAGAGAAACCGCCTGACTGATTGAACGGTAATGCTAGTTCAGGCATACAGTGTCTTCCTCCAACTGCTACCACACGACGTAATATTGAATGTCGTGCAGCATTCGCTTTTATCAGGCTTGCAACTCACTTAGTAGATGTATATAGCTTCCACTCGAGTATGGCTACATGGACAGCATATTGGCCAATTGTATAGACAGCAACTGTGGCGGCAGATCGATATCGAACCGAAACCGAATCTGAGCTCTTCATGTCATCTGCCCAAGCCCATGCTAAGGCTCAGGCTCAGCATCTCCGCAAAAGGGAAACGCAACAACGCACCTCTATAAATACATTCGTGTACCCCGTATCCCGTATCCTCTGCTGCGGTACAGAGACTGTGATATAAAGATATTATGCGGCATAAATGAAGGAAGATGAAGAAGGACCCCACCTCGATTATAGCTGTTAAAGGTGGTCGGGCTCACAGTGGATCACATAGAGCCGCACACGATATCACCGCTGAAATGTAATAATCGTTCGGTGGAATTGATCAGTTTTCGTGCACGGATCGATGTCCGCTGCTGCAGTTGGTGTTGCAATAAGAGAATAAAATACAGAAACTGCCGCCTAACACACATACAGAGAGGGAGAGGTAGTATTCTTTTATAAGCTCAGCTACCAACTCTATAAGCCTTTGAGGTCTTATATGCGTGGACACGAGGACTGTGGACTTTCGATTGGATTTGTATCTTTTTTGCGCGCGCGCAAATGAATATTTATAAACACTCCCTGTGCGGGCATAATTATATGGTTTGAGAGCTCTAAGCACACCTGTTGTGTAAACTTGGTCGAATTGTACGTGAGAGTCGGTCTTAACACAGTAGCTTTAAGATGACGTTTATATTTTCCAGATCGTTGAAACGTGTAATTAGATTTATGTAAGGTGGTATGTAAACGAAAAACTGGTTTGACAAATATATGTGTGTTTTTTCGTTTTTAAATGGAATTTTGTTAAGCTTGTGATTGATATAAATCATGTCAAAATGCGTCGAGTTGTTGGATATGTAATGAACAAATAGGGTTGTAATCAAATTGAAAGAAAAAACAGAAAAAAAAACAAGATAAATCAACTTTGAATTGAGAACCCCCTGAAGCATGAAATGTCAAATTAATTTTGACACAAGTTATTATACCGAGTATGAAGTTTAACACGTGCTATCACCTTCAATTACTTGTACAAAGTAATGCGAACCCTTTTGGGTCAGAAATAATGATTACGCTCAATTAAAATTTCGAAAATCCGATACAAATGGCGGCCCATATAGTCCCTCTACGAGGGTGTAGTAGTCTTTGGTGTATTAATCGATAGTTTTCAGTGGTAGCCAAGTCAAAATGTGCTTCGTCGCTCATATAAAATTTTTCAATAATTACATCACGTTTTTGCTGCGTTAGATGCTCCATAATTGTTTTCAAATACTCATTACGACTGTCAAATATCAAGTGTCATTCAACCGAATGGCAACAAACAAAAAATCGACCTAGAACATAAAACGCATCCTGTATTTGCAAGGAAACTAATAAGGTTTTTGACTAGATAAATCAACAAGCAATTCGTGATAATAACTCGAAGGCTCATTTAAAAGTTATATTTGTAACGGGTGATTTTTTAGCTGGTTTGGTTTTGGCAACACTGGTTTTGACAGCTGACGTGTGTTTAGTACCTTGTGTCACTGTCAAACAGCTTCAGTTTGGTTTGCAATTTAACCATGGATCGTCTTACAAATGAACAACGCTTGCAAATTATTGAATTTTACTATCAAAATTCGTGCTCGGTTCGAAATGTTCATCGCGCGCTGCTTCCACTTTATGATCGGCATTCTCGACCTTCTGAGCAGTCTATTCGGAAGATTGTGACCAAATTTCGCACCAAATTTACTTTGTTGGACATTAAACCACCAACACGTTTACGTACTGTGCGTAGTGAAGAAAATATTGCGGCCGTATCAGCTAGTGTGACAGAAGACCGCGAAATGTCGATTCGGCGCCGTTCCCAGCAGTTAGGCCTTTGTTACAGCACTACGTGGAAAATTTTGCGGAAGGATTTGGGCGTAAAGCCTTTTAAGATACAGCTGGTGCAAGAACTAAAGCCAGCCGACCTACCACAACGCCGAATTTTTGGTGAATGGGCTCTTGGAAAGCTGGCCGAGGATCCGCTTTTTTATCGAAAAATTGTGTTCAGCGATGAGGCTCATTTTTGGTTGAATGGGTACGTAAATAAGCAAAATTGCCGCATTTGGAGTGAAGATCAGCCAGAAGCATTGCAACAGCTACCAATGCATCCCGAAAAAGCCACTGTTTGGTGCGGTTTATGGGCCGGCGGCATTATTGGGCCATATTTCTTCAAAGATGATGCGAATCGCAGCGTTACTGTCAATGGTGAACGCTACCGAGCGATGATAACAAACTTTTTTTTGCCCGAAATGGAAGTTCTTGACTTGCATGATATGTGGTTTCAACAAGACGGTGCCACATGCCACACAGCACGCGAAACAATGGCGCAATTGCGAGGCGAGTTTGGTGAACAGTTAATGTCACGTTTCGGGCCGGTCAATTGGCCGCCTAGATCGTGCGATTTGACACCATTAGATTATTTTTTGTGGGGGTATGTCAAGGCTAATGTCTATAGGGACAAGCCCGCTTCGATTGACGCACTGGAAGCCAACATCCATGCATTCATTCGTGAGATACCGGCCGATATGTGTGAAAGAGTATGCCAAAATTGGACTCAGCGGATGGGCTACCTGAGACGCAGCCGCGGTCAACATTTGCATGAAATTATCTTTAAACATTAAATTGCAAGGTTCAAACTATCGATTCAAATAAATATTTCATTCATTTTTTCGAATTTTTTGTGTTTTTTTTTAAAAAAGTTCTAAACCTCTTAAAAAATCACCCGTTATAAACGCAGTACCTACCTACCATATTATTTTTTTTATAAAACGATGATGTAAATGCGTCTTGTTTTTCAAAAAACGAAATAGGTTTCTAGCTACTAAAATCTAAAAATTTAAAGTTAAAACTTCAAAAAGCTGGCAGTTGGCAGACTGGAAAATGTGTATGCGCTGCCTGCTGGTAAACTTTGAAATGAACCACTCACAAAAAAAAAAACCGTCAAATAACCATTTGTATAGTAATAATGAAATTCCCAGCCAAGCTAAACATAGCAATCTCACTTATTTTCTATTCACTAAAACTTCTTAAATTTCAATTCAACAAATTTTGAGCCATCAAAACTAAATAGTTAGGTGGTAAGCTTCTCAGTTTGACCGTAAGAAAAGTGATCATTCAGTCGTCAATAGTTCTAGTGAACAAAAAATTAATGCAATCCATTTTAGTTAAACATAATCTACTACCATCTACTTGTGTACAAGAACATGAGTAAGTATGTAAAAAAGGGACGCGCCCTAAAATTATCACTATGTCTTGTCATTGGTATGGTTATCAGTTTTGTGTGTGACTGTTTTCTTTATCATCTGACTGCAAAAGTATTTCTTTACTTATTTCATAACAGAATTCATTCCTATTTCATAGGATTCCTGTACTTAAAAATGTATAAAGGAACAGGACTGCACAAAATTTATCTGTGATAAGTGACAGTCACAATCACAAACAAACTCTGCCTGTATAATGTTAATAGGTCCGTTCGGGTACTTTTGTATATCTAAAAAAAATGAAAACTGTCAAATTTAAATTGTGAATAAAACAGAGATAATGTTTCTGTCAAAAACCTGTGCTGTCATTCTTTGACAGTTTTTATTTCCTCATCAGTCGAAATTCGCAATCAACAAGGTCGGTGTAAAGTGATTGCCACGTTACATTTTCTTGTAACAACTAAATTACTATCACAGCGAAACACGGCTCCCGTCGGTCATAATAATTTGATTCGAAAAATCAGGATCAGTGTCAGCCATTCGATCGACTATTTGGTTTTATTCCAAGCGACGTGAACGACACATGTGGATTCTTGGGAACGCTTTTTTTTTGACCAGTCACATTCGAGAACTAAAAAAAATAATGATGGACATGTGCGCATGCCACTTGAAAACCTCCAATAATTCACATAGTTAATTTCACACGCAGACGCGACCCTGCAATCCTCTTTTTCGTATTTCGAATTTGCCAATGGTGGTATACTCGTATCTAAAAAAAATTGTGAATAAGCATATTATCTTGTTTGGAGTTTCTAATCTCAGTTAATTACGTCTTATTAAGTTTTGCAAATATTTTTCTTCCGTAAAATTACCATAATACGAACACGCCATTTACCACAGAGTCCAAGAAGTGCACCTCCTCTTTAGATGTGTCACTGAAACTTTACTCGATACAGAGTGCGCAAACGCAGCCACTTAGTCTATTCGTATATCCACTACCTGTATAAATATATATACCTACCCATTTCATATGTGCTTAAGTAGATGTATCTTTTTTCTGGACATTTCAGTATCCGTTTGATTGACAGACTAAAGACCTGTGTGTGAAGGAACGCACATTGGTCAAGTGGATATAAGATAATTGCACTTAATTCAAAGCCCATTATACTCTGTCTACATCAACTACCTGTTTAATGGAAATTGGAATATTATAAAAGAGGAGAAAAAACCTACTCCGATCACAATTTGCAACAGCAGCGTTCAACAGACCTGTGCAAGCATATTTTACACGCACAATTAATGCCCACCCAATGCACAGGCACAGGCGCATACGAACGGAGGTAGGGGCTAAAAAAAAAGACCATTACGATATGCCTTCCTGAAGTGGCCTTACTACTCTACTACAGCCCACTTACACACAAGCCCTCAACGAGATCTTATCAATTAAATTTCCACCCAGAATTAACCATTTTGCCCACCATGAAGTTGCATTAACAACTTTTTCCTGACTCTACGGGTGTGCACAAACCACCTGCAACAGCAAGTTGTAGTAGTTGGCAGCTCTTTTCGAACACTGTCTGCCGCAATGTCTGTATAATGTTGTGGTGGCTCCGTTGTCGGCATGCATCCATTGACAAGGAATTGCAAACTAGTTGTTTTTATAGAAGAAGATGCCTACTAGGAGAATGTTCCTTTTTCTCTTTATCTTTTTTTTTTTTTAATAGATTGGATAGATGGGAAAACTTGATTCCCGGATTGTTCTTTGTAGAGGGCTATTAATAAAGAGATTCTTCTGCTAGCCAAGCTGCCGCTATCTAATCGTGCTGTCAGATGGATGCGTAGTTAGAGGTGACTTTTGAGAACTTGTATTTTAATGTGTTTTTGAAGACGGATTTGATTATGTATTCATGGAATGAAACATGTTATTATTAAAGGAGTCATTAGAAAAATGCTTTCTTATGAAGTTGTGACTTTTTTGGGAATGCCCTATAACGTTATTTTTAAATGTTATATGAACCTCAAGGTATCAATGCGAATAATACGTTCTTCATAATTGTACGTCACAGCGATTTTACAATCTTTCACAAAATTACTTTATATCCCTCAGCAATTGTAAAAAAATCTTTCGATTCATCCTAAGGATATAATTCAGAAATAGACAATTTTAACAATCAGGCCAAGCCAGCGGCATATTAAACATGGGTGTTTTCATAATCCCCAAAATCTGCGCAAGTACAACCTATAAGTTATTTTCTTATTTGTTTTTGAACACCCTTACTACGCAGAACATGAAGGCCGAAGTTAGTACATTTTTCATGTAAACGTCAACGAATCATCTCTGCTAAAATGGATTTTGTTTAAATATAAATGTTTTGTCAAATCGCGCTTGATCTACAGTCGAAATAAAATGGTTGCGCAATCTTCCTGACGCCTAATGTTTATGAACAGAAGGTACTGCAGTTGGAGTAAGTTAGCTTAATAGAAAATCGTCATAAACAAACGCAGCTAATCTAGTTGTTTGTTAGTATGATGTTTATGAATTCACCCCATCTTAAAAATGTCGCGCACTTTCTGTGCACTCCACTTACATTATTTAGTCCAGAATTTTTTTTATAAATAAGAAGAAAAATCACAGCATAAAATGATTTATATTTCAAGCTGTTGATTTTAAATTGCCTATCTATTACAAATATAAATAAGCAGGATATTTATATTTGTAATAGAAAAATTGTTGATGAATTCATGACTGGAACACTTTACCTACGCACTTTGCCTGAACCCACTTGTTTTGCCTTTTTAAAAATAATTATAAAGTTTCAGTCTAGCAAAAAACATTGTGATCTAGCGTATTTTCTGTTCACTAAATTCTCTTCGATTTAAGATTCTACGTTTTCTAGCTATCAAACGAATTTAGGTGTTAAGCTTGTCATACTCAGATTGGCCACAAAAAAGGATCCTTCAGTCGTAAAATATAAATAAACATATGAGAAGGCTACAATCCTCTGTGCGGATCGTTGAATACCCTATCCCATCCCATCTGTAAAACTAATATCCCCAAAAAGTGGACATGGCTTAAAACACGATGGGGATTAAATATAGAAAATGACATTGTCACAACAAATTTTACGGTTCTACAAAAGACAAGGTTTTTCTCCTGCATATGTTATGGGGTAGTGTATAAAAATGATTTTTATATAAAAACGACCCCAAAAAGTGGGAGAGGGTTAAAATGGTCTTTAGACGAAGTGTTCATATTAATATTATTAATGATTCTGCATCAAAAGTTTTTTTTCGAAAATTTTAAAATTTGACCGAAAAACGTTTTTTATTAAAAACGCCCCCAAAAAGTGGGCGTGGCAAAAAACTTTATATGAACGAAATACAGATATTTAGATTGTCTAAATATGTTGTTCAGAAACATTTTTAAAATTCCTTATGGTTTGGTCAAAAACTACGTTTTTCTAAAAAGGTAGCGTGACAGTGGGCGGATTTCAAAATTGTTTACACTTTTTCTGCTGGGAGCAACAAAGAGCACGTGTACCAAACTTCATCATTCTAGCGCAAAATTTAAGGCCCAAAAACTGGTGAGGGACGGACAGACAGACGGACGGTCATGGCTAAATCGACTCAGCTATCGATTCTGAGTCAATCCATATACTTTGAGGTATATGTAGCTAAATTATTTCTCTATGTTACAAACTATGTATCGAAATTTATACCCCTATGGGATAGGGTATAAAATTATGCGGTAAGATTTTGTCAACATATATTAGGAACATAGGAGTTAGATAGTAATAGCGACAAATTAAGAACTATCCATTTGAAAGATTGACAGCTCGCGGTGAGAATTCGTCAATTCGACAATTCAGCTATTAAAATTCTAGAATTTTAGAATTTCACAAAAAGAATGGATAAATTTGCACCTGATCATCTTATATATCAAAATGCTTATATTTATGATTCCTTTAATAGATATCTACTTATTGGAATTCCAAAACATTCAAGTATCAGATCACGTATGTGCAATTCGAATCTTCCAGAGTACGCATTGTAATGGAATTTCCGCTCTGATCGGATATATAACTAATTCAGATTGTAAGGAAAAGATTAAAACAATATTTTCCTGATGCATTACTAACAGCACCTAATTGATTGGGGAGAAACAACGAAGCACGATATGAAAACATTTAGCAAACCATAAAATTGAAAACAACCCATATCCAATAATTAAATGTTTCTATTGCATCGTTGTTAATTAGCGATGATTCATATTTTTTTTTTCAATTTATAAGACGATCAAATGCTTGATAACATACATAGAATTACAGTGTATGTATGAAACTGTACTATCCAATAATTTCCATGAAGTAATCGGTTTTAACCCAAAAATATGGCAATTCATCTAAAATGTGTATAAGGTACTAACAAGTTCATTCAGTTAAAGAATTAACCACGTTGTTCATGAAAATAAAGAAAACAATTACTTACTTAAATTATAAACATTTAAATGAAGATAAACTAAAAAAAAAAAAAATGGGCAGAACTTTTCTGAAACCATTTCTTACGTAATTTCAGCCTGAGGATCATTCTTTAAGGGGATCTTGCTTCTGGAAGAAATGTCGCTTACGGGCGCATTCTGTTGACCAATGGCCATTGCATTTATAAAATCTCCGTTGATCTTATCGCCACAAAGTTATAACTCTATACATTAACTAATTTGAATGTGTCCTGTCCAAGCTTATCCTTTGTTTAAAAAATCCTTTGTTCGTTATTTTCTTTGTTAGCTTACCACAGTTAACGATTCCGTAAAATTCTTAAATAAAACACCGGTTTCGACCACGTTATAATAGCGTATGTTTTCGAATGTGTTATTTCAATGTAAAATTCAGTTTTAATAGCTTCGCAACACAAATGTCAAAAACGTCAATAATCAAAATATAAACAACCAATTTTGTACTAAATTTTAAGGTGGAAACATTATGTTACAATCAATCGCATTTTAACTATTTATAATTATTAACAATTATTTGTTTTGAATACATTTTATTAATTTTGATTCTTGTTCAGCAACAGAATGTATTAATTGTTTTGATAATTAAAGTCGTCATACTAATCCTGTACCATTTTTTTTCATTTAGAACATTTTTTACAGATCTATATAGCTTTTTTATTTTAAACATAGATCTAAATTTGTTGACACCAATACAATTGACAGCCGTCAGTTTCATATGCGTAGGTAGTTTTCGTTTTATAAATGTACTTATTTCCGATCTGAAAAAAGATTGTTTGACACTTTGATTTCCAAATTTCGATTGTAGAAAACTATTTTCGTATGTTTATTTTAATTTTTTTCAATACTCAAAGAAAACACATTTTGACTGAAAATTGAAAGCTTCAATCTGAA
The DNA here is from genome assembly GCA_932526625.1 of Rhingia campestris. Classification (NCBI taxonomy): domain Eukaryota; kingdom Metazoa; phylum Arthropoda; class Insecta; order Diptera; family Syrphidae; genus Rhingia; species Rhingia campestris. The sequence goes on along the minus strand of OW052185.1, from coordinate 35,690,956 downwards.
ATCATGTTCCATTAAAGCGCGTTACCATTAATAAACCTAAAATGTTTATGGAGGATGTTTGTGATGTTTTAGATATTTTACAATGACGCTTTAAGAAAGTCAAACAGAGGGGTCATTCCATAACTTTGAAAACGATAATCACTCAGACAGTAGTCGAGACCTCATGAGCAATCGCTCAATAATCGTCTGTGATTTGACGATAATTGTTTAAAGTAAAGCAAATAAAGTGATATCGCCTACAGAAAAAACGACTATTGATCTTACGTGATGCAGGATGTACCGTCGAAATGTTATCGTCAAACGATAATCACTTTACGGAATGAGGGTCCAGGGCATGTTATATCAAGGGGTGATGTAGCTTGTCTTGCTTGCAACAGTATATGTTTCGCTGGTGCAACTTGTAACTCATGCTAGCAAATTTCTTTCCAAATTAATTTTTATCGTTACCGTATCGTTTTAAATGTTGTTGTTGTTTAAAGTTTCTCTCCTAACGAAGGTGACATTAAAGGCTTAGAAGCGGTGACATTTGCGTTAGCACCATCGCAGAAGTGCTCTTAATTTTAGCTTTACTAGACGTAAGAAGGCTGAATAAAATGATTTTGCTGATGATGTTATTACTTATTTAGTTTGTCAGCACTCTTCACTTTACATTCATTGTTTAATTATTTTCCCTCTCAAATGTATTCAAAAGTTATTTCTCAAACTGTGTTTCACACTGTTATACCACGTAAAATAGATTTTAAGTTCACTACGAAGTTAATAGTTATTAGTTAATAATTAAATTCAAATGTAAAATCCACTATTAAAATTAACGCGATAATCCTATGTGTATAATAAATATTATTTAGCACACTAGCGACTATAATTTTGTGAATTTTTTTGATTGTCATAGAAAAATATATTATGGGTGTGTTCGTTTGTTCGTAGAATGAATGCGGCATTTCAAAATTTATTAACCACAATAGTAGCGTATGTTTTATATATTACCAAACTTAAATGAAATATCCTGCAAATGAATCAAAATATCCAACAACAAATGAAATTACACCAATTTTTATTAATTTTTATTTAATTATTTATTTACAGATGTGTTCCCGCAACTTAAAGATCTCTGTGGTGCTGATTTTAGTATTGGTCCCCTTTATCGTAACCCTGCCACATCATCACAGTTTGTCCAAGAGGAGCACATTTTTCGACTTAGAATGTAAGGGTCTGTACAACAAATCAATGTTTTATCGGCTGGATCGTATCTGTGAAGATTGCTACCAATTGTTCCGGGAGACAACTGTACATCGATTGTGCAAGTAAGTATACATTAAAAAAATAAGCAACAATATAACGGAAATTCAAATTGAATTTGTTTTCGCCGAATTTTAATTGAATAATAGTATGGAAAGAAATGTACACACATTTTGCTTTGGTTTATTTTCTTCGAAATTCTTTATAGCGGAACTTATAATGCAAATACTCATGCAATATTGCAGTTCGGCAATTAAAAACGAAATTTAAACATTTGAAAAACGATCACGTTCCCAATTTTGTATTATTTATTGAAATATATCTAAGTTGTGATATAATATTTGTCACTGTCAATATGAGGGCCATTTTTTTTATTAGCTGTTGGAATTTGAGTGATATCACAGCAACAGTATGACAAACACGGAAGGGTAACATTTTCCATGGTGGATTTATGTCCGTGTTTGACAAGGAGTTTGAAATTTACTAGTATCATGGATTATATTATATCTAAAATGAATGTTATTAACCCCAATATTAACAACATTAATTTTTAGATTGTGACAGTAAAGTGCACATATTTAGTAGCTTTGATCTCTTTTATGAAAAACTCTGTTTGATGTGTTAAAGTACAAACCAAAGATTTTGAAGTAAGATTGTAGTAGATGCAATAATTTCTATTTATACAAACATTTTTGTTTGCATCTTGTTTACACATACTAAATTAAATTTAGCTTTCATCCGTTAAATGAAAGTCAGATCCTTTGATATGAAAGGCAATGACCATACATATTTCGCAGTTAAATGTTATCCATCGAACAAAATTGCAAATCAAGAGTGACATATTTCTTTGCCATAGACTTTTTATAAACAAACACAATCTTGACGTGCTGCTAAATTAAATTCAGTACTTATGAGTAATTGAAAGACCGCAGTCAATTGAAGACTACACGGGAATATTTCTGAGAAACCACATATACGAATTTGTATTTTAAGAAATTCTAATTTCTTGACTTCGCAAAAAGTAAAATAAAAATAAAAACACCTTTTGGAAAGCACGTAGGCCATGGGAGCATATTCATAGATTTCCAATATGCCAACAAATGACTGATTGATATTGAATCGGATGGTGGTCTTAATTGTGTTTTCTGTGTGTCAAAAAATTCATTACATATTTTTGTTTGAATTGAAGGTAAATATAAACAGCACTACGTCACAAGGTTATTATAGAAAAAGAATAAAGAAAATTACTATGGGTTCATTGAAATTTGCATTACTACTTTTATTAATTTTTTTAATTCGTTCTCATATTTATTGAAGATCAAAATGGTAAAAAGGAAAATATCGTCAACATTAGTTTGTAAATTTCACTTATGTTCACTAAGGATATTTCCCGAGTGAGCAGAAGTATTTAGCTACATTTACGTTTGACAATTCGTGTTGCATGAGAACAATGAAATGTTGAGATAACATTTTAAGATAGCTATTGGCGCAAAATATTGTAATGTGCAAATTTATCTTTCATTTTGACCGTGAAATTCAATAAAATGATAAGATTTTGAAATTTTTTTTTGTAATGACAGGTAATTTCATGCCAACAGTAAGAACCCACTAATTGATGTTTTTGATAATTCAATTTTGTTAGGTAACCTAACTAATGGGTAAAGTGGACTTAACATTATAATGTCACTAAAGAAAAGAAATATAAGCTAGGTTATATTTTATGATATTTAAGTATTATTCCTATGAATTTAATGATAAAAATCTAGGTGTGTTCATAATCGCCAAAAATATGCACGAGTGCAATTGAAGTTATTTTCGTATGTGTTTTTGAACACCCTCAATACGCAGAATTGGTCCAATCAACATGAAGGTCAATGTTAGTACAATTTCCTTCTTCATAAACGTCAACAAATCATTTCTTTCAAACTATTTTCAGATTCATTCATCCTTTAAATACAATAAGTAAAATGTTTCACACAAAGAAATTAATAAAACATTGAAATATGTTCCCCCTTTTAAAAAAAAAAATCAATGTTTTGTCAAATCGATCTGTCTCTGCAGCCGCAATAAATGATGATGTTTATGAACTAAAGGTCCAACAGTTCTAATTATTTAGTTTGATAGAAAATCTGCAAAAATGAACAATGCTAATGCAGCTCTGTCTTAGTGTGACGTTTATTAATTCACCCTCTCTTAAAAAATGAAAAATAAACCAAAGCAAATTACAAAATCAAAAATACATATTACTATTACTCACAATTGCATATTTAAAACTGAAAAAAAAAAACATTTTATAACATAAACTTACTCCCCGTCAATCTAGGCAAAAGTGCTTTACAACGGATTACTTTAAGGCATGTGTGGAAGCGTTACACTTGGGCGACGAAATTGAAATACTTAAAAAATATGTTAAAATAATAAATGGCGCTGCGCCATTATCAACGCCACAATCAATATAATAAGTAGTTTACTATTGATATATACAAATACAAACAACAAAAATACATCCATATTTTATTTCACCAATCTCTCTGTTTCTTTGGACTTTATTTTTCTAATTTATTTAAAAAAAAAAGTAAAATTCTAAATGTACGACAAAGAACAACCCTACTACATGTCATTTTTCTTATAGAGATCATAATTTAATGTCTTAAGTGCAAAGTTATAAACTTAAAAAAAACTATTCTCCTTCAAGTGCATTGTGTCTAAAACACACAAAAAAAGTGAAAACTTAACAAAAAAATTAATTAAACACGAAAGAAAAAAAATAAAACATTTTCAGTGAAAATTAAAGGATATAAAAAAACCTACATTCTTGTTAAATTGTTGTTAGATACATAATTTATATAATATTATGGGTATATTATATACGAAATGAAACTGTATTTATTTTTATACTTATGTATAGTTTTTAGATTTATATACAATTTTTATTTTTTATATTTTTATTTTTTTAAATTGAATTTGTATTTTTATATTAATTTAAAGCGAAAACAAAGTGATATAACTACTACTATTACTATTACAACTATTACTAATTTACTTGAATAGTGTAAAGTGTTAGATGTAATTGAGATAAAGAGAGAGAAAAGGTGAAAGTAAAGAAAGGGTATACTGGGAAAAATCGCATCCACACATGCTACAAGCAGCTGCAAATTTATCAAAGCAAGGATTTAATGGATTTTTACTAAAAAAAGAAAAAGAAAATCATATTTCTGCGGATAAAACACAACAAAAAGTGCAATGGTGATGAAATGAAACTAAGAAGGCTACAGAATTTCAAGAAGTTAAATATACAACACACACAACTAGCAACACTCATTTTACTTTTCATTTTGACTTAAGTTCAATTTAATGGTATGTTTTATTTTATTTTTTTTTTATTATTTTTTTTTTTACTATTTTAAGTGCGTACGATGTTTTTTGTTTATTTATTGCACGGACAGCATATTTTGATGACAATTTTTTGATAATCAAAAATGCTCCGTCATGCAATACATCTTTAAAGATATAAGCATGTTATTTTGTTTATTACTTATGTATGTGTACATTTTACTGGTTGAGTTGTTCGAAATAGTAATTACCTTTATTTTAATTTCAATATTGACAGATGGTCACCTAGTTTTTTGTAAAATGTTTCTAGATATTGGTCAAGGTTACAATATTTTTTCCACGAAACAATATTTCAATAAAAAAAAGTTTTCTTTCTTAAGAGAAATTTAATGCCTCCACCTAATTTCTTGGCTAAACAATAAGTTGACATTCAAGGTAAAAATAAAAAAACTACGTCACAAGGTTATTATACAAAATGGATAAAGAAAATGACTATGGGTTCTTTGAAATTTGCATTACCAATTTGATTTATGATCTTTTTAATTCGTTATCTTATAAATTTGTAAATTTCACTACTGTTCACTAAGGATATACTATTTCCCAAGTAAACATAAGTATTTAGCTATATTTAAGTTTGACAATTCGTGTTGCATAAGAACAATAAAATGTTAAGATAACATTTTCAGAGACTGGCGCAAAATATTGTAATGTGCAAATTTATCTGTCATTTTGACCGCAAAATTCAATAAAATGATAAGATTTTGACAATTTTTTGTAATGACAGGTAATTTCATGCCAACAGTTAGAACCTACCACGATTTGAAAGTTGCAAAAACACTAACAAAAAAAACACCATGACAGAAATTATAAATTTCACACTCCTCAATGTAAACTCCGGGTGAAATTAGTGACAGATAATGATGATGCCAAATTGTTAGGTCTTCAATTTTTAAAAATTATATGAGTTACTACCTAGGTCCATATTGCGCCGATCGTGTCAGTTGATTTTGGTTTTGTCATTGTAAAAGACGACAGGGATCTCGGTTATTAAAACATTTGACAGCTGATATTGAGTTTTCTTTGTCGATATGTCCTCAAACTTTAAACAGATATCAAACAAAAGTTATATTGAGTTGTGTTTTGACGAATAAGAGGGCTAAAGTAATGAAATAGCTGAAAAATAGAAAACATATGGTGATAATCCTTTCGCCTTGAGAAACATTTTAGTTTATGCAAATTGTTTATGTATTTTTTTAAACTTTTCATTAGTCAAGATTTAACACTTATGCCCGGTTTCAAAGTGGGAGCTTAATCCGTTGCTTAGCTAAGCAAAAAGCAGATCTTAAATGTGGTCTTAAGTTTTTTGGGTTTCACAGTCATCAAAAAAGTGTGGTTTAGCTAAGCCAAGTATAACAAGTCATTGTGAATGGTTCGTAGGTAATTTATTAGTTACACGCCTAAAACTATACACCAAACGGAAATATTCTGCGAATATGTATGGAATTTAGTATGGACATCACCTATTGAGTAATTCTCTACTACATCCAACAACCAATCCAAATTTCCTATGACAGAAGTTAATCCAACACTTAAGCCACCAACATCGGGGGCTTAAGTTTTATCAACATTTAAGTGTGGTTACCTCTTAAGCCGGCACTGTGAAACACAAAGTTATGTTAAACCGCAGGTTAAGCTCCACGTGAGGCTTAAGCTCTCACTGTGAAACTGGGCATTAAAGTCAATCAACTCTGTGTGCAAAATGAGTCAAAGTAGAGTGTTGCAGTTGCTTTTAGTGATACCTATCAGCATTTTCTTGTCAACAGTTTTTTTGTTGTTGCACTTCAACACTTCAACTTGATGAAGACTTGCATTAAATAAAAAAAAAATGTATGGTTATCGGTCATAACTTCCTACACAATAACAAACTTCACAATCGACTTTCTATAAATGTCAATGGTTGACCGCTAATCAACACTCGCAATAAAAGCTCAAGTATACAAAAAATTAAACAGTTTCTAACTTATAGGCGATAATGTATGATCCCTTAGAGGGAGCATGTTCGTTACATTTCGTCGGAAGATCCGTTCGAAATGCTAATGCCTCGATATGGATGAATAATCGACGTTTATTAAGATATAGCCTGAACAGTGTTATTCGAAAAAGCTGCAATTTGATGTTACCAGACGAAAATAATTTACTGGAAGAATGGCTAATGTAAACGTACTTATCAAGTCGATGCATATGCTTAGCTGCCAATTTGAATATAGGTCATTTGTCATTGAATATATATAACAGTGTATTTGAAACTTTTTAAGTTTTGTACTAACTTTGCAGATGCATACAGTGGTTGTTTTTTTCAAACTTCATCTGACGGAAAAAATGAATTGGGCTGAAGTTATATTATATTTTATGGTGCCCTTTTTAATATTATAATGAAGTAAAGAAAATAGATTTAGGTTTTGACATACTTCATAGCAGTATGAAAGCATTTTCCCTTGTGCAGGATCTGTATATTCTGTTCTTTATTTACAAGTTGTTCTATTCTGTTTTAAGTTTATTTAAATTTGAAACCGACAGTATGTCATTTATAAACAATTTTTAAGCATTTAACCAGTAATAAGTACACATTTGATTTTAATTCAACATTTTTTTGTTTAATTTTGACACACATAAAACATTCGAAAAAACGAACTAACTTTTTGACAGTTCGAAAATTCGAAATCAAAATTGAAATTTGGCATTTTTGGGGCGCTCAAATTGAAATCAATTATTTTTGAAAACATTTTTATAAGAAAATATTTTTTTCTTATTTTTGAAAGAAGAAAAATGTTTCCCTTATTAAATATGGCTAATGATATTCACATTTTTTACAGGCAAGACTGCTTTGGTACTGAATTCTTCGAGGCTTGCATTGAAGCATTGCAACTGCACGAGGAAATGGACAAATTCGTTGATTGGCGCGACCAGCTGGGAAAGAAATAAATTTTTAAATCTTTTCTGTTAGAAAAATAACAAGTAAATCTATCTATTCCTCCGCAAAAGCGATGAAACTTGAAAAAAAAAAATGGCGTCTACAAAATACGATGACAGCAGAAATCTACAAAGACCATTGAAACTTAAATAAAATAAAAAAAAAAACAAAAAAAAATCCATATATTTATCTATTTATTTATTATTGTTACGTCTATATGCAAACTATAAACATATTATATATAAATAAAATGTTGAAAAACAACATGTAAACATTTGACATAGTTGTGTACATAATTTAATGTTAGACAGATGACACAAGCAAATGTTGCTCTTAAACAAACTGTGTTTATATAAATGTAAAATTTTAAATTGAATTATTTATTAAACACTAAAACGAAAATTCAAAAATGGTGTATGTATTTTAATTTTTATTAATATGCATTATTTGTTTAATTTTTTTTTAACATTGATCAGTTAAATTTACAGCTCAATATAATGAATTAATTTTTACACTTTGAATTGCCTCTGATGGGTATCCTTTGGTTTTTTTTGAATTAAAATATTCCATGCAAAATATTCCGTGTTTGATTATTTTTTGCAATAAAAATAGCACATAATCGAGAAACTGATGTAAATATTATAATTTGTTTGTTCTTATTTATAGTTTATGTTAATCTTTTTTGTAATATTTTTTTATAAAGACTTTTACATAAAATGGAAAAGTTGAAACCACAGAATAAAATATTTAAAAAAAAAAAACAAAAGTGAGATGAATATAAGAAAGAACAACAAACAATATAACTATGGTTAATTTTCTTTGGATCTAGTCGTAAAATTAATGATGATTGTATATGTATAATTTTGTTTAATTTTTTTTCAGTTTTATTTCTTTGAAAATTGTTTTTTTTTTCTGTTTTTGTTTAGTTTTGATTTAATTTAATTGTAATTATTCTTATGTTTAACATTTAATTTATGATATAGTTTTTTTTATTGATATTTTTTTGTGTATAGGACCAATTGATTGTTGATGCAACAATTAAAATATTCTAAGAACAACAAAGGAAAAGTGTGTTTGGTTTTTTATTTATTTTCGTGATTTTAATTTGATTTTTCACTTCGAGGGTATGTTGAATGGTAAATGTAGCCGAGCAAAAACATAAGAAATACCTTACCATGATGAACTAAAGGTATATACTCATGGAAGCTTCCATTTTTATTATAACCGATCCGTAATAATTTGATGCAGTTGGCAACGCCATTAAGAAGGATATAAATTGATGTCAGATTTTTGTGAAAAAAACGTCTGTTTGTTATTATATTGTAGTTTGGTGTTGTAAAAGAATATAATGGAAATAAAAAAAAATGTATAACACATCACGTTAATTAATTGATTTATTTTTATTTACGCAATTATTACAGCTGTCACTAAAGTAAGCACAATGTAATGAATTTAGAATCCGGAATTGTCGTGGATAGCCGACTTAGGAAAGAGTCATACGTAAACATATGGTAAAGGTTGCTGTGTTTGGGCTTTTTTTTAACACCGTAAAGGACTAAGTGCAGTACTAACGACATTTATACATGTTTGGACATCTTTTGCCGTGCATTTTTTTAGCTATGCATTTAGTTATGGGGTTTTCTATTGGTAAATCTGGAATTTGATCTAAAATTTGATCTTTTTTGTTGTAATTTCTTGTTTATGAGAAAAGTATCGGTGTAGCTGTAAAATTTCAAGTCACACAGGTTGATTGTTTTTTATTTAATTTATATTTCACATTAAACTGATACAGTTTTAATGATTAATGATAGTTTTCTACAACCGAAATAATTATAAATCAAAACGAAAATCACTCTAGTCAAACTGATAGCTATCATTTGTATTAGTGTGAGTGCAGAAAGGGGTAAATCTGCCGAAAAATCCAGATTTGCAAAATTGATTTGAGATAAAAAAAATCATTTTTTTTTCCCAATGGAACACATAACAACTATCAAAATCATTCTATTGACAGATCTAGATAAAAAAAGGATTGATGGCTGAAACACAATCACGCTTTGGAGCTTCGCTTTACCAACGTTACGCCCAACTGCTTTGCGCACGCTTTGACACATTTATTTTCTCAGCAGTTTCAACTTCTGCTACAAAAATGGGGGAAATGATTAAAATCTTTGCTAAAAATATCGTATTCCACAACCTTCTCTGAAAATAATCCAGAAAACAAACAAATATTTTGACAATTCACACCTTTTCCAACCTTTGCTTTGCCCATGGCGCTTTGCAGCAACGTTACGTTAAGATTTTACGTTTTTCATTTTGAGGTGGAAACTCAACGCCAGGCAAAGCTAAATTGGGATAGGTGAACTAGGTGCGTCAGCCAACGCAACGCACCAAAGCGTGATTGTGTTTCAGCCATGAATTGTTTACCAATGGAAAACGCTTTATAGTGCAGTTTCGAAATGGATCACCAAAGAAATATAAATTATTGCATTACTAGTGTTTTAAAAATATCAGCCTGAATTAATAAAAAGTAAAAATAAAAACAATTTTTTAAAGGACCAAATTTGTAGCAGAAGAAGACAAACGATAATACGATGTAATAAACATCTGGGGCAAAGTAGAAATACACTCCCTATTAAATCAGTTCAGTAAAATTAATGGTGACATCTAACGCAAGGCCGAATAAAAAGTTAAATTTATTTTATCCGGGTCACCTAAATTAGAGGACTGAACTAAACAATTTAGTTCTTGTTCGATATGATTCCATCGCTGAAACTTACACCATATATTGCCTTATTCCAGGTTATATTCCATGTTAAGAAAATTTTAACGAAATTAATTTTTTACTTTGTTTCGTTTCGTTCTTACAATTTTTTCAGTACGTGTACAACTTTGTGAATTTTCACATTAAACACCGAACGGTGTTTTCCATTATTAAAATAAAAATCTTTTTTGTATCTAGATCTGTCAAAAGATCGATTTTGACAATTGTTGTCTTCCATTGGGCAAACCAAATTATTTTTTTTGTCTCAAATCAATTTTGCACAAAGTAGGTAAACATTTTCATGGGAAAGTAAACAACAAAAGCTCTTCTATGTTTTGAGGTAATTCCAATGGATTGCAGATGTCCCTAAAGTTCCTACTTACTTGTGTTGTTTAATAGCAGCAAATTCACAAATTTCCTATCTTATGCCTTTGACACACTGGTGCTATATAAACCATGGTGTTGATACCATTGTATTGGCAATACCTTAAGTGGTGACACCTGCTACATTTATCACTTGCGAAATGGCAATTAAAAAATAGAGTTCATTACAATAAAAATCTGAGCACAACTGTAATTGAAAACAGTCCCTTTTATACATCAACTTCGCCATCTATGTGTGAACACAACCAAAAAAGCTTTCTTCTGACATTTTTCCTTATGTCAATGAATTTGTTTTGCTTTTGCTTTGTTTTGTTATCTCTGATTCGCTACTTAAATAAAGAATAGAAAAATATTGTTACTTGATAGACCTCTGTGCTATCATTTCAAATTGGCCAGTCTTTAGAGGAATGTCTATAACCTGTATTGAGGAATTAAATGTAAAAGTTCAAGGTAAGAGAAAATCTACTTGTCAAGTAGTCTGTAAACAGATTCTACAGCCGAAACTCGCTTCAGATGTTGCTGAAAATTCGCCATGGACTACTGGAAGTCACCAATCATCCGAATAGCAAAACCTCAGCGATCATCATCAACGACGAAATTATTCTAACATCAGCCATCCTTCTGCAACCATACATCCGACCGCTGGACAACAATGAACAATGCCCATCGTCGATCATTCTTAAGAAGCTGCAAAACGACGAACTTGTCAATGCCCAAGAGGATAAGACCGATGAAGCAAAATTACTCAACTCGCTGAATTACAATATCACCTTTGATCGTCGTAGTCTGGTTAATCGGGCACAAATCTTAACACGTTATCGCGCCAAGATACTATACGTTTTCAGCTGCTCAGAGGTATCTAGGTATATTCGACAAATATTTGCCAGCGGCGCCAATGTCGGCACAGATGAGTGTCTTTTGTCGAGTTTTGTAGTGCTGTCGTTTCGAAAGACTAATGAAAAGGAGACTTTTGAGCGTTTTATAACGCACATAAGGAACTATTTGCGGTTTCTCTATCCCATACAGAAGATGGATGATGTACTTACGATTTGTACACCTTTCGGATTGGAGAGCTTCTACAAAACTATAAACATTGGAAAGATATCTAATTTAGTCAGTCCCAATGGTAGTTTGTTTGTGTTGTCCAATTCCCTACCGATGGGATGTGAAGGGGCCGCTGTTTTCAATGATAAACTGTAAGTGGTTCAAGCTGTAATGTTTGTTCCGAATTGAGAAGTGATTATTAATTCTAGGCGACTCATCGGGATGCTTATTTGCACCACTTTCCAGAGGCAGAATGAAAATGTCAATCTAACGCTGGCAGCTAGCTTTTCATATCTTTTAACGGATTTTCTGAAGAAGGTCGGAATTAACATTGCGTCCATTCCAGTGCCGAAGAAGGTTTCTAACTTCAAGTGTATGTTTTCCATTTCGAGTTTAATTGTATGACATTCTGAAAAAGTTTTTTGTTTTGTCCACTCCTAGGGGAACACAGCATGATCGTTGTTATGGTGAATGGCAGTCAGGGAACTGGAACTTTGGTAAAAATCCGAAATAAGCCATTTATACTTACCTGCACACACGTGATTTTCGGGGCAAGTTTTTTTCGCTTCTACTTCGTTTTCTCCTCTAATTGATTTCTTTAGGCTGAGACAACGATTACATGTCGCAACGTAGATGGCAGCTTTGAAGCCGAAGTCGTTTGGAAAAATCCCAATTTTAATCAACCATTCGACGTGGCGCTACTCAGACCTCGGACTACCATACCAGACAAGTATTTTGTTAAACTATCCACCTCAAAGCCTCACACAGGCCAGATGGTCTACAACGCAGGATTTCCCTTTTTCGTCAATTTCCACTTAAAGCATGACTTCAATCCTTCGATATTCCAAGGTAGGATTATAAAATGCTCACCGGGGGCGATAATGTCTGATGGATGTGTACAGGCCGGGCAAAGTGGTGGACCAATGTTCGATGAAAATGGAAATGTTCTCGGAGTTTGCGTGTCTAACATGAAAATGGATAACGTCATCTATCCATATTGCAATACAGCTGTTCCTATAAGTGATATACGTCAAACTTTGGAGCAGTATGCCAAAACTGAAGGTGAGTATATTACACTAGCTTATACTAATGCACAGTATTTATCAATTTATTTCGGTTAGATTTAACGGTGTTAAATAATTTGGTGGCCAACGATACACTAACGCAAGTCTGGAACATGGAAGCACCAGTGATTCAAAGTAAACTTTGAGACCGAAATGTGATATCGGTTGATTTTAATTTACAACGAAGGAACATTTAGTTAGGCACAAATTTAAAAAAGGTTGAGAGGTTTGGTTAACCATATATTTTTAAAATACATGCATGATATGAAACTATGCATTTGTTTGTTTGTTATAAATAGTGATGCCGAAATAATCTGTTTTGTGAAATTTAAACTTGGCATGAGGGATCATAACCATCGCATATTACTGCTTTCCTATAGACGTATAGACCTCAAAAATATAGCAGGTGTAGTATCGGCTGCATATAGTCAACAAACTGATTGTAAATAAATAATGCAATGGACGTTTTTTTTATTCATACATTCTAGACCAGAAATCATTATCCCGGAGCTTTTCGTCTTTAAAGAGTTGATGTTTAAATTACTTACCGGACTCCCGAACCGCTGACGGTCTCTGCCTGTTTCTGCCCGCGCTGTGTAAAACAAATTCCGATAACAAACAAAAAAGACAAGGCAGCCTTCCATCTGCTTTGATACTGGGCATCCTGTGATTCCAGGGATTCTGTCAAAGTGAACTAGCATCCGCAATCGATTGATTCCTGAACCGAAGGTTCGGTCTTCCTTGTCGCCCTGTATACCATCCACCAAATAAACACAAGAAAATTACCAAAGAACAGAAGGCTAATCTGCGAGTGAGTGAGGGCTTTACTACTGAATTGCCTTCTTAGCCCGAAGAAACAGCAAACAGGTTGGCAAATAGTAATTCTTCGTTTAATTTCTGACGAGATTGTTGTCAGAGTTAATAGCGGAGCCATGATAGATAAAGTCCCGTACTACCTTAAAGTTATATCTGTCAATGGTGACGTTCTGCCAATTCGTCGATGTTGTGTGTAGATTCTTGTTCTTCTTTATACTCGCAAACGTGGCTATGACATCACGTTGAGTCCGACTAATGTTGTCAATATCCACAGATTTATGAAAGATTGTGCTCTCAAGATTCAAATTAAAGAAGTCACATGACAGTGCATCGCCTTGCCCAAATCCTTTTTTTGGTATCGAATGTGTCGGTGTGGTCGTTTCCGACCCTGATGGAGCAGTGAGAATTCTCCATCGTCATCCTGCTCAGACGGATAAGTTTGGGCTGTATACCAAAACTAGAATGACTCTGTACAGTTCGTCTCTATAAATGCTGTCGTATGCGGCTTTGAAATCGATGATTAGGTGGTGGGTATCGATTTGGACTTCTTAGGTTTTTCCAGGGGGTTCATTCCGTAACTTTGAAAACGATTATCACTCAGACGGTAGTCGAGACCTCATGAGCAATCGCTTAATAACCGTCTGTGATTTGACGATAAATTTTTTAAGTAAAGCAAATAAAGGGATATCGCCGACAGCAAAAACGACTATTGATCTTACGTGATGCAGGATGTACCGTCGAAATGTTATCGCAAAACGATAATCACTTTACGAAATGAGGGCCCGAAATGAGGATTTGCCAAATTGTGAAGATTTGATCAGTTGTGAACTTCTGAACTTGTGCTTGTATATAGCTATCCTCACTTCACTTAGGTCGGATGGTTGGTAGTTTTCGGTGTCTTTACCTGCAGCCTCACCTACACAATTTCGCGAGTGAACAAATCATGGCAGGTAGAAGTGGCCAAGTAGTACTTATGTGCCATGTGTTACCACGACTCGTGTGACCTTTATTATGATTGTTTTTGTGGATGTGATACAGGCGGTCTCTAGATCCAGCCCGTGAGGATTAGAAAACGGATAAGATCTTGTATACTTTCACCCGAGATGTCGCTAAGGATGTCGAAAAATGGTTGGTCTAACGTACGCAATCTGGCCCTGAAGCGTTCGCCAAGGTAGGCAAGTTCGTTCCAGCTTTCTTGTATCCGTTTGGAGGATAAGGGTGCCAAGTTGATGGCCTTTACTTTTCAACTTTCTTATTGTCATTCGAACCCCGGACAGGAGTTTTTTCTACTTTTTCCCAAACCAAAGTAGCATCGATTTTCAAGGGTAAAGGCTGAACTATAACAGTCGATTCGCTCTGTAAGATAACTTCCAAAAATTGTGCTCACATTCATAGAAAAATGCGAATGTGATCGCTCTTTTGAAAGCTAAAAGTTTTACTTTGAATTATCAAATTGAATTGAAATTTTATAAAAACAATAAACAATCCGCAAAACTCATTGACAGTGGCTTCATTTCTCAAAGTACGACCTAGTAGGGTACTGTGTAGATAAAGAAAAAAAATGAAAAATGTCAAATCTCCAATATCAAGAGAGAATCCTACCGTTTCAACGAACAGTACTAGTACACTTTATTAAAGAAAAATTAAAAACGTCAAAATTTTTAAGTATGTTGAAAAAGACAACAAAAAAAACATCCGTCAACTTAGTGCCTTGCTTATAAAAAATTCGAATCTACAAAACAAACATTTCCGCCTATACAACACTATTTGCTTGGAATTATAGCTATTTCGGACATTACCAAGTGAAGCATCAGATTCCTTCTAATAGTGATGCTATTTGAACGTTCAGTTCTCTGTATAATTATTGAAACAACTTATTCCCTAACCGGGGATTGAACTTGTAATCCCGTGCCTAGTGAGCCAAGTTCCTACCACTTGCGCCACTGAGGTCTTGGTTTGGGGAGAGTCGAATTGTTCAATTGAATGAACTGAGAGGCTGACAACTAGCCTTTTTCGTGTTATACACACATTTTGTTGTTGTTTTTTCTGTCCTTCGTTAATTTTTTTCTCTGATTTCAATATGCTGGGGACTTTTTCCTCAGATTGTTATACAGAAGTGAGTATACTTATTGGAACAAAGTGTTCCGTGCAGAGCGGTAAAATTATTATCGTATGTGGTAGTAGTGAGGTAGGAGTAACAACGATTCTAAATCTAAGGGGCCGACCTCTGACAAATGTCGGATTATCAATTGAATGATTGAAATTATAACAACAACTTGTATACAACAACACTATTTGGTTGGAATTATTATGGTTTTGTTGGTTTCTGTCAAACTCCTGGGATGTCATCGTTTGGGAGTTTTCATTTTATCAACAGCCGAAATTCTGCGTGAAGAAAATTAATGAAACTAAGTCTTTTCTTCGTTCATATTTTTACAATTTTCTCAGTACCTAAGCGTACGACTTTGTGAAGTTTCACATCAAAGGTTATTCAAATCTACTCTTGCAGATGACAGAACTTTACGTAGAAATTTTCGACTATTATAGTACAGCCTTTAATAATCGTCAGATCTCCACAATCGTTTCATTCTTAGGGTTTATGTTGACTCCGAGGTAGCAAAACTCTGTTGTTATTATTTTCTATCGAACATTTAAGACGACTATGCTTTCTTTGTTGATAAAATATATTTTGACTTCTCAACGGCAACGGACCCCCAATGAAGTCAATAGGTCTGTTCCCGTACAAAATAATATTTACTGATTCTTACTGATTTTTACTTATTGCCGTTCCGAGAGAGCTCACGAGAGATCAAAAATCCACCCCTCATTAAAAATCTGTAAAAAAAATTACTGCAGAAATTTCTGATGGTAAAAAACAGTAAACTGTCAGTTGGTATCTAAAAGTGACAACTCGCTTCTTTTGACAGGTGTTTTGTGTCATTTGTTCTCTCAAAGACATACAAAATATATAATTTTACTTTTTTTTACTTAAACGCGATCCCGTACTTTTTGGTAATCTTGTCTCTTTCTGATATAATTTACCCCCACTCCAAGAATTTACTAATTTTTACTGCAAAAGTACGGGAACAGACCTAATATTTTCTGTAAATCGAAAATCAATACACATGCTATAATCAGAATATGTTCCGGCACGAAAACATGCGCTCCTACCAACCGAAATCTGGAACATGTTTGGAAATATTTGGTCGAGCTGTTTCCAAAATGAACAATGCTTCGCGTGTGCAGCTGTATCAATTTTGCTGGGATCCCGAATTATTGTTTTTCTTTTTTTAATTTTCAAGCGCCAAAGTGATATGAGTAGCTATAACATGAATAAGTCCACAACAATTCGACTATCAAATTCAGTGGCAGTCATTTGTGCCGGGATTTCTGCAGATAGATCGCTGATGTAGAAAGAAATTCCACATCACTTCCAAAAGGTATAAAGACTTGATGGCTTAATACGGATAAAGGATAATAGAGGCCCTCTGCATCTGGCGTTTTTTTTATATTTTTGTCAATTTTAAGTATTCTATCGACTTGTCGGAAGCATTAGCGATTGATAAAAATCGAAAAGATCGGTGGCGTATACGTGACATTAATGGATGCGATATGAAGTAGGTTGGTAAATGTCAGCAAATCATAGTCGGTGTCTCTCCATTCAAGCAAAACTCTCTAGCATTCATATGGATGGAAGCTCTTTACCAATGTCTACTAATGCGGGCTGTTAGACAGATAAATGGGTGGATGGGGGCCAAAGATGGAAGAGATAAGTTCTTAAGCCAAACGCTTCTGTGATGAACAATTTCTTTGTCTTAGCTGCAAAAAAAAGAAAGAAGCCAGCTCAAAAATGCTATTTAGACATATACTGTCTTTTGATATATCGATAATCAGGCTTCATCTTATTGTATGTAATGGCTATAGGATGGACCGCATTGGTAAAGGGTTTGCTCTAAAGAAAAATACGTTTTTGAAAAAAAAAAAAAATAATAATAAAAAAAAGTCCACACTACCACCATTCGCAACAGATATATTTTCCCGCGATTCTACTGACAAATAAGTGGCAGCAAGCCATCCAACAGTCACTTTTGAGCCCCAATCGATGGGTGCTATCATCAGTGCGGCGCGAATCAACAGCATCGAAAGGAAAAGGAAAGCATCAAAGGAAATTAATTGGTGCTTCTCGCCCCTTTATACACCTTATTTTGAAAGTCTGTGGGAAGCCGCGGTTAAAACTACAAGTTTTACCTATAAGAAGAGTATATAGCCGAGCATCCCTATCATATCAACTAGGAATTTCCGTCTGTTTAATGCTAAATCGAATGCTAACTCAAGGCAATTGTGCGCACGCTTCGAAGGTGATGTGTGTACATTAACGCGGGCGAATTTCTGTTTTGCGCGACGCGCAACTGTACCAGATCCATGCACCTTATCTACGGAAGCTTCGCTGTGAGATCGATGAAAGTATCTTCAACGGCTTGAGTTTGTCAAAAATGGTCTCAAAATCCAACTCCAAAGGCAGCCAAAATGTTTGGAGAAATTGAAAAACATTCAAACCAACCACATCGTCGTATTAAAGGACGAAAGTCAACCGCCATGTCGATGGCTCACCGATAGAATCAGTAAGACGTACACCAGAAGGGATGGACTGACACGCGAATATTATACAAGTTTTATCTCTTTACCTATCTTCCAACTTTATGTTAATAAAGGATTCGTTTTGTAGCTTAAAAGAACGAATACGCGTTCTAAATATTAAATTACAAAGTTTCTTTTAGCCTGAAAATTTGGACAATCCAAAATACTTGATCTTCCTAAATCTTCTTATAGATCATGTGTCATTGTCAAATTATAACGAAACATCCGGTTAGGAGTCTCAATCGGTGCGGCTTTATCTGTGAAACTCGATAGATTTGTAATCCTTCTGGATAATCAAGAAACTCGGTGATTTTTTAAGGACATAAAATAAACCGATTGATCTGTATGTTTTCCCTTTTTTGGAAATCGGTTGAACATGGGCAATTTTGTACCGACTGCGACTCTGGGTAATCTGATGTGCCTATGGTCTGTTCCCGTACAAACACTGTTTACTGATTTTACGGTGTTCTTATGTAAATACATTTCTGCAGTAAAAATCAGTATTCATGAGAACAATAAGACGGCAGCTGTGTCGTTTTTTCAGTCCAATTTTTTGCCAGAATGCGTCTTATTACCCGTGTTTCGAAAATTTCAATTTGCGTTAGCCATCCGTGAATGTGGGTGCCTACTTTCCGCCAAGATATATATAAAGCCGCGGAAGTTGACTTTGTATTTCAGAAAAAAAACTTCATATTTAATGGCTTATTGGTCATAGTATTTCAAATTTAAAAACAAACAATGGTCAACAAGACGCAATAAAAAAATATTTCTGGAAATACTCACCATATCAATTCCAACTTGAATATCAATTTACAATTTAAATTTAATTTCGTTCTACAATTTTGTGGATAGGTACAGATTATTGAAACCGATTAATTGATTCTGTCGGGTTGAACGCTCAGAGTGCACATTTTTATCTCGCATTGCATGCATGGCTGTACACGGACTGCACTCTGCACATTTGTTTGATTGACCTATTATCGTCTAGCAACCGATCCCATTTAAAATGCGTTCGTTGAAATCGAAAAAAAATTAAAATAACTGAGAGTAGGTATATCCTAAGAAAAGCAATAATTTGGTAATACATCATCAGTTGCATTATTCCCATCACGTATTTTTCCGAATGGAATCTGACTACCGCATGTCATTCTTCTCCGGTGTAATACCTTAGCGGTTTAAATTCAATTCACGTTCGTTCGCAGAAGGATAGCAAATTAAGTTTCAATACATTTATTGTTCCTTTTTTTAAGTTTAATTATACATAAATCATATAACAACAACGCACACACTTACTGCACTAAACGATTTTTATCACATTAAAAATGCAAAAATGCAATCAATTTCAGCCAAATTAAGAAAGATTACGAGGAGGATCACAGACAATTGCATAGGAAATCGCTTGCACAGTGCCCACTCGAATGACCCATTGACTTGCACTGCAGTATGCAGTTGGAGTGATTTCCTAGTTCATCGCAGAACACAAAGATCGGACGATTACGTTGGTATTTGGAGTTGCTCTCTTCGAATTGGTTGCGTCCTCCTGTAAATGAAGAGGGGTTACTTGAAAAATTGACGAAACTAACAAATTCACTATGTCACCCGAACCTAGTACTGTGTATCCTTGAGTTAAGTGCATCACTGTGCCTAGAACTAGAACAACGGTTAAGAATGTTTTTACGCTCTTCATTGCGGTGCCGGATACACAGATGATTACTAACTGACTCGATGTATATGATCGCTTGAGTAACCGTATGTCGACTGAAAGCACGAGAACACAGTAAACTTGGATTTGTTAGAAATTTTAAAAGCGATCGTTTTTCATTTCGTTGTCGATTGTCATGTATTTTGATTTAGAGTGCGCTGCGCCCCAGTGGTTGAGGGACAGTGGCGAACATCGCGAATGCAGGTGGACAAAAATTGAAAATAGAAAAATGGTCAAAATTGTTTGATACATTTTAGCGAGAAAAACTGATAATGGATAACTAGGTAAATTCCCCAAAAAAAAAGATAAATTTACTGAAAAGTACGGGAACGTGTTTGTGTAAATTAAAGTAAAATCATTCGTTTCGTGTTTCTTTTAAAGAACAAATGACCAAAAAGATATACCAAAACAAACTGACATTCTACTGATTCTTACCAACAGTAAATTACCTGCAGTAAAGGGCCGACCAGAATGCGTATCTGTAGCTGAGTAAAAGTTAACAATAAGCCAACCCGTAAGCGCTTTCACAATGTGTATCTTCGTGAATCTGTAGCTTGAAGTTGAATAGAGGGCAACTTCATGCAAGAAATGTATCTCTCTGTTGACAGCGATGCAAGATACAAGCTACAGATATGTATTCTGGGAAGGCCTTAAATTATTATACAGATTTGATTGGAGGGTAAGTTTTGTTCCCTCCCATTTCTTTCTCTCTATTTTACTAATTTTATGCGTACAGAAACTGTAGAACAGACCTAAAGTAAAACCGATCATGCATTTTGTAAGCAACTGTCAATTGTCAGAAATTTCGTTAAGTTTAAAGTGTCAAGGATCGCAATCTAGCTTTTTCAATTCGCATTAATGCTAACGAAATTTTTGTTTTTGTATAACGAATTTAAGCCTATATCAGAGACGTGGAATAAAAGCTCATTCTAATAACGCTTATAATGTTTTCCAAATTTTACAAGTCCCAATTTAAATTTAAAAGCAAGCTAGCGATAATATTCGTTGATTCGATTTCACATAATCGTTGGACGAAGTTAAACTTCAAAACTTGCTGGTCATAGATATTCCTATTACCGTACATAAAATACTTTACGTTTCGTAGTAAAAATAAATTTTCATGGGTATGTGTCGCAAACTTCCATTAAACGAGTGGTGGGTGCACGACTGGGTCGTACGCAACTTTCTCTTTCACAGCAAGTTGGGCGTTAGATCTAATCATAAGCATTTTGATTATTGATGCTAAAATGATATAAATAATGTCGAAATGTATTTATACGAATTTTTACTCCAAAATTTGAAGGAATCGATGTCAATGTGAAAAATAATGATTTTCCGTTTTTGGCCAAAACTGAAAATTCCGTTTAGTAATAGTTGGGCTAAAACTAATTATCTGGAATTGCTTCAAGATGTAATAGTAGTATATGTATTAAATTTCATTCAATTTGACACAATAGTTTGCGAGATATTAACAATTTTCTTTATATGGCCTAAATGACAAAATCCGTTATATGGATTTTCTCGAAAAAACTGGGTATGCAGTTTTGTTGGAACTAATATGGTTATATGTAGTATATATAAAGTTTAATCAAAATCTTTAGAGCCGTTTTCGAGAAAATTGAGGTTATGTGTAATTTTTATATGGCAGGTACCAGTTTTAACATGGCTAAAAGCAAACAAAAAAAAATGGCCTAGAATTATGACCAAACCAAGCTTGGATACGAAGTTTGAAGAAAATCGGTCAAACCGCTTAGGCTGGGGAGACCGTCACGGACAGACGGACCGACGGACCGACAGACCGACGGACCGACGGACGGAATTCCAAAAACCACCTTTTTAGGCTCCGCTATCATCGTAATGTTAGAATCAATCAAAATCTCGAGGTCGAAAATTTTCACGAAAACAATATCTTTCTCTTTGTAAGAGAAAGTTAAAAATGTTTGAAAAAAATCGGTCGAGCCGTTTAAGTGAGTATGAACAGACAGACCAACATACCGACGGACATCTGAAGAAAATCGCCGACGCGCCGTTCATGGGACTTAAAGTCTTTGAGATGAACGTGTAGCAAGGCACTAAGAAAATAGAAAATTTGTCCAAAATGTGTACCATAGTCCCGGATAGGGCCAGTAAGTTAGTTAAGTAGTTAATAAGTAGGCTAGTTTTTATTAATTTTTATCTAGCATTTAGCATTAGTTTTAAATTGAATTTAAAATAAAAATTCATTTAAAAAAAATGTGTACCATAGTGTTCCGCCTGTACGGGATTATACGCTACGATATTGCTACATCGTACTGTGTTCATCATATTATACAGTTTTCGACGGTGATCTTGATCTTGTTGTGCTCACAGCGGTCGCAATCAGTTGTAATCAGCAGACTTAATACTAGCCGATGGAATATTTATAAAAAATGTGTGATCGCAAAGTCATCTCTTATGTGGTGTACCCACAACTGGTAATTAATTATTATTTACACCTCTTATTAAACCCGGTGTAGGTACTCATGGGGGACGATAGGGGTATAACACTTGTTTTGTACTTTTGTTTGTACTTTTGTTCTGTAGTGGCAAAACGTGTATGGAGCCACACGTTTTGCCACTACAGAACAAAAGGCAAAACAAGTATTGCTTCAGGAAGGTTTTTGCCAGCAAATCACAGCGACCAATTTTAAGTGAGCTTTCATTTGGAAATTATAGGCACGGTGATTGGTGCATCGATGGTCAACCAAATCTTTCACATGTGTTTGCAATTTTATCATTTTATCATTGGATCATCGATATTTTTTTAGAGACTTACTGCTGCAGTGCACGATATTTCTCTGAGCTCAGCCGCATGCAATACATACACGTTTTGTGAGCGCAAAGGTCAGACAGTCGATTGGTGCTCTGTTGTCTAGACCGAACAGTATCTCTGGTATGGCTTGATTATAATTAGTGAGAGAAATATAATGCCCTGTTAATCTTAGGTTAGCAAGTCGTTTACCCAATGTAAGAAAAGTATTCAAATGGTAGGCAATGCGATTATATGAAATCTTTAGTTTTTACCTAGTTGATGCTACGACTCTCAGCCTTCACGTGGCGACCGCTGTGTACCTAGTACGTTGACAGGGCCTAAACCTATGTGTAAAATCTTGGCGGCAGCAGATGAAAGCAAGGGAGACGTCTATTCACACTAATTAACATATTCTATGCGGCTGTGGAAAAACTCCCAAGATGGAGTCAATGGTGGCGTCTACAGTCCCAGTTAGGATGGCCAAAGTTAAAATCCTAGATGAGCTGCTTCGACTTATTCGGACAACAGTTTATTTAGGAATTTCAAGCCTTAGTCAGGCCCCTTGAAAAGCCGAAAGGCCAACGGCAGCACTCAATCCCGTCGTGGATACTGATGGCCCCTTTTCTAGGGTATCAAATAAAAAAAAAGGCCACTGGCCCTCCAGGTTAGGGGTTGTGCCTTGGGTTAAATACCCACTTACGAAAAATGATATTGTAACGAGGCAACCAAGGGATCCGGAAAGGACTGATCTTATTGTTCACGACCATGCAAAACGAAAAAGGACAACGACGTTCGTATCTGCACCTGGAATGTGAGAATATTAAACAGGACAGATGCAAGCGAACAACTAACGGAAACCTTAAGCTGCTACAAATCAGACATTACTACCATCCAGGAAAGTCGATGGAATAAATCAGGCAAAAAGAGGATGAAAACTGACATCTACTACGGACGGTATTATAGTGAGCAAAAACTGCGATTAAGCGGATGTGGATTTGTTAAGTGCCAGACTTAGGCAAGAAGTCTTATGTTTTCAAGGCATTAGCGAACGCATTTTAACAAACCGCACCAAGGCCAAGAGAAAGAAGAGAAGACATCTTTAGCAGTATTGTCGCAAAATAAAGCCTACACAACAACACGTCTGAAAACGGCCTTAGGCTAATTGACTTCGATGAGGAATGAAATGCCACTATAGTCAGCATACGATTTTCTCACCTCGATATCCATAAAGGGAAATGGCGGTCTCCAGATCAACGAACGGTCAACCAAATTGATGACATTGCGATAGCCAAGAGGTACACCTCCATTATTTTGGATGTCCGAACATTCGGAGGGGCTAACGTCGACTTGGACCACTACCTTGTTACAGCCAAGGTAAGAATGCGGATATCAACCACACCACAAAAAACCTGTGAACAAATTTAATGACAGACTGCAATCGGAAGAGACCGCCAAGACCTTCAAGCAACGCGTATCAAATAACATCTCGATTAGCACCATACCACCATCTAACTTCGAAGAGCAATGGTAAAGGTAACAAGCCATTAGATCCTAGGTATGATGAGGAATACCGATAGAGACTCGCAACCAAGAACGTGGACTACAAGGCTAAGCTGCAGTTGAAGACGAGATCTGTCATTGAGCTCTATAGGCGAAGAAAAATGGAAGGATACCGGCTTTTCAGAAAGAAAAAAAAAGAGCAAGAAATGCACGCGATCGAGGATATAGAGAGGTTCGTGTAAAACGTCAAAGCCAGGGATATAAGGCTCGAACAGGGGCCATATTTTGTAAAACGAATATCGTTGAAATCAGTTCGTTATCGTTGAAATATGATTACGTAAAACGAGTAGGTACCGCTTTAGGTTTCAGGATACTTGTAGTTTCTTGCGGCTGACATTTGGCAGTCGTATAGCTTTCGCTTTCGTTTAGTTGTCATAAAATAGGTCTGTTCCCGTACTAAATAATATTAACTGATTCTTACTGATTTTTACTAATTTTTACTTATTGCCGTTCCCGTACGCAAAAATAAGTAAAAGAGACAGCTCACGAGAGAGCAAAAAACTACCCCTCCATAAAAATCTGTTAAAAAAATTTACTGCAGAAATTTCTGTTGGTAAAAATCAGTAAACTGTCAGTTGGTATCTAAAAGTGACAACTCGCTTGTTTTCACAGGTGTTTTGTGTCATTTGTTCTTTCAAAGACATACAAAATATATAATTTTACTGTTTTTTACTTAAACGCGTTCCCGTACTTTTCGGTAACTTTGTCTCTTTCTGAGATAATTTACCCCCACTCCAAGAAATTTGAGAATTTATTAATTTTTACTGAAAAAGTACGGGAACAGACCTAATATTGTTATGACTGCCAGTGATTGTCCTCAGAATCCTGTCGAGATGAACAAGGAAATATGACAGTTGAGACACAGTCGATGCTGAGAATATTAAGGAACCACTTCTACAGACCATTAAACGGCTATAACGAGCAATATTCCGCTGTCAGGCAGTACGAACCATTCAATTTTAGCGACGACAGCCAAAACTACTAACTACTAAGTTTACTGAGGATAGCAATATCTAAACTTACAGCTAGGTTCTACATTTCACTTTCACTCGAAATGAAATTGAAATCGTTCTAAAATGAAATTTTGGGTTCCACTTTCACTTTTACCGATTTCAATTTCACATTTTTCGAAGTTAAAAAAAATGAATTTCCATGTTCCACAATTCGGTTTTATCGTTTTGTGTGTGATATCAATTCGATCATTTTAGTATCTGTGAAATTGTTGGGATGAGCTGACGTGATTGAAAATATAAATGAATAATCTCTGAGTGTAGTAATGTTGTTTAGATTTTAAATAGAATACTACAACATAATGTATTTTACCAAAGGTAAACACAAAAATAATTCCCAGGAGGAAAATTTTAAATTTATGGAGAGGCATAAAGATCTTGTCAGAGGATTTATGAAAGGAGATTCAGTTGCAGCGGACGCTTTGTTTTTGAAAAGATACTATTTTTGGATCCTACTCACAATCAGTGCATTAACTGAGAAGTATTCTTTCCTGCCTTCGATGTCGATGACCCCAGGATTAAGAAATTCGTCCATGAAATGTTGTTTTGATTTCCGTTTTTCTTCATCCGACATGGAATGTTTGATAATCTTGGACAAATTTTGTTCTCCAAAACATTGAGAACTCTTTTCAATATCTTTGATAAAGTGCTACGGCCCAAAGCAACATCAGAATCTTTTCCAATTAATCTCAGAAAGCTTCTTTCGGTAAGGAAACGCAAAACTGAGGCGAAGTGCACCAAACAAAAAATCTATGATCGTTTTAGGTGTGGCGCAAAAGTTTGCAGCAACATTTGGAAAGCATGTGCATGTTTATTAAGTCGATAATATGACATAAATCTAAATGAAATAACAACTTTTAATTTTCATTTGAAATTTATTTGTTTTAGTTACACAGCATATGCAATTTCTAAAGGATTAGAAAGTGGTCTTATCGTACACCTTTTTATTTATTTCCTCTGCGTACTTTTGTTTTTCAACTTGCAACACCGCAGCAATATAAATAGCACTCAATATTTTATAATTTATTATTTATTTTATAAAAATTAAGCAGGATTTGTAAACAAACAAATTTATCAAAATAAAAATAATTTTGAAATGTCCCATATGACAGATAGTATCAGCTGTCTTTAATTTCACCGAGTGATTTCGAAAACTTTTCGAAGTTATGAAATCGGTCGGAATGTGGAACACCAAAAACAAGTTCACTCGATTTACAAAAGTAATTTCACTTTCATTTCACTCGATTTCTGGAACCTAGCTGTTAAGCTTAAGAAGGCTGCAGGAAATGACGGCCTTCCCACCGAGCTTTATAAAGCCAACGGAGATGACTTTGTAAGTAGCATTCACCAATTCATAAGCCAAATCTGGTCAGATGAAAGTATGCCTGAAGAATGGTACCCCATCATCGTTTGCTTAATCCACCAAAAAGGAGACCCTCTGAACTGCGCTACAGTCCAACATCAACATCAACCATTTACCAACAACCTGATCGACCCTTTTAAGTGTGCTTTTAGGCCGGGAAAGTCCACAACTCATCAAATCTTCACACTTCGACAGATCCTGAAAAAAAAACAATAAGTCCAAATCGATACCCACCACCTACTCATCGATTTCAAAGCCGCATATGACAGCATTAATAGAGACGTACTATACAGAGCCATGTTTAGTTTTGGTATACCGCACAAACTCGTCCGCCTGTGCAGAATGATAATGCCGAATTCTCGCTGCTCCATCAGGATCGGAAACGACCGCACCGACACTTTCGATACCAAAAGAGGATTAAGACAAGGCGATGCACTATCATGTGACTTTTTTAATCTTATTCTTGAGATGATTGGCATAGGCTCTTCCCATAAATAATTCGGTGCAACTACTAGCATACGCCGACGATGTTAACATCATTGGTAGGACTCCACGTGATGTCATAGTCGCGTTTGCTAAAATAGGGAACAACCGGCAAAAATGGGTTGCAGTAAATGAGGGTAAGACCAAGTTTATGCTATCAACTTGAAAGGACACACAAGATCGACGAATTGGAAATATCGTGACCATTGACATACAAACCTTTGAGGTAGAACGGTACTTTGTCTACATCGCCTCCGCTAAGGACTCTGACATCTTGTCAAAAAATAAAACGAAGAATTACTCCTTCCCACCGCCGCGCTGTTTCTTCGGGATAAGAAGGCAATTTTGTAGTAAAACCCCGACTCGAACTACTGAGGAGATCCTATATCATCCCAGTCCTACTCTACGGCGCTAAAGATGGACCGTATCAAATTAGATAAAGAAATCCTTGGTCGAATTGAGAGAAATTCTTAGAAAAATCTTCGGTCCGGTTTGCGTTGACGGGCTATGGAGACGAAAATGTAATCAAGAACTATACGAGCTGTTAAAATGGCTAGGGCATGTAGAACGAATGGACACCAATATTCCAGCTCGCAGATTCTTCGATTCCCAGCCAGCGAAACGAACGGCAAGTAAACGATAAAGAAGTAAACGAAAGTCACGATAAGTGCGATCGTGTAAAACGAAAAAGGCATAAGAAAAGTGTTGCCAAATGAAAACGAAAAAAAACATATATTTTTGAAGGACAACCAACTTCAATCCTGTCAAAAATTGAATAACGTAAACAAAAAGTCGTGAAATCGGGAATATTTAAATTCTGTAAAAATGTTTTTTCATTGCGATTTATTTTTGGATATTGATGATGATTCAGAAGATAAGGAAGCATTAATCTCAAGGAGACGAATTAGGGATAACTCAGACCCAATGAGCATTCCCAATTCAGCGTAAGCAATCATTTACCCATACGTCCATACTTGATGTATTTATTACAATTTATTTTAGATTTAAAAAACTATTTCGAGTAAATAAAGAAGCGTTCGTTTATGTTCTGGGAAAGATTGATTCGCAACTTCCGACTGCAAGATCAACATATATACCAAATGTGTTGAAATTGTGTGCGACTCTTCGATTTCTAGCAGAGGGTGGCTACCAAAACCAAAACAACCATAACAAAAATGTTGTCATTTATGGAGAGTGTTTTGTATCCCGAACATATATCATTCCTCATGACGGAGGATGAGATGTCTTCCAGCAAGCAATATTTTAATGAGAAGTTCCGCTTCCCAGGCATAATTGGATGTGTGGACGGTACACATATTAAAATAATAAGACCAACTACCAATGAACACATATATTTTAGCAGAAATCCATTTGCTTTGTTTGTGTTGGTGGCCTATTAGATTTATAAATTATAAAATTTTTTTTCTATTTTCTATTTGTTTTTGCTTACATTTTAACAGCTGAGGACAATCACTTGCAGACAAAACAATACGAAAACGAAAGCTATACGACTGCCAAATGTCAGTCGTAAGAAATAACGAGTATCGTAAAGCCTAGATCGATACTCGTTTTATGTAATCAAATTTCAACGAGAACGAAGTGATTTCAACGATATTCGTACGATACTCGTTTAATGTAATCGTATTTCAACGATATTCGTTTTATAAAATATAGCCCCACACGTCGGTCACAGTAAAGGAAGACCTTGCCTTAGGTGGGGCGCACAAATAGATACCGATCTCAACCAACTTAGAGTGCGCTACTGGAGCTAAGGACAGAGCCAATTGCAGAGGCATGTTGGTTGATGCCCAGGTTCATTCCGGACTGTATCGCCACTTAAGTTAGTAAGTATTGGATCGCATGTTACGTATAGGTACTGCGCAAGTAAAAAGACAAAATGCTGTCCGCATTATTGCCATTTGTTTCGGCCGTCAGATCGTGAGCAAGTCATATCATCTATATGTCAAGTCATCTCATCTATGCTTACGTGACCAATTGACGACTGGCGAATATTAGGCATATACAAAAATAAAGCACTCTTTTCATCAGTGAGTAACCATGTTTGATTTATTAATTTATTATATTTCTCTTTCACAGTAGATTCTAATAATCGACAAGTACTCAATTTTATATATTTTATTAAATATTTATTTATAATCTACATCAATCTGACAATAATAATAATTACAACTGAATAGGTAAAATTAAACTAATACGAGCGAAATACAATAATTCTGCTCAAACATTGACGCTGACCCAACCAAAAGGCGACACAAAATTGAAAATCTCAACGGAAAACAATTAACCAAAATAAGAATCAAATAAATACACGGATTAATTTTACTTATTTACATAATAATTATAATATCCTAGAAAATAATAGCAAGTTTCCAAATAAAATCAGAATTTATATAATCACTTGCATGCAGCACAGTGTGTGTAATCGTCAAAATGAAAGCCAAATTTCTTTGTTCACTTAATTTAAGAACATTAAATTTATTTCTCCTTCTTCTTTTTATTGTATAAATATAGGCTTATAAATAAATTTAAATATAACAGAGTTTTTGCGTTTTGTTTTTGTTTTTTTGTTGTTGTTTCAATTGATTCTTTGCAACTTTTTTTTTAGTGTTTAACATGAATCTTCGCTTCAAAGTCTTTGCTTCTTACAAAAGCAATGTTTCGGATGTAAACTCGCTTGGTTAGTTTATATGGTGGATTGGGAGTTTGGATTTCTATGTAAACTTGTTAGCATATGAAGGAACCAAGGACAGGGTAACGAGGGAACTTTAAATATATATACCCACTGACTTTTGCATTACAATATAGTTTTTTTTTTTATTTCTCTTACTTTTGGTTTTTCTCTTTTTTTTTGCTGAAACTAACATCACTTGAATATTTTTGTTGTTGTTTTTGCTTAGAGTTTTAATTATATTTCGCTTTGCTTCGTAAATACATATTTGTTTGATTTATGTTGTTTTCTGGTTTAATAATTTTATTTTCTATTGGTTGTTTGTTTTTTTTTAGTTTATAATTATTTTTTTTCTTGATATTACACTAGTTTTTTAGTTTATCTTAGAAAGTACTACTTCACCTGAGTCCGTATGTGTTGCAAAAATTCATAATAGGATAAACTAGATTCACTTCGATCATCGACTAATTTTTCAATAAATGTTGGCTTCGCTGTGCTGGTATCCCTGTAATTGATTATTTTTTAGTTAATTGAATTAGTTAAATTATTATATGGAAGGATTTGTGTATTTTGGATAAATTTGTAAGTGAAATAGTTTTTTTTTTTATTAACAGAGAACGTTATAATAGGGGAATTTGAATTTAGGTGGACGCCGACTTTGTAAAGTGGCTCCAAATTTGAACGTTGACCTCAAAAATCCTTTAAGCCACGCAGAATAATAATCACCCATTTCCGAAACAAAAGTCAGTTCCAGTCGGAACTCAATTTGCTTTCGAGATATTCGTTGCGAAACAAAATAAAATAGAATAGAATCTCGTTCATTGGATTCGGCAGCAACTCTTCATCTTTTTCATAAAACTTCTGAAGAAATTCAACGCATATCTGTCAAAAATTGTCGACTTGAAGCATACCGCCGTTGCGCGATCATTTGCGTTACATATCGTTGGAAGATCAGATCAATGCATACGAAAACAGAGAAGTAGCACTATGTGCCTTCCTTGACATTGAGGGTGCTTTTGACAACCCTGGATATGACTCCATATCAAATGCTTTGACTCATAGAGGAATAGATCACCCCACCATCAAATGGATCAAAGCGATGCTTGAAAGTCGGATAATAACTGCTTCATCAGCACTGACCTCAGTATCAGTAACAGCCGTTAAAGGCTGCCCTCAGGGAGGAGTACTCTCACCCCTACTATGGTCTCTGGTTATCGAAAACCTACTTCAAGACCTAAGTAATGCAGGCTTCAATATAATTAGATACGCCGATGACCTAGTCATCATAATTAGGGGCAAAGAACCAAACGAGGTTACAACACGTTTGTAAAACGCCCTTAAGATAGACTGGTGTAGAAAAGAAAGTCTTTCTATAAACCCCAGAAAGGCTGTCATCGTCCCTTTTACGAAAAGGAGAAATTTAAGTCTTACCCAAATTTCAATCAATGATACATACATTGAGTATTCCAACGAAGTAAAATATCTTGGAGTGATCCTCGACAAAAAACTAAGCTGGAACTCCCACATAAACAACAAAATTCAAAAAGCAATTAAAGCTTTCTGGGCTTGTCGAAACATGTATGGTAAAACCTGGGGAATCTCTCCAACGACCACACACTGGATCTACACGATCATGGTCAGGCCCATAATAACATACGCTTCAATAGTATGATGGAACAAAGTCACCCAAAAAACAACTATAAATAAACTAAACAAGGTACAACGGCTTGCCTGTCTGGGCATTACCGGAGCTATGCGTACCTGTCCCACAGCGGCTATAGAAGCCTTAATAGGACTAACGCCCCTCCATATATATATAAAAAAAGTGGCAATTCGCAGCTCAGCAAGTTTGACACAAGCGGAAGAGTTAAACATTAGCGAACACCCAAAACTAATTGAACTACTATCCGAACTTCCAGAACTTGACATGATCTGTGCGGTTACGGACCGCTTACCAAAGACACTGCTTCAACAAAAGATTCTCAACGGAGATCACAAACAGAGAAGCATGGTGTACCAATAACCCACCAAACTGCCAAAACGGCCTATACGGATGGTTCTAAAATGGACTCAGGGGTAGAAGCTGGCATACATGGACCAAATAGGAACATCTCAACACCTATGGGAAAAAAACCTAGTGTATTTCAAGCTGAGCATAATGCCATAAAAGAATGCGCAAACCTAATACACAACTCAGGTATTAAAGGCGCCAACATCCATATATTCACGGACAGTCAAGCAGCTATAAAAGCCCTTAGCTCACACATTATTGACTCCAAATCAGTACTACCCTGCTTCAATTCCCTCTTAACACTCAGTACCAGGAACAAAACCAGACTATGGTGGGTCCCCGGACATAAGGGGATTGAAGGTAACGAAAAAGCTGAGGAACTAGCCAGAAAATGTTCAGAAACCACCTTCATTGGACCCGAACCCTTCTGTGCAATCCCCAAATCAGCCATAAATCTGGTTATAAAAAACTGGGAATAAAACAACTGTTTTTCATACTGGGAGAATATCCCAGGCCAAAAGAGCTATTCAGCCCTTCAAAGCAGATGCCACTAAGACACTAAATCTTCGCAGGTACGATATCAATAACTTAGTAGGCTACCTAACTGGTCATCACGGTCTGCGATATCACCTAAATAAAATGCATCTAGTCGACACACCGGAGTGCAGACTATGTCTAGATCATATATGAATGCCCGGCCCTTTACGGTATGAGAAGGGAATTTTTCTTCAGGGAATTATTAAATCCCGAAGAACTAAGAAAATCTTCTGCTGAACGTATTATCAGCTACATTAGGAAAGTAGAAGCGCTACTAAACTAAAAAAAATCTGACGGCAAGCACAATAGATCTTTTAGGTCGACGTGTATCTTACTGCTTAGGCTTAAATTAAAAAAAAAAAAAGATCAGTTCGCAATTATAATCGAAACGGGTATCTCGGTAGAAAATTCTCGGATTTCAAACAAATCGGAAAAATTTTTCTTTTGAACGTATACCTCGATAGGGGTATCACAAACTTTGACAGATCCACAAAAGCAAGACACCCTGAACTGCACCAACAACAGTAGGACGATATACCGAATGTCTCAAGATTAGTCTGACATTTAGGGCTCAGGCTCAACAATTAAAGAAGCCTTGTCCTGGCTGAGGGGTATTGTAATATCCACAAAGAATATTCCTGGGATCCATCTCATTTCCAACGAAATCAGCCTACGAATGCCAACTATCTCTAAATGAGATGGCAGATCACTTTTATATTCACCTCTTCTAGGTACCGGGCCTCAGAGATATACCAGGGAACTGCAAGCCGGTGAGCTTACCCTCGATTATACCACCAGTAGAAATGTTAGGTATGCCCTCGCTACATGTTATTCACAATTTTAACTGGATGCGATAATGAAAGCAAACCACAGATAGATAAGCGGTACAACACTGGAAATATCCAGGCAACTCTGACCAAACTATAACCAAAAGCGCTCTCTCTGCTTGATCATGCTGAACAGATCATACATCAGTACCGTTCATCAGTGTCCTTACAGGGCACTTCCCTCTAGGCCTACATGCAAAGAGACTAGGCCTCTTTAGCAATTACTTCTGCTGAAGCTGCTGAAGGAGTGTATTCCTCACCTACTCAGATCTTGTCCAGCTGCATCTGGGATAGTAATATTGGTGTCAGAAACGTCCTTCGCTTTATAGTTAGCTCGGAATGAATCTATTAGACAAATGAATATTAGGAAAAATCGACAGGTCCACGTGGTAAAACAACGAACCCTTTCTGGTCTAATTATTCCCTAAGCCACTAAGGGCCCATACAGAAACCGAGCTTCTCAATTCATTTGTGTCTGTGAAGTAATTTTTTTTTGCCACAAGCAATAAAGACGATTCTAAATGCAAAATTTCGCTAGAGCTGGGGCCGTTGAAAAAACTTAACCAGGTATTGTTATTTGCGGGACTTAAATCAGAGACCACGCGATGCACTCTCAAACATTATAATTTAAAAAAATCGGAAAAAGTCAGAAATTCGCTTCCATATGTCGCTAATACACATCCGGCTCGAAGGAACAGGCCCCTCAGGCCCCTACCCCTGAGAGTGTACAGGAGAATCCGGGACATTCGATCTGAAATTATCTGATTCAGGATCAGAAGGTAAACAACCTTCACGGAAGGGGCTCTGAAGCAATTGGGAACTGACCCTGAT
Source organism: Rhingia campestris (assembly GCA_932526625.1). Classification (NCBI taxonomy): domain Eukaryota; kingdom Metazoa; phylum Arthropoda; class Insecta; order Diptera; family Syrphidae; genus Rhingia; species Rhingia campestris. The sequence goes on along the minus strand of OW052185.1, from coordinate 35,656,923 downwards.
TTTAATCGCAAAGTCATCTTTAGCGATGAGGACCATTTCTGAGCGAATGGGTACGTCAAAAAAAAAATTGTCGAATTCGGGACGATAACAATCCACATAAGATCCAAGATCGCCTACAAGATCATCTGCCGTGAATATGTGATCGCCTGAAACTATTCTCCAACAACCTGATCGTCCCCTATCAGTTTGCTTTTAGGCCCGGAAAGTCCACAATTTGTCAAGATTGTCTCAAGATCATCTGTCGTAAAACTCTCTTTGAGTGTTGATGGGTAGACACGCATTGAGAAAGCTCATCAACAATAGACAAAACCTAAAGTTTTTAAACTTCAATTGAAAATAAGTGCGGCTTATGTATTTTTAATGTTGAATGACATGAACTAAAAATCCAGTGTACAACCTGCAGTGTATCACGCAAAGTGCGCAAAAATTAAAAAAAGAAAAGAGATTGACTTATATGTAAAGAGCAATCAAAATGTTAAATGTATAAACTGTGTTACTCTACGGAGAGTCATCCATGATGACAAAAATGCGGGTGAACAAAAAATTACACTGCATATGCTGTACATGGAAATTATACAGCTTAATCATGTAAATACAGAGGCACCGAAATTTCTTTAGTGATTATCGATTTGTTTTTAGGAATGTAGATAGCACTGTTAAAATTAACTGGTGAATTGTATAACAGTTTAAACTTATCAGAAATACCGGATTTCTTGTTTTGACATGGAGGATCACTCAATACTACTTGACAAACTGTTTAGAGTTTAGGAGTTATATATACGATTGGTTTGTTGCTTATTTGAAAAATCGGAAGCAAATGGTAAAAATTAAAATCAGCGTTCCGAATTGCATTGCACTTGGTGTTCCACAAGGTTCAGTTTTCGGTCCTATTTTGTTCCTGATAAATGTCAATTCATTTAAGGGTAAAGTTACAGCAGCAAAGTTACAGTGTTTGCTGATGTATTGCTCTTTCATATTCAAATACATATTTGCTGAATGTTTTTGCAGATGTGAACTATGACCTCAATTTACTGAGCAAATGATTCATAAAACACAAACTTATAATCAGTGATTCAATTCGATCGAAAGCTTTTCCCTACCCGCATCGTCATTAATCGTGCTATATTTCAATAATTTTGTTTGTTATTAAAATCCCGTTTAAATTGTTTTGTTTTGCCTTTCCAATTTAACTAGAAACAATACAATACAATACGGAAATTGCAATACTGACATAATGTCTGCTGATTTTGTTGGTTTCGGTGGGATATGCTAACGGGCACAAAATAAAAAAAAACTCATTATAGTAGGCAGCGACACATCTGCGCCAAATTTTGTTGTTTTACCGAAGAAGGAATTGCATGCAGCTGGCTTTCGAGTAGTCGAAAAAGTCCAGTTGGCATGTGTTAAATTAGTTAAATCATCTTCTGATGCGTTATTTTAATTTTAAAATTTCATTAGCCTAACAATATGTTAAGAAGCAACCAATAGCCTCGGAAAGGAGTGATATTATTGTTGACGACCCTGCTAAACGAAAACAGTATAACGACGTTCGTATCTACACCTGGAATGTGAGAACATTAAACAGGAGAGGTGCAGGCGTACAACTATCGGAAGCCCTAAACTGCTACAAAGCAGACATTACTGTCATCCAGGAAATACGATGGGATGGGCCGGGCAAAAAGAAAATGAATAACTGTGTGACTAGTGAGCAGAAACAGCGATGATTCTGATGCGGATTTGTTATGATTGCCAAAATTAGGCAGGAAGTCTTATATTTAGAAGACATTACCGAACGCAATGTAACAATCCGCATCAAGGCCAAATTCGCCAAATTCGGAAAAAGATGATATGATTCTACGAGCTCCTTGACAAAACCTATGAGCAACTACCGTAGTACGATGTTAAATTCGTGCTGGGAGATTTTAACGCAAAGGTAAGAAGAGAAGACATCTTTAGCAGTATTGTCGGAAAACACAGCCTACATGACAGCATGTCTGGCAACGGACTAATTGACTTCGCTACAGAACGAAATGCTACTATAGCCAACACACGATATCCATAACATGGGACATGGGGGTTTCCACATCATCGAACGGTCAACCAAATTGATCACATTGCGATAGACAAGATACACGCATCCAGTATTTTGGATGTACTTAAATTCCATTGACTCGGACCTCTACCTTGTTTCAGCCAAGATAAGAGTGCGGATATCCACCACGCCACAACAAACCAGAAATACTGTGAAAAAAATCTAATGCCGAAAGACTGCAATCGCAAGAGACCGCCCAAACTCATCCGTTTATGTAGGATGACGATGGAGAATTCTCGCTGTTCCATCAGGGTCGGAAACGACCTCACCGACACATTCGATACCATAAAAAGGATTTATGCAAGGCGATGCACTGTCATGTGATTTCTTTAATTTAATTCTTGAGAGGATTGTGCAAAACTGCCGAGCCAACACCTGAAACACAATTTTGCAAAAAATCGGTGCAACTACTAGCATACGCCGGCGATATTGACATCATTGGTAGGACTCAACGTGATGTCATACTCACGTTTGCCAGTATAGAGAAGGAAGCGGCAACATTATTCACTTTGTCACTGTCGAGCTTTTATGAGTCGATATTTTCAAAATCGACTTTATTAGAGTCGACAATTTGATCAGTCGGTATTTTCACCAATCGACTTTTTGAAAGTTGACATTATGACATCTTAAAAACGGCAAATCGTACCCAACCCAAATAAAATTTGTTCAGCCGTATTTCTTGACGTGTCGCAAGCTTTTGACGCCACGTATGATATCATCAATCGCCTTGAGTTTTATAGAACAATGGTAGATTCGGGCTACGCCTAGCACTGGAGGACACGCGATTAGAATGTTGAGTCTGGGAACAGCTCATCTAGACATGTACCGGATTCCGAAAAGGAGCCGCGCTATCATGCGATTTCTTAAATCTTGTGCTGGAACAGATATTGCGTAGGGCAGGAGTAAATACAGAAGGTACTATCTTCAAGAAATCCCTCCAGACGATATCCACAAGTTTCGTTATCGAGGATTTATAGGCCGGTCACTCTAGAAATTATGTTCAAAAGTTCTACCCACAGACCGTGATGAACAAGCAACTTAGTACATTCACAGTCGTGCAGATAACATGGAATAACTACTTCTGCAGGGAATGGCTAGAAAAATCTGTTATGTAAATCGAATAATTTAAAATTGACTATGACAGCTACATCAACCGTGCACTTGACTTAAACGAAGTAAGGATAGCAGTATTCAAACTGATGTTTCAAAGAAGTGATCCCCTGTCGGCATGCATATCCATAATACAACCAAATCACACTTTGGCAGATCCTTGACAAAATCCAAGCAGATTCCCGCTACCTCTTCATCGATTATATAGCGGGCTACGTAGCTCTCATCACTGGTATCACTCTTAAAGGTACGGTACCACTAAAAAACCCTTCACCGGTTTAGCCGAACAAGTAAAAAGAAACCTCAACAAACACAAAACAGAGGTAGTACGAGTTAATTGTCGTTTGAGGGATCCCGAACGATCATCTTAAGAAATTTCAAGAGGACGTGTTATAAATGCAAACTTACCTTATAATTTGTATTAAGGGAGGATACGGTTTTTCGTCATTCAATCTCATCATAAACCGTTTGAGCGCAGTACTTTCGGGACTGTTTATCGTCGGCAGACCATAGTAATAGTCCGGCAACTCCGAGGTTCCTTTAATACCTGCAAAGCGAAAGAAATCTCATTACACCTGCTATTCTAAACGACATCCTTTCGAAAACTCACCAAGAACACTCTCTAGAATGTTAACGGGTACATTGAGACCAACATAAAGTATTACTAGTGCTCCACAGTCCATCAAGAACATTGACCGTGAATCGAGACTGCAAATTAAAAATCATTAAATCAAATCCAATGGAGCATCCGTAACCCTCGACTTACTATTCAGCAGATAATTGCAATCGTGGCAGATCGGGCACATTGTCATCATCGTCATCGGTGTCGTTAGAATTTTGCAGATTATAAAACAGTCCGTCAATTTGATAGAACTCAGGATAGATGAACTTCATCAGCTGATCCAGTGGCAATGTTTTGCACTCGTCCATAGCGAAAACTCGATCATCGAGTCGTGTACTAGTGCCAACACGAAACGCGGGCTGGAAGGACATAAAATGAGGTTTCTTTCAGACATCCTAACATGATGAATGGGGCTTTCCCAACTTACATGTTTCAATAATGCTAAAATATACAAGGGCAGAAGGGCCAAATTGCGTGGCGCAATCACTCCACCCTGACCGGAGGGCAGATTCTGTGCCAGCTTGAATGCACTCAATATATCGACAGTTGCGTTTATGAAGGCCTCCCTGGCATCCGCGATGTTCGACGAAATGGACCGATCCACAGCCATTTTCGAGAGGAGACCTATTATAGCCTCTTGGTCGGCTGAGTGCATGACCTCAGATAGACTAGCGGTGACTGGAAGGCAAAGTGTGTGCACCCGAATGCGACGTTCACCCTCACTGTTTGTGTAGAGTAGGGCAGCTTGGAAGCATATGGTTTTCACATCTGTTAGGGACTCCTCATAAGAGATCTACCGGAGACGGGGCAAGGTGTCAAAAGAAGGCGCATAATTTTTGATAAGGATAACTCACTTGCATGCCATAGCCAGCATCGGGATTTACATTTGGCAACGATAGAAGATCTGTCGATCGCACAAAGAAGTTTCCATGGAATGTATGAACTTGAAGACCACGCGTACACCGTATTCGCATCACAGCTTCGAAACCGATCTTTCTGACTAGATACCGCTTAAAGCACTGCTTGAAAGATTCCACGTGCTGTGGCTTGGTCTTCTGGTAGAGTGGGAAATGATGAACCGCCCCACCACTGTGTTTGCTAATGCCAGCTGAAAACAGGAGATATAAATTCGTTTTCAGATGTGGCGCGACTAGCGTGCAATCTTACACATTGTGGCCAAATCGCTGTACTGCTGGTTGAGTAGAAACAGGTCCACGGCTATCTGATAGCCTGAGCATTCGAGGGCGTATCGCTTGTAAAAGTCTGTGGCCGGGTTTAAGTGTGCAACTTCCTTTGACGAACGATTGTTTGGATCTTCACGCGCCTCAAGAGCACCGGGTCCTTTGTTAGGAAGGCACGTTTGGAACACGGTTATTCGTCCACCAGACGCTTGCTACAAACAAAAGTTACACACGTGGCCATTTAGCTTCATTTGGTTTCTATACTCACCATCAACTTGTAGGCAACTTGAAGAGCTGCTCCCAGAGCTGAGCCGGGATCGTGCGTTTCAGCAAATCTTTCGGGCAATTGTTTCAGCAGATCCTTGATCAATTCCTTGCATTCTTTAAGATTCACCAACAGATTATCCGGTCGTGGAAGGAATGGCTCTATAAAATACAAAATATCACTCTGAAACCGTTAGCAAACGATGAGGGGAAACTCACCATCAATGTCGATCAGTGTCATCTCGTGCGGTTGATTGTAACCCTCGGCCATGCTGTAGAAATGCACCTCGCTGTTGTATGCGATGAAACCAACCTGCGCACGAGCATCGCCAGGCATGTCGGTCAAGTGTTTCGACAAAACGGTGCATGCATTCTCCAGGTATCCGCTTTGTTGAGCGATTATTGACACATCGAAGAGGAACAGGTAAATCGCCGGCTGTGGTGGTCGCAACTGCAAGCGGAATAGGGTGTTAGTGAGACTGGATATTTGAATTGGATGTTGGATCGCTTACCATATATTCGGATGGAGCAATGAACTCGATGGTGCTTGAGCGAACTTCAGGTCTTCGGGTAACATCTCCGTAGGTTTTTGTTGCGGGATCAAATTGGAAATCCTCGGGCACTATAAAATGGACGACATGTGGTCAAGTGAAAATAAATCTTTTGTTTGACTTACATTCGTTGACTCTATAGCATAAGTTACACTTCCACATCTTGCTATCGACGAAGTACACAAACGGATTAATGTATGTTCGACAGAGACGACACCTCACAATATTTGGACACTGAATGACTGGCAGACTCTGTAATAACGAATCAGGTTGTTGATTATCCTTTATATAAAGAATTTCAACTTACGTTAACATCGCGGAACGGATGAATGAGTATACCCAGCGGCAGTCGAGACTTTTGAAGCAGTGAATTACTTTCCGGGATTTTAGTTACGGTGCAACGCATTATGCTACAATTGAAAAACAATATTAAGAACATGAGACACTGCAGGAAGTGCACAGTCATACTTAGGATGACAGTTAATGGACTCGTGAAACTGGTTGTGTAGAACGATTTTCGGAATAGGCAACGTCGCAGGCGACAAAACGTGACGATCTTGCATGAGATCCACCGTATCCTGGCCCCAAAGGCGACTAAAACCCTGCTGCGTGACACTCATTGGATTCTGAAATTGTTGTTGCTGCTGCTGCTGTTGTTGCATTGGTTGCTGCTGTTGGGGTTGCTGGTACTGCGCGTTCGGTTGACCATTCATTGGAGGTTGCTTTTGACCGGGATAACCTTGCTGCTGCTGCTGCTGCGGATAACCCTGTGTCGGCTGTTGGAGTGGCACCTTCTGCTGCTGCGGGTACATGGGCCGTCGAGCCGTCATTGGCATTGACTGCTGCTGATTATCGGTGACAGGTTGTGGCGGTAGCATTGGATTTGCCGCATTGTTGTTGTTCAGTTGGTTCTGATTGAAAGCATTTGGGAAGTTCGCATTGCTCGTTGGAGGGTAGTTGGCATTTGGCGTAGCAGCAAACTGTGCTGGTGGCGGAGGCGTTGGATAAGGAGCTGGCTGAGTCGGCTGTGGCATTGATGTACGAATTAAAGGCGAGGTTGAGGTTCCATATACATTTTGTTGGGATGGCCTTTGACCTTGATTACCTGCCGCAGCTGCGACTGCAGGTTGTTGATACCCGTTGTTTGCATTCAGTGCGGATGTTTTGAAATTTCCCTGGAAATTCGGCGGGAAACTCGAAGTATTACTTGGCGTAGTTGTGGTTGAAGTAGGCGGCATCATCGGTCCGTTGGGTTTGCCTATATTTAGATTTTGCATGCTATTGCTGAGATTATTTGCGGGCGGCATTATGGGGGTCTGCTGCGCTAAGGTTGGTGTACTTTTTTGCTGTGGATAGTGATTGGGTGAACTATTCAGTGCTGGTGACGCGGTTCGTGATGAATTGACACTGCTACCACCACCGCCTCCATTTGTTAGCGGCATTGTACCGGGCGGCCTCATATGGGGGGGAAGGTTTCCTTGCATTCCCTGCGCCTGTGGTGGTCCATTGCCGTAAGCGTTTGATGTTGGGGGTGGTGCTCCTGACGTTGGTGGCATGTATTGCGTTGTTGGCGGCATAAATTGGTTTAGACTTGGCATTCCTTTGGACGTTGGAGGTATGTTTGCCTGTGGATACGATTTCATAGGTTGCTGTTGCTGCTGTGCTGGGGCAGGCCGCATCATTTGCTGCGTCATACCATTGACCATCATGTTACCGCCGACGGTGGATAACTGCGGTGGTGGTGGTGGGTAGTTTGGATTTGTAAACGACGACATTTTTTTTTGTGTATTCGATCAATTCAATTACTTGTTACATGCGTACCGTTGAAGTCTAGAAATAGAAGATAACACAATAAAGGCGATAAGTGATATGGCATTGAAGCGTACATATGAGACGGTTGAGTATGCGTTTCAAGGGCGGCAATACTGATAAAAAGCTTAACATGGCCACAATCTCAGTTACCTGACATTGTGTGTTATAGATAAGACAGTGGAAACGTGTACGATAATAGGTGACATGAACAATAGGTTCGACTACAGAAAGAGTTTGTTAAAAAGTGAACCAAAGAATGAAGCGGATAAGATCAGATGATGATGGTTTAGTAAAATAGAAGTACCATGACTTTCACGTGGAACAACAACACAAAGTCAACAAACTACATCGTTGCATGCTTTGCTGAGTGAGTAATCATAAAATCGTATGTCAATGTGTATGTTAGCACGTGCGAAACGTTGTAGACCACAACCTGCAACGACAAACAAGGTTCGTTTAACAATTAACACCGCGACGCATTCATAGATGGGTATGTATAGGTTGTCTTCATTCGCAAAATGATAAACAAATGACACTTTATAGTCGTGTCATTAAAAGAAATGAATTTGATGAATATTTGCCCTGTGAATAATGTCTTTTTATTGAGTGAGGTTTAGGTGATTAGGCCACGCCCTCGTACATTCATATGTTTCGTTGAGACTACAATAAGAACCATATACGAAGTTTTAGGCTTGTTTCGGCACTACGATTTAGATAGTCGGTCTTCGGGTTAAAGTCTCTACCAAAATTTAAGGGTAGAACATACCCGAGGCAGGCATGCCTGTCATAAGAGGCGACTAACCTCCGGTATACCGAGCGTATAGTGTATAATATAAAAATGCAATGAACAATCAGCAAGTATTCTGGTATTCTAGTATTCTATTCTATATATTTTACAAAAAGTTAAAGGGTAACTCTACCAAGATCAAATAACCTCGGGAAAAAGGAAATTGAGGCTCAACAAAACAAAAAAGTTTTGAGGAAAAAACTATATCACTTCGAATGAAATGGATCTTCTCTAACAAGATCTCAGAAAAGAGATAGATCTGCTAAAAGAAGAAAGAACACATGAAGAAGAGTAAGCACGCAAAACGAATCTGGTCCTTAAGGAAAGGCCTAGTAAAAAACGGAGAGCTGGATCTTCCCCCGAAGTCGAGTATCTGAATAATAAAAAAGCATAATGAACGGCAAGAATGGAAACCTCGAGCGGAATTTCGCCAACTGCCTTTAATAAACGTCGTGGTCATAACGGAATTTAATAAGATGCACAGTCTCTTCAAAGTCACCGTCGATTACCACGACAATTACCGAGCAGGGTCTCAAAAGCGAAACACGTGGTATACTTTCGAAATAACGTCAGAAAGGGCATATCGTGTTGTAGCAAGGGAACTCTACATCTCATGCACCAAAGAAGAAGTCATGAACGACCTTAAAGAAGAGGCTTTAAAATTCTTGACGATGTTAATATAATCAAAGAGGAGGAGCAATAAACGGAAATAGATACAGACATTCTGCTAAGGCATAAACATCCGTTTTTTTATGCTTATTTTAGATAAGGATGACCGATATCTATATCAAATCTTAAATATCGTGGTTAAAATCGGGCCAATGCACAAAAATTTAAAAATAATACCACAGGGCAAAGGTTGCCAAGGATAAATACGCAAATGTATTGTAAAAAACAACTGTGGTGTGTCAAATGCGCCAAAAATCACTTCAATTCAAGACTGTTGAGTACCGCCACCTGTGCCAATTGTGAGGGAAAGCACCTGGCAGAGGATCTGCAAAAACAAATAAAAGCGCACCTTCAGCATGGAAATCCAAAATCTAAATAACAAAAAGCGGAAGACCGGTGATAATAGGCAATCTAAAGGTACCGGTCCAGAGCTTAAAAATGCACGACGAAAAGTGACAACAGAAAAGTTCATGACGACCGTGGTACCGAAAAGTTACCATTAGTAAAGCCATCGATAATGGCCCTCGGACAGCCGGAGTGCAGACTTACGATCGGGCCGCAGCACTCCAAGAACCAAAAAATCTTAAAATTTCGACTAACCCTGTTTCTCACGTTTTCTCAGTTATACTAGAGAAATTTGAAGAACAAAGTCAAAAAAATTAAATGATTCCCGATAGGTTGATTAAGCTCGAAAGTATTTCACTGAAATACTGAAATTTTGGAAAAAAAAAAAACTCGACGAATTGAAAATATTTATGCGCGACTGAAATATATGGCTGTGGTCAAATGGTAGGCAATGCGATTATATGAAACCTGGAGTTTTCGCCTAGCTGATGCCTACAAACTCCGACTCCCAGCTTTCACGTGGCGACCGTGGGTTCCTAGTATTTTGAAAATGGATAGGGTCTCAACCCCTGAGTTGGAAGCAACAGATGAAAGCGGGAGGAAAACGTGTATTTACACTAAGGCACATATTCTAAGCGGTAGCGGATTAACTCTCAAGATGAAGTCACAGTGGCGACTACAGTTCCAGTTAGAAAGGGCATTTAGGAATCTCAAGGGTTATAAACAAGGTAAAAATGCAGATATTCAACACGCCACAACAAATCTAATACTGTGAATTAGTTTAATATCGAACGGCTGCAATTGCCAAGTCCTTCGCAGAACGGGTATCCAGCATCTAATGTCGAACAACAATGGCACCGATCTCAACAAACTATAAGATAAGCTTCAACTGACATGCTAGGTTTCTCGCGCCCACCAGCAAGAAACCCTTGGTCTGATGAAGAATGCCGGCAGATGCTCACAGCCAAGAACGAGGCCTACAAGGATAAGCTGAAGGTGAACGCGACAGCTGCCATTAAGTTCTGTAGGCAAAGAAGGAGGGAAGAACATTGGCATTTCAGAAAAAAGAGCAAGAAAAGCGCGCGATCGAGGATATAGAGCGGCGTCACTCCAGGAATGACGTTCGCAAGTTTTACCAAATTCTAAAACGTCAAAGCCAGGGATACAAGGCTCAAACAGAATCCTGTCGATATGAACAAGGATATAACATAGATGATACAAACTCAATGATGAGGATATGGAAGACCCACTTTTGCAGACTATTAAACGCCGATGACGAAAAATATTCCACTGTCAGGCAGAACGAATCGTCCTGCGACGACTGCAAGAACTTCCAACCACGTGACATAAGTGAGGATATCAATATCTAACCTCAAGCCCCAGGCTGCCGGAAATGACGGCCTTCCCGCCCAGCTTTATAAAGCCGTCGGAGATGACTTAGAAAGTTTTCACCAACTCATGAAATTTGGACGGAAAGTATACCTAAAGAATGGTAGCTCAATATCGTTTGCCTGATCCACCAAAAAGGAGACCCTCTGAACTGCGCCAAATACAGAGGTATAAGTCTCCTCAACACCGCCTACAAGATCCTATCTGCCGTAATTTGTGATTGCCTGAAAACATTTACAAACAACCTGATCGACCCTTATCAGTGTGGTTTTAGGCCAGGATAGCCCACAACTGATCCAATCTTCACAGTTCTTCAGATCCTGGAAAAAAAACACAGGAAGTCCAAACCGATAGCGATATAGAGACAAACTGCACAGAGCCATGTCTAGTTTTGGTATACCGCCAAACTCCGTCCGTCTGTGCAGGATGACCATGGAGAATACTCGAGGATCCATTAGGATGGTCGGAAACGACCAAACCGACACATTCGATACCAAAAAAAGGATTTAGCCAAGACTCCCCAGCCAACAAAAACTCCCGATGCAACTACTGGCATACGCCGATGAGATTGACGTCATTGGTAGGACTCCACGTTTGATAGTATAGAAAAGGAAGCGGCAAAAATGGATTTAGCAGTAAATGAGGGTAAGACCAAGTATGTGCTGTTAACACGAAAGGACACATAACGTCGACGAATCAACGGCTATTTCTTCGGGCCAAGAAGGCAATTCAAGCCTTGACTCGAACTACTAAAGAGATCCTATATAACACCCTGATCATCTCAGTCCTGCCCTTCAGCGCTGAAGCATCAAAAGTGGATGAAGAAATCGTTGGTCGATTTGAGATAAAAATTCTTCGAAAAATCTTAAGTCCCGTTTGCATTGACGGGTTATGGATAAGAAGATTCAACCAAAAAATACTCCGAATTGGACGTTTAAGATGGCTAGGTCGAATGGACAGCAGTACTTCGTCTCGCAGAGTCTTAGATTGCCAGCCAGACGTCGGACGCAGTAGAGGAAGACAGGGTACCTAATAAGTGCAGAGTCAAAAAAAAAAAACTCGTTTATTACTACCAGTCCACAGATATACATTTCAGATATTAACACGTCTTGTGGCGATGATCGCACAATCAAAATTAATTAAAATAATATGGCTAGCGATTAACTTGTATCAAAACGTTTTAAATTGAATGCCAGCTCGATTCGTTAATCAACATTTCGCACGACTCCGTATTAATCGCTTATTAACAAACCTGATAATGAAACAAAGCGCATAATTGCGTTTCACGAATCCAATCACCACACTCGAGCTTATGTTTCGGAAATTGTAATACGACCACCTCTCGTGAATGATATACAGCCCGCATAAATACCTAATCAAGTAGAAAACATGGCGTTCAATTGACAAAGCAGATAACATTCATGTGTTCAATTGAAATCAACGATGGAACATGTCTGCAAAGATAGCACGAACGTATTTTTGAATTGAAGAACAATACGGACAACAACTGCAAATTTATTTAGCAAGTTGTACCGCTCACTGAGTGATGATTCACCGATAGTGTTGACATAAAATCGATAAAAGTCCACGTGCGAAACATACCGAGCACCGGTCAATTGATCAAAATGTGCGATAGTTTTGAAACGATGTCGACTAAGTGCAAGTGGAATGTAACAACTGAACGTAATTGAATAATCAAATCTTTCATAAAAAAACGTTGTTTACCCACTGCTGGGACTATCATAAATTCAATTCCGCTGAATCATTGGTAAAACAAAAGCGAAAGGAAGACGCTTATTCGAGTGGTCAGCATGTGATAGAGTAATATTGCCAGTGGAGTGCATTGTTCGGCTACGAATTAAACACTCGGGAATCTAGCCAAGAGCAACCTTCAGCGCAGACTAACTCTCGAGGTCACTATCGCACAGTGGCTCTTCAATTCGAATTCACAAATACGCGAATCTATTTTAAGTTTTTGAGAGGCGCTCTCTCGCACACACACACTCTCTAATTAAGCGACGAGCAGCATTTCATAATTCCAATTGGCCAAAGCAAGGTGAAGATCGATTTTTATTATGTGCTTCGCGTCACCTGCAAATTATTGAGGGCAAGTATTGTCATCTACACATTCGCGGAAGGGGTGCATCGCCACCAGAAATGGGCAGCAGTCACGATTCGAGGTGAGCAGCAGCGTAGATTGGCGAACAATTGATTGTAATTGAATCAGGAAAACACTACCTGGCCTCATCAGAAGCCCTGCTCTTCGAATATTCGTGGGAATAAAATGCAAATAAGGAACGAAACTTGTTGCAGATCGGCTAAATAAACATTTTCATTCATAACTCTCTGTGACCAATTCCGAATCCTATTGCCGTTGGCACATTTGTTGATAATGACCCTCATTACCTCTAACCAATTGTTAAATTATTAATTAACCAAAAATAACACACGCATTGCTTGTGACATTGACCCAGTAACACGAGTCTGGGGGAAGGGAAACATTTGGGCTAGCTGGCGTTAGATTTCGGACAGACATGGTGTTTTATTATTCATGAACGGAAATCCAACACTATGCTTCATCCTAAAAAAATGACGAATACGTTACCAAACACTACCAGTTTTTTGTGTTCTATGGTATCGTCAGCGTCACAGCGCCCCCGTCTCAAGTGTCTCTCGATTAACGTTTTGACATTTTGTTTAATTAGAGAAGAAGAGCCCCTATCAGGCGCACACCACTAATTTCTTTCATTCATTCAGTCTCAGTGCTCACCCTTAATTCATTCCACTGCTGCTGCTAGGGCTGATTAATTAGATTCCTTCTACTGCACGACCTTTGTTAGTCGATGTGTTCCGTAATCCTGGCGAGTGGCGAGCAGAGTTTATTCCACTTGAATTACGTTTCTTTTCTTCTTTTTTTATTTTTTGCACAAAGTATTTTGCGTTGAGGAGATTGCCTTTTCTTGCTCTCGGTGACAGAGCAGAAATTGATTTTCTTTTCGAAGTAAAACACCAATTTGAACGCGATTATTAGACGTAAATGAATGCTTAGGTTATTGCACTGTATTTGGGAATTAGTAACCGTTTATTGAGTGGGTATTAGGATTAAATTAGATAGTTAGCATTTCACTTATTTTTTCGCACGCACAGAACACCACGGCAGTAACAGAGTTTTGGGAGAAAACTTGAAGTATTTTTTTGGATATCAAAAATTGAGCACATTTTGACGTGGCCGAGGTGGGGTTAGAGCGACATCTATTGGGATACGCCGGTCATTTGTGTTCAGTAAGTGATGCCAAGTTTGGGTTTGAACATTTTTTTACTTCAAAGAAAATACGTGTAGTTTTATAATACGCGATTAATTAATTTATTGCTACATGTTTATTGGAATTTAAATCATCTGCAAGCAGATAGATAGATCTTATGTGACCCGGGGTTAAGATTGAGGAGTATGAAGATTAACTTTTCTAATAACGGGTGGTTAAATTTTAAGGGCCGATGTTGAATGTGAACCACACCTAAGCGTCTAGTTTTTTTCTACATTTCATTTGACATTTCTCAATTTCGAACTAATACTACGTTCTCACTGAGCAAAAAAGCTCATTTGCAAATACGATTAAATTTCACATACAAAATCAAATTTCCGTATTGTGATAATACCATCACATTGGTGGGAAATGTGGTTTCTAATATGAAAAAATAAGAGGTCAAACAAACTAACAAACTTTTTTTCAGCTAAAATGTCAAATTGGATGGGATTCATGTGACAAAAAAAGGAAGGGTTGATTGTAAAAATGTAAACATTGGAAACTTTCTGTTATTTTTACAACAATTGTTGGTACATTTATTGCTCTGTATTTGCTGCTATTATTTCGTGCAGAACCTCCTTGGAGTTTTCCATTTTAATTTCAGAGTCGATAACATTTGAATCCGGAACCGAAGTCTTTGCATATCCCGCTTCCTCTGTTTTCAAACGCCAGTTGTCAAACTGATTCGAAAACTTAGTGAGAACACCTTTTTAGTGAAATTGGAAATAATCTCATTTGAACCCCAGTGAGAACGTAGTATTTAACTCAATGAAAAGATACACAGTCGAGCAACGCGTTAAAGTTAAATCAAAATGCATATCGTGCACTTCGTGATTTTTTCGGTCAATTTAATCGTTCAAATGTGCGTGCGAAAATCATCTTCAGTGATTAGGCACATTTTCACCTCAGTGGATTCGTCAATAAGCAGAATTGCCGCATTTGGGCGAATGACAATCCAAGAGTGATTGTCGAAAAACCAATGCACCAACAAAGAGTGACTGTTTGGTGCAGTTTATGGGCTGGCGGCATCATCGGCCCGTATTTTTTTTCCAAAATGAATAATAACTGCCTGTTACTGTCAATGCCCAATGGTGTTTGCTATCGTGAGATGATAACGAGCTTTTTATGGCCCGAAGTGGAAGATATGGATGTGGACGATATGTGGTTTCAACAGGACGGTGCCACATGCCGCAAAGAAAAGGTGTACGTCGATAAGCCAGCAACAATTCAAGAGCTAAAGGATGAGATAATTCGGCACATTAACGGCATTGGCATAGAACCTCAATTATGCCTCAGCGTCATCGAAAATTTGGACCATCGGATGGAGGTGTGCCGCCGAGGTGGCGACCATTTGGCCGATATTTTGTTTCATACATAATTGAACCATAGAGTTGTTCAGGACAACGTCAGTGTCAATGACAAACTGACAGCATCTGTAGGAAAACAAACACATTTGACATTTCTATGCCGGCAATTTCATTGGCAAGGGACAGGGGTTGTTTTTTTGAACATTTTTAAAATTGCTTGAAAATTGTGTAAAAGTGCTAAATGAGAACAGAACAATTTATAAACAAAATAAAAATATTCAGAGTTATTGTTGTTTGTGAAAACAAGAACATAATAATCTTTACTACACAAAAACTAATCAACTTCTTTTGCACTCGGATTTATGTTTACGCTTTGCAATGGCACTGGTTATCAATTTCACTCATTTTATTTCTATTTTATAATTATACACACTCTCTTAGTTTCGTTATGTATTTATAATTTGAGTTTCACTTTGAACAACTTATATTTTCATATTTCAAAGCAAATTATCCAAAAATTAGTACTCCCGCCATATAAAATATCACATTGTTTTCCTCCAAGCGATTTTGACGTTTTAAAAAAAGAGACAACGCACTTGGGAGGGAGATAGTCTCATGAACAACTCTATACCAGTATACTACATAACGAGTATGTTTTCTCTTTTACACTAGTGCATTCTGCGATTATCGTATATCTGTAACGTTTAAGTGATTAACAGCTAATTTCATGCGTGCAGTTAGAACCCACTACCACCTGACCCGGGGTTTAGATTTGCATGTATTAAATTCATTACTTCTTTAATGGTGTTCGTTTTGTGAGTGTATGTGTAACTTTCAAGTACTGATGGGTTCTAACTGCATTCATAAAATTACATGGCATTACAATACAAATGTTATACCCGGTGGAAAAGTGACAGATATACGATATTCGCAGAATTAACTGGTGCAAAAGAGAAAAAAATTGTCAGCCGAACCCGTTGAATTTATTAAATGTAAATCTAAACCCCGGGTGAAAGTTACACGTCACAGTACTAACACCATTAAAGAAGTAATAAAATTAAATAATTAATTAAAAATCGTTGGCTTGCCATTAAGCATGTTTCATTACAGAGATTTTTCTCAGAGATCTCATACTCCGTCAGTTGACATTTTTTGTTCAGATAAAAATAATTGTTTCGTCAAAAAAACTGGTTTGTTTCACTTATGTTTTCTAAAAACTTAAGTGAAGCTACAGTCCAGAATGCACCTGGCCTCAATCAATATGCCTCTACAATCAGCCTGGTACTTAGCTTCAATTTGGTTTGGGTCGGTTTCTACTTGTACGCGCCACTTAATGCAAGGCCTTTCTCTATTGCGGCAGACGTCTGGCTATGAATCGAATACTCTGTAAGCTCTGTGAATAGTGGTGTTTATTCGCTCTAGTTGTCCTAGCCATCTCAAACATCCAATGCGGAGTTTTTTTTTGACTAGGGGTATTATAGCTCGTTTATCTTCGTCTCCATAGCCCGTCAACAAGAACGGGACAGAAGATATTTCGAGAAATTTTTTTCTGAAAACCATCAAGTATTTTTTCATCCGCTTTTGATACGGCCCATGTTACAGCGCAGTAGAGTAGGGCTTGGATGATCAGGGTCTTGTATAGGATCTCGTTATTAGTTGGAGTGAGGCCTCACTACTAAATTGCCACCTTAGCCCGAAGAAACATCGGTTGGCAAGATTAATTGTTCGTTAATTTCTGAGGCCTCACTACTAAATTGCCACCTTAGCCCGAAGAAACATCGGTTGGCAAGATTAATTGTTCGTTAATTTCTGAGGAGATTTTGTTGTCAGCGTTAATAGCGGAGCCGAGGTAAACAAAAAGTCCCGTACTATCTTAAAGTTATATCTGTCAATGGTGACGTTCTGCCCAATTCGTTGTGTGTCCTTTCGTATATACTACTCTTACCCCCATTTACCGCTGAACCCATTTCTGTCGCTTACTTCTCTAGTAAACGTGGTTATGACGTCACGTTGAGACCGATAATGATGTCAGTAGTTGTACCGATTTATGGAAGATGGTGTCACCGGTGTTAGCTCGAAAGTTTTGCACAAATTTCTCAATAACTATGTTAAAAAAGTCACATGACCGTGCGTCGCTTTGCCGGAATCATTTTCTGGTGTCGAATTTGTTGATCAGTTGTGTACTTTCCTGGATTGAAAACACACTGATTAGTGCCGATCAGGTTGTTGGTAAATGGTTTCAGGCGTTCACATATTACAGCAGATAGGATCTTGTAGAAGATGTTAAGAAAACTTATGGCTCTGTAGTTGGCGCTTGTTCATCTCGATATTATTCTTTTCGCGCCTTGTATCCCTGGATTTGACGTTTCACACTTTGGTAAAACTTGCGAACATCATTTCTGGAGTGGTACCTCTATATATCCTCGATAGCTCGCTTTTCTTTATCTCAATGACAGCTCTCTTCATTTGCAACTTTGCCTTGTATGCCTCGTTAATGGCTGCGAGTATCTGTCGGCAATCTTGCTGGTGGGTGCAAGAAATCTAGCACATCACTTGGGGCTGATCTAATGATCCATTGAGCTTATACATTAGATGCTGATGGTATGGTGTTAATGGAGAATTTAAGGGATATGTTCTGCGAAGGACTTGGTGGTTTCTTGCGATTTTATTCTTTCGACATCAAATTAGTTCACAATATTTCTGATTTGTTGCGGCGTGGTGGATATCCGCATTCTTACCTTGTCTGCAAAAAGGTAGTTGTCCGAGTCGATGTTAGCCCCTCGGAATGTTCGGACATTCAACATGGATGCGTGCCTCTTGTCTATAGCAATGTGATCAACTTGATTGACCGTTCGTTGATCTGCAGACCGCCATTTGAGGAAACCGTCGTTATACAGCGAACTATCTTAGCTTAGAGCTGTTCTTTCTGCATATCTGCGGTAAAATTTCCCAACACGATTTTAACATCGTAGTCGCTCATAGGTTTTGTCAAGTAGCTCGTATCCTTTGCAATATCATATTTTTCCTTTGTCGGATCGTGAGCGTATAAAACTTATGTTTGGGAATTTGACCTTGATGCGGATTGTTACAATGCGGCTAATATCTTGAAAATATACGACTTGTTGTCTAAATCGGGCACAACAAATCCATTATCGAATAGTAGCTGTTTCTTATCAATATCACTATAATACGGTAAATGTTGATTTGGTATGATCGCATACGAGGTTCGAGTATCAAATTTTGGTACAGTATATTTTCATACGGTAGGGTTTTGTGGTGTCGAGTGGATGCATTTTTGTGAGAAAAAATGTAAGACATTTTCATTTTGTTATTTTAATAAAACTGTAAGAAGTTTAAGTTATGAAATATGTTTCAAGAAAATTTTATTTGTAAAGATAAATGATTGCTAAACGTTTTCGTTCAATGGGCCACCATTGTCCATCTTCTGACTCGGAAGATGAAAAATACAACAAATACTCCATTTAAAAGTTCAGAATTTTTAAATGCACCAATTTATTTACATAACATTCACAGAAAACAATACATTTGACATTTGTCAGCCATCATACATCAATGTAGCAGAATTTTTCTAGTAACGGGTGGTTACATTTTAAGGGCCGATGTTGAATGTGAACCACACCCAATCGTCAAGTTTTTTTGCATTACATTTGAAATTTCTCAATTTCAGACTAATTCATTCTCAACCATGGAAAGATACACAATCGAGTAACGCGTTAAAAATTTTCAGGCTTATTATGAAAAAAAATTATCGAAATGCATATCGTGACTTTTTGGTCAATTTAATCGTCCGAATGTGCGTACAATCGGAAAAACCGGTTCTATAGGAGACGTGAAAACACCTTCATGCTCGTACAGCTCGTACTGCAGAAAATATTGCTGCTGTTCGCGATAGTGTGGCTGAGGAGCCGTCCACCTCAACTCGTCGTCGTGCCCAACAATTGCACCTCTCACTCTTGTCATTGATGAACAATATGCATAAAGACTTGCATTTACACGCTTACAAGGTGCAATTGACTCTAGAACTAAAGCCTCTTGTCCATTTCAAGCGTCGTCAATGGTCAGAATGGTGGCAAGAAATGGCAACAGTGGATGATAAATTTTCGAAGAAAATCATCTTCAGTGATGAGGCACATTTTCACCTCAGTGGATTCTTCAATTTGGCCGCATTTGGGTGAATGATGGTATCGATGTCAATTGGCCGCCAAGATCATGTGATTTGATACCGTTGGACTTCTTTCTTTGGGGTTATTTGAAAGAAAAACAATTCAAGATCTAAAGGATGAGATGATTCGGCACATTAACGTGATAACCTCAATTATGTCTCAGCGTCAACGAAAATTTGGACCAACGGATGGGAGTTTGCCGCCGAGGTCGCGGCTGCCCTTTGGCCGATATTTTGTTCCATACATAATTGAACCCTACCAATATTATCATAATAAAAAGATATGACAATCACCCTTATTCCACATGGCGTTTTTGAGTCGATTCATTTTAGTGTCGGTATTCTATTCTCTGAACGCCTCCGCTCTCATTTTTTTTACATTCCACATGAGTTCCACAGCAACAGCTGATGAATGATAGATAGGAAATTTGTTTTGCAATTTGAAATTTCAAATGAACATTCATTTATTATATATACTATAGTCGTAAGTTGATTTGCTTTTACTTTATTTTGATTATTAATAATTTACTAAATTTAAATATGAACAACATTGTGATTTTTCTATCATGGATTAGTGAAGTGGAAATCAACAAAAGAGATTTCATGAGAATATAAGCAGAAGTATAAGTTCAAAATCTAAAAAAAATGTTCTCTAGCAAATATTATGTATATACTTTTTGTCATTCTTTTTTTTTTCTCTAATCGGTGGTCCAAAACCGTTTAATACTGCATCAACGTGTATCCATCCAGTTTTAAATATATTTAATTGTGGGACATCTCTTTTAAAATGTATTGCCAGGTGAGGCTACTTTTACATCAACTCTACCAGGCGTTTCATCTGTTGTGGATTCGTTATTTTCACCCTTGAAGACAAATAAATATTTAGTTATTTATTAACTTACCTTAAAATATAAACAAAAATCACATTTTAAAGCGATTTTTACTACTTGGCGTTTACAAATTTTTCAACGACAAAAAAAATGACATTTAAGTTGTCGTTTTGTGAGACTTAACGCCTAATAGAATACGAAGTCGAACAAAAAATTACGTTCCACATGAACCAAAACGACATCTAGCGTTTAAGGACGTAAAACGACTGCTGTAATTCCGAGTTGAACATTGCCGTTTTGTGACTTGTCGTTAAACGACTGTTGGAATAAGGGTGAATAATTTCCTAAATAATTTGTATAATTTAATAATTTAAATAATTCTATACGTGACTATAGGTTTGTGATCATCCCAATGTAGTTACTCCATCATTCGATAACGCATGTATTTCACTCACTCGATAACTGATGTGGTAATTCGACCCCTGGCTTTATACATGCCTATCGCAGAATCCGGCGGAATTCAATTCCCCTTCACTTGCTTATTTCACTTTCACTTTACGGCTGTATCGTAGATTCCGTCGGATACGCTTAGTTGCCGACCATCAGATTCTCTTATCGACTCAGCTGAATGTTAATCTAAAGACAGATTGTCAATTATTGTGTGCAAATAAATTATTATTCACCCTTATTGTGCAGTCATTTTTGATAAAATTATTGATATTCAGTGCTTTAAAAGAAATAGAATGGACAGTCTATGTATGTATTTTGATTCCTATGACGATGATGAGGAAACCGTACCCTCTGCTAAAAGTTTGACGACGATGAGGAAACCGTACCCTCAGCTAAAAGTTTGAGGGCATACTTAAGAGGGACATCAGAAGATATTTTGGAACTATCGAATCAAATGTATGTTTAAGTTTTATTTTGTGATTTAAAATTGACTTTACAAACAAATAATTTCAGATTTGTTAAAAACTTTCGGCTTAACAAAGCGGCATTTTTATATGTTCTGGATGTTCTTTAGGAACAGCTTAAACCCAACACAAAGACCTTTTCAATCTCACTAAAAGTGAAATTGGCGGCCTGCTTACGATTTTTTGCACAAGGGAGCTACCAGCATGGGGCTGGAAAGGACTATAATGTTTGCATAGCACAATCAACATTTTCGGAAGTGCTAAAACAAGTGCTAGATGTCCTAGAGCAAAAACTGTGTCTCAAATGGATACATATAAACATGACTGAAGAAGATACAACCGAAGCGAAGAGATATTTCTATGATAGATGCAAAATTCCAGGTGTCGTCATGTGTGTTGATGACAGTTTTCTTTTCAAACATAATAGAAAAAATTACTTCATTACAGTGCAAAAAAGTGCATAAACATAAAAAATAAATATTTCATTAATTCTTAATAAATATTAGTCACTTGGTTTCATTTATAATTAAATTATTAGTAATTATTTAGATCCGATATCATCTGCCTTTTCCTATCCAGTTCGACCTCCAGTAATTTTTGTTTTAGTTTTAATTTCTCAATTGCAATTCTCTCCATTTCTTCATTCTTGTGTCGTATGTTCTCTTTTGTTTGCTGTTTTGTTTCTTCGTAGATTTTATCTAACGATCTATAAATTCTTTTAAAACATTCATTGAAGGATTTTGCATTTGATTTGTTTTCGTCTAATAAGTTGACAAATTCCTTATACAAGTTCGTTTGTATGTTCAATTGGGTTTGCAAAAGTGTTAGTTTTATGTCATTTTCCATTTTTGATTTTTTATTTACTTTTGTACTAACAGATTTTACAGATTTCGAATTTGTACATACAATGGAATCATCCTGAAGGAATTCGTCAACGGAGTCCATTTGTACATTTGAATCATCGTGTTGAATTGATTCCTCCTGAATGAATTCGTCAACAGATAATTCGTCATCAATTTTGCGTTTTTTTTAATCTGAGGCTGTCGCTCATTGCACAATGCCAGAACCAGAGAGCGTTCTGGAGGTCCTAAACTATTAAGTCTTCTTTGTAGTTCCATCCAATAATTTCTTACAATCTCTGGTGGCCTTGTGCACATATTTTTGGCAATATCGGGATTCTGCTTCATCGATTTAATCAGCTCATTAAACTGATCTCGATTAGAATTTTTTTTTCCTGCATAATGTTGCAAATGCAATAGATTAATGAAATTGTATTTTAAACAAAATATACTTCAATACTTACATATTTTCCGAATTTATTAATAATTTCCAAAAATAACAGCCAAATCCGCATTGAAACAACAGCGAATGAGATATGTCACAATTTGTATGGGGAGTTTCGTTTCGTTCGATTTTTATGAACTAGTGATAAACACCTACATTACCGACAAGTGAACTATCCCCTTTTGAATTTCGTTACGGATTCTACGATGACAAGAAGATACTTTTCGGGAAATGTTCGCCCCGCCGCGCCGGTTTCTACGATAAGGGTGATAACTTATTCTTGGGAATAATTACCTTCAAATTTGTTTACTTACCCACCTCCATTGCTTCCATGCGAGGTCGTTAAGAATAAAAATGCAAACAAATTATTTTTCGTCTATATATTCAAATAAATTTGCATTTAAATATACTTTAAATATTGTTTTTATTTTTTTCTTTATTTTTCATTTTAAAATTCAATTTCTTTTTATGTATATTTCTTATGTATAACTTTCACTCCACTTAAGAATAAATATAAATATTTTTGTTGCTTTTTTTCTCAATTAATGTCCTCAATATTAATTTAAAAATAATTATATATACTTTTGTTTCAAATTGGATTTGAATTTAATTCTTTCTGCTATATTAATTAAATTTTAAATATATATATTTATATATATATATATTTTTACGAAAAAAATTGTTTTATTGCAGATTTACTTGACTGAATTTAATTTAAATTTGTTTCTTTATTGATTGTTTGCGTTATATTTTCTTTGTTCGTTAAGTAAAATCTTTTTGAAAATGTGTGTTTAAAAATGTCCTTTTTTTATATATGATTGTTGGATCAACTACTTTGCTAAAACAAGTCTATAATACTTTGCTTCATTTCTGTATGTATATTCTTTAAATTAATTATTTTTTTAAGAACTCTACGCAATTATATATAAATATAAAGTGAATGTAAATAAATGCATACATTTAAAAATAATGTTTTCACAAATCGACTTGGGTACTACAAGTTTTTTTTCTGATTTCTATTATATCTAGTTTCATAACTCGTTGCGTTTCCTTTATTTTTTAATAAAATGTGCTTTGACAAATATATGTTTGGTAAACTTAAATAAAAAAAATGTATATGTTATCATGTTCACAACACTGACGTTTTTTTTTTTCATTTATGTTTATGTAAAAAATGTTAGAAATTTATTTTCTTTCTATCTGTCTCTCTCTCGATTTTATTTGCTTTTCATCTACTTTTTATCATTAATCACTGTCGTTAGAAAAAATTTTATTAAATAGGTAACACTTTAAAACTGTCCGCAATATGAGAAATTATTGGCGTTTCTATGTTTTCGAAGAATATTTGCATGCATTTAGGGATAACTATTAAAATGGCAGTCAAATCAAAAATAATTAAGTGTCAAGGGGGTTTTTGGGAAATGTTATGGTAAGAAAAAATAATAAAAAATACAATAAAAAATAAATATTGTGCGTTCGTATCGTTTTTTTTTATTATATATTTTATTTTGAGTATCATTTATTTGTGAACGGGTACATTTATTTATTTCTCACCAGAGGGATTTCAGCACGAAAATTGTTTAAGCGTCTAACGATGGGTGCATTTTTAATTGATGATATATTTTAATATTCAAACCATTCACTGAAAGCGTGGTGTTCCTTGCTCGACACTCAGCATCAGCATTTGACCTACAAAATCTGAGTATAAGGATTACACTTCTCTTGCAAATTCTCACATTGGGCGCCAATTTAAAAAAAAAAAAAAAAAAACAAACACGTGCTTTATAGTTAATATTTCTTCTTAATGCCGTATTCATTGCTTGACTATTGATTTTGTAAAGCGAACAATACAGCAGTTAACAAATGATGTAAAGATCTGCATCGCCTCACGTTGGGCGCCATTTGTATGCTTAAGCCCAGTACGCAGCTCGCGCTAAATTTTATCTCCCATACAAAAATCTCTACGGAGATAAAATTTAGCGAGCAAATTTATCAGTGCAGTACGCAGCTCGCGAAATAAATTCTTAACTTCATAAAGATGGGACACACAAAATGTAGGTAGGGTATAACAATATTAAGTGTTATACGAAAAGGGTTATACTCAGCGGATGAAAGGTCTCCACTTATTTATCTCGCGAAATTAATGTGCGAGGCATTTAAATCGGCGAAATTTTAATAAAAAATAAAAACAAAATGGAAGAAAATGAAGAAGAATATTTTATGGACGAATTTCTCGAGGAAGACGACATCTTTATTAACAAAGAAAATATTAATATTACTGACATCTGCGAATGCATGACATTTCCCTGACTCATCTATACGCTGTGTTCGAATTTAGCGAGCATTTATCTTTGGATTGGAGAAAACAAGTGGAGAGTAGTAAAGATAAAATTTAGCGCGAGCTGCGTACTAAGCTTTAGTATCAAAAGTATTTCCAGTTAGAGGTGTATTCAATCCTAGTCCATAGACTTTAATAAGCTGCAATGAGGTATTCATTAAATGAAATAAATACTCATGTGGACTATATTTGGTCCACCACTAAATAATTAAGTCTCAGAAATTTTCTGTTTACACCGTACATGACGAAATGGTTTTTTTTTCCAAGATCAGCCCCAATGGCTACGTTTACACCTTGGACAATAACCTATTATAACAATTAGTATATCACCTCATATGAATTTATGGCGACATCTATGCGAAGGTAGAATAAACAGTTTAGTCCAGGTCACCTAAATAAGTGGACTGACCTTAACAATTTAGTACTTGTTCGAGGTGTTTACACCGATGGGACTTACACCAAATGTAGGCTTAGTCCCGGTTATTGTCCACGGTGTAAACATAGCCATGGATAGTGGTTACTCAAAGTTTATACCCCTGAATTATAGCCCGATTCTCCCCATCATCACTGATACCTCACAAGTCACAAGAAGAAGTGAAATTGATTTTGTGACTTTTTCGTATTCTCCCCCACAGTCACAACTTGTGAGAGTCACAAAAACAATCGAAATTGTGACCTCCTTCAGAGCAGGTCACAACTAGCAAATTATTTGAGATTTGATTGTTGAGTATTGTAAAATATGGAAGTTGAAATGAATATGGCGCATATCATTGACAAAGTTTCCTCCGTAAATGAAAAGTAAGAATTTTACAAAAGCACATCATTTGTAACAAACTAATAATATTGATGCCTTGCCTTTTTGTACTTCGAGTATGTATTACATATTGTTCTTCTCAAGTTCTCATTGCAGTTTTATTAAATTTGTTTTGAATAGCTTCTTTCAGTGCTATATTTCCTTGTACATGGCTGTTATCAGAAGTGTATACGAAATAACTATATATAATACCTCTCAGCCAAGTCACAATTTGCAGAAACTTTGCTTATATATATTCACCTTTGCTGTGGTGAGTTTCGTTGTGACTTTTCTTGTGAGGATTGTCGGAGAATCCGACAAATGTTATCGAGTCACAATAATCCTCACAAAGAATAGTCACAAGAGCTTGTGACTTTTGTTTCCTCACAAGGGGGAGAATCGGGCTGTTAGTAAACACTAAATAGCTATCGCCTTTTAAACATGTTTCCCCTTGATACATATACACGCAAATATAGTTAGTTAGTCACGGATAGTTCACACCATTTATTCATATGGCGAATCATGTTTACCACGCAAATATATCACCAGAGCCTCACGTTGGGCGCCATTTTCAAAAGTTCATTCATCAACGCTATAAAGAAATTCCTGGGTAGTTCTAAAATAAATAAAAAAAGCTTAAGTCACCTTAGATAAATTGCCAACTTAACGAGATGATTAAATAATATAGGATTTATTTGTGTTGTGGGATCAGTGCAGTTGAGTTGGTACATAACTAGCAACACTTCACTTTCTCCTCCTTCATACAAGAAATCAATAAAATACTCGCTAAACAAATGCAAATTCTGTTAAATAAAAAAAATACAATGACTGCGGTAAAAGAGTTAAATAAATACTACCCCCTCCCCCCCCAAACACAATAATTTCACAAACGCGCGACACAAAAATCTGTCTCCTATTGCCTGTTAGCACACACAAGCCTTACCACCTAACACACTCGCCTTACAATACTTAAATAACAATTTCGAACTCGCCCCCATCCCACACCCAACGTAGCCCTTATAGTGTGCAATATTCGGTTAATATCGGAATTGATTTCAACAGCTCACTGATATTATTCTCATCTAAATGACTAACCAGCTTTTCCGAAGTCATCAGCAAGGTGGTAAAATTCTGTAGATTCTCAACAATCTCTTTGGTCATTGTATCCGACGATTTGCGTATCAATTCGGCCAGTTTCTTACCGAGATCGTATTTGATGAGCATCTCTGGTAGTTCGACTTCACTATCCGCCGGTTTCTTACTTAAGTACACCACAGAGAGAATGCATAAGGCAATAAGGGCTTCGTTCTGCATCACCAAATGCTGTGAGGTTAACATATTAACCATTGACTCCACTGTACCGTCAATTTCGACAAACGCCTTTAAGCTGGTCTGGTCGAAATTAGGCGAGCCGACACTGGTGGGTGATGCTGTAGCCGATGTGGGCTGCTGTTGGGTGCCATCCTTGTAGAGTACGTTGGCGATTTTCGACAAATAAGCGTGCTTCACTAACCATGCCATAAGGCGAAGAGATTCACCAGTAACGCCTGCATAGTCGGATGATTTGCTCCAGTGCACAAGTTGTTCGATGAGGGGTTTGTTCTTTAGAAGCTCCATCGCTAAGGGTTCTACAAAAGCAAGGGGCATTGAAAAATCAAACCAAGGATGTTATTGTTATCACTTACCTTGTCCATCGACAGTCATCCGGAGAGTGCCAAGCAACTTGAAAACAACTGGAGGCTGGTGGATTTCCAACATCGGCAAAATCGTCTGTACAAGGCCCGCTTGTATGATAGCTCCTTTGTTTGGTTTTGGTATTACTAAATTTCTTAGGGCACTAAGTAGAGCGTGCTGCAATCGAACGTCATTGTTTACTTCGTTATTTTTTGACAGAACATCTGAGAAAGACAAACACCGTTCACTTGTTTCGAGTCTACAAAATTTTCTGCAATCCACATACCAAGTAATTTGTTCATGATTTTGTTCTCCACCATATAGATGCAGTGACTGTCTGTGCGGGCAAAGTTTCCAAGGGCTAATACGCCCGTCGTCAGCAGGTCTATGTCAACTGAGTCTAACCAATCCTCCATGTTCTTCAACAGCGGCGTCGAGTATAAATAGTGCATCGATTCATCTACCAAGAAATTAAAAAATATTTATATTGAAGGGGCAATGAAATTATATGGATATGTCGATCCCACCTCCAGTTAAAATAAGCACAATCAGCTCACAGGCCAGCTTCATCAACGCCCTTGCTTCACTGGTACTCGCCAAATTCTTATACTTCTCCAACAGATTATAGATCGTCTCACACAAACCATCCTTTGCCAGCAGCAGCTTCACATCATCGTTTTCCGCTTGATAATGCAAGAGTTCAAGGCACATTTCCGCTAAATCGGGATTTGTTGAGGCCGCAAGTATTCGCGCCAATTGTGTATTCAGCTGTGAGCAGAAATTCAAATCGGCAACGTTCTCGGTGAGAATACTCAAAATTGGCAGCGTATTTAGCAAAAGGTCTTCATGCTGTTCGACATTCTCGATACTTGTATCGATGATGGTCTGAATTTTGTCCATAATTTTGAGTTCCATAGCACGTTTGGCGACACGTTCACCACCAAGCAAGTAATTCGATATCAGACCACCGCGAACTTTGATGAAGAGCAGCCCGTTCTCTTTGTCCGTCTCGGGAGTCACAGCGAGTAGATAAATCAAATGCTCATCCCCACCGGTGTTGAGGATTATATCACGTGCCTCATCATTGAGGAAACATATATTGCCGAGAGCACGACATATTTGTATGGGTAGTTCCAGATTTGAGGTGCCACTGACACTCCTCAGGCAATCCACAAACATATCGATGACATTTTTATTTGTGAACTTCTTTCGTTGTACTTCGGATTTGGTGATTTCTGCTATGCATTTGGCGGCTTCCTTTTGAATGATTTGGTTGTCGGACTTGATGAGATTTAAAAATGACTCGGCTAACTCGAATTTGTCAAAGCTCTTTGGGTCTGTTGTTGCGGAGATTTCGCTGAGAAGCGAGGCAGTTTTGTCCACATCGGTTGTGCTGTCAATTGAGGTGGATTTTAGTTTTTCTATGAGATCATCAATTTCTTCTGCAAATAGACAAAATGAGGGAAGGTATAAGAATACAAGAATGGAATGAATATTGGTGTTTTAGAAAGTCATTAAGCTGAAGACACAGTTCTTGAATATTCCGAACCCATTTATATGTTATTAACATAAACGCTGAAAAAGCGTGGAGAGAAGGTTGCAGATTTTTGTTGATTCTTAAGTTGTTGAAGATTACATTTACAGTTGTGAAAATATGTTCCCTAATTCGTTCCAATGTTTTCATGTTCAAGACCCAACCTGCTTTTCGCCAGTCATATCGATCCAAATCTCCGTCAACTACAGTGTCATTAGTCTCCTCTCCTGAAAACGCGCCTAATCGGCTCCTATCAGTGTGGTTTTAGGCCAGGGAATGTCATAACTGGTCAAATTATTACAGATCGGAAGATTCTGTCAAGAAAACACAAAAAGTCCCCTATTCATCGATTTCAAAGCTGCATACGAAGGCTTGGTATACCGTCCAAACTAGTCCACCTCTCCACGATGATGGTAGAGAATTCTCGATGCTCCATCCAGGTTGGCAACAACTTTACGACCTTCGATACCAAAAAAGGATTATCACAAGGTTATGCATTGTCAGTCTTTAACAACATCTTGAGAGGATTGTGCAAAACTACTGAAAATTTTCCACAGTTACTTTGATACGCCGGAGATATTGACATCATAGGTAGGACCATCGCCGCATATTTGAAAAAGGATAAGGAGGCAGCAAAATTGGGCTTAGCAGTGAAAGAGAGCAAGAACGAGTAAAGTGTCTTCCAATAGGGACTTCGGAATTCCTACAGTTGATAGCGGCCATATTGATGGGCTACATCTGTCAAATTTGTTGTTATTTGTTTATTCTGTTCACATAATCGTCCTACCGAGAGGACTATGCACAGTGTGGTGGTAATTTGACTCCACTGGTTCAGTAAACGATAAACCAATACCTGTATAAGTCAGCGATACGCAAGATATGCTGAAAACAAAGACGCTGTCCGCGAGAGTGTGCAGGAGAATCCGAGGCAGGTGATTTCGCGTCGCTCACAAGAACTTGGCCTTTCGCAGACCACAGTTGGTGACTTGGGCCTACACCCGTAGAAAATTCAACTGACTCAGGAGCTCAAGTTAAACGATCATAGACAACGACGTGTGTTCGCTGAATGCGCTCTAGTGCAGTTGGAAACTAACCCTAATTTTCATCGAAAAATCATCTTCAGCCCATTTCTGGATGATTGGGTACGTCAACAAACAAAAGTGTCGAATTTGGACGATACCAATCCACATGAGATCCAAGAGCGTCCAATGTCGAAAAAGTCACTGTTTAGTGTGGATTTTGGGTTGGCAGCGTCATCGGTCCATATATCTTTGAGAACGTCAACGGCTAGCGCCATAGGTCGATAATTACCAATTTCTTTTGGGTTGACTTGGATTTTATGGACACCAACGACATGTGGGCGTCGCTACGTTACACAACTTACGCAAAATTGGACATTCTATACGAGCGATTCGAGGGCATGGTAATCTCACGTGGAGGTTATGTAAACTGATATCGTTCGATTTGACCCCGTTAGACTTTGTTTGTGGGGTTTTCTGAAGTCGCAAGTCTTTGTGAACAAGCCACACACCACAGCGGCCCTCAAAGCCAACATAACCCAACATATCGGTCAAATTGAGACTGTATGTGCCAGAGTCATGGAAAATTGGACATTTCGGATGCGCGCCATTCAGAGAAGTCGTGGCCGACATTGGAACGATGTTATATTCCATACATTACGGCATCGATAGGCCTTTCAAACAAATCAAAAATTTGTTTTATTTAAATTGAAAGATAGGAAGCCCTTAATCAAAGACCCTTCAAGGAAATGGCACATTATATCAATGAAATGAAAACAATGCCAGAATCGACAGCTACCACTTTGAGGTATTAGGGGAGTTTCTCTACTACGACTTCGCTATTAACTTTGAGAAAAACATCTCTTCAGAAGTCAGACGAAAAATTATTCTTGCCAATCTCAGAAGGCATTTTAGTAACAAAGCCTCTTCCCGAACTACTACTTACTAACTTTTGTGTTTGTACTGATAGCCTAATCAACCCTATAAACACCCGCCCTTGTAGCGTTGACATCGCTTTACATTGAAGATCACACAACTACTTTGTACCAAATTCTGACGACTTTGAAGTTTTTCCCAACATAACAATTGTTGTACAAATAATGTTTATAACGTTTATCAGGGCTAGACATTTATTTACATTTATTTCTCCTCCTTTCATACATAAAGTACGTACGTACGCTTCATGACAAAGGGTCCAGTTATAGCTATCATTGGAACACAAAACATGATATTACCTCCATAGCTGGTTATACGAATAATTGGAAAATGTTCATAAGATTTGTTTTCACACCTACTCTCCAATGAAAAAGTTGCAAGAAGGGTATTCAATAATACCCTAAATATGATGTACGAAATTGTTCTGCTTTAGCCTGACGGTGGAGGCAATCTCGATGCAAATGGCGATGCGTTGAAACGTCAATGACGGTACGGATATGAGTGCTAGTGGCAATCTCGAAGCTCACCACGCTATGTATTATAATTTTTGATACCATCTGTGTGCAATGTTTCAGAAATCACCTTTCACTTCTCTGCTTTTAAATTTACATTTTTCTACCCATTTGATGACTTGTCATACAGAAGTCTCTGAACCTTAACCAACTCAATAAAATTTTCTAAGAAATTCATCACAATATGTTGCATTATTATATGTTATAACCTACTGAAGTAATTTCAAAATTCTCACAAATATAACGTTTGACAGATTTCAAACTGACGTTTAAACGCGTTGTCACGCAGAAAGTTGATAATGTAATGTATGCTTATGGCGTTTTCCATTGGGAAATCTAGATTTTGATCTGAAATTTGATCTTTTTGAGTGTCAATGAAACACGATTTAGATTTTTTTTGTCATTGTATTGGTGTCATTTCGTGTCTGTGAAGTTATTGTCGGTGTAGCTGCCAACATTTCCGAACTTCCGAAGACGAAGTCGAACTAGATGAATTTAATAGTTCACGTGTAAATTTATTTTCTGTGTCTATATCCATTAATAAATCCAAACGCAAAGCACTCTTGTTTTTCACAACCAAAGTAATAAATCAAAATGAAAATCACTCTAGTCAAACTGACAGCTTCAGATAAAAAAAATTGATTTTTTTCCCAATGGAAAAAGCTTTTAATGTGAACACCTAGCCAGTACAGCTCTTATTTCACGGTGGGACTACCCACAACATCAGAACCATAATAAGGTGTTAACCCACCCCAATGCAGGACACATTACATTAGTACAAGTTTGAAAATTATGTGTAAGGCATGAACTTCTTCCTTGCTAAGTACCGAGGTCCATCTAACACCTCTTGTATTCCAGAATCTATCACTCCATAGATCTCAGAATACATGCAATTCGAGGACTACATGGATTAGGGTTTCCTGATGCTCGTGGTACCAGCACCACTACTAACCGAGTTTACTTATCAGCAGCAGCACCAAGCAACTTTTCGACTTTATAAACCCATACATATTTTTTTTTATAAATTCCAATTGCATATCGAATATTAAGAACATGCTTTCGGCGTACCCCGTCACAAAACTCTATGCTCATACCAAATTTAGCATTTTTATTTACCATATGAACGCGGACCTTAATGAAGCTGGCTTTGGTTGGTTCACGATGGCCCTTAACAGATCACGTGTTGTAAAACCATTTTCGTCATAACGATATCGCCCTAGTACCGAATGACATGATACTTCATTTTCTTTAGTAGGGGACCAACCTCCGCTGGTGCAGAAAGGTGATGTTGAATCAACTTTTCTGTGTGGCTAACGGCCATTGCGCCACGTCCTCGTTCAGTTTGCACTTTTTTGACATATCAACGCGTTGCCGTCTGCGTCGAGATTGCCTTGGCGGTCAGTTTGACAATCTAAACCTAGAACACGTTTTTATGCCCCTACTTTTAAGTTGGGGAACGTAAGTTTTAAATGTCAATAGCTCCGTGTGGGTACTCATGTGCAATTGTGCAAGAGTAAATTTGAATAAACTTTGATGTGAAATTTCACAAAGCCGTACGCGTACTATGAAAGTAGTAAAAAGATGAACGAAGAAAAAATAAGTTTCGTTACTTTTTTCTCAATTTTCTTTATGCAGAATTTCGGCTATTAGAAAATAAAAACTGTTAAAGAATGACAGCCCAGGAGTTTGACAGATATCAACAAAATAATTCTTAATTTTATACGCCGGAATGTTTATGTTTTGTAGATTGAGTGTAATATTTGAGTTCCCAAAAATACTCTTCAAAGGTTTTATAGGCAAAACACATAATTGGATGGATGCTTTTGTCGCCTCCTTTAACACATCTTCTTTAAAATTTGACGTTTTTCAATTTTCTTTGTGAAAATGTAGGGGTAGCTACTTTAAAGGAAAAAAAATCTCTCTTGATATTGGAGCTTTCACATTTTTCATTACATTAAAGTATCCGAACGGACCTAATGTCTAGCTGTCATTTTGTTATTGTTAAATTATTAAGTACCTATTTAAGAGCGTTCGGATTTGCAATATTTACAAATACGAATTAAGCCTCTATCATGGCAAAACAATAGTAACAAAGCTCGTTTAATACTAGGAATACTTTTTAAAAACGTTAAAAACAAATTCTGCTTATTCATAAATATGTCTTTAAAATGTCAAAGGTACTTCGTTCAGTATTTGACATACATCAATGTAGAAACATTGGCCGTGTTCCGGAATTTAGATTTCCCAAGTTAACTTTGCCGATGCACTGTTCTCATTGATCAATCGGCCATGTCACATGACTAAAAATGCTCGATTGACCAATGAGAGCAGTGCACCGGCAAAGTTAACTTGGTAAAACTGAAATCCGGAACGCACCCATTTTCCTACCAGGATCTGTATACTTTTCTGTTCTGACAGTTTTTACTAAGTTGTGCTGTTCTGCCCTCTTCTGATCTAAGTTCATTTTCATTAAACAAAGCTATTTATTCATTATTGTTAAAGCAACAAAAAATCTACTGTTTTTTACTAAATCACGTTCCTTAAGTTTTTTTTTTAAATTTGTCTCTCTCTGGGTAAATTGACTGCAAATTTCTTCAAACGAATCTATTATTATTTGAGTTAGCGAGATGGTATCGCTTCCCGTTACTTTTAATATTTCATTTACTTTAATACAAAAAAAATATAAGAAACGTGACAAATGATCCACAAATGTCATTCCCCAAGTGTATGTCTGAAAGGGCTGTTTGATACAAATGTGTTTTTTCCGTCGTCCTTCCCCGAACACGAAGCTTCGCCATAAATATGCAACTCCGTTCAATGAATTGGAAGCAACACAAAAAATGTATGCATGAAAAAATAAAAACCAGCCTCGCAGACGCATTAAGTATGTCCTATTTTAGGCACAACGCTGCAATGGAATCCGCACCACGCGCTCTCAAACCCAATCCAAGGGTAAGCACCCTTCAATGAATGAGTTTCAGAGTCAAGAGGATGGTGTTTTTTTTCTGTTTATTTGTACACAAGTCTACTTGGGACGTATCTATGTATACACCCTCTTTTTTGCTGTTCCTCATTCTTGAATGCCAAAGGTGTTTCATGATTTCTGTTGTTTGTGCACCAGGGAAATGTATATGCGTTCCTTATAGTAGTGTACTGGACCTTTTTTTTATAATAAACGAAGAAACACTGTGTAAATATTACACAGTCATTTGGACTATAGGTACATACAAAGCGGGCGAAGAAGTGTTTTGTTAATATTATTGGCCCTTTTAAATGGGATCTTTGTTGATGCCTGACGGAATGCACGTCATACTAAAGTTTAAAGTCTTAAGCGTTTTATAGTTGATTTTGTAGTCTCTATGTAGTTTATTTGTATTTTATTTTTTCAAATAGATATAGTGCCCTTGTTTGAATAGAAATTTAATTAAGAAATTTGAAATCTGTCTTACAAAGGATAGAATTATTTTAAAGTTTTGAATGAAATAGTTGGTGTAATGGGACACACGTCGTTTTTAAGTTTTAAGAATAATGTCCTCTTAACGAATAGGCATAGCAATGCTTCACGAAAACGCCAAATGACATTAACGTTAAGAGCTACTGAATAACGTGTGGCGACACGTGTGGGTCTAAGGTCTGTTCCAGAAAGTCATCTGATTGTCATCCACAAACGAGATTATTTCAACTGACATAAAACCGGTTTTGTAGGCGAGGAAACTGAGTTCACCATTTCAGGTCTGGACAAAATTTTATGTCAATCGGCTCTTATAAGCGTCGCATTTGGTGAGTCGAACAGTCAACATCAATGTAGTTGCCGATCTAAGTGAAGTGAGGACAGCAATATCTAAACTCAAGCTTAATAAGGACGCCGGAAATGACGGCCTTCCCGCTGAGCTTTATAAAGCTGGCGGAGATGACTTGGTAACTAACATCCACCAACTCATAAGCCAAATCTGCTCGGCTGAAAGTATACCTAAAGAATGGAACCTCAGCATTGTTTGCCCGATCCACAAAAAAGGAGACCCTCTGAGCTGCGCCAACTACAGAGGCATAAGTCTGCTCAACATCGCCTACAAGAACCTATCTGCCGTAATATGTGAACGCCTGAAACAGTTTACCAACAACCTGATCGGTCCTTATCAGTGTGGTTTTAGGCCAGGAAAGTCCACAATCGATCAAATTTTCACACTTCGGCAGATCCTGGAGAAAACCCAAGAAGTCCAAATCGATACCCACCACCTATTTATCGATTTCAAAGCCGCATACGACAGCATTTATAGAGACGAACTATACAGAGCCATTTCTAGTTTTGGTATACCGCCCAAACTCGTCCGTTTGTGTAGGATGACGATGGAGAATTCTCGCTGCACCATCAGGGTCGGAAACGACCTAACCGACACATTCGATACCCGCTGTCATGTGACTTTTTCAATTTGATTCTTGAGAGGATTGTGCAAAACTCCCGAGGCAACACAAGAGGCGCAATTTTCCAAAAATCGGTGCAACTACTAGCATACGCCGACGATATTGAAATCATTGGTATGACTCAAAGTGATGTCATAGCCACGTTTGCTAGTATAGAGAAGGAAGCGGCAAAAATGGGTTTAGATGGGTAAGACTAATTATATGTTGTCAACACGAAAGGACACACAACATCGACGAATTGGACAGAACGTCACCATTGACAGATATAACTTTGAGGTAGTACGGGACTTTGTCTACCTCGGCTCCGCTTTTAACTCTGACAACAACATCTCGTCAGAAATCAAACAAAGAATTACTCTTGCCAATCGCTGTTTCCTCGGGCTAAGAAGGCAATTTAGTAGTAAAGCCCTCACTCGAACTACTAAGGAGATCATATATAAGACCCTGATTATCCCAGACCTGCTCTACGGCGCTGAAGCATGGACCGTATCAAAAGCGGATGAAGAAATCCTTGGTCCATTCGAGAGAAAAATTCTTCGAAACATCTTCGGCCCCGTTTGCGTTGACGGGCTATGGAGACGAAGATTCAACCACGAACTATACGAGCTGTACAGC
The DNA here is from genome assembly GCA_932526625.1 of Rhingia campestris. Taxonomy (NCBI): domain Eukaryota; kingdom Metazoa; phylum Arthropoda; class Insecta; order Diptera; family Syrphidae; genus Rhingia; species Rhingia campestris. The sequence goes on along the minus strand of OW052185.1, from coordinate 35,620,435 downwards.
GACATACCCCTAGTCAAAAACTCCGCATTGGACGTTTAAGATGGCTAGGACATGTAGAACGAATGGACACCAATACTCCGGCTCGCAGAGTCTTCGATTCCCAGCCAGACGTCGGACGCAGTAGAGGAAGACCTCGCCTTTAGTGGCGCGCACAAGTAGAAACCGAACTCAACTAACTTGGAGTGCGCAAATGGAGGCTGTTAGCTAAGGACCGGGCTAATTGGAGAGGCATGTTGGTTGAGGCCCAGGTTCATCCCGGACTATAGCGCCACTTAATTAAGAAATTAAGGTTTACAATTTATAAATAATTCGAATTCAATTTTTTTTTCTAGTGCATTGTTATGGACGAAAGGCTTCTATTTCACAATCTCGTGATTTCTTGAACCACTTCCAATTAAATCGAATTGTGAGGTGTGACATGTAGATCCATAACTTTTCTGAAATCAAAAACATCTTCATGACAGGTCGACACAAAATCAACTGTTTCACTCATATAGGAGTGCCCATGCGTAAATTTTCAACTTGTTCCGCCAGTCTTTTCCCCTCTTATGTCACATGACTAAAATTGTCGATTGACCAATGAGAACAGTGCGTCGGGAAAGTTAACTTGGTAAAATTAAAACCCAGATTATGCGTCGACCTGTCATGAAGAATAGATAAAATTAAATAAAAACCTATAAATACGGAAAAAATAAAATGCAAAATAAGGTATGGCATAGTTTGACATTTGGCTTGCCATTAAGATTCTGCGTTCCACATCACCTCACCTCATTTTGCAGTTGTATTCTAACATCCGGAACATGCCATTTTCAAACATCAACTGATGTTTACCAACAAAAATTTCTGTAGTAAATTTTTTAGCTGATTTTTGTGAAGAGTTATGGCGTTTTCGATTGGGATACAAAAAGCCTTCTTTTTATGTTCTAGGGCAATTTTTTGCGATTGAGATATAAAAAGCACTATTTTTTTTACTCTAGAGCACTTTTGATGAATCTTGATTCCAAGTGAGATTTACACCTACATGCGACAACACAAAATCCTTTAAGATCCGACTTATGTCATAGCGTTTTCGATTGGGATACAAAAAGCACTCTTTTTATACTCTAGAGCACTTTTTTTTACTCTAGATCTATTTTTTCGTTTTCGATTGGTATACAAAAAAACTTTTTTTTTTTTTATCTAGAGTACTTTTGAAGAATCTGGATTCCAAATCAGATTTACACCAACATGCACCAACACAAGAACATTTAACATCTGACTTAATATGTCAATTTGAAGTTTGCATCTCGCAGTTTGATAATTAAAGATTGATTTTCGGGGAAAACTATAATTAGAAATTAAAATATTTTTGGATAATCATGTTCTAAAATTCATAAGCTTTGTTTTGACACCAAATCGCCAATGGTTGAGTTTATGAGTAAAAAAGATTTTCAAATGATGGTTTACATTGATAGCTAAAAGCTATAATTGCGGCCTAAAGATAAACAATAAGCTGTCAAATGGCACACAAACACACAAAGAAAACCAGAGTAACCTCTTAAATGTTCGATTGGGACGGGTAAAATCTGAAATTTGAGAGTAAATCTAAAAATCCCAATCGAAAACGCTATCAGTTTGATGTTTGCATTTCGCAGTTTGATTTGTGTTTTTTTTGTGATCAGTTAAAACTAAAAAGTGATTTTCTGCGTAGACTATAATAAGAAATCAAAATATTTTTGAACAATCATGTTCTAAAATTCATAAGCTTTTTTTACACCAACTAGCCAATGGTTGAATTTAAAAAAAAGCCGCAATGAGGAAAAGAAAGATAAACAATCGATGAAACCGGGTATCATTTACAAAAAGTCGTCCACAGTAGTACAGTCCTACTGTGGACGCCAAAAACCGCCCATCCAATGTCAATAGGTCTGTTCCCGTACAAAATAATATTTACTGATTCTTATTGATTTTTACTTTACTTACGTACGAAAAATAAGTAAAAGAGAGAGCTCAGGAGAGAGCAGGAAACTACTGTAGGAAGTATAGATGAGACGTAAACATCCCACAGACAGACGATTTACAAAGACGCACAACAAAACCTTTTGACATACGAAACGAATCCAGAACCAGGTGTAGGTACATTGAATTGTAATGCAGTTGAAAAAAAAACCACAACGCAATAGACGACGAATATACATAGTTAGTAGGTATACACCAAGCAATAGCCCAGATGACAAATAACGAACGAACATACGACGGACGGTGGGAACCAGACATCAACAAGATCCGACATGCAGATGTACGCAAGCCAGACGAAAACAAAACGACGTGAATAACTAAGACGAACGAACAAAGGAAAAGACAAGCAGAAGACAGGAATGCGAATGAATGCATTAACTACCAGAAACCACCCCTTTGATTTTACTCGTGTGTGTAGGCAAAACATTCTCGCTACACACACGATCGTTAGTATAAGAGGTAGTCATGAGTAGTGTTCTAGAGGGAGTCGTTCATGATAGTCCGCGAAGTAAAGACGTCCTCTAAATTTCTATATAATCCGAATCTCAATGTTAAATTAGTCTAAGGAAAAAATATAATAAGTAATGAATTAATAAAAAAGATTTATTAAAAGAAATGTGCCTAAATTATTTAAAAAGGGATCCCACATTTTTGGGGGCTCGTCCGGGATCCCAGTGACGATTTTAGTGCGCAAATATAAAAAAAAAAAAAAAAAAAAGAAGTGAAGATCCAGTGAAGGACAAACGTTTTTTTTCTCTGCAAGTGAAAGTTAAAATAAGTGGCGACTGGTTGTACGAGTACAGTCGAGAAAAACAATGGACAGTGAGCAGTGAAATTAAAGAAGAGTGCAGTCCAGCCAACAACAACTACAACCAGAAGAAGGAAGAAGGCGTGCAGTTGTAAGCAGAAAGCAGTAAGCGGTTCGTGTGACGTTTTTATTATTAAATTGTTGTTTGTTTTTTTTAAAAAAAAAAAAAGAGTAGAAGAAGAAGTAAATTGTTAAAAAAAAAAGAAAATCCATTAAGATTTATTTTTAAATAAGATAATTTTGTGATAATATAAAATATTTTTAAAGAAGTGTGAAGAATTTAGAGGACGTAATGGAAGCAGTTGAGATTAGAAAACTTTCGGTAGACGAATTAAAGAAGAGGTTAGGAGACGTAGGGCTCACGACGACGGGACAAAAGACGGACTTACAAAAAAGATTGTTAGAGTTTTTCGATATGAATCCACCTGATAGGGAAGCCATGGTAGAGACTGGAGGTAGTGGCGGGAGTGAAATTCGGCAGCAAGAGACGACGAGTACAGCAATCCCAGCTGTTACTGAAAGAAGAATCGAGCCACTAAGCCCATTCCATTTCAACGATGTAGAAAGCTGTATTCCACCATTCTCTGGTGAGATTTCTGAAGATGTTAATGATTGGATCAAGTCGTTTGAAGATTCATGTGCTGTGTTAGGTTTCAATAGGCTACAACAATACGTCTACGGCAAGAGGTTGATGACAGGCGCGGCAAAATTGTTCATCCAAGCGAAGAACGATATCCAATGTTGGGAGTTCATGAGAGACGCGTTGAAAAAAGAGTTCTCAACACAGATTAGTTCGGCGGATGTTCATCGCCAGTTGAAAAGTCGACGTAAGCAGGCGAATGAATCGTTGAGGGAATATTTGTATAAGTTGCAGCAGATCGCGAAGCCAATACAAATTGATGAAGCATCCCTCATTGACTATTTTATCGCGGGATTGAAAGACGACAAAATGAATAAGATCATCCTGTATGAAGCGACGTCTATTGAAGAGCTTAAGCGAAAGCTGAATGTGTATGAGCGGATTAAACAACAATATCCGACGGATGCCAGATCATCAGCACCAACAACGTCGAGAAATGAAGTATCAATGAAGAAAGAGGATCAGCGTAAATGCTTCAAATGTGGATCGTCAGACCACCTGGCTAGAAAATGTTCAAATGGATTTAAGTGTTTTAAGTGTGGTTTAATGGGTCATAGATCGTTTGAGTGCAAGGAAATTACCCAAGTCAAATTAGAACCAACTAAAAAAGCACATTTTGGAAGTAGGACTGGACATCTTTTGAAGGACGTTAGTGTGATGGGGGTCGAATTGACAGCGCTGATAGATACTGGGTGTGATATTTCATTGATGAGGTATGAGATGCTGTTAAATTTTCCAGAGGTGACATTGGTGAAGCGACCGATAAGGTTGATTGGCTTAGGAAATAGGGATATGAGTACCCTGGGATACTTCGATACGATCGTTACAGTAGATGGCAAAAACTTCGAGGTAAGACTACATATTGTGCGCGAACGCGATATGCTGTTCTCAGTCATCATCGGGGTTGATGTTATAAGTCAAGCAACGGTCATCATCAATGGTAGCGAGATAACATTTAGTTGTCATAAAGAAGAAGACGAAAAAGACGATAAAGATAAAAAAGATGAAAAGGACGATAAAGATGAAAGAGACGATAAAGATTATAAAGACGATAAAGATGATAAAGACGATAAAGATGATAAAGACGATAAAGACGATAAAGATGAAAAAGACGATAAAGATAAAAAAGACGATAAAGATGAAAAAGACGATAAAGATAAAAAAGACGATAAAGACGGAATAGACGATAAAGACGAGATCCGAAGATCATCAGTAAGGAGGCAGGCTACAGAAATTGAAGAGCTCCGAGTCGAGTTTGGAGTTATGTGTTCCTTAGCATTGGAAGAAGACGTTTCGAAGCCTGAAATCGACGTTCATCATCTATCCAAGATGATGCAAGACAGGATAAAGATGATCATAGGAAGGTACGAGCCGAAAGCTGAAGAACCGTCACCCGTTTCAATGAAGATACTGCTGAAAGATGAGACACCACTTTTTGAACGTGCTAGAAGAACTTCGCCGTCAGAGAAAGAAGAGATCGAGAAACAAATTAGGGATTGGCTGAAAAAGGGAATCATCCAGGAGAGTAGATCCGAGTTTGCATCGCCAGTTGTCTTAGTGGCAAAGAAGAATGGGGAAAAGCGAATGTGCTGTGATTTTCGCAGAATCAATGCAAAAATGATAAAGGACCATTTCCCAATGCCATTGATAGATGATGTACTGGAGCAACTACAGCGAGCTACGGTGTTCACAAGTTTAGATCTGGTGAATGGATTTTTCCACGTACCCGTCGAACCGGAATCTAGGAAATACACCTCATTTATTGTCCATAATGGCCAATATGAATTTTTGAAGGTTCCGTTTGGTATTTGCAACTCTCCGGCAGTGTTCACGAGGTTCATTATGACCGTGTTGAAGCAGTTGATTAATGAAGGTATAGTGCTAGTCTATATGGATGACGTCATCATTCCGGCTAGAAACGACGATGAGGCATTGGTTCATTTGGAAAGAGTTCTTGAGGTTGCAAGCAGAAATGGACTAGAGTTGAATTGGTCAAAGTGCAGATTCCTCCAACGGTGTATTGATTTTCTTGGTTATGTTATCGAAAATGGAACCATCACCCCTTCAGACGAGAAGACGAAAGCAGTACAAAACTACCCGTTACCTAAAGATAAAAAATCGCTTCAACGATTTTTAGGTCTAACGTCATACTTCCGTAGATTTGTAGAAGGATATGCGACGCGAGCGAAATCATTGACCGATTTATTGAGGAAGAACGTACCATTCAAGATGGAAGAAGAAGAACAGCAAGCTTTCATTGGATTAAGAAACGCACTATCAGAGTCACCAGTCCTCAAACTGTTTGACCCAGAAGCGGTTACAGAAATCCATACGGATGCGAGCATGTATGGCTATGGTGCGGTACTCTTGCAAAAAGACAACGACGATCAGGAGTACCATCCGGTACAATTCATGAGCCGCAAGACGAGTGCTCAGGAGGAGAAGTATCATTCCTATGAATTAGAAGTGTTAGCAGTCATTGGAGCTCTAAAGAAGTGGAGAGTTTATTGCATAGGGCGACATATTAAGATCGTTACGGATTGTAGTGCTTTCGCTATGACCATGAACAAAAAAGAAGTACCGCTGAGAGTGTCAAGATGGGCAATGTTCCTGCAGGATTTCGACTACGAGGTAATCCATCGAAGTGGAACAAAGATGCGACACGTAGATGCCCTAAGTCGAATGAGCATGTTCATCGTTGGAACATTGTCATATCGCATAAGAGAAGCGCAGTCACAAGACGAATTTTTGAAGGTCATAGCGGAAATACTGAAGCAACAACAATATGAGGATTACTTCATGAAGAATGGAATCATCTATAAGAACTCTGTTATGGAACTGGTCGTCATACCTGCTTCCATGGAAGAGGAAGTCATTAGAATGGTTCACAATGACGGTCATTTTGCAGCAAAGAAGACGCAAGAAGCACTGGAGAAGAGATACTTCATTCGAGACGCAAAGACGAAGATCACCAAGATGATAAAGAATTGTGTTGAGTGTATATTGGCAGAAAGGAAGAGTGGAAAACCAGAAGGATTGTTGGTACCAATAGACAAAGGTAGTTATCCGTTGGAAACTTACCATATAGATCACATTGGACCTATGGACGAAACCAAGAAGAAGTATAACCACATTCTTGTAGTAATAGATGCTTTCTCCAAGTTCGTGTGGTTGTATCCAACGAGAAGTACCACAACGGAAGAAGTTCTGGAACGACTTCGGAAACAGGCTGCCACATTTGGGAACCCGAGAAGAATCATCTCAGATCGAGGTACAGCGTTCACTTCCAACTCATTCCAGGAGTATTGCAAGGAGCAAAGGATAACACATTTGATGATAACCACTGGAGTGCCAAGAGGGAACGGTCAAGTAGAACGGATAAATCGAATCCTAATACCACTTTTGACGAAGATGACGATTAAAGACCCTGGATTGTGGTATAAGAACGTTGATAGAGCTCAGCAACTGATAAATAATACTGCGCCGAGAAGTACTCAAGTTGCACCATTCAAGATTTTGACAGGAATGGATATGAGGTTGAAGGAGATGCCAGAAATCCAAGAGATTCTCCACCAAGAGGCCCTCGAGGAACTGACAACGGAAAGAGATCGTATGAGAGAAGAAGCGAAGCAAAATATCAGCAAGATTCAGCAGGAAAACCATCGATATAACCTAAGAAGACGAAAAGAAGCGCATAAATACAAAGGCAACGATTTGGTCGCAGTCCGGAGAACACAGTTTGGACCAGGTCTGAAGCTGAAACAGAAATACTTTGGTCCATATAAAGTAGTCAGGATGTGTAAACATGATCGCTATGAAGTTGAAAAGGTTGGAGATCATGCTGGACCAGGACGGACAACCGCCGCTGCCGATGGTATGAAACCATGGCCGACATCATTCGGGTCGAATGACTGAGCAGGATGGCCGAATGTAGGAAGTATAGATGAGACGTAAACATCCCACAGACAGACGATTTACAAAGACGCACAACAAAACCTTTTGACATACGAAACGAATCCAGAACCAGGTGTAGGTACATTGAATTGTAATGCAGTTGAAAAAAAAACCACAACGCAATAGACGACGAATATACATAGTTAGTAGGTATACACCAAGCAATAGCCCAGATGACAAATAACGAACGAACATACGACGGACGGTGGGAACCAGACATCAACAAGATCCGACATGCAGATGTACGCAAGCCAGACGAAAACAAAACGACGTGAATAACTAAGACGAACGAACAAAGGAAAAGACAAGCAGAAGACAGGAATGCGAATGAATGCATTAACTACCAGAAACCACCCCTTTGATTTTACTCGTGTGTGTAGGCAAAACATTCTCGCTACACACACGATCGTTAGTATAAGAGGTAGTCATGAGTAGTGTTCTAGAGGGAGTCGTTCATGATAGTCCGCGAAGTAAAGACGTCCTCTAAATTTCTATATAATCCGAATCTCAATGTTAAATTAGTCTAAGGAAAAAATATAATAAGTAATGAATTAATAAAAAAGATTTATTAAAAGAAATGTGCCTAAATTATTTAAAAAGGGATCCCACACTACCCTGTTGGTGAAAATCAGTAAACTGTCAGTTTGTATCTAAAAGTGACAACTCGCTTGTTTTGACAGGTATTTTATGTCATTTGTTATTTAAAAGGCATACAAAATATATAATTTTTCTGTTTTTTTTACGTAAACTTTTTGGTAACTTTGCCTCTTTCTGAGATAATTTACGCCCACTCCAAGAAATTTGAGAATTTACTAATTTTTACTGCAAAAGTACGGGAACAGACCTAATATTTTTTGGATTGTACGTTTTGATATTTGTAACACTAGGTCTGTGTGAAGGCAAACGCTTAAAAGGAACAATTGATTTGGTCATAGCTTAAGGACTGCGATGACCAGATTCTTATAAAGGTTTTTCTTAGTAGTTCGAATAGGGGGTTTAGTATTACAATGTCTTTTAAGCCTTTAAGATGGAGCAGCGAGAATTCACCATCGTCATCCTGCACAGGCAGACGATTTTAAGAGCTATACTAGAGCTTTGTATAGTTCCTCTATGGCATTGAAATTGATGAATTGGTGGTGATTATCGCTTAGACTTCTTGAGTTTTTTCCACGATCTCCCAAAGTGTGAAGATTTGATTGGTGGACTTATGGCCTTAAACCAAACTGTTATAGCGCCTATCAAATCGTTGGTGAATGTTTTCATGCGCTAATTTATTACGGAAATAGAATCATGTAAAAGAATATTAGTAGTAGTGTCCTAATTTTGAGGGATCCGGCAGTCGATGCGGAGGTTTCATTCTAACCATCACTCGCTATAGTTTCGACATATTTTGTATAGCCCGGCAGACGGGCCATTAATTCTCTGTCGGCGCTAATATTTAATAGCCTTTTAACAGTCTGCAGTTTTTTGCAATGTTTACCATCTCGACAGGGTTCTGTTCGGCTATGTATTCCTTGCTTTGGCGTTTTACATTTTTTTTCTAAAAGGCCGATGTTGTTCCCTTCTTTTTTGCTTCAAAAGTTAAATGTCAGCTAGTTTAGTAGCTTTCGTCTTCACTTACAGCTTGAAGGCATTCTTCACCAGTTTGCTAACACGCCATTTGCGTCCGAAATTGTGGCTTGTTGACATCGTCGCCATTGGTATAGGAAGGGTTCTGCGACAATACTGCTAAAGATGCTATCTCTTCCTACTTCGCCCATAAGTCTTATCTACGAGCTTATACAACCAGCCCTAAAATTGATCTATAATAAGGTTTATGTTGGTGAACTTGGAATTGCCGCAATGAGTTACCAAGTGTTTTCGAACCATAAAATTTCTTCCAAAAGTCTGCTGCTTATTTCAAATCCCAGATTCTTCTCACCATAAAACGACCCTCACAATTTTCATCCCCGGTTTGTCTGGGTTGTAGCAGCTTAGGTCTTTCGCTAGATATTCGTCTACATTTTCTGTCATGGCCGTCAATAATAAAATCAGTCGTTTTCGAAACTCATGGTTTGTTCGTAACATGTTTTTGTTGCACGAAAGCATTTATGTATTTATCTAACCAGTGGATAGCTTATATATGCAAGTATTTTCTGGAGGTTTTTATGCAGCTTAGCAATGGCTAGATGAATAAATGCGTTGGTGCAAATAGGCCATAGCGTTTAACCTAATAATAATAAATCACAAAATAATGATTCTTCGTGGAAAGCTGCTGAACTTTGGCCAAAACTTGCATGTGTTCAACGATGTCATTCTGCATGAGGTTAAGGATCCATTAAGCTAAACTTATCCTATGTTTAGTATTTCTTGCAAAGAGAATTAAGAAATTACCGTCGATGAAGATGATCGACATGTTTCGGTCCTTTCGAGCCATGTTGGAAGATGATTCTTTTTACCAAAATTAGGTGGACTAAACATAAGTGATGTGTGTTTCCAACAAGATGGTGCCACACAGCTGGTAACACAATAGATCTACTAAAGAGAAGGCTCGGTGATTGTGAGAATTGGTCCATTCGAATGGTCACTTCGCTTATGATATTCGGTGTTTTTGATGGTGCAACGTTGAGTAGTAGTTTAATAGCAACAACGTAACGGAAGCTCAGGAACAATATCGAACCCCAAATTGCAACATTTCGGCCGATATGTGTGGAACAGTAGCGAGAAATTGTCTTGATCATGAATTGTCATATAAACGAGTTTGAATTCCATACTCAAATTTAACTGGTGTTCTGGAATTCAGGACGATATCTCAATTACTCTGCGTATTATTGAAATAATGAATTATTATCTCCTTATCCAAAAAACAACTATCCTTTCACCTGCAAAAGTACACCAAGCGAGAGCACAGATCAATGGCGTTATGTGTCTGGGTACTACTTAAAAATTATCATTGGCATAGACATTCTCGTTAAGCCACATCGAGTCGAATATGTCAAAGGCCAGCTTTCCAATTACGAACAGCATATGTGTATACCCAAATAGAAAACGTCATTCCCCAATTTGCCTACACTATGTGATCATGACTTCTTGACATTCTGTTGCTTCATCACTTAAGAAGGCTGCCCCGCAAATGCTACCCAAAATGTTAAGTAATATATGAAACAAGAAAAACACAAACACATCCAACATATTAGGTGAGTATTGTTATAATTTTATTTACTGAGATTTTTTTTCTTTGGAATTTTATCATATCTAATATATTCGACAATAAAATTTGGTTTTGACATACATTTTGGTGTCACATAGATATCAACTACATACTCGAATTCAATTTGCTATTGCATGTGTTAACACCTTACCGCGGTGAACTGGTTTAATATAGCGAGTAACGGGTGATTCCAATTTTATAGAGATTATCACAGGATGGCATCTTGAGGCCTTGTGCCTGTGCCAACTGTGCTCGGCTGCCAAAACTTCTAGCTCTAGCCATCATAGATTCACCTGAGAAAGATAGTGCGATACACCCAAACCGCACCACACATAGAGAGAGAGATAAAGAAGAAGAAAAGAGAACACACAGAGAGAGAATGAGTGTAAGAATTTGTGTCATTGGATTACATCAATAAAAATCAAATTAGAAATTATCGTGGTCACAATAACACAACACTTACGATAGCTCCTCTCACGGTAACAGTTCTGTTTCATTGTGTATATGAAATCTTCTTCCACGGAATTTTCAAGCCGCCCAAGCGAGCCTTGGTAGTCGCTTTGGAAATTCTCTCGCACAAAGTACGGTACGGACAGGTGCTGGGTTTCCCGTCTCACTGGGTATTTTCTGGAAAATTTGCAAGTGGAAGTCATTTCAGAGGAGTGTTCTACAATGTGTGCAAAGTGTATGAAACCTACACTGACTGGGACAGGCTATAGACCGGATCCGAGGTGAAGAAAGACGACAGCATCGAGATCAATATGAGGACTAGAATAAGACCGAATGCCATACTCGGTTGTGGACTTGTGTTCCGATGTGCGTGTCCGCCATTGGTAGCGGCATTACCGCGACGCCTGTTTGAGGGGAAACTCCCAAAGAACATGTTGAAGAGTTCTTCGGCCGATACGTCACCATCACGCTCGAATGCATTATCAAATGGGCGATAGTGGTTCTGATGGTGATTATGCTGATGGAAGTGACTCTGTCCATTCGAACTGTGGATGGTAGCTTCCGAACCAAGCATATCGTACTCTTTGCGTTTTCGAGGATCGGTAAGAACCGCCACTGCATTGCCAACGGTCTTGAACGCCTCCACGGCTCCAGGAGCTCGATTCTTGTCGGGATGCAACTGCAACGCTAGCTTCTTATACGCTTTCTTGATAATCGAGTCGGTGGCATCCCTCGCAACACCCAGAACTTCATAGAAATTCTTGCATTTCTTCACCTTCTTGACAACTTCGAGTTGATCGACACTGTACTCAGGTGCGGGGGGTTCATTGTTGGCATCGCTAGACGAACTCCTAGTGGTGGGATTTTCAGCATTTGGCTTTTCGCCACCACCTTGCATGTTTACCATATTTTTAATCAGTTCCTCGGCTCGCTGTGACGGATAGAGATTTTGCGCCTTTTTCAGAAACTTAATTGCCTTCTCATAGTTGCCACCGGTGATTTCTTTCAACGCAATATCTATGCAACGATTAGATTCGTCTCGGTTGCCATCCAGTCCAGCAGCTTGTATAAGTCAAATAAAATGTTTTGTTGATTTAGAAGTTATTATACTTAAAGTGGTGTAGAGGAAAAGATAAGCGCTAACACGTTGTGTACATGGAAACTACTTGAGGTCACGTGTGAATTATGCTTAGGTACGATATGTAGTGCGGAAGGTATTAATCCAATTACATAGCAGTCAAGTGCAAATAATCATACTTGAAGCAGTCCAAGGATTTCATTGATTGATTACAATATCGACGGATGTAGTTATAGGCTATGAACTATGAATCTCGTATTCACGACTGTCTGAGAAATTAATGATAATGATGCAGCATTGAGGTTGGAAGCACATGAATGATTTGATTATGTATACTTAGAAAGGGAATCTTTATTGATGTATGATAAGGAAATCCTTGGTCGTTTTTGAGAGAAAAATTTGAAGATCCAGCTTGTGAAAGAGTTGAAGCGCTTGACCATTATAGGCGCCGTAAGTTCGGTGAATGGTACGAAAACATAATTCATCAAGATTCTTATTTTCAACGCAAAATTTTGTTCTCCGATGAGGTCCATTTTTGGTTAAATGGATATGAAAGCACGCAAAATTGACCAATTTGGAATGGAGAGAAGCCTTTGTCGATACGCCTTTACAACCATTGAAATTCCCTGTTTGGGTTGCTTTTTGGGCTGGTGGAATCATCACCGGGATCAGTGGCTTGATGGTTAGTGCGATGAACTGCCGCGAAGGTCTGCGTTCGATTCCTAGCCGTAACAACACCTAAATGATTTTTTACTGGCCCTCCTCTCGTGATGATCTGACAAATCATCCGGGTGGTATCAATTGTCAAGAAAAGCTTATCTCAAACTTAGCCGTTCGGATTCGGCATAAAACAGGAGGTCCCGCCATTGTGCAGGAAGTACACACGCATACATGAATGGTTGTGAGAAAGCTAGGCCCTGGATACTAACGAGTCTGTTTCGTTCCTGTGTTAAATGGCATTGACAGTGACAGAGCTTTGGTTTCAACAAGATGGCACAACATGCCACACGGCGCATGACATCATCAATTTATTGCACCTGTAAACTGGCCTCCACGCTCCTGTGATCTCGCGTGTTTACTTTCTTTCTTTCGCTATCAACATTCTCCGTGTGGAATACCGACTTCACATATCCCCACAGAAAATTGTCAAGCGGCGTTAAATCGCACGATCTTGGAGGCCAATTCACAGGACCACAACGCGAAGTTATGCGCTTACCGAAAGTTTCCTTCAACAAATCAATTATGGCACGAGCTGTGTAAAATGTTGCGCCGTCTTGTTGAAACCACAACTCCTGCACATAATGATTGTTCAATTGATGAACGAAAAAGTCAGTAATCATGGTGTCTATAGCGGTCACCACTGACTGTAAACATTCTGGAGAGGATCGTTTTTGAAGAAGTATGGATCGATTATTCACCAAACAGTCAGTTTTTATGGATGTACCGGCGTCTCAAAATACACTTGAGGACCATTATCACTCCAAATACGGCAGTTTTGATTATTGATGTATCCATTCAACCAAAAGTGAGCTTCATCCCTAAACAAAATTCGCTGTTGAAAATCGGGATCATCGGCAATCTTGTTTTGGGCCCATTCACTGAATCTACGCCTTGCTAGGTGATCCCGTGGCTTCAATTCTTGCACGAGTTAGATTTTGTAAACACGCAAACCAAGATCTTTCTATAAAGTAAATGGACACATATCCAATTCCTGTGCACGATGGCGGATAGACTCATTCGGGTCTTCCTCTACGCTACGCTCTACAGCTGCAATGACTTCTTCTGTACGGTCTGTAGGACGTCTCTGTGGATGCGTATTATCATTTATAGTAAACGTGGTGCAAAAACGTTTCATAATTAATCGAATTAATTGCTCTGATGGACGATTATGTTGACCGTATTGCGCGATACGTATTTCGAACAGAACCATGATTTTCAAAATAAATTTGCACAATTTGGAAGCGTTGTTCAGACGTCAGTCTAATCATGTTGAAATGCCAGACCAAACTAAAAATAAATCACTTGACAGATGACAAAATGGCCGACAATTAAAATAGTGTTGTCAACTTAAAGTTCTATACCTCTAAAAAAACAAAAAAACACCCGTTACATTACAAGGTGCACTATTTTGTTATTGTTATTCCATGACAGTGTGATCCAATAAGAGCATCCCAATATTTTATTGTTTACATAAAGTTTTTCCAGTAATTAACTTTTTGTTTTCAATGATCAAGATTTCTTTTTCTGAGGTAATGTTTCTCATTTCACCCAAATGAAGCACAATTTTCCAATGATTCCTAAAACCGCCTCTTAAGAATAATTTCAATTTCATTTTGTGTTCCAATGAAGTTGTTCCATGATAGCTATAACTGGACCCTCAAAGACCGTTAAGCGAGTCAAAAAGACAAAGCCGATTAGGGAAAATAAAATAATTGCGAAAAAGAACGTGCCTGGACCAAGTGCGAAGGAAAAACCCAAATTGTTTGGCGCAAATTCATAGGCCTAAGTTGCGATACATGGAAGATAATAAACTGTGACATTAGAAAAACTTTAGGAACAAAGCAAGATCAATGAAGTTATATTTGACAAATTGAGCAATTTTGAGTTCAAACCTCGCAAGCCAAACAACAAAACATGAATATGATACATCTTACTAAGATACTGACATTGAACGCAAATGTTCGCAAAAAAACAAGTTGGCGAACTAGAAGTATTTCTACGGAAAAACAGTATTGATATATGCATGATATTGGAAACAGACTTTAAATAGGGAACTGGACCCCAAATAAAAGCTTACAGTGATTATCACGCGCTTCATCCTTCGGAAAATGCTTCAGGCGGATCCTCTCTTTACATCAAAGATTGCATTAAGCACTCCGAAAACATAAAACTAGAACTCGATTCAAATAAGTTTAGTCCACGTGAGAGTAACCATTTGGACTACCTCACACGATCGCCTTTTTGACTGACTTGGGTCTAATTATATCATCAGTGCGGACTTTAATGCGAAACACACACTTTCAAAGCCAGTAAAAACAAAAAAAAAATCTCTGACTACAATTCTGAAGGAAGTCGAAGAAGGCTATTATCTCTTTCCTCAAAATTGAGTTACAGAACTTAATAAATCGCGAGACATCTAACGGGTGTTCGATAATTCACCCAAAATTTTAAATTTTTCCTCATTGCCAATGGAAAAGAAGATAAAAATGTAACAGCTGACAGTTAGGGGTTAGTAAAAATGGAGAGCTATCAGAAAGAAGAACGCGTCTTCATTGTTAAGCAATATTTTAAAAATAATGGACCATTCTGCGGACCATGCAGCTGGTCTGGAAGCAACAATTAATGGTGTTCGTTAACGTAACATGTTAACTCAGTTGTTAGTGCCTAAATTGCAAGAAATGGATGTGACTAACATTGGTTTCAACAAGAGGGTTCCACATGCATACAGCCAGAGAAACAATTCAATTACTGCATGAGTCGTTTACATTTTGCGTGAATTATGGGGCACCCTTTGTATACCTCTAAGTTTTGACTGCTGATAAGAGTTCAAACTACACACTTGAAATCCAAAAGGAAACCCGAAATGCACGCGTCAAAAAAAAAAAAACTGACGGCGAATGGCAAAAGGAAACGAAGAGCAAGTGGATTTATTATTTCTAGAAGAAACGTCCAAGCCGTTCAATGGACGACCTTTAAACGAAGAACCGAATGCTAATACGGCACCCGACAACTATTAAGTAAAAGCCGTGTCCCTGTCTGAAATTCGAATGCCAATAAGAAATAATTGAATAAAAACCAAGCTCCGGAATATGACTTGAGCACTTGCGAAGTTCTGAAGTAGCTACCGAAAAAGCCATTAGTTGAGCTCTCTACAAATGATGCTTTGCTGAGACTTTTATATGTTCCGATTAAAACCAGTAGTTGATGAAAGACGCTTGATTTCAGATCATCAATTCGGCTTCTGGGTCAAATATTACACAATCGATCTACACCTGATCGAAAAATTAAATTGAAAAAGATTTGCTCTGGCGCTTTTCTGAACATATCACAAGCTTTTGACAAGGTACGGCACGAAGGTCTAAGGTATAACCTAAGGACAATCATAACGAAAAAATTGTACAAAATTTAAACAGACTCTTTCGTGATAGACACGAGACTGAATAATCAAAATTCAAAGAATTTCACACCGGTAGTGTTTTCGGTCCAATCATATTCATGCTCTAGAATATAAGACGAAGAGACCATCGCAGAAACGTTCGCAGAGTATACTGTTATCCTCGCAATGAATGAGTCCGTCAAATCATCAACGGAAAAACTCCAACGGGCTCTTAACAAAGTATGCGAGTGGTCAAAGACCTGACGAATTGGACTTATCGAGACCAATTCAACGCAAGTCAATTTCACGTACAAAAAGATTATTTGTTCTCATAAACTCGGGACAAATAAAACACGCAAACAGGGCAAAATATCTTTGACCTAGACGCAACACTTAAGTGGAAGGCACATGCTAAAAAGGGCGTCGAGATCGCAATCAGACTTAGAGAAATGTATTGGCTACTCGGAAGATACTCGAAGCTAAGCGTGTTTAACAAACTGCTTCTATATAGCAAGTGCTAAAACCTTCTTGAACATACGGTACACATTTGGAGCTATACCAAGCCATATTGCTATACTGCAAACATTCCAAAACAAAACAATCGTGAATGCTCCATGGTATATAAGAAATAGTGATATTCACAGAGATCTAGGAATTGTGACAAGAACAAGACCGTTCGACCATAATGAAAACCGCATATGACGGTATTAGTAGGTGCGTTGTCTGGAAACTTATTCACCAAACGCGATTAACACTACAGAAGCGTAAACTAATTGTTTAGGTCACTTATCCTGTTGGCTGATACTCTCCCTAAACACTTAAGTTGACCCTTATGTGATACGTATTGCTAACCAAAATTGTTTCACTTAACGGCTTAAGTTGGACCAAAGATTATGAAGTCTATACAGATGACGCATTGAGAACAAAAAACAGAAACTTTTGCTCAGTAGCTTCATGGTACGGGCGGGCGGTGTGCATGAAAACACATGAAAAACAAGAACAAATATGGAGTGCGTCATCTGTATAGAATTCATAATCTTTGGTTGGACTTAAGAATCACAAAAATGAAAAAATGAGAAGAACGAAATTAATACTACTACGAGCGCACGAGGCCGGTTCTCATAGGTCCTCTCTGGGGTGAGGTTTACTCCGTAGGCATTGACTGACACTAATGATATTGTCAGGCCAGGTAATATATGAATCGGCCATAACCAATGGCACGGACCATTGGTATCCTTAGAAGATTCCTCACCTCCAAGCGCAACCGAAAAAAAGTACAAAGTTGGCAAGAGTTCCTTAATAGACAATCAGATTTTATGTGAGTCTCCAAGTTGGTAGCCAATTATGGATTCGATATATACATATAAATTGTTTATTTTATTGAAGAAACAAACTCCTAGCAGATGTTGGATAAAAGACGACAAGGGTTGCGAATCACTGACCCAAATTAACCATTCGACTACTTCATTAGAAGAACCTTATCCACATTATCTGCCGTTATGTAAAAGCTGAACCACAATTAGAATCATCACAGACCAAGAAAGTTTATCGAAATAAGGGGATGGAGATAGGGCACGCTGATTAGAAACAAATCACAGATGTACAGTGGAGATGTCACCACCACAACGCGTTCATGTATACACTCCATTTCCTGTGTTTGGACTTGCCTTCCCTTTTTTTTCATTAAAAAATAAATCCTTTCCACGAAATCATACTAGCTATGCACTGAGGTGTTTCCAATTAGTTGAATGCCACTGTAATTAAATTAACAAATGTTATCAACTTGCTCAAACCCAAAGCCCATCTAAAAACATCTGCACAGGTGAATGCCATCCGTGCCATCATTCTGCTGCTGCTGTTGTTGTAACCCCTCCCTCCTGAAACACATCATCCCTGTACAAAATAACACACATCAACCGAAAAGCAAAAGAAAGCAACTTTCCTCCCCCAATGGCTGTGTGCATCATTTCCAGCATTAGACACAGAAGCAGAACAGTCGCAATTGCGAGAAGAACAGCCAACCGACATGAGTAGAGAAACCCCGAACAAGAAGGAAATCTCTAACGCGCCGCACCACTATACACCATACATAAACAACAACAACAAACACCAGCAGCGCAGCAGTCGGGGGAGTTGCTGTGCTGCTGCTGATGGCAAAGTGAGGTTAGGACAATGTTATTTATGGCCCCAACAAAGGTCGTTAATATTGATTTTTCAAGCGACCGCAGTTCTCTTGTGTTTTCCATCATTTTCACTGCAATTTCCGGACAAATGAGATGGATTGCATCGAATCAATCGTCTGTCGCCTACGGTTCTTATACATTTCATTCATTTTTTTCCATTTTTGTCACCTTTTCCACATATAAATGCTAACGGCAACGATGACGATGGATTGGGAATGTTGGAATTTTATGGATGACTTGCTTCTCCATATTTCTTATAGGAAGAAGCTGGGAAAGTATTTTGTTTATTTCGAGTCGAGTTGATTTTTTTTTTTGGAAGAGAAACACATAAATTATTTACTTACTCGCCATGGTTCGATGTTTATTTTAAATTCTTTTAGTTCGTGTTTCGTTTTGTTTATGCACTTGAAATGGAGTGAAAAAAATGTTCCCTTTGATGTTTTATTATTTTTTTTTTATTATTCTGAGCACGACGGAAAAGGAGGAAAAAAATGATTCGGGTCGAGAAGAGAAGTACACTTGAGACACGACAAAAATGACACAGAGGAATATCACTGGTTAACTGTAGAGAAATCCAACAAATAGAATGTTAAATTAAATATTTTGAATATTTTTCAACTATTTTAGTGAAATGCGATGTGCTAATTGAACGATTGAGTTACATTTAAATTTTTTAATTGAAGAAAAAAGATTTTTTTTCTTTCTGCACGACAAAGTTTGACAGAACTCGTCAGCGGCCGCGGCGAATATGAGGAGTAAAATGTAATTGAAAAAAACAAGAGAGCATACGAATGGAGGAGGAAAGAGCAGTGGAATGAATGTTGTGGAGTGTGGATTGTGGTTTTGAAGGAGTGAGTATTGGAATATGAAGTCCAGGTGGCGCTGGGGTGGGATTATTTAAGTGTCAAAAATTGTCGTTTAGTGACGACTGAAGGCTAGAATTTGGTATACATCGACATATTCCTTTTTTCTCTACTCTTGACGACTGAAGGCTAGCATTTTGGTATAACTTGTAATATTCATTTTTTCGCTACTAGTAGCAAAAGTGGCGCTATTCGTATGGAAAAATAGCGCAAAATAAAAATTACTTTTTTCTATTAAAATGAAAATTTAATCGCATAGCATTTCATGTATTTTAAAAGTCCATTATTCATTTATAAATGAAAATTTCCCTTAATTCTATAGCACTTAACATGTGATTTTTTTCGCATGTAGAGGCGCTTTTCAAACTTTTCCACTCGTCACTAGCACCAAATTAAAATTACATTTTTGTATTAAATTGGTAATTTAATCGAACAGCATTTTATATATTTAGAAAGCTCATTATTTATTTAATTAAATGCCATATCGACTTGTATATTGCCTAATAGTAAAATGCTTGGAAATACGCGTTTGCATTATCGTCTTAAACACGGTTTTCTAATGACAATCCTGAATAAATGATCATTTCCCTTAATTCTATAGCACTTAACATGTTCTTTTTTTTACATGTAGAGGCGCTTCTCAAACTTTTCCACACGTCAATAGCACTTCACATGTTCTTTTTCTCACATGTATAGGCGCTTTTCAATCGTTGTAAAAGTGGAAAATTTACGACGTGGTAAATGAGCTGTTTGTTTAAGAAATCTTTTACTACAATATCGGAAATTTTGCATACGAATTGGGTGTAAACTGAGATGGTTAACGTTGTAAACTTTTGAAACGCTATTTTGATATATAATCAGTCACTTTCACACAACAAAAATATGCTCTAAACTGAAAAAAAATTATACAACGAAAGGAAAAAAAATCGGTCAAAAATGAGATTGAATTCATTGGTTTATGACAGTATTTAGTGGTTCAGTTTTAGGACCTTTATGTAAAAAATGTCAGTTGAAGCATTGGAATTCTGAGGGGTTTGTAAATAGAACCCTTAGTTTCATTACAAAACCTTTTTTGGTTTTAGCTGGGTGAAAATCGTCAAAAGACATAGCATGTGAGTCTTAAGACATATGGGGCTTTAATTTACTAAATTAATTTCCTAAAAACACCTGAAAGCTTGTTGTAGTTTTATCATCCTCTATTTTATGTTGTTCTCCCATTGAAAACAGTTTAATCCTATTGCAACGCCACGTACCCAAGCGGATGACGTTTAAAAAGGAGAAAAAATGAAGGATACTTCTGCTCGTGTGTTACAGGTATTACTCTTTTTAATCTCCTAGTCATATCGTCAGTATTTAGTAGTTGCGTCATTTCTAAACTGACGTGATTGAGAAGGTTAATTTTAGGCCGATTGGCAACTTTTTTTATGTCCTATATTGACATTAAGTTTGTTACACACAAAAAAATTGTTCGAAAGCTATACAATAAAGTTTATGGATGGACTCGAATATAACTCTATTGCTGAGTTAATCTAGCCATCTTTTAACATGTCGGGTACATAGTTTGTCTTAAATGCAGCATTTATAATCTGCGTTCGTTTTTTCTAAACCATTTTCAAATGAAATCCCGGTTCTTCTTTTATTCGGATGCATTTTTTTATTTCTTTGGAAAGTTCTTTCGCCGTTACCGGTTGAGTACATGTCTTTTTTTGTGGGAAAACTATTTTTAAATGTTGAATTTAGTGAAGGAAACGTACTATAAGGAATGTTTAATACCAATGAACAAAATTAATTTATATCCTCGCAATTTTATTGATTTCATTGACGTCCTAGATTTACCCTACAATAAATATGATTGTATCAAAATATATACGAACATAATTCCAATATTTTCTTTTCATATTAAAATTACTTTTGGCATAAAACTTATTTTTCTTATAGTCGTTCTATCTAGTGTAAGAAATACCTAAGAAACGTACAATTTTGTAATACATTCCAATTGATTACTGAATGCACCCACTCTCTTTAGCAGCTGTCATTAGATTTAGACAAAATTAAACCACAGATAAGTTCGCGTTGCTCTGCCAAATTGTTGATTTGTGGGCTACGCATATTTTTTGTTTTCCTGTAAAATTGTTTATCTTAGAAAAATTGCCAAAATTTCGGAAAAGGCCTCCCAAAAAATGCCTCCGGCTGCGGCAGTCATCCAAGCTGGAAAGGCGGAACGTGATGAACGACTAAGGGAGGCATTGAAAGCGTTCATCCTTAAGGAGCGTCAGCGGAAAAAAGAAGGTCCAACATAACAAAGACACCTGCAATTAGCATAAATTGTCCCAGAGTTGATAATTATTTTGTATTACAGAACGTGAGGCAGAAATTGAAGAAGAACGCTTACGAAAGGAGCGTGAGGCACGTGAACGCCAAGACGTTATGACACTTGGCGAGACAAGAGAACAAATCACCAAGTTGGACCAGAAACTTGCTGAGCTGCGCAACCAGAAACAGCAGTTGTTCCTTCAGCTAAAAAAAGTCCTCAATGAGGATGAAAATCGCAAGAAACAGCAACAACAAAAAGATAGGTAAAGAAATCTACTCACGAGTTGAAAAGAAATGTTTGACAGGATCTTTCATTCCCCAGTGAACTGTTTGCCATGCAAGCGATGCAAGCACAAAGTGTAGCACAACCACAGGTATTTCTGCCACAACGGTTGCAACACCAACATCCACAGATTCTCCAGAAAGTTGTAAGTATAACAAATATATGCATGTTAACTCACTAAGAAATGTTTTTTTTTTAGTCCGTTGGGGTGAGCAATCAAGGTATTAAACGCAACCGCAGTCCATCGCCGCCACAGCATCAGCCTTACTACAAGAGCTCCGCCTATCCACAGCCAAGTGAGCCTACTTCAATGAATTATCATTCAAGCTATGCTTTCTCTTTCGCTTCTTTACTTCCAGAGCACGATGATGGGCGTCGTGGAGCCGAAATCGCCGCTCGAGTCCTTTGGAACAGTAAGTACACCAAGAATTCTTAAATTACCACTCGATGTTAATGAAAATTGCCCGCAGAACCCCCTACACAGTATCAAAATCCACCCGGAACACTCTTCTACCAGACGGCCAGCAATGCGCCGAGCCACGCGCAACAAGACAATCGAGGACCGGCCATCATTTATCCCTCGTACAATCCAAATTTGAATTTACCGCTGAGACCAAGCTATCAAATGGAAATGCACCCGCAGCCGCCACCTGGTCAGGGTCATTCCTCCAAAATTGAACAACCGCAGAAACCCGCTCAGGTATATCACATCAATCTGGATCAGCCACCAATATCGCAAGCATCGGGCTCTGTGCCGGGAGGACCGCAACACAAGCCTCAGGTTACAATGGAGAAGATCACTGATCGTGGCTATCATGTTGAGCTTAAAGTTGATCAAACCGGTCATGGGCCACCGCAGCCGACTCATCTGCCCGAAGGTGTTGTGTACATTTCTGGAATGCCAATGCACCCGGGCGTCATGCAGATGACCGGCAATCCACCTCAGGTACGAGGGTTACTTATTTTATTTTGCCAAACGCCAACTAATGTAAACTTTTCAGAACGCCAAGCCCGGTGGAAGCATCACACAAGGGTATTCCCAGAGTAGAGCAAATGCGGGTCATCAACCACAGCAGCAACAGCAAATGCCCGGACAACAGCAACAGGCACCGCAATTGCATTATCCCCGACGAATGTTTTAAGCTTAGGAGCCGGTGTTGTTGCTAGATATGTTTTGTTACCACGTGAGAAGTGAATATATATCTGTATGCATTTTTAGTACGTCAGTTTTTTTTTTATTCATGGAGGTACCCGAGGAGAATGTCAGGAAATGCCCCTGAGTCTTGCGTGTGTTGCCCACGTATATTAAGTGGCGCTACAGTCCGGAATGAACCTAACTGCCTCCAGTTGCGCACTCCTAGTTGATTGAGGTCGGTTTCTATTTGTGCGCGCCATTTAACGCGAGGCGTTAAGTGGCGTGTGACGTCTGGCTCGAAATCAAAGACTGCGAGCCGGAGTATTAGTGTCCATTCGCTCTTCATGTTCTAGCCATCTTAATAGTCAAATACGGAAATGACTAAGTGTATGTCGCTGTACATTTCGTATATCTCGTAGTTGAATCTTCGTCTATAGCCCGTCAACTCAAACGGGGCCGGAGATTTTCCGAAATTTTTTTCTCTCATATAGACCACTTGCAAGACTGGAGGCAAGAGTGGAAGCTTTACTACTAAATGCCTTCTTAGGCCGAAGAAACAGAGGTTGGCAACAGTAATTCTTCGTTTGATTTCTGATGAGATGTTGTTGTCAGAGTTAATAGCGGAGCCGAGGTAGACAAAGTCCCTTACTAACTCAAAGTTATATCTGTCAATTCTGTCTAATTTGTCGATTTTGTGTGTTTATGAGTTATCAGCATATAATTGGCCTTATCCCCATTTACTGCTAAACCCATTTTTGCGGCTTCCTTCTCTATACCAGAAAACGGTGCTATGACATCACGTTGAGTCCTACCAATGATGTCAATATCGTCGGCGTATGCTTGTTGTTGCACTGATTTTTAGAGGTTGTGCCTCTGGAGTTGGCTCGGGACTTTTGCACAATCCTCTTAAGAATCAGATTAAAGAAGTAACATGACACATCGCCTTGCCTAAATCGTTTTTGGGATCGAATGTGTCGGTAATGTCATTTCGGACCCTGATGGAGCAGCGAGAATTCTCCATCGTCATACCAAAACTAGACATAGTTCGTCTCTATAATAAATGCAGTCGTATGCGGCTTCGAAAGTGATGAATAGGTGTTGGGTATCGCTGCCGTGACCAATATTAAATGGTTCGTTCTGCCTGACAGCGGAATATTGTTCTTTATCGCCATTTAGCAGTCTGCAGAAGTAGCTCTTCCATATCCTCAGCATCGACTGTGTCTCAACTACGATATTTCATTGTTCATCTCGACAGGATTCTGTTCGAGTCTTGTATCCTTAGCTTTGATGACGTTTTACGCTTTTCTAAAACTTGCTAACACCGTTCCTGGAGTGGCATCTCACTATATCCTCAATCGTCCACTTTTCTTGCTCTTTTTTCTTCTTTCTAAAAAGCCTGCGTTCTTCCCTTCTTAACTGCATATAGAGCTCAATGGTAGCTCTCGTCTTCACCAGCAGCTTAGCCTTGTAGGCCTCTCTCTTGGCTGCGAGCATTCCTCATCAAAACAATGGTTTCTTGCTGGTGGGCAAACCTAGCACATCAGTTGCGTCTGATGTAATGGCATGTTGGCATCGTTGCCATTGTTCAACGACATTAGATGCTGGTTGTATGGTGTTAATCGATATGTTAAGGGATATGCGTTCTGCAAAGGCTCTGGCGGTCTCTTGCAGCCTTTCGACATCAACTGTTTTCACAGTATTTCTCTATTGTTTTGGCGTGGTGGATATCCGCATTCTTACCTTGGTTGCAACAAGGTTGCGGTCCGTGTCGATATTAGCCCCTCGGAATGTTCGGACATCCAAAATACTGGATGCGTGCCTCTTGTCTATCGTAATGTTATCAATTTAATTGACCATTCGTGGATGTTGAGACCGCTTGTCCCCTTATGAATATCGAGGTGCAGAAATCGTGTGCTGGCTATCCTGTTCTGCAGCAAAAGCAAAGCCAACTAGCCTATGCGTTACGAATAGTAGATCGTCCATAGTAGATGTCACAGTTTTTCTCATATTGCCCGGCCCTTCCCATCGTATTTCCTTGATGACAGTAATGTCTTCTTTTAATCAGTTTAGGGCTTCCTCTAGTTGTTGGGCTGCACCTCATCTGTTTAATGTTCTCACATTCCAGGTGCAGATATGAATGTCGTTATCCGTTCTTCGTTTAGCATGATTGTCAAAAATTAAATCAGTTCCGAGACTCTTAGTTACTTCGGTAAAAATAATTTTTTTCCATGAGTGGGTAGTAAACCCAAAGCACAACCCCAAACCTGGAGGGTCAGTTCCGATTTGTTAGATACCCCTAGGACATAGGGCCATCATCGGACATTGCCTTAAAGTGCGCTCAAGAAATTAAAACGGAATCAACCAACATTGAGTGCAAATACAGGTAAACACTGTTTCTATGTAGGCACAGTGGCTTCTGCCCATGTCCTTGCCCGCCTTAAAAAAACCAACAAAATATGGGTTGAAGGCAAATGCTCTGTTATAAACATGCGCTGCAGATAGGTTAATTAATTTGCATGTTCTCACAGACTATAAATCCGTGTGCAACCACTAAAACTATCCATGAACAGTCCCCAAATATAATAGGATGTAAGGATTCGTATAATCGCATTTGTTTCTATTTGACTGCCTATTCAACAATCCAAGCAGCCTGAAATATCTGCAAGACCTGTATGTTCATTATTGAAGACAATGTTATAGGAGGGTAAAGATAGCTTGAAATGTTCCATTAAAAAAGAGCAAAAAGTATAAAATAACACAAACATGCACTACCACGTACCTTTATCCTTCCAACTTTTTGTGACTGATACACTGTCAAAGGTGGATGACTGAAACCCTAAACTATCATTCTTTTAACTTGCATTCCGTGAATGCAAACATGCGCGCAATATTGCTTTTCGAAAATCTGCAGGATGCAGACTAACGGAATATAATAAAATTCTCATAAGAAGCAGATTTTTCATGAAAATATGCAGAGATACTTACCCGAGTTTTATTTTTCGTAGACATTTCTGAAATTGAATTTCCTTAACTATCCCCACACTATACCACTAGAAAAGTCATTAAACATCAAGGACGACACGGTTGCTCACCCACTTTTTCCCATTTATTTACTTTTACTTAACTTCAAGCTTTCCCAATAAGATCAGGACAAACACAAAAATAAAACAAAACGATGACGAAAAAAAAAAATAAATTAACCCTTAACCCTCTGGGTAGGTCACAGGGGGTTACCAAGTGTTTTAAGATGCTACCCATGTAAACAAAACAGTAAAACGCTTTTTCACTCTCTCACCTGAGCTCATTACAAAGTCAATAGGGATATTAATGAAACTGCGAGAGTGCCTCCCCAGCAACAATGACAAATGACTGAGAGCGTTTCAAAAACGAAATAAATTGAAAATTCAAAATGATTAATGACACAGGACCGACCGAAGTAGGGATACCCTATACCCACCAATACATGATTTTAAGAAGAGAAGCTAGCGCACTTCTCTGTGCCATCTCCGGTCGCATGCCACAAAGGAAGCCCCCCGAAAAAAAAAAATCATTTTCGTTTGAACAGTCCACACAAAGCAATATTTACCTTGCTACGGCTTTGAGATTTTGTTTACACACTTCAACTTGGAAAGTTATCCGAGGAGGAGGGTGCATATGGCGATGGAAAAAGGATACACTGGAGGAGTTTTAAAACGGATAACGCCTAAGTGAGGGGGAAGTCTTCAAATTATTTGCATATATAGATCCACGTAAACCCCGTTTCTATGACACTATTTGAAAGGCACTCCGGAACCACCTTGAAGCTTGAACTTGATGCAAAGCAACATAACGTTGACAAGTTCAGCGCTAAGAACATTTTAAAAGAATTCACAGTCTCTTTGAGAATGCAGCACTTGGTTTTGAACACCGCAAACAGAACAGGAAAATGCCATTTTCTAAGAAGCCAAGTAATTTAATTTACTGAGGCCGATATTTTCAAAGTTTTGCAGTAGGAAACTTCAGGATTTTTTTTTTAAATATTCAACTATTAAAAAACTTAGTCAAGTGGGTATAATTATAAAAAAAAGAACTTTTACATAAGTGGGGCACTTTGTTGATATGATTTTCTGTTAGTGCAAGTGAAGCACTTACCGGCGACATAATTTGTTTTTGTGTGGAATATTGGCAGAAGTTTTCCTCGGCAGTTGTTGAAGAGCTTTTGAAAAGTGCACCATTATGAAAATGGTTTTGAAGTTTTATGTGTTTGGGGAAAAAAGTGATCAATTATGCATTAAAGAAAATTGTATTTCTGTCGCGCGTTAGGTGTTGCCGGTGTTAAATTGAACTTGAAGTTGGATTGCTCGGGACGAACTAAGGGGGGCTTTAATTCTTAATACTGTCGTATGAAGCCTTTCATGACCCTTAAATGCAAGTTGTATGTGAGTGGCACGTTATTGATAAATGGTATGATATTATTCACTATTTGTTCGTGTTCTTTTAGAAACTAAGAAAATTTGGAAATCCCTCGTATCGGGTCGTTCTCACAGTATTGTGAGCATTTTAATAACTAAAACCACCATCCTTTTTGTATATGTATTGCGAGTATGCGATTGAATTACCAAAATCTTGAATTTATTAAAAATTTCATGGCATTTAATGTTTAAAAATAATTTCTGGCATACCTATGGCCCCGCGACTACGCCTTATGAACACCATCCTGTCGATCCAATTTTAAACCACTTTTTTGAGCATACCCAGGTTTATTTCGTCAATAGTGCGTCGATGCTACGTGGATGCTAAGTGATCAGTCGTTGGTGGTTATGCTGATAGACCAGAAATTTTACATACCTACTTACTAACTTAAGTGGCACTACAGTCCGGGATGAACCTGGGCCTCAACCAACATGCCTCTCTAATTACCCCGGTCCTTAGCTAACTGCCTCCAGTGCGCCTCCAAATTGGTTGAGGTCGGTTTCTACTTGTGCGCGCCACTTAAGGCGAGGTCTTCCTCTACTGCTACTGACGTCTGGCTGGGAATCGAAGACTCTGCGAGCCGGAGTATTGGTGTCCATTCGTTCTACATGTCCTAGCCATCTTAAACGTCCAATGCGGAGATTTTTGACCAGGGGTATGTCCATGTACAGCTCGTATAGTTCTTGGCTGAATCTTCGTCTCCATAGCCCGTCAACGCGAACGGGGCCAAAGATTTTTCGAGGAGCAAGGATTTCTTCATCCGCTTTTGATACGGTCCATGCTGCAGCGCCGTAGATCAGGACTGGGATGATCAGGGTCTTATATAGGATCTCCTTAGTAGTTCGTGTGAGGGCTTTGCTACTAACTTGCATTCTTAGCCCGAAGAAACAGCGGTTGGCAAGAGTAATTCTTCGTTTGATTTCTGACGAGATGTTGTTGTCAGGTCGACGAGGTGGACAAAGTCCCGTACTACCTCAAAGTTATATCTGTCAATGGTGACGTTCTGTCCAATTCGTCGATGTTGTGTGTCCTTTCGTGTTGACAGCATATACTTGTCTTACCATCATTTACTGCTAAGCCCATTTTTGCCGCTTCCTTCTCTCTACTAGCATCACGTTGAGTCCTACCAATGATGTCAATATCGTCGGCGTATGCTAGTAGTTGCACCGATTTTTGGAAAATTGTGCCTCTGGTGTTGGCTCGGGAGTTTTGCACAATCCTCTCAAGAATCAAATTGAAGAAGTCACATGACAGCGCATCGCCTTGCCTAAATCCTTTTTTGGTATCGAATGTGTCGGTGAGTTTGGGCGGTATACCAAAACTAGACATGGCTCTGTATAGTTCGTCTCTATAAATGCTGTCGTATGCGGCTTTGATCACGATAAATAGGTGGTGGGTATTGATTTGGACTTCTTGAATTTTTTTCCAGGATATGCTGAAGTGTGAAAATTTGATCGGTTGTGGACTTTCCTGGGATAAAACCACACTGATAAGTGCCGATCAGGTTGTTGGTAAACGGTTTCAGGCGTTCACATATTACGGCAGATAGGATTTTGTAGGCGATGTTGAAGAGACGCAGTTCAGAGGGTCTCTTTTTTTTTGTGGATCGGGCAAACGATGCTGAGGTTCCATTCTTCAGGCATACTTTCATCTGACCAGATTTGGCTTATGAGTTGGTGGATGTTACTTAGCAAGTCATCTCCGCCAGCTTTATAAAGCTCAGCGGGAAGGCCTTCATTTCCGATGGCCTTGTTAAGCTTGAGTTAGGATATTGCTATCCTTACTTCACTTAGGTCGGGTGGTAGGCAGTGCTCGCTGCCGTTTCCAATATTAAATGGTTCGTTCTGCCTGAAAGCGGAATGTTGTTCGTCATCGCCGTTTAACAGTCTGCAGATTAAGTTCTTCCATAGTGTAAAACGTGGAATCGACTGTGTCTCAACTACGATATTTCCTTGTTCACATCGGCAGGATTCTGTTCGAGCCTTGTATCCTTGGCTTTGACGTTTTACACATTGGTAAAACTTGCGAACATCGTTAACCTCTCTATATCCTCGACCGCGCGCTTTTTGCTCTTTTTTCTTCTTTCTGAAAAGCCGGTGTTCTTCCCTTCATCTTTGCCTATAGAGCTCAATGGCAGCTCTCGTCTTCACCTGTAGCTTAGCCTTGCAGTAGCGAAGTCAATCAGCCTAAGTCCGTTACCAGACGTGTTGTCGTGTAGGCTTTTTTTCCGACTATGCTGCTAAAGATGTCTTCTCTACCTACCTTTGCGTTAAAATCTCCCAGCACGATTTTAATATCGTACTTTGGTAGTCGCTCATAGGTTTTGTCGAGGAGCTCGTAGAAGCAATCCTTAGTTATATCATCTTTTTCCTCCGTCGGAGCATGAGCGCATATAAGGCTTACGTTGGCGAATTTGACCTTGATGCGGATTGTTACAATGCGTTCGCTAATGTCTTGGAAACATAAGCCTTCTTGCCTAAGCCTGGCACTTATAACAAATCCGCATCCGAATAGTCGCTGTTTCTGCTCACTATAACACTGTCAATAGTAGACGTCACAGTTTTTCATCATCTTTTTGCACGGCCCATCCCATCGTATTTCCTGGATGGCAGTGATGTCTGCTTTGTAGCAGTTTAGGGCTTCCGCTAGTGGATCGCCTGCACCTTGCCTGTTTAATGTTCTCACATTCTAGGTGCAGATACGATCGTCTTTGTACTTTTTTCGTTTAGCAGGGTCATCAACAATAAGATCAGTCCTTTTTGAGGCTATTGGTTGATTCGTAACAATGGTTTTTTCCATGAGTGGGTAGTTAACCCAAAGCACAACCCCCAACCTGGAGGGCTAGTTCCAATTTATAAGATACCCCTGGGACATGAGGCATCAGTATCCACTACGGGATTGAGCGCTGCCGTTGACCTTTCGGTTCATCCGCCGTCATCTCTATTCAAGGGGCCTGACTTACCCTTGAAATTCCTAGATAACATGTTGTCCGAATATGTCGAAGCAGCTTATCTAGGTTCGCCTGGGACGGCTGTCCGGGTATTCATTCCGCGCCATTCTGACCATTTGATTACAGTGTTACTGTTTTACGTCTTGTTATCAACACTCGAACTTATCGTTTAGCAAGTCAAATCCGGTTGGATGAGACCAGTAGCCGATGGTTACCACTTGGATGTAAAAAATAAGCACATTTGATATGTAGTCAGAGTTGCGAGCACTGGGCATTGCCAAGTTAAAGCCAATCAGAGTCTACCCTCGTTCTACAATACCCAACCATATCCTCACAAAAAGTAGTCCAAAAGTGTTAACGAGGTGGCCAATTCACAGATCAATTTAATTGAGATGATTCGGTCACCAAACGTTAGGCTCAACAAAGTCATGGTTACATGCGCTGTAAGGAATATTGCGCCGTCTTGTTGGAACCATTTCTCCTTAAAATGATTTCCAATGACACGAGGAATAAAAAATCACGAATCATTTGGCTTTAGCGTTCGCCATTCACTGTAATGTTGACAGCGGTTTCGGATTTAAAAACAAATGGTCAGATGACGCATTCGGCATGAAAACAGCACCAAACAGTAATTTTTTTCGGGATGTAATGGAGTCTCATGAGGTTTGTGCTCACTCCAAAAACCACAATTCAGCTTGGATACATACCCGTCAAGCCAGCAATAAGAGTCATCTACAAAGATGATAAATTCCTACGATTTGTAAATGTTACTCTCGTATAAATCTTTCCCTGGTTTGATAAGGAATACCGACAGAATCTCACAGCCAGAAACGAGGCCTACAAGGCAAAGCTGCAGCTGAAGACGAGAGCAGTCATTGTGATCTATAATCAAAAAAAAAGAGAAAAGAACACCACTGGCTTTTCGGAAGGAGAAAAAATTTGTACTAAAATTGGATTTTTTCCAAAATGTTTTCCATAGAAATTTTGAATTTTTTTTTCAAATCCTTATAACTCGTAAACCGCTTAATAGATTAGAACGAAATTTGGCAAATTGATAGACAGGAAACAGGAAAGAACTTGAAAATGACATGGTACTTTGTTCAGCGGGGGGTGGTTCAATTTTTCAATTTTTTGTTCGGAAGATCGTAACGCAAAAAGTACTATCACGAATTGAATGAAATTTGTTTACAAAGTGTATTAAGCGTTACTCTTTAAAAGGGTATGAAAACATTTTTATAAACTTCGAATATAAAAAAATAATCGTGAAAAGTTGACCAAATTTGTACTAAAATTGGATTGGGGGTGGTTCAAGGGGTATTAACTCAATTCTTCGTTCGGAACGTCATAACGCAAAAAGTACTATCACGAATTAAATGAAATTGGGTTATAACGTGTATTAAGCGTTACTCTTTAAAATGGTATAAAAAATTTTTCTTTAAACTGCGAACATAAAAAAATAATCGTGAAAATTTGACCAAATTTGTACTAAAATTGGATTTTTCCAAAATTTTTTCCATAGAAATCCTGATTTTTTTTTCAAATCCTTATAACTCGTAAACCGTTCTTTAAAATGACATGGTGCATTTGTCAGCGGGGGGTGGTGTAAGGGGTATTAAATCAATTCTTCATTCGGAACCTAATAACGTAAAAAGTACTATCACGAATTGAATGAAATTTGGTTAAAACGTGTATTAGGCGTTACTCTTTAAAATGGTATACAAAACATTTCCATAAACTTTGAAAATAACAAAAAAAATCGTAAAAATGTGACAAAATTGGTACTAAAATAAAATTTTTTTCAACACTTTTTCCATAGAAATTCTGAAATTTTTTTTTCAAATCCTTATAATTCGTAAACCGCTTAATAGATTAGAATGAAATTTGGCAAATTGATAGATTGGAAACCGTTCTTTAAAATGACATGGTGCATTTGTCAGCGGGGGGTGGTGTAAGGGGTATTAAATCAATTCTTCATACGGAACCTAATCACGTAAAAAGTACTATCACGAATTGAATGAAATTTGGTTAAAACGTGTATTAGGCGTTACTCTTTAAAATGGTATACAAAAAATTTCCATAAACTTTGAAAAAACAAAAAAAATCGTAAAAATGTGACAAAATTGGTACTAAAATAAAATTTTTTCAACACTTTTTCCATAGAAATTCTGAAATTTTTTTTTTTTCAAATCCTTATAATTCGTAAACCGCTTAATAGATTAGAATGAAATTTGGCAAATTGATAGATTGGAAACCGTTCTTTAAAATGGCATGGTGCATTTGTTAGCGGGGGGTGGTGTAAGGGGTATTAAATCAATTCTTCATTCGGAACCTAATAACGTAAAAAGTACTATCACGAATTGAATGAAATTTGGTTAAAACGTGTATTAGGCGTTACTCTTTAAAATGGTATACAAAAAATTTCCATAAACTTTGAAAATAACAACAAAAATCGTAAAAATGTGACAAAATTGGTACTAAAATAAAAATTTTTTCAACACTTTTTCCATAGAAATTCTGATTTTTTTTTTTCAAATCCTTATAATTCGTAAACCGCTTAATAGATTAAACCGAAATTTGGCAAATTGATAGATTGGAAACCGTTCTTTAAAATGACATAGTGCATTTGTCAGCGGGGGGTGGTGTAAGGGGTTTTAAATCAATTCTTCATTCGGAACCTAATAACGTAAAAAGTACTATCACGAATTGAATGAAATTTGGTTAAAACGTGTATTAGGCGTTACTCTTTAAAATGGTATACAAAAAATTTCTATAAACTTTGAAAAAAAAACAAAAAAAATCGTAAAAATGTGACAAAATTGGTACTAAAATAAAATTTTTTTAAACACTTTTTCCATAGAAATTCTGAAATTTTTTTTTTTCAAATCCTTATAATTCGTAAACCGCTTAATAGATTAGAACGAAATTTGGCAAATTGATAGAATGGAAACCGTTCTTTAAAATGACATGGTGCATTTGTCATCGGGGGGTGGTGTAAGGGGTAAAAAATCAATTTTTCATTCGGAACCTAATAACGTAAAAAGTACTATCACGAATTGAATGAAATTTGGTTAAAACGTGTATTAGGCGTTACTCTTTAAAATGGTATACAAAAAATTTCTATAAACTTTGAAAAAAACAAAAAAAATCGTAAAAATGTGACAAAATTGGTACTAAAATAAAATTTTTTTCAACACTTTTTCCATAGAAATTCTGAAATTTTTTTAACTTTCTCTTACAAAGAGAAAGATATTGTTTTCGTGAAAATTTTCGACCTCGAGATTTTGATTGATTCTAACATTACGATGATAGCGGAGCCTAAAAAAGTGGTTTTTGGAATTCCGTCCGTCGGTCCGTCGGTCTGTCGGTCCGTCGGTCCGTCCGTCCGTCGGTCCGTCGGTCCGTCTGTCCGTGATGGTCTCCCCAGCCTAAACGGCTGGACCGATTTTCTTCAAACTTCGTATACAAGCTAGTTTTAGTCATAATTCTAGGCCATTTTTTTTGTTTGCTTTTAGCCATGTTAATAATGGTACCTGCCATATAAAAATTACACATAACCTCAATTTTCTCGAAAACGGCTCTAACGATTTTGATTAAACTTTATATATACTATAACCATATTAGCTTCAACAAAACTGCATACCCAGTTTTTTCGAGAAAATCCATATAACGGATTTTGTCATTTAGGCCATATAAAGAAAATTGATAATTTCTCGCAAACTATTATGTCAAATTGAATGAAATTCAATATATATACTACTATTACAGCTTGAAGCAATTCCACATAATTAGTTTTAGCCCAACTATCACTAAACGGAATTTTCAGTTTTGGCCAATAACGGAAAATCATTATTATTCACATTGACATCGATTTCTTCATATATCGGAGTAAACGTTCGTATAAACTCATTTCGATATTATTTATATCATTAATCAAAATGCCTAACTCGCTGTGAAAGAGAAAGTTGCGTACGACCCAGTCGTGCACCCACCACTCGTTTTTTTTTCAAATCCTTATAATTCGTAAACCGCTTAATAGGTTAGAACGAAATTTGGCAAATTGATAGATTGGAAACCGTTCTTTAAAATGACATGGTGCATTTGTCAGCGGGGGGTGGTGTAAGGGGTAAAAAATCAATTTTTCATTCGGAACCTAATAACGTAAAAAGTACTATCACGAATTGAATGAAATTTGGTTAAAACGTGTATTAGGCCTTACTCTTTGAAATGGTATACAAAAAATTTCTATAAACTTTGAAAATAACAAAAAAAATCGTAAAAATGTGACAAAATTGGTACTAAAATAAAATTTTTTTCAACACTTTTTCCATAGAAATTCTGAATTTTTTTTTTCAAATCCTTATAGTTCGTAAACCGCTTAATAGATTAGAATGAAATTTGGCAAATTGATAGATTGGAAACCGTTCTTTAAAATGACATGGTGCATTTGTCGGCGGGGGGTGGTGTAAGGGGTATTAAATCAATTCTTCATTCGGTACCTAATAACGTAAAAAGTACTATCACGAATTGAATGAAATTTGGTTAAAACGTGTATTAGGCGTTACTCTTTAAAATGGTATACAAAAAATTTCTATAAACTTTGAAAAAAACAAAAAAAATCGTAAAAATGTGACAAAATTGGTACTAAAATAAAATTTTTTTTCAACACTTTTTCCATAGAAATTCTGAAATTTTTTTTTCAAATCCTTATAATTCGTAAACCGCTTAATAGATTAGAATGAAATTCGGCAAATTGATAGATTGGAAACCGTTCTTTAAAATGACATGGTGCATTTGTCATCGGGGGGTGGTGTAAGGGGTAAAAAATCAATTTTTCATTCGGAACCTAATAACGTAAAAAGTACTATCACGAATTGAATGAAATTTGGTTAAAACGTGTATTAGGCGTTACTCTTTAAAATGGTATACAAAAAATTTTTATAAACTTTGAAAAAAACAAAAAAAATCGTAAAAATGTGACAAAATTGGTACTAAAATAAAATTTTTTTCAACACTTTTTCCATAGAAATTCTGAATTTTTTTTTTCAAATCCTTATAATTCGTAAACCGCTTAATAGATTAGAATGAAATTCGGCAAATTGATAGATTGGAAACCGTTCTTTAAAATGACATGGTGCATTTGTCATCGGGGGGTGGTGTAAGGGGTAAAAAATCAATTTTTCATTCGGAACCTAATAACGTAAAAAGTACTATCACGAATTGAATGAAATTTGGTTAAAACGTGTATTAGGCGTTACTCTTTAAAATGGTATACAAAAAATTTCTATAAACTTTGAAAAAAACAAAAAAAATCGTAAAAATGTGACAAAATTGGTACTAAAATAAAATTTTTTTCAACACTTTTTCCATAGAAATTCTGAAATTTTTTTTTTTCAAATCCTTATAATTCGTAAACCGCTTAATAGATTAGAATGAAATTCGGCAAATTGATAGATTGGAAACCGTTCTTTAAAATGACATGGTGCATTTGTCATCGGGGGGTGGTGTAAGGGGTAAAAAATCAATTTTTCATTCGGAACCTAATAACGTAAAAAGTACTATCACGAATTGAATGAAATTTGGTTAAAACGTGTATTAGGCGTTACTCTTTAAAATGGTATACAAAAATTTCTATAAACTTTGAAAAAAAACAAAAAAAATCGTAAAAATGTGACAAAATTGGTACTAAAATAAAATTTTTTTCAACACTTTTTCCATAGAAATTCTGAAATTTTTTTAACTTTCTCTTACAAAGAGAAAGATATTGTTTTCGTGAAAATTTTCGACCTCGAGATTTTGATTGATTCTAACATTACGATGATAGCGGAGCCTAAAAAAGTGGTTTTTGGAATTCCGTCCGTCGGTCCGTCGGTCTGTCGGTCCGTCGGTCCGTCTGTCCGTGATGGTCTCCCCAGCCTAAACGGCTGGACCGATTTTCTTCAAACTTCGTATACAAGCTAGTTTTAGTCATAATTCTAGGCCATTTTTTTTGTTTGCTTTTAGCCATGTTAATAATGGTACCTGCCATATAAAAATTACACATAACCTCAATTTTCTCGAAAACGGCTCTAACGATTTTGATTAAACTTTATATATACTATAACCATATTAGCTTCAACAAAACTGCATACCCAGTTTTTTCGAGAAAATCCATATAACGGATTTTGTCATTTAGGCCATATAAAGAAAATTGATAATTTCTCGCAAACTATTATGTCAAATTGAATGAAATTCAATATATATACTACTATTACAGCTTGAAGCAATTCCACATAATTAGTTTTAGCCCAACTATCACTAAACGGAATTTTCAGTTTTGGCCAATAACGGAAAATCATTATTATTCACATTGACATCGATTTCTTCATATATCGGAGTAAACGTTCGTATAAACTCATTTCGACATTATTTATATCATTAATCAAAATGCCTAACTCGCTGTGAAAGAGAAAGTTGCGTACGACCCAGTCGTGCACCCACCACTCGTTTTTTTTCAAATCCTTATAATTCGTAAACCGCTTAATAGATTAGAACGAAATTTGGCAAATTGATAGATTGGAAACCGTTCTTTAAAATGACATGGTGCATTTGTCAGCGGGGGGTGGTGTAAGGGGTAAAAAATCAATTTTTCATTCGGAACCTAATAACGTAAAAAGTACTATCACGAATTGAATGAAATTTGGTTAAAACGTGTATTAGGCGTTACTCTTTAAAATGGTATACAAAAAATTTCTATAAACTTTGAAAATAACAAAAAAAAATCGTAAAAATGTGACAAAATTGGTACTAAAATAAAAATTTTTTCAACACTTTTTCCATAGAAATTCTGAATTTTTTTTTTCAAATCCTTATAGTTCGTAAACCGCTTAATAGATTAGAATGAAATTTGGCAAATTGATAGATTGGAAACCGTTCTTTAAAATGACATGGTGCATTTGTCAGCGGGGGGTGGTGTAAGGGGTATTAAATCAATTCTTCATTCGGAACCTAATAACGTAAAAAGTACTATCACGAATTGAATGAAATTAGGTTAAAACGTGTATTAGGCGTAACTCTTTAAAATGGTATACAAAAAAATTTCCATAAACTTTGAAAATAACAACAAAAATCGTAAAAATGTGACAAAATTGGTACTAAAATAAAAATTTTTTCAACACTTTTTCCATAGAAATTCTGATTTTTTTTTTTTCAAATCCTTATAATTCGTAAACCGCTTAATAGATTAAACCGAAATTTGGCAAATTGATAGATTGGAAACCGTTCTTTAAAATGACATGGTGCATTTGTCAGCGGGGGGTGGTGTAAGGGGTATTAAATCAATTCTTCATTCGGTACCTAATAACGTAAAAAGTACTATCACGAATTGAATGAAATTTGGTTAAAACGTGTATTAGGCGTTACTCTTTAAAATGGTATACAAAAAATTTCTATAAACTTTGAAAAAAACAAAAAAAATCGTAAAAATGTGACAAAATTGGTACTAAAATAAAATTTTTTTTCAACACTTTTTCCATAGAAATTCTGAAATTTTTTTTTCAAATCCTTATAATTCGTAAACCGCTTAATAGATTAGAATGAAATTCGGCAAATTGATAGATTGGAAACCGTTCTTTAAAATGACATGGTGCATTTGTCATCGGGGGGTGGTGTAAGGGGTAAAAAATCAATTTTTCATTCGGAACCTAATAACGTAAAAAGTACTATCACGAATTGAATGAAATTTGGTTAAAACGTGTATTAGGCGTTACTCTTTAAAATGGTATACAAAAAATTTCTATAAACTTTGAAAAAAAACAAAAAAAATCGTAAATATGTGACAAAATTGGTACTAAAATAAAATTTTTTTCAACACTTTTTCCATAGAAATTCTGAAATTTTTTTTTTTCAAATCCTTATAATTCGTAAACCGCTTAATAGATTAGAATGAAATTCGGCAAATTGATAGATTGGAAACCGTTCTTTAAAATGACATGGTGCATTTGTCATCGGGGGGTGGTGTAAGGGGTAAAAAATCAATTTTTCATTCGGAACCTAATAACGTAAAAAGTACTATCACGAATTGAATGAAATTTGGTTAAAACGTGTATTAGGCGTTACTCTTTAAAATGGTATACAAAAAATTTCTATAAACTTTGAAAAAAACAAAAAAAATCGTAAAAATGTGACAAAATTGGTACTAAAATAAAATTTTTTTCAACACTTTTTCCATAGAAATTCTGAATTTTTTTTTTCAAATCCTTATAGTTCGTAAACCGCTTAATAGATTAGAACGAAATTTGGCAAATTGATAGATTGGAAACCGTTCTTTAAAATGACATGGTGCATTTGTCAGCGGGGGGTGGTGTAAGGGGTATTAAATAAATTCTTCATTCGGAACCTAATAACGTAAAAAGTACTATCACGAATTGAATGAAATTTGGTTAAAACGTGTATTAGGCGTTACTCTTTAAAATGGTATACAAAAAATTTCCATAAACTTTAAAAATAACAACAAAAATCGTAAAAATGTGACAAAATTGGTACTAAAATAAAAATTTTTTCAACACTTTCCATAGAAATTCTGATTTTTTTTTTTCAAATCCTTATAATTCGTAAACCGCTTAATAGATTAGGATGAAATTTGGCAAATTGATAGATTGGAAACCGTTCTTTAAAATGACATGGTGCATTTGTCAGCGGGGGGTGGTGTAAGGGGTATTAAATCAATTCTTCATTCGGTACCTAATAACGTAAAAAGTACTATCACGAATTGTGTATGTATTGTACTATCACGAATTGAATGAAATTTGGTTAAAACGTGTATTAGGCGTTACTCTTTAAAATGGTATACAAAAAATTTCTATAAACTTTGAAAAAAACAAAAAAAATCGTAAAAATGTGACAAAATTGGTACTAAAATAAAATTTTGTTTCAACACTTTTTCCATAGAAATTCTGAAATTTTTTTTTCAAATCCTTATAATTCGTAAACCGCTTAATAGATTAGAATGAAATTCGGCAAATTGATAGATTGGAAACCGTTCTTTAAAATGACATGGTGCATTTGTCATCGGGGGGTGGTGTAAGGGGTAAAAAATCAATTTTTCATTCGGAACCTAATAACGTAAAAAGTACTATCACGAATTGAATGAAATTTGGTTAAAACGTGTATTAGGCGTTACTCTTTAAAATGGTATACAAAAAATTTCTATAAACTTTGAAAAAAAACAAAAAAAATCGTAAAAATGTGACAAAATTGGTACTAAAATAAAATTTTTTTCAACACTTTTTCCATAGAAATTCTGAAATTTTTTTTTTTCAAATCCTTATAGTTCGTAAACCGCTTAATAGATTAGAACGAAATTTGGCAAATTGATAGATTGGAAACCGTTCTTTAAAATGACATGGTGCATTTGTCAGCGGGGGGTGGTGTAAGGGGTATTAAATCAATTCTTCATTCGGAACCTAATAACGTAAAAAGTACTATCACGAATTGAATGAAATTTGGTTAAAACGTGTATTAGGCGTAGCTCTTTAAAATGGTATACAAAAAATTTCCATAAACTTTGAAAATAACAACAAAAATCGTAAAAATGTGACAAAATTGGTACTAAAATAAAAATTTTTTCAACACTTTTTCCATAGAAATTCTGATTTTTTTTTTCAAATCCTTATAATTCGTAAACCGCTTAATAGATTAAACCGAAATTTGGCAAATTGATAGATTGGAAACCGTTCTTTAAAATGACATGGTGCATTTGTCAGCGGGGGGGTGGTGTAAGGGGTATTAAATCAATTCTTCATTCGGTACCTAATAACGTAAAAAGTACTATCACGAATTGAATGAAATTTGGTTAAAACGTGTATTAGGCGTTACTCTTTAAAATGGTATACAAAAAATTTCTATAAACTTTGAAAAAAACAAAAAAAATCGTAAAAATGTGACAAAATTGGTACTAAAATAAAATTTTTTTCAACACTTTTTCCATAGAAATTCTGAAATTTTTTTTTTCAAATCCTTATAATTCGTAAACCGCTTAATAGATTAGAATGAAATTCGGCAAATTGATAGATTGGAAACCGTTCTTTAAAATGACATGGTGCATTTGTCATCGGGGGGTGGTGTAAGGGGTAAAAAATCAATTTTTCATTCGGAACCTAATAACGTAAAAAGTACTATCACGAATTGAATGAAATTTGGTTAAAACGTGTATTAGGCGTTACTCTTTAAAATGGTATACAAAAAATTTCTATAAACTTTGAAAAAACAAAAAAAATCGTAAAAATGTGACAAAATCGGTACTAAAATAAAATTTTTTTCAACACTTTTTCCATAGAAATTCTGAATTTTTTTTTTCAAATCCTTATAGTTCGTAAAACGCTTAATAGATTAGAATGAAATTTGGCAAATTGATAGATTGGAAACCGTTCTTTAAAATGACATGGTGCATTTGTCAGCGGGGGGTGGTGTAAGGGGTATTAAATAAATTCTTCATTCGGAACCTAATAACGTAAAAAGTACTATCACGAATTGAATGAAATTTGGTTAAAACGTGTATTAGGCGTTACTCTTTAAAATGGTATACAAAAAATTTCCATAAACTTTAAAAATAACAACAAAAATCGTAAAAATGTGACAAAATTGGTACTTAAATAAAATTTTTTTCAACACTTTCCATAGAAATTCTGAATTTTTTTTTTTCAAATCCTTATAATTCGTAAACCGCTTAATAGATTAGGATGAAATTTGGCAAATTGATAGATTGGAAACCGTTCTTTAAAATGACATGGTGCATTTGTCAGCGGGGGGTGGTGTAAGGGGTATTAAATCAATTCTTCATGCGGTACCTAATAACGTAAAAAGTACTATCACGAATTGAATGAAATTTGGTTAAAACGTGTATTAGGCGTTACTCTTTAAAATGGTAGACAAAAAATTTCCATAAACTTTGAAAATAACAAAAAAAATCGTAAAAATGTGACAAAATTGGTACTAAAATAAAATTTTTTTCAACACTTTTTCCATAGAAATTCTGAAATTTTTTTTTCAAATCCTTATAATTCGTAAACCGCTTAATAGATTAGAATGAAATTCGGCAAATTGATAGATTGGAAACCGTTCTTTAAAATGACATGGTGCATTTGTCATCGGGGGGTGGTGTAAGGGGTAAAAAATCAATTTTTCATTCGGAACCTAATAACGTAAAAAGTACTATCACGAATTGAATGAAATTTGGTTAAAACGTGTATTAGGCGTTACTCTTTAAAATGGTATACAAAAAATTTCTATAAACTTTGAAAAAAACAAAAAAAATCGTAAAAATGTGACAAAATTGGTACTAAAATAAAATTTTTTTCAACACTTTTTCCATAGAAATTCTGAATTTTTTTTTTCAAATCCTTATAGTTCGTAAACCGCTTAATAGATTAGAATGAAATTTGGCAAATTGATAGATTGGAAACCGTTCGGTACCTAATAACGTAAAAAGTACTATCACGAATTGAATGAAATTTGGTTAAAACGTGTATTAGGCGTTACTCTTTAAAATGGTATACAAAAAATTTCCATAAACTTTGAAAATAACAAAAAAAATCGTAAAAATGTGACAAAATTGGTACTAAAATAAAATTTTTTTTATTTGTAATGTGTAAGGGGTAAAAAATCAATTTTTCATTCGGAACCTAGTAACGTAAAAAGTACTATCACGAATTGAATGAAATTTGGTTAAAACGTGTATTAGGCGTTACTCTTTAAAATGGTATACAAAAAATTTCTATAAACTTTGAAAAAAAACAAAAAAAATCGTAAAAATGTGACAAA
Source organism: Rhingia campestris (assembly GCA_932526625.1). Taxonomy (NCBI): domain Eukaryota; kingdom Metazoa; phylum Arthropoda; class Insecta; order Diptera; family Syrphidae; genus Rhingia; species Rhingia campestris. Next base: position 35,578,246 of record OW052185.1, on the reverse strand, counting down.
ATTGGTACTAAAATAAAATTTTTTTCAACACTTTTTCCATAGAAATTCTGAAATTTTTTTTTTTTCAAATCCTTATAATTCGTAAACCGCTTAATAGATTAGAACGAAATTTGGCAAATTGATAGATTGGAAACCGTTCTTTAAAATGACATGGTGCATTTGTCATCTGGGGGTGGTGTAAGGGGTAAAAAATGAATTTTTCATTCGGAACCTAATAACGTAAAAAGTACTATCACGAATTGAATGAAATTTGGTTAAAACGTGTATTAGGCGTTACTCTTTAAAATGGTATACAAAAAATTTCTATAAACTTTGAAAAAAACAAAAAAAATCGTAAAAATGTGACAAAATTGGTACTAAAATAAATTTTTTTTCAACACTTTTTCCATAGAAATTCTGAAATTTTTTTTTTTTCAAATCCTTATAATTCGTAAACCGCTTAATAGATTAGAACGAAATTTGGCAAATTGATAGATTGGAAACCGTTCTTTAAAATGACATGGTGCATTTGTCATCGGGGGGTGGTGTAAGGGGTAAAAAATCAATTTTTCATTCGGAACCTAATAACGTAAAAAGTACTATCACGAATTGAATGAAATTTGGTTAAAACGTGTATTAGGCGTTACTCTTTAAAATGGTATACAAAAAATTTCTATAAACTTTGAAAAAAACAAAAAAAATCGTAAAAATGTGACAAAATTGGTACTAAAATAAATTTTTTTTCAACACTTTTTCCATAGAAATTCTGAACTTTTTTTTTTTCAAATCCTTATAATTCGTAAACCGCTTAATAGATTAGAACGAAATTTGGCAAATTGATAGATTGGAAACCGTTCTTTAAAATGACATGGTGCATTTGTCATCGGGGGGTGGTGTAAGGGGTAAAAAATCAATTTTTCATTCGGAACCTAATAACGTAAAAAGTACTATCACGAATTGAATGAAATTTGGTTAAAACGTGTATTAGGCGTTACTCTTTAAAATGGTATACAAAAAATTTCTATAAACTTTGAAAAAAACAAAAAAAATCGTAAAAATGTGACAAAATTGGTACTAAAATAAATTTTTTTTCAACACTTTTTCCATAGAAATTCTGAAATTTTTTTTTTTTCAAATCCTTATAATTCGTAAACCGCTTAATAGATTAGAACGAAATTTGGCAAATTGATAGATTGGAAACCGTTCTTTAAAATGACATGGTGCATTTGTCATCGGGGGGTGGTGTAAGGGGTAAAAAATCAATTTTTCATTCGGAACCTAATAACGTAAAAAGTACTATCACGAATTGAATGAAATTTGGTTAAAACGTGTATTAGGCGTTACTCTTTAAAATGGTATACAAAAAATTTCTATAAACTTTGAAAAAAACAAAAAAAATCGTAAAAATGTGACAAAATTGGTACTAAAATAAATTTTTTTCAACACTTTTCCATAGAAATTCTGAATTTTTTTTTTTCAAATCCTTATAATTCGTAAACCGCTTAATAGATTAGAACGAAATTTGGCAAATTGATAGATTGGAAACCGTTCTTTAAAATGACATGGTGCATTTGTCATCGGGGGGTGGTGTAAGGGGTAAAAAATCAATTTTTCATTCGGAACCTAATAACGTAAAAAGTACTATCACGAATTGAATGAAATTTGGTTAAAACGTGTATTAGGCGTTACTCTTTAAAATGGTATACAAAAAATTTCTATAAACTTTGAAAAAAACAAAAAAAATCGTAAAAATGTGACAAAATTGGTACTAAAATAAAATTTTTTTCAACACTTTTTCCATAGAAATTCTGAAATTTTTTTTTTTCAAATCCTTATAATTCGTAAACCGCTTAATAGATTAGAATGAAATTTGGCAAATTGATAGATTGGAAACCGTTCTTTAAAATGACATGGTGCATTTGTCATCGGGGGGGTGGTGTAAGGGGTAAAAAATCAATTTTTCATTCGGAACCTAATAACGTAAAAAGTACTATCACGAATTGAATGAAATTTGTTTAAAACGTGTATTAGGCGTTACTCTTTAAAATGGTATACAAAAAATTTCTATAAACTTTGAAAAAAAACAAAAAAAAATCGTAAAAATGTGACAAAATTGGTACTAAAATAAAATTTTTTTCAACACTTTTTCCATAGAAATTCTGAATTTTTTTTTTCAAATCCTTATAATTCGTAAACCGCTTAATAGATTAGAATGAAATTTGGCAAATTGATAGATTGGAAACCGTTCTTTAAAATGACATGGTGCATTTGTCATCGGGGGGTGGTGTAAGGGGTAAAAAATCAATTTTTCATTCGGAACCTAATAACGTAAAAAGTACTATCACGAATTGAATGAAATTTGGTTAAAACGTGTATTAGGCGTTACTCTTTAAAATGGTATACAAAAAATTTCTATAAACTTTGAAAAAAACAAAAAAAATCGTAAAAATGTGACAAAATTGGTACTAAAATAAAATTTTTTTCAACACTTTTTCCATAGATATTCTGAAATTTTTTTTTTTCAAATCCTTATAATTCGTAAAGCGCTTAATAGATTAGAATGAAATTTGGCAAATTGATAGATTGGAAACCGTTCTTTAAAATGACATGGTGCATTTGTCATCGGGGGGGTGGTGTAAGGGGTAAAAAATCAATTTTTCATTCGGAACCTAATAACGTAAAAAGTACTATCACGAATTGAATGAAATTTGGTTAAAGCGTGTATTAGGCGTTACTCCTTAAAATGGTATACAAAAAATTTCTATAAACTTTGAAAAAAACAAAAAAAATCGTAAAAATGTGACAAAATTGGTACTAAAATAAAATTTTTTTCAACACTTTTTCCATAGAAATTCTGAAATTTTTTTTTTTTCAAATCCTTATAATTCGTAAACCGCTTAATAGATTTGAATGAAATTTGGCAAATTGATAGATTGGAAACCGTTCTTTAAAATGACATGGTGCATTTGTCATCGGGGGGTGGTGTAAGGGGTAAAAAATCAATTTTTCATTCGGAACCTAATAACGTAAAAAGTACTATCACGAATTGAATGAAATTTGGTTAAAGCGTGTATTAGGCGTTACTCCTTAAAATGGTATACAAAAAATTTCTATAAACTTTGAAAAAAACAAAAAAAATCGTAAAAATGTGACAAAATTGGTACTAATATAAAATTTTTTTCAACACTTTTTCCATAGAAATTCTGAATTTTTTTTTTTTTCAAATCCTTATAATTCGTAAACCGCTTAATAGATTAGAATGAAATTTGGCAAATTGATAGATTGGAAACCGTTCTTTAAAATGACATGGTGCATTTGTCATCGGGGGGTGGTGTAAGGGGTAAAAAATCAATTTTTCATTCGGAACCTAATAACGTAAAAAGTACTATCACGAATTGAATGAAATTTGGTTAAAACGTGTATTAGGCGTTACTCTTTAAAATGGTATACAAAAAATTTTTATAAACTTTGAAAAAAACAAAAAAAATCGTAAAAATGTGACAAAATTGGTACTAAAATAAAATTTTTTTCAACACTTTTTCCATAGAAATTCTGAAATTTTTTTTTTTCAAATCCTTATAATTCGTAAACCGCTTAATAGATTAGAATGAAATTTGGCAAATTGATAGATTGAAAACCGTTCTTTAAAATAACATGGTGCATTTGTCATCGGGGGGTGGTGTAAGGGGTAAAAAATCAATTTTTCATTCGGAACCTAATAACGTAAAAAGTACTATCACGAATTGAATGAAATTTGGTTAAAACGTGTATTAGGCGTTACTCTTTAAAATGGTATACAAAAAATTTCTATAAACTTTGAAAAAAAAACAAAAAAAATCGTAAAAATGTGACAAAATTGGTACTAAAATAAAATTTTTTTCAACACTTTTTCCATAGAAATTCTGAAATTTTTTTTTTTTCAAATCCTTATAATTCGTAAACCGCTTAATAGATTAGAACGAAATTTATCAAATTGATAGATTGGAAACCGTTCTTTAAAATGACATGGTGCATTTGTCATCGGGGGGTGGTGTAAGGGGTAAAAAATCAATTTTTCATTCGGAACCTAATAACGTAAAAAGTACTATCACGAATTGAATGAAATTTGGTTAAAACGTGTATTAGGCGTTACTTTTTAAAATGGTATACAAAAAATTTCTATAAACTTTGAAAAAAAAACAAAAAAAATCGTAAAAATGTGACAAAATTGGTACTAAAATAAAATTTTTTTCAACACTTTTTCCATAGAAATTTTGAAATTTTTTTTTTCAAATCCTTATAATTCGTAAACCGCTTAATAGATTAGAACGAAATTTGGCAAATTGATAGATTGGAAACCGTTCTTTAAAATGACATGGTGCATTTGTCAGCGGGGGGTGGTGTAAGGGGTAAAAAATCAATTTTTCATTCGGAACCTAATAACGTAAAAAGTACTATCACGAATTGAATGAAATTTGGTTAAAACGTGTATTAAGCGTTACTCTTTAAAATGGTATACACAAAATTTCTATAAACTTTGAAAAAAACAAAAAAAATCGTAAAAATGTGACAAAATTGGTACTAAAATAAAATTTTTTTCAACACTTTTTCCATAGAAATTCTGAAATTTTTTTTTTTTCAAATCCTTATAATTCGTAAACCGCTTAATAGATTAGAATGAAATTTGGCAAATTGATAGATTGGAAACCGTTCTTTAAAATGACATGGTGCATTTGTCATCGGGGGGTGGTGTAAGGGGTAAAAAATCAATTTTTCATTCGGAACCTAATAACGTAAAAAGTACTATCACGAATTGAATGAAATTTGGTTAAAACGTGTAGGTATTAGGCGTTACTCTTTAAAATGGTATACAAAAAATTTCTATAAACTTTGAAAAAAACAAAAAAAAATCGTAAAAATGTGACAAAATTGGTACTAAAATAAAATTTTTTTCAACACTTTTTCCATAGATATTCTGAAATTTTTTTTTTTCAAATCCTTATAATTCGTAAAGCGCTTAATAGATTAGAATGAAATTTGGCAAATTGATAGATTGGAAACCGTTCTTTAAAATGACATGGTGCATTTGTCATCGGGGGGGGTGGTGTAAGGGGTAAAAAATCAATTTTTCATTCGGAACCTAATAACGTAAAAAGTACTATCACGAATTGAATGAAATTTGTTTAAAACGTGTATTAGGCGTTACTCTTTAAAATGGTATACAAAAAATTTCTATAAACTTTGAAAAAAAACAAAAAAAATCGTAAAAATGTGACAAAATTGGTACTAAAATAAAATTTTTTTCAACACTTTTTCCATAGAAATTCTGAATTTTTTTTTTTTTCAAATCCTTATAATTCGTAAACCGCTTAATAGATTTGAATGAAATTTGGCAAATTGATAGATTGGAAACCGTTCTTTAAAATGACATGGTGCATTTGTCATCGGGGGGTGGTGTAAGGGGTAAAAAATCAATTTTTCATTCGGAACCTAATAACGTAAAAAGTACTATCACGAATTGAATGAAATTTGGTTAAAGCGTGTATTAGGCGTTACTCCTTAAAATGGTATACAAAAAATTTCTATAAACTTTGAAAAAAACAAAAAAAATCGTAAAAATGTGACAAAATTGGTACTAATATAAAATTTTTTTCAACACTTTTTCCATAGAAATTCTGAATTTTTTTTTTTTCAAATCCTTATAATTCGTAAACCGCTTAATAGATTAGAATGAAATTTGGCAAATTGATAGATTGGAAACCGTTCTTTAAAATGACATGGTGCATTTGTCATCGGGGGGTGGTGTAAGGGGTAAAAAATCAATTTTTCATTCGGAACCTAATAACGTAAAAAGTACTATCACGAATTGAATGAAATTTGGTTAAAACGTGTATTAGGCGTTACTCTTTAAAATGGTATACAAAAAATTTTTATAAACTTTGAAAAAAACAAAAAAAATCGTAAAAATGTGACAAAATTGGTACTAAAATAAAATTTTTTTCAACACTTTTTCCATAGAAATTCTGAAATTTTTTTTTTTCAAATCCTTATAATTCGTAAACCGCTTAATAGATTAGAATGAAATTTGGCAAATTGATAGATTGAAAACCGTTCTTTAAAATGACATGGTGCATTTGTCATCGGGGGGTGGTGTAAGGGGTAAAAAATCAATTTTTCATTCGGAACCTAATAACGTAAAAAGTACTATCACGAATTGAATGAAATTTGGTTAAAACGTGTATTAGGCGTTACTCTTTAAAATGGTATACAAAAAATTTCTATAAACTTTGAAAAAAAAACAAAAAAAATCGTAAAAATGTGACAAAATTGGTACTAAAATAAAAATTTTTTCAACACTTTTTCCATAGAAATTCTGAAATTTTTTTTTTTTCAAATCCTTATAATTCGTAAACCGCTTAATAGATTAGAATGAAATTTATCAAATTGATAGATTGGAAACCGTTCTTTAAAATGACATGGTGCATTTGTCATCGGGGGGTGGTGTAAGGGGTAAAAAATCAATTTTTCATTCGGAACCTAATAACGTAAAAAGTACTATCACGAATTGAATGAAATTTGGTTAAAACGTGTATTAGGCGTTACTTTTTAAAATGGTATACAAAAAATTTCTATAAACTTTAAAAAAAACAAAAAAAATCGTAAAAATGTGACAAAATTGGTACTAAAATAAAATTTTTTTCAACACTTTTTCCATAGAAATTTTGAAATTTTTTTTTTCAAATCCTTATAATTCGTAAACCGCTTAATAGATTAGAACGAAATTTGGCAAATTGATAGATTGGAAACCGTTCTTTAAAATGACATGGTGCATTTGTCAGCGGGGGGTGGTGTAAGGGGTAAAAAATCAATTTTTCATTCGGAACCTAATAACGTAAAAAGTACTATCACGAATTGAATGAAATTTGGTTAAAACGTGTATTAAGCGTTACTCTTTAAAATGGTATACACAAAATTTCTATAAACTTTGAAAAAAACAAAAAAAATCGTAAAAATGTGACAAAATTGGTACTAAAATAAAATTTTTTTCAACACTTTTTCCATAGAAATTCTGAAATTTTTTTTTTTTCAAATCCTTATAATTCGTAAACCGCTTAATAGATTAGAATGAAATTTGGCAAATTGATAGATTGGAAACCGTTCTTTAAAATGACATGGTGCACTTGTCATCGGGGGGTGGTGTAAGGGGTAAAAAATCAATTTTTCATTCGGAACCTAATAACGTAAAAAGTACTATCACGAATTGAATGAAATTTGGTTAAAACGTGTATTAGGCGTTACTCTTTAAAATTCTATACAAAAAATTTCTATAAACTCTGAAAAAAAAACAAAAAAAATCGTAAAAATGTGACAAAATTGGTACTAAAATAAAATTTTTTTCAACACTTTTTCCATAGAAGTTCTGAAATTTTTTTTTTCAAATCCTTATAATTCGTAAACCGCTTAATAGATTAGAACGAAATTTGGCAAATTGATAGATTGGAAACCGTTCTTTAAAATGACATGCTGCATTTGTCAGCGGGGGGTGGTGTAAGGGGTAAAAAATCAATTTTTCATTCGGAACCTAATAACGTAAAAAGTACTATCACGAATTGAATGAAATTTGGTTAAAACGTGTATTAAGCGTTACTCTTTAAAATGGTATACAAAAAATTTCTATAAACTTTGAAAAAAACAAAAAAAATCGTAAAAATGTGACAAAATTGGTACTAAAATAAATTTTTTTTCAACACTTTTTCCATAGAAATTCTGAAATTTTTTTTTTCAAATCCTTATAATTCGTAAACCGCTTAATAGATTAGAACGAAATTTGGCAAAATGATAGATTGGAAACCGTTCTTTAAAATGACATGGTGCATTTGTCAGCGGGGGGTGGTGTAAGGGGTAAAAAATCAATTTTTCATTCGGAACCTAATAACGTAAAAAGTACTATCACGAATTGAATGAAATTTGGTTAAAACGTGTATTAGGCGTTACTCTTTAAAATGGTATACAAAAAATTTCTATAAACTTTGAAAAAAAAAAAACAAAAAAAATCGTAAAAAATGTGACAAAATTGGTACTAAAATAAAATTTTTTTCAACACTTTTTCCATAGAAATTCTGAAATTTTTTTTTTTCAAATCCTTATAATTCGTAAACCGCTTAATAGATTAGAACGAAATTTGGCAAATTGATAGATTGGAAACCGTTCTTTAAAATGACATGGTGCAATTGTCAGCGGGGGGTGGTGTAAGGGGTAAAAAATCAATTTTTCATTCGGAACCTAATAACGTAAAAAGTACTATCACGAATTGAATGAAATTTGGTTAAAACGTGTATTAGGCGTTACTCTTTAAAATGGTATACAAAAAATTTCTATAAACTTTGAAAAAAACAAAAAAAAATCGTAAAAATGTGACAAAAATCAGTCAATCCGGAGCTTTTGTCTGCGCATGACATCCTAGCTGACTTCTACTCTCGAGTAATTTGAAAAAGTCAAAATAACCAAACGCAATAGATCACCAGACACCGAGGACAACTATTTGTCCTCGGATAAAAAACATCGAACAATTATGTCGAATAGTGCGCGTAAAAAGGACTCTAGTTCTAATTACTGACAATGTTTACCAGACAGTGACACCGATGATATGGATGAAGTGGTTGAGCCTAATAATTCATTAAAAAAGGTGTATGTACCACCAATTCAACTATTACAAAAATCAAGTGATTATGTTCACAAATGCATGAAATCGTTAAATATCAGTGATTATTCAATAAAAAAAATATCAATCGGCATTAAAATTGTATGTGAAAGTATAATCTCTTATAATTCCGTAATCGCCAAATTAAAAGAAGAAAATAATCAATTCTTTTCTCATGACCTCAAAAGTGTGAGAGCTTTTAAAGTGATTCTCTATGGTATGGGAGATATGGACCAAAATTTGCTAAAAACTGAACTTATTAATCTTGGTCTCAAGTGCATAGAGATTAAAAAAATAACAAAGAGATACGAACACTACAGTGACACATTCTATTTAATATCGTTGGAAAATGGTACGATCAATTTAGTGGAGTTAAAAAAGCGATACCGCTCCATTTTTCACACCCAGATAAATTGGAGTTATCAAAGAAAAATAAAAGGTAAGCTAACACAATGCCACAACTGTCAGATGTTTGGTCATGGTGAAAGAAATTGCCATATTAAAACATATTGTGCCAACTGTGCTGGTTCACACAAAACTGCCGAATGTGGAAATGTTGCATTACATAAATGCGCAAATTGCAGTGGCTGTCATAAATCGACTGACCCCACATGTGTTAGTAGAACAAAGTATTTGGAGCTAAAAGAAAAATCTATTAAGCAAAAACCGGTTATTCAGTCAAAAGCTCCATACACACCACGAGTTTCTGCTTACGCTGCTCAGAAACAAATTTCGTTTGCCTCTCTGGCGGAATTTCCTTCTCTTCCTAATCCTAATCGAAATCAACTGGATTCAAACATAACTAATAGCCAACACGTAAACGATAATTCTCTCGCTTCTCAGTCGCTGAATTCATGGGAGAATGTGAATGTAAGAAGAAACAGCACTAATACCCCTTGCAACATCGCCAGCAACATACCCTGCAACATGCCTAGCAACAATGCTGCTAATACACTTTTTACCGCTGAAGAATTAAATTCGCTGGCTATGGAAATGGTCACTAAATTATCTGTTTGTAAAACAAAAATTGAGCAATTCAATGTTATCGCACATTTAGCTACTAAGTTTTTGTACTCTAATGTTAAATAATATGGTAGATAGAAACATAAAAATTGTAACTTGGAATGCAAGAGGCATTCGTAGCAAAACTATTGAATTTATAAACTTTTTAAAAAATAGCAACATTGACGTTGCACTAGTTACTGAGACATGGTTAAAGCATGATATAAACATAACAACACCTGGTTTTAAATGCTATCGAAATGATAGAACCGATAGACCAGGTGGGGGTGTTGCGATCCTGATTAGAAGATCAATTCAACATTCGCTTTTACCTATTACTAGAACACGATTTGTGGAGAATGTAGGCGTTAAAATTAATTTGAGAAACCAACAAGAAATAAAAATATTTTGCGTGTATTTCCCAGGAGGTACATCATCAAATGAAAAAAAATTGGCCTTAAAAATGATCTTAGAAAATTGTTTACTATCAACAATGAATTCTTAATTGGAGGTGATCTAAATTGTAGGCATAGAGATTGGGGTTGCCTAAGAGCAAATGCGTGGGGAAACTTACTTTCTAGCCTTTCTGTTACGTTACCCATTTCTGTTTTATTTCCATCTAGTCCAACCTATGTTCCTTCGAGTTCTCGTGGTAGTCCTTCTGTGCTTGACTTGTTTGTTACGAATGTGTCAACGTATATAACCCAACCAATTTCACTAAACGAGCTAAGCTCTGATCACAATCCGGTTATCTGCCGACTCATGTGGTCGGGGGAAAAGAAAGTGCAATATTATCAAGATTTAAAAAATACGAATTGGTGGCGGTTCCGCTCTGACATAAGTTCAAGTCTTCGAAATATGCCAACAAACTTGGACAGTATTTCAAGTAAAGAACATGTTGACTCTATTGTTACGAATTTCACAACCAAAATTATAACTGCTGCTGAAACGTGCGTTCCAAAAGTTCCTAAAAAAACATCCTCATTAAAGCTTTCTCCTCAAATATTGGAGTTGATTAAGTTGAGAAACATTTATAGAAGATATTGGCAGAGATATCGTCAACCTTTATTCCGATTTAAGGTCTCGTATCTAAATAAGTTGATATCCGAACACATTTCACGCCTTCGTAACATGGAATGGAATAAAAAATTGAAGAGTCTAGATAAAAATAAAAAACCCTTCTGGAACATTGTTAAGGTAATTAAAAATAAGCATGAACAACTACCTATATTAAAAAATTCTACAAGTACATTCTTCACAGACACTGAAAAAGCAAATGCACTCGCTTTAAATTTTATGAGTAATCATGTTGTTTCACATAACTTAGGTGATGTGACTACTGAATTATTTGTCAATAACACTATCCACACCCTTACTACAAATAGTTCTATCGATGAAAATTCGAAAGTGTATGCAACAGAAGAAGACATAGAATTCTTCGTAAAAAATTTACGTATACGAAAAACTGGAGGTATCGATCAAATTAAAAACATTTACATCAAACAATTGCCAAAGTCAGGAATAAAATATTTAGCGTTTCTTATAAACGCTTGTTTAAAAATTGAATATTTTCCTGATGTTTGGAAACTTGCTAAAGTTGTTCCTATCATAAAAGCCGGTAAGCCCCGTGACAACCCTGAAAGTTATAGGCCAATCAGTTTGCTAAGCAGTCTTAGTAAAATTCTTGAAAAAGTATTAAAAGAGCAAATTTCAAAATTTATCTGTGATTACGATATTTATCCTAAAGAGCAATTTGGATTCAGGCGCTATCATAACACTTCTCATCAGGTGCTAAGAATATGTAACCATGTCAAAGTAAATCGTAAAGCAGGTAGATCTACTGGTATGATTCTACTTGATATCGAAAAGGCATTTGACACTGTGTGGCATGATGGTCTCATTTACAAAATGATTAATTTTAACATTCCACCATATTTATGTAAAATAGTCCAAAGTTTCTTGTCCAACCGTTGTTTTATAGTCCATGTAAATAGTGCCGTTTCTGATATTAAACATTTTCATGCTGGTGTTCCACAAGGTTCAGTTCTTGGTCCAGTTCTTTATAACCTTTTTACGTCAGACTTCCCAAATTTACCAAATTGTGATGCAGGCATTTTCGCAGATGATACTGCAATACTTTCATCCCATAAATTCGCTCTTAATATTGAGAGGAATCTACAAGATGCGATGGAAATATTAAAAAGTTATTTCACAAAATGGAAAATAAAACTAAACGAAGGGAAGATGCAAGCGATCTTTTTCACTCGAAAAAGAAATCCTTGCTTCCTTCCTAGTAGAAATTTACAGGTAAATGGAATAAATATTAGTTGGGAACCTTCCGTAAAATATCTGGGTATATACCTGGATAAAAAACTTACATTTAAAGAGCATATATGTAGGACTTTAAAAAAAATCGGTATTGCCATCAAGACTCTATACCCGTTCATTAATAGAAAATCATCGCTTTCAATGGAAAACAAAATAATAATACATAAAGTTATTTTTCAAGCAATTATGCTGTATGGATGCCAAGTCTGGGGAAAATGCGCAAAATGTCACACACAAAAATTGCAAGTTTCTCAAAATAAACTATTGAAAATGATGTTAAAATTGCCTTGGCATCACTCAACGCGAGATATTCATGTTAAAGCGAATGTTGAATTGATTTCCACTAGAATCCAAAAACTCACAAATCAATTTTTAGATCGTTGCAGTTTTGCTGAAAATCCTCTTGTTAACGCATTAAATGTACACTTAGATACCTGAAATTGTTTTGATTATATGTTCGTCATATTATTTATCTAATTGTTAATTTATTTACTTATATATACATATTTATATTTATTAATCAACTTTTGTCTTATTTTGTTCAAATTCGTTTATTTTTGTTACTTATTTCAATAATTTTGTACTTATCCATTTTATTATGTTTTTTTTTTGTATTTGTTCATTTTTTTTTTGTTTTTTTTTTAACTCATTTGTTATTCTATTTATTTATTTTTTTTTATTTATTTATTTATTTATTTATTTATTTATTTATTTATTTATTTATTTATTTATTTATTTACTTATTTACTTATTTATTTATTTATTTACTTATTTATTTATTTGCTTATTTATTTATTTATTTATTTATTTGTATTATTTATTTATTTATTTATTTATTTATTTATTTATTATTACAATCTTAACTGGTTTTTTTTTTTTTTTGCACTTAAATTGGAGGTTTTGCTCGTGTTTCCTTCAAACTGTTTATTTAATTCAAATCACTTTAATTTAAATTATAAAAAAAAATGTTTCAGTAGAAAGATATAACGTATCAAATCTCTGTAAAATGTAAAATGTGCGGTAACAAACCAAATGTACATTATACGAAAATAAATTTATCTATCTAAATGTGACAAAATTGGTACTAAAATAAAAATTCAACACTTTTTCCATAGAAATTCTGAATTTTTTTTTTTTTTTCAAATCCTTATAATTCGTAAACCGCTTAATAGATTAGAATGAAATTTGGCAAATTGATAGATTGGAAACCGTTTTTTAAAATGACATGGTGCATTTGTCATCGGGGGTGGTGTAAGGGGTAAAAAATCAATTTTTCATTCGGAACCTAATAACGTAAAAAGTACTATCACGAATTGAATGAAATTTGGTTAAAACGTGTATTAGGCGTTACTCTTTAAAATGGTATACAAAAAATTTCTATAAACTTTGAAAAAAACAAAAAAAATCGTAAAAATGTGACAAAATTGGTACTAAAATAAAATTTTTTTCAACACTTTTTCCATAGAAATTCTGAAAATTTTTTTTTTCAAATCCTTATAATTCGTAAACCGCTTAATAGATTAGAACGAAATTTGGCAAATTGATAGATTGGAAACCGTTCTTTAAAATGACATGGTGCATTTGTCAGCGGGGGGTGGTGTAAGGGGTAAAAAATCAATTTTTCATTCGGAACCTAATAACGTAAAAAGTACTATCACGAATTGAATGAAATTTGGTTAAAACGTGTATTAGGCGTTACTCTTTAAAATGGTATACACAAAATTTCTATAAACTTTGAAAAAAACAAAAAAAATCGTAAAAATGTGACAAAAATTGGTACTAAAATAAAATTTTTTTCAACACTTTTTCCATAGAAATTCTGAAATTTTTTTTTCAAATCCTTATAATTCGTAAACCGCTTAATAGATTAGAACGAAATTTGGCAAATTGATAGATTGGAAACCGTTCTTTAAAATGACATGGTGCATTTGTCATCGGGGGGTGGTGTAAGGGGTAAAAAATCAATTTTTCATTCGGAACCTAATAACGTAAAAAGTACTATCACGAATTGCATGAAATTTGGTTAAAACGTGTATTAGGCGTTACTCTTTAAAATGGTATACAAAAAATTTCTATAAACTTTGAAAAAAACAAAAAAAAATCGTAAAAATGTGACAAAATTGGTACTAAAATAAAATTTTTTTCAACACTTTTTCCATAGAAATTCTGAAATTTTTTTTTTTTCAAATCCTTATAATTCGTAAACCGCTTAATAGATTAGAATGAAATTTGGCAAATTGATAGATTGGAAACCGTTCTTTAAAATGACATGGTGCATTTGTCATCGGGGGGTGGTGTAAGGGGTAAAAAATCAATTTTTCATTTGGAACCTAATAACGTAAAAAGTACTATCACGAATTGAATGAAATTTGGTTAAAACGTGTATTAGGCGTTACTCTTTAAAATGGTATACAAAAAATTTCTATAAACTTTAAAAAAAAAACAAAAAAAAATCGTAAAAATGTGACAAAATTGGTACTAAAAATAAAATTTTTTTCAACACTTTTTCCATAGAAATTCTGAAATTTTTTTTTTTCAAATCCTTATAATTCGTAAGCCGCTTAATAGATTAGAACGAAATTTGGCAAATTGATAGATTGGAAACCGTTCTTTAAAATGACATTGTGCATTTGTCAGCGGGGGGTGGTGTAAGGGGTAAAAAATCAATTTTTCATTCGGAACCTAATAACGTAAAAAGTACTATCACGAATTGAATGAAATTTGGTTAAAACGTGTATTAGGCGTTACTCTTTAAAATGGTATACAAAAAATTTCTATAAACTTTGAAAAAAACAAAAAAAATCGTAAAAAATGTGACAAAATTGGTACTAAAATAAAAATTTTTTTCAACACTTTTTCCATAGAAATTCTGAAATTTGTTTTTTTCAAATCCTTATAATTCGTAAACCGCTTAATAGATTAGAATGAAATTTGGCAAATTGATAGATTGGAAACCGTTCTTTAAAATGACATGGTGCATTTGTCATCGGGGGGTGGTGTAAGGGGTAAAAAATCAATTTTTCATTCGGAACCTAATAACGTAAAAAGTACTATCACGAATTGAATGAAATTTGGTTAAAACGTGTATTAGGCGTTACTCTTTAAAATGGTATACAAAAAAATTTCTATAAACTTTGAAAAAAACAAAAAAAATCGTAAAAATGTGACAAAATTGGTACTAAAATAAAATTTTTTTCAACACTTTTTCCATAGAAATTCTGAAATTTTTTTTTTCAAATCCTTATAATTCGTAAACCGCTTAATAGATTAGAACGAAATTTGGCAAATTGATAGATTGGAAACCGTTCTTTAAAATGACATGGTGCATTTGTCATCGGGGGGTGTGTAAGGGGTAAAAAAATCAATTTTTCATTCGGAACCTAATAACGTAAAAAGTACTATCACGAATTGAATGAAATTTGGTTAAAACGTGTATTAGGCGTTACTCTTTAAAATGGTATACAAAAAAATTTCTATAAACTTTGAAAAAAACAAAAAAAAATCGTAAAAAAATGTGACAAAATTGGTACTAAAAAAAAATTTTTTTCAACACTTTTTCCATAGAAATTTTGAAATTTTTTTTTTTCAAATCCTTATAATTCGTAAACCGCTTAATAGATTAGAACGAAATTTGGCAAATTAATAGATTGGAAACCGTTCTTTAAAATGACATGGTGCATTTGTCAGCGGGGGTGGTGTAAGGGGTAAAAAATCAATTTTTCATTCGGAACCTAATAACGTAAAAAGTACTATCACGAATTGAATGAAATTTGGTTAAAACGTGTATTAGGCGTTACTCTTTAAAATGGTATACAAAAAATTTCTATAAACTTTGAAAAAAAAACAAAAAAAAATCGTAAAAATGTGACAAAATTGGTACTAAAATAAAATTTTTTTCAACACTTTTTCCATAGAAATTCTGAATTTTTTTTTTTCAAATCCTTATAATTCGTAAACCGCTTAATAGATTAGAACGAAATTTAGCAAATTGATAGATTGGAAACCGTTCTTTAAAATGACATGGTGCATTTGTCAGCGGGGGGTGGTGTAAGGGGTAAAAAATCAATTTTTCATTCGGAACCTAATAACGTAAAAAGTACTATCACGAATTGAATGAAATTTGGTTAAAACGTGTATTAGGCGTTACTCTTTAAAATGGTATACAAAAAATTTCTATAAACTTTGAAAAAAACAAAAAAAATCGTAAAAATGTGACAAAATTGGTACTAAAAATAAAATTTTTTTCAACACTTTTTCCATAGAAATTCTGAAATTTTTTTTTTTTCAAATCCTTATAATTCGTAAACCGCTTAATAGATTAGAATGAAATTTGGCAAATTGATAGATTGGAAACCGTTCTTTAAAATGACATGGTGCATTTGTCATCGGGGGGTGGTGTAAGGGGTAAAAAATCAATTTTTCATTCGGAACCTAATAACGTAAAAAGTACTATCACGAATTGAATGAAATTTGGTTAAAACGTGTATTAGGCGTTACTCTTTAAAATGGTATACAAAAAATTTCTATAAACTTTGAAAAAAACAAAAAAAAATCGTAAAAAATGTGACAAAATTGGTACTAAAATACAATTTTTTTCAACACTTTTTCCATAGAAATTTTGAAATTTTTTTTTTCAAATCCTTATAATTCGTAAACCGCTTAATAGATTAGAACGAAATTTGGCAAATTAATAGATTGGAAACCGTTCTTTAAAATGACATGGTGCATTTGTCAGCGGGGGTGGTGTAAGGGGTAAAAAATCAATTTTTCATTCGGAACCTAATAACGTAAAAAGTACTATCACGAATTGAATGAAATTTGGTTAAAACGTGTATTAGGCGTTACTCTTTAAAATGGTATACAAAAAATTTCTATAAACTTTGAAAAAAAAACAAAAAAAAATCGTAAAAATGTGACAAAATTGGTACTAAAATAAAATTTTTTTCAACACTTTTTCCATAGAAATTCTGAATTTTTTTTTTTCAAATCCTTATAATTCGTAAACCGCTTAATAGATTAGAACGAAATTTAGCAAATTGATAGATTGGAAACCGTTCTTTAAAATGACATGGTGCATTTGTCAGCGGGGGGTGGTGTAAGGGGTAAAAAATCAATTTTTCATTCGGAACCTAATAACGTAAAAAGTACTATCACGAATTGAATGAAATTTGGTTAAAACGTGTATTAGGCGTTACTCTTTAAAATGGTATACAAAAAATTTCTATAAACTTTGAAAAAAACAAAAAAAATCGTAAAAATGTGACAAAATTGGTACTAAAATAAAATTTTTTTTCAACACTTTTTCCATAGAAATTCTGAAATTTTTTTTTTTTCAAATCCTTATAATTCGTAAACCGCTTAATAGATTAGAATGAAATTTGGCAAATTGATAGATTGGAAACCGTTCTTTAAAAATGACATGGTGCATTTGTCATCGGGGGGTGGTGTAAGGGGTAAAAAATCAATTTTTCATTCGGAACCTAATAACGTAAAAAGTACTATCACGAATTGAATGAAATTTGGTTAAAACGTGTATTAGGCGTTACTCTTTAAAATGGTATACAAAAAATTTCTATAAACTTTGAAAAAAACAAAAAAAATCGTAAAAATGTGACAAAATTGGTACTAAAATAAAAATTTTTTCAACACTTTTTCCATAGAAATTCTGAAATTTTTTTTTTCAAATCCTTATAATTCGTAAACCGCTTAATAGATTAGAACGAAATTTGGCAAATTGATAGATTGGAAACCGTTCTTTAAAATGACATGGTGCATTTGTCAGCGGGGGGTGGTGTAAGGGGTAAAAAATCAATTTTTCATTCGGAACCTAATAACGTAAAAAGTACTATCACGAAATGAATGAAATTTGGTTAAAAACGTGTATTAGGCGTTACTCTTTAAAATGGTATACAAAAAATTTCTATAAACTTTGAAAAAAACAAAAAAAATCGTAAAAAATGTGACAAAATTGGTACTAAAATAAAATTTTTTTCAACACTTTTTCCATAGAAATTCTGAAATTTTTTTTTCAAATCCTTATAATTCGTAAACCGCTTGATAGATTAGAACGAAATTTGGCAAATTGATAGATTGGAAACCGTTCTTTAAAATGACATGGTGCATTTGTCAGCGGGGGGTGGTGTAAGGGGTAAAAAATCAATTTTTAATTCGGAACTTATAACGGAAAAAAGTACTATCACGAATTGAATGAAATTTGGTTAAAACGTGTATTAATGGTATACACAAAAAAATTTCTATAAACTTTGAAAAAAAAAACAAAAAAAAATCGTAAAAATGTGACAAAATTGGTACTAAAATAAAATTTTTTTCAACACTTTTTCCATAGAAATTCTGAAATTTTTTTTTTTTCAAATCCTTATAATTCGTAAACCGCTTAATAGATTAGAACGAAATTTGGCAAATTGATAGATTGGAAACCGTTCTTTAAAATGACATGGTGCATTTGTCATCGGGGGGTGGTGTAAGGGGTAAAAAATCAATTTTTCATTCGGAACCTAATAACGTAAAAAGTACTATCACGAATTGAATGAAATTTGGTTAAAACGTGTATTAGGCGTTACTCTTTAAAATGGTATACAAAAAATTTCTATAAACTTTGAAAAAAACAAAAAAAATCGTAAAAATGTGACAAAATTGGTACTAAAATAAAATTTTTTTCAACACTTTTTCCATAGAAATTCTGAATTTTTTTTTTTTCAAATCCTTATAATTCGTAAACCGCTTAATAGATTAGAACGAAATTTGGCAAATTGATAGATTGGAAACCGTTCTTTAAAATGACATGGTGCATTTGTCATCGGGGGGTGGTGTAAGGGGTAAAAAAATCAATTTTTCATTCGGAACCTAATAACGTAAAAAGTACTATCACGAATTGAATGAAATTTGGTTAAAACGTGTATTAGGCGTTACTCTTTAAAATGGTATACAAAAAATTTCTATAAACTTTGAAAAAAACAAAAAAAATCGTAAAAATGTGACAAAATTGGTACTAAAAATAAAATTTTTTTCAACACTTTTTCCATAGAAATTCTGAATTTTTTTTTTTTTCAAATCCTTATAATTCGTAAACCGCTTAATAGATTAGAACGAAATTTGGCAATTGATAGATTGGAAACCGTTCTTTAAAATGACATGGTGCATTTGTCATCGGGGGGTGGTTTAAGGGGTAAAAAAATCAATTTTTCATTCGGAACCTAATAACGTAAAAAGTACTATCACGAATTGAATGAATATTTTGGTTAAAACGTGTATTAGGCGTTACTCTTTAAAATGGTATACAAAAAATTTCTATAAACTTTGAAAAAAACAAAAAAAATCGTAAAAATGTGACAAAATTGGTACTAAAATAAAATTTTTTTCAACACTTTTTCCATAGAAATTCTGAAATTTTTTTTTTTTTCAAATCCTTATAATTCGTAAACCGCTTTAATAGATTAGAACGAAATTTGGCAAATTGATAGATTGGAAACCGTTCTTTAAAATGACATGGTGCATTTGTCATCGGGGGGTGGTGTAAGGGGTAAAAAATCAATTTTTCATTCGGAACCTAATAACGTAAAAAGTACTATCACGAATTGAATGAAATTTGGTTTAAAACGTGTATTAGGCGTTACGCTTTAAAATGGTATACAAAAAATTTCTATAAACTTTGAAAAAAACAAAAAAAATCGTAAAAATGTGACAAAATTGGTACTAAAATAAAATTTTTTTCAACACTTTTTCCATAGAAATTCTGAAATTTTTTTTTTTTCAAATCCTTATAATTCGTAAACCGCTTAATAGATTAGAACGAAATTTGGCAAATTGATAGATTGGAAACCGTTCTTTAAAATGACATGGTGCATTTGTCATCGGGGGGTGGTTTAAGGGGTTAAAAAATCAATTTTTCATTCGGAACCTAATAACGTAAAAAGTACTATCACGAATTGAATGAAATTTGGTTAAAACGTGTATTAGGCGTTACTCTTTAAAAATGGTATACAAAAAATTTCTATAAACTTTGAAAAAAACAAAAAAAATCGTAAAAATGTGACAAAATTGGTACTAAAATAAAATTTTTTTCAACACTTTTTCCATAGAAATTCTGAAATTTTTTTTTTTTTCAAATCCTTATAATTCGTAAACCGCTTAATAGATTAGAACGAAATTTGGCAAATTGATAGATTGGAAACCGTTCTTTAAAATGACATGGTGCATTTGTCATCGGGGGGTGGTGTAAGGGGTAAAAAATCAATTTTTCATTCGGAACCTAATAACGTAAAAAGTACTATCACGAATTGAATGAAATTTGGTTAAAACGTGTATTAGGGCGTTACTCTTTAAAATGGTATACAAAAAATTTCTATAAACTTTGAAAAAAAACAAAAAAAATCGTAAAAATGTGACAAAATTGGTACTAAAATAAAATTTTTTTCAACACTTTTTCCATAGAAATTCTGAAATTTTTTTTTTTTTCAAATCCTTATAATTCGTAAAACCGCTTAATAGATTAGAACGAAATTTGGCAAATTGATAGATTGGAAACCGTTCTTTAAAATGACATGGTGCATTTGTCATCGGGGGGGTGGTGTAAGGGGTAAAAAATCAATTTTTCATTCGGAACCTAATAACGTAAAAAGTACTATCACGAATTGAATGAAATTTGGTTAAAACGTGTATTAGGCGTTACTCTTTAAAATGGTATACAAAAAATTTCTATAAACTTTGAAAAAAACAAAAAAAATCGTAAAAATGTGACAAAATTGGTACTAAAAATAAAATTTTTTTCAACACTTTTTCCATAGAAATTCTGAAATTTTTTTTTTTTTCAAATCCTTATAATTCGTAAACCGCTTAATAGATTAGAACGAAATTTGGCAAATTGATAGATTGGAAACCGTTCTTTAAAATAACATGGTGCATTTGTCATCGGGGGGTGGTGTAAGGGGTAAAAAATCAATTTTTCATTCGGAACCTAATAACGTAAAAAGTACTATCACGAATTGAATGAAATTTGGTTTAAAACGTGTATTAGGCGTTACTCTTTAAAATGGTATACAAAAAATTTCTATAAACTTTGAAAAAAAACAAAAAAAATCGTAAAAATGTGACAAAATTGGTACTAAAATAAAATTTTTTTCAACACTTTTTCCATAGAAATTCTGAATTTTTTTTTTTCAAATCCTTATAATTCGTAAACCGCTTAATAGATTAGAACGAAATTTGGCAAATTGATAGATTGGAAACCGTTCTTTAAAATAACATGGTGCATTTGTCATCGGGGGGGTGGTGTAAGGGGTAAAAAATCAATTTTTCATTCGGAACCTAATAACGTAAAAAGTACTATCACGAATTGAATGAAATTTAGTTAAAACGTGTATTAGGCGTTACTCTTTAAAATGGTATACAAAAAATTTCTATAAACTTTGAAAAAAACAAAAAAAATCGTAAAAAATGTGACAAAATTGGTACTAAAATAAAATTTTTTTCAACACTTTTTCCATAGAAATTCTGAAATTTTTTTTTTCAAATCCTTATAATTCGTAAACCGCTTAATAGATTAGAATGAAATTTGGCAAATTGATAGATTGGAAACCGTTCTTTAAAATGACATGGTGCATTTGTCATCGGGGGGTGGTGTAAGGGGTAAAAAATCAATTTTTCATTCGGAACCTAATAACGTAAAAAGTACTATCACGAATTGAATGAAATTTGGTTAAAACGTGTATTAGGCGTTACTCTTTAAAATGGTATACAAAAAATTTCTATAAACTTTGAAAAAAAACAAAAAAAATCGTAAAAAAATGTGACAAAATTGGTACTAAAATAAAATTTTTTTTCAACACTTTTTCCATAGAAATTCTGAAATTTTTTTTTTTCAAATCCTTATAATTCGTAAACCGCTTAATAGATTAGAACGAAATTTGGCAAATTGATAGATTGGAAACCGTTCTTTAAAATGACATGGTGCATTTGTCATCTGTGGTTTTAAGGGGTAAAAAATCAATTTTCATTCGGAACCTAATAACGTAAAAAGTACTATCACGAAATTGAATGAAATTTGGTTAAAACGTGTATTAGGCGTTACTCTTTAAAATGGTATACAAAAAATTTCTATAAACTTTGAAAAACAAACAAAAAAAATCGTAAAAAAATGTGACAAAATTGGTACTAAAAGTAAAATTTATTTCAACACTTTTTCCATAGAAATTCTGAAATTTTTTTTTTTCAAATCCTTATAATTCGTAAACCGCTTGATAGATTAGAACGAAATTTGGCAAATTGATAGATTGGAAACCGTTCTTTAAAATGACATGGTGCATTTGTCAGCGGGGGGGTGGTGTAAGGGGTAACAAATTCAATTTTTAATTCGGAACTTATAACGTAAAAAGTACTATCACGAATTGAATGAAATTTGGTTAAAACGTGTATTAGGCGTTACTCCTTAAAATGGTATACCAAAAAAATTCTATAAACTTTGAAAAAAACAAAAAAAATCGTAAAAATGTGACAAAATTGGTACTAAAAATAAAATTTTTTTCAACACTTTTTCCATAGAAATTCTGAAATTTTTTTTTTTTCAAATCCTTATAATTCGTAAACCGACTTAATAGATTAGAACGAAATTTGGCAAATTGATCAGATTGGAAACCGTTCTTTAAAATGACATGGTGCATTTGTCATCGGGGGGTGGTGTAAGGGGTAAAAAATCAATTTTTCATTCGGAACCTAATAACGTAAAAAGTACTATCACGAATTGAATGAAATTTGGTTAAAACGTGTATTAGGCGTTACTCTTTAAAATGGTATACAAAAAATTTCTATAAACTTTGAAAAAAACAAAAAAAAATCGTAAAAAAATGTGACAAAATTGGTACTAAATTACAATTTTTTTCAACACTTTTTCCATAGAAATTCTGAAATTTTTTTTTTTTTCAAATCCTTATAATTCGTAAACCGCTTAATAGATTAGAACGAAATTTGGCAAATTGATAGATTGGAAACCGTTCTTTAAAATGACATGGTGCATTTGTCATCGGGGGTGGTGTAAGGGGTAGAAAATCAATTTTTCATTCGGAACCTAATAACGTAAAAAGTACTATCACGAATTGAATGAAATTTGGTTAAAACGTGTATTAGGCGTTACTCTTTAAAATGGTATACAAAAAATTTCTATAAACTTTGAAAAAAACAAAAAAAATCGTAAAAATGTGACAAAATTGGTACTAAAATAAAATTTTTTTCAACACTTTTTCCATAGAAATTCTGAAATTTTTTTTTTCAAATCCTTATAATTCGTAAACCGCTTAATAGATTAGAACGAAATTTGGCAAATTGATAGATTGGAAACCGTTCTTTAAAATGACATGGTGCATTTGTCATCGGGGGGGTGGTGTAAGGGGTAAAAAATCAATTTTTCATTCGGAACCTAATAACGTAAAAAGTACTATCACGAATTGAATGAAATTTGGTTAAAACGTGTATTAGGCGTTACTCTTTAAAATGGTATACAAAAAATTTCTATAAACTTTGAAAAAAACAAAAAAAATCGTAAAAAATGTGACAAAATTGGTACTAAAATAAAATTTTTTTCAACACTTTTTCCATAGAAATTCTGAAATTTTTTTTTTTCAAATCCTTATAATTCGTAAACCGCTTGATAGATTAGAACGAAATTTGGCAAATTGATAGATTGGAAACCGTTCTTTAAAATGACATGGTGCATTTGTCAGCGGGGGGGTGGTGTAAGGGGTAAAAAATCAATTTTTAATTCGGAACTTATAACGTAAAAAGTACTATCACGAATTGAATGAAATTTGGTTAAAACGTGTATTAGGCGTTACTCCTTAAAATGGTATACAAAAAAATTCTATAAACTTTGAAAAAAACAAAAAAAATCGTAAAAATGTGACAAAATTGGTACTAAAATAAAATTTTTTTCAACACTTTTTCCATAGAAATTCTGAAATTTTTTTTTTTTTCAAATCCTTATAATTCGTAAACCGCTTAATAGATTAGAACGAAATTTGGCAAATTGATAGATTGGAAACCGTTCTTTAAAATGACATGGTGCATTTGTCATCGGGGGGTGGTGTAAGGGGTAAAAAATCAATTTTTCATTCGGAACCTAATAACGTAAAAAGTACTATCACGAATTGAATGAAATTTGGTTAAAACGTGTATTAGGCGTTACTCTTTAAAATGGTATACAAAAAATTTCTATAAACTTTGAAAAAAAACAAAAAAAATCGTAAAAAAAATGTGACAAAATTAGTACTAAAATAAAATTTTTTTCAACACTTTTTCCATAGAAATTCTGAAATTTTTTTTTTTTCAAATCCTTATAATTCGTAAACCGCTTAATAGATTAGAACGAAATTTGGCAAATTGATAGATTGGAAACCGTTCTTTAAAATGACATGGTGCATTTGTCATCGGGGGTGGTGTAAGGGGTAGAAAATCAATTTTTCATTCGGAACCTAATAACGTAAAAAGTACTATCACGAATTGAATGAAATTTGGTTAAAACGTGTATTAGGCGTTACTCTTTAAAATGGTATACAAAAAATTTCTATAAACTTTGAAAAAAACAAAAAAAATCGTAAAAATGTGACAAAATTGGTACTAAAATAAAATTTTTTTCAACACTTTTTCCATAGAAATTCTGAATTTTTTTTTTTCAAATCCTTATAATTCGTAAACCGCTTAATAGATTAGAACGAAATTTGGCAAATTGATAGATTGGAAACCGTTCTTTAAAATGACATGGTGCATTTGTCATCGGGGGGTGGTGTAAGGGGTAAAAAATCAATTTTTCATTCGGAACCTAATAACGTAAAAAGTACTATCACGAATTGAATGAAATTTGGTTA
Organism: Rhingia campestris; assembly: GCA_932526625.1. Lineage (NCBI taxonomy): Eukaryota > Metazoa > Arthropoda > Insecta > Diptera > Syrphidae > Rhingia > Rhingia campestris. The sequence goes on along the minus strand of OW052185.1, from coordinate 35,553,385 downwards.
AAACGTGTATTAGGCGTTACTCTTTAAAATGGTATACAAAAAATTTCTATAAACTTTGAAAAAAACAAAAAAAATCGTAAAAATGTGACAAAATTGGTACTAAAATAAAATTTGTTTCAACACTTTTTCCATAGAAATTCTGAAATTTTTTTTTTTTTCAAATCCTTATAATTCGTAAACCGCTTAATAGATTAGAACGAAATTTGGCAAATTGATAGATTGGAAACCGTTCTTTAAAATGACATGGTGCATTTGTCATCGGGGGGTGGTTTAAGGGGTAAAAAATCAATTTTTCATTCGGAACCTAATAACGTAAAAAGTACTATCACGAATTGAATGAAATTTGGTTAAAACGTGTATTAGGCGTTACTCTTTAAAATGGTATACAAAAAATTTCTATAAACTTTGAAAAAAACAAAAAAAATCGTAAAAATGTGACAAAATTGGTACTAAAATAAAATTTTTTTCAACACTTTTTCCATAGAAATTCTGAAATTTTTTTTTTTTTCAAATCCTTATAATTCGTAAACCGCTTAATAGATTAGAACGAAATTTGGCAAATTGATAGATTGGAAACCGTTCTTTAAAATGACATGGTGCATTTGTCATCGGGGGGTGGTGTAAGGGGTAAAAAATCAATTTTTCATTCGGAACCTAATAACGTAAAAAGTACTATCACGAATTGAATGAAATTTGGTTAAAACGTGTATTAGGCGTTACTCTTTAAAATGGTATACAAAAAATTTCTATAAACTTTGAAAAAAACAAAAAAAATCGTAAAAATGTGACAAAATTGGTACTAAAATAAAATTTTTTTCAACACTTTTTCCATAGAAATTCTGAAATTTTTTTTTTTTCAAATCCTTATAATTCGTAAACCGCTTAATAGATTAGAACGAAATTTGGCAAATTGATAGATTGGAAACCGTTCTTTAAAATGACATGGTGCATTTGTCATCGGGGGGTGGTTTAAGGGGTAAAAAATCAATTTTTCATTCGGAACCTAATAACGTAAAAAGTACTATCACGAATTGAATGAAATTTGGTTAAAACGTGTATTAGGCGTTACTCTTTAAAATGGTATACAAAAAATTTCTATAAACTTTGAAAAAAACAAAAAAAAATCGTAAAAATGTGACAAAATTGGTACTAAAATAAAATTTTTTTCAACACTTTTTCCATAGAAATTCTGAAATTTTTTTTTTTTTCAAATCCTTATAATTCGTAAACCGCTTAATAGATTAGAACGAAATTTGGCAAATTGATAGATTGGAAACCGTTCTTTAAAATGACATGGTGCATTTGTCATCGGGGGGTGGTGTAAGGGGTAAAAAATCAATTTTTCATTCGGAACCTAATAACGTAAAAAGTACTATCACGAATTGAATGAAATTTGGTTAAAACGTGTATTAGGCGTTACTCTTTAAAATGGTATACAAAAAATTTCTATAAACTTTGAAAAAAACAAAAAAAATCGTAAAAATGTGACAAAATTGGTACTAAAATAAAATTTTTTTCAACACTTTTTCCATAGAAATTCTGAAATTTTTTTTTTTTCAAATCCTTATAATTCGTAAACCGCTTAATAGATTAGAACGAAATTTGGCAAATTGATAGATTGGAAACCGTTCTTTAAAATGACATGGTGCATTTGTCATCGGGGGGTGGTGTAAGGGGTAAAAAATCAATTTTTCATTCGGAACCTAATAACGTAAAAAGTACTATCACGAATTGAATGAAATTTGGTTAAAACGTGTATTAGGCGTTACTCTTTAAAATGGTATACAAAAAATTTCTATAAACTTTGAAAAAAACAAAAAAAATCGTAAAAATGTGACAAAATTGGTACTAAAATAAAATTTTTTTCAACACTTTTTCCATAGAAATTCTGAATTTTGAAAAAAACAAAAAAAATCGTAAAAATGTGACAAAATTGGTACTAAAATAAAATTTTTTTCAACACTTTTTCCATAGAAATTCTGAAATTTTTTTTTTTTCAAATCCTTATAATTCGTAAACCGCTTAATAGATTAGAACGAAATTTGGCAAATTGATAGATTGGAAACCGTTCTTTAAAATGACATGGTGCATTTGTCATCGGGGGGTGGTGTAAGGGGTAAAAAATCAATTTTTCATTCGGAACCTAATAACGTAAAAAGTACTATCACGAATTGAATGAAATTTGGTTAAAACGTGTATTAGGCGTTACTCTTTAAAATGGTATACAAAAAATTTCTATAAACTTTGAAAAAAACAAAAAAAATCGTAAAAATGTGACAAAATTGGTACTAAAATAAAATTTTTTTCAACACTTTTTCCATAGAAATTCTGAAATTTTTTTTTTTTCAAATCCTTATAATTCGTAAACCGCTTAATAGATTAGAACGAAATTTGGCAAATTGATAGATTGGAAACCGTTCTTTAAAATGACATGGTGCATTTGTCATCGGGGGGTGGTTTAAGGGGTAAAAAATCAATTTTTCATTCGGAACCTAATAACGTAAAAAGTACTATCACGAATTGAATGAAATTTGGTTAAAACGTGTATTAGGCGTTACTCTTTAAAATGGTATACAAAAAATTTCTATAAACTTTGAAAAAAACAAAAAAAATCGTAAAAATGTGACAAAATTGGTACTAAAATAAAATTTTTTTCAACACTTTTTCCATAGAAATTCTGAAATTTTTTTTTTTTTCAAATCCTTATAATTCGTAAACCGCTTAATAGATTAGAACGAAATTTGGCAAATTGATAGATTGGAAACCGTTCTTTAAAATGACATGGTGCATTTGTCATCGGGGGGTGGTGTAAGGGGTAAAAAATCAATTTTTCATTCGGAACCTAATAACGTAAAAAGTACTATCACGAATTGAATGAAATTTGGTTAAAACGTGTATTAGGCGTTACTCTTTAAAATGGTATACAAAAAATTTCTATAAACTTTGAAAAAAAACAAAAAAAATCGTAAAAATGTGACAAAATTGGTACTAAAATAAAATTTTTTTCAACACTTTTTCCATAGAAATTCTGAAATTTTTTTTTTTTCAAATCCTTATAATTCGTAAACCGCTTAATAGATTAGAACGAAATTTGGCAAATTGATAGATTGGAAACCGTTCTTTAAAATGACATGGTGCATTTGTCATCGGGGGGTGGTGTAAGGGGTAAAAAATCAATTTTTCATTCGGAACCTAATAACGTAAAAAGTACTATCACGAATTGAATGAAATTTGGTTAAAACGTGTATTAGGCGTTACTCTTTAAAATGGTATACAAAAAATTTCTATAAACTTTGAAAAAAACAAAAAAAATCGTAAAAATGTGACAAAATTGGTACTAAAATAAAATTTTTTTCAACACTTTTTCCATAGAAATTCTGAAATTTTTTTTTTTTTCAAATCCTTATAATTCGTAAACCGCTTAATAGATTAGAACGAAATTTGGCAAATTGATAGATTGGAAACCGTTCTTTAAAATAACATGGTGCATTTGTCATCGGGGGGTGGTGTAAGGGGTAAAAAATCAATTTTTCATTCGGAACCTAATAACGTAAAAAGTACTATCACGAATTGAATGAAATTTAATTAAAACGTGTATTAGGCGTTACTCTTTAAAATGGTATACAAAAAATTTCTATAAACTTTGAAAAAAACAAAAAAAATCGTAAAAATGTGACAAAATTGGTACTAAAATAAAATTTTTTTCAACACTTTTTCCATAGAAATTCTGAAATTTTTTTTTTCAAATCCTTATAATTCGTAAACCGCTTAATAGATTAGAATGAAATTTGGCAAATTGATAGATTGGAAACCGTTCTTTAAAATGACATGGTGCATTTGTCATCGGGGGGTGGTGTAAGGGGTAAAAAATCAATTTTTCATTCGGAACCTAATAACGTAAAAAGTACTATCACGAATTGAATGAAATTTGGTTAAAACGTGTATTAGGCGTTACTCTTTAAAATGGTATACAAAAAATTTCTATAAACTTTGAAAAAAACAAAAAAAATCGTAAAAATGTGACAAAATTGGTACTAAAATAAAATTTTTTTCAACACTTTTTCCATAGAAATTCTGAAATTTTTTTTTTCAAATCCTTATAATTCGTAAACCGCTTAATAGATTAGAACGAAATTTGGCAAATTGATAGATTGGAAACCGTTCTTTAAAATGACATGGTGCATTTGTCATCGGGGGGTGGTGTAAGGGGTAAAAAATCAATTTTTCATTCGGAACCTAATAACGTAAAAAGTACTATCACGAAATGAATGAAATTTGGTTAAAACGTGTATTAGGCGTTACTCTTTAAAATGGTATACAAAAAATTTCTATAAACTTTGAAAAAAACAAAAAAAATCGTAAAAATGTGACAAAATTGGTACTAAAATAAAATTTTTTTCAACACTTTTTCCATAGAAATTCTGAAATTTTTTTTTTTCAAATCCTTATAATTCGTAAACCGCTTGATAGATTAGAACGAAATTTGGCAAATTGATAGATTGGAAACCGTTCTTTAAAATGACATGGTGCATTTGTCAGCGGGGGGGTGGTGTAAGGGGTAAAAAATCAATTTTTAATTCGGAACTTATAACGTAAAAAGTACTATCACGAATTGAATGAAATTTGGTTAAAACGTGTATTAGGCGTTACTCCTTAAAATGGTATACAAAAAATTTCTATAAACTTTGAAAAAAACAAAAAAAATCGTAAAAATGTGACAAAATTGGTACTAAAATAAAATTTTTTTCAACACTTTTTCCATAGAAATTCTGAAATTTTTTTTTTTTCAAATCCTTATAATTCGTAAACCGCTTAATAGATTAGAACGAAATTTGGCAAATTGATAGATTGGAAACCGTTCTTTAAAATGACATGGTGCATTTGTCATCGGGGGGTGGTGTAAGGGGTAAAAAATCAATTTTTCATTCGGAACCTAATAACGTAAAAAGTACTATCACGAATTGAATGAAATTTGGTTAAAACGTGTATTAGGCGTTACTCTTTAAAATGGTATACAAAAAATTTCTATAAACTTTGAAAAAAACAAAAAAAATCGTAAAAAAATGTGACAAAATTGGTACTAAATTACAATTTTTTTCAACACTTTTTCCATAGAAATTCTGAAATTTTTTTTTTTTCAAATCCTTATAATTCGTAAACCGCTTAATAGATTAGAACGAAATTTGGCAAATTGATAGATTGGAAACCGTTCTTTAAAATGACATGGTGCATTTGTCATCGGGGGTGGTGTAAGGGGTAGAAAATCAATTTTTCATTCGGAACCTAATAACGTAAAAAGTACTATCACGAATTGAATGAAATTTGGTTAAAACGTGTATTAGGCGTTACTCTTTAAAATGGTATACAAAAAATTTCTATAAACTTTGAAAAAAACAAAAAAAATCGTAAAAATGTGACAAAATTGGTACTAAAATAAAATTTTTTTCAACACTTTTTCCATAGAAATTCTGAATTTTTTTTTTTTTCAAATCCTTATAATTCGTAAACCGCTTAATAGATTAGAACGAAATTTGGCAAATTGATAGATTGGAAACCGTTCTTTAAAATGACATGGTGCATTTGTCATCGGGGGGTGGTGTAAGGGGTAAAAAATCAATTTTTCATTCGGAACCTAATAACGTAAAAAGTACTATCACGAATTGAATGAAATTTGGTTAAAACGTGTATTAGGCGTTACTCTTTAAAATGGTATACAAAAAATTTCTATAAACTTTGAAAAAAACAAAAAAAATCGTAAAAATGTGACAAAATTGGTACTAAAATAAAATTTTTTTCAACACTTTTTCCATAGAAATTCTGAAATTTTTTTTTTTTTTCAAATCCTTATAATTCGTAAACCGCTTAATAGATTAGAACGAAATTTGGCAAATTGATAGATTGGAAACCGTTCTTTAAAATGACATGGTGCATTTGTCATCGGGGGGTGGTTTAAGGGGTAAAAAATCAATTTTTCATTCGGAACCTAATAACGTAAAAAGTACTATCACGAATTGAATGAAATTTGGTTAAAACGTGTATTAGGCGTTACTCTTTAAAATGGTATACAAAAAATTTCTATAAACTTTGAAAAAAACAAAAAAAATCGTAAAAATGTGACAAAATTGGTACTAAAATAAAATTTTTTTCAACACTTTTTCCATAGAAATTCTGAAATTTTTTTTTTTTTCAAATCCTTATAATTCGTAAACCGCTTAATAGATTAGAACGAAATTTGGCAAATTGATAGATTCTTTAAAATGACATGGTGCATTTGTCATCGGGGGGTGGTGTAAGGGGTAAAAAATCAATTTTTCATTCGGAACCTAATAACGTAAAAAGTACTATCACGAATTGAATGAAATTTGGTTAAAACGTGTATTAGGCGTTACTCTTTAAAATGGTATACAAAAAATTTCTATAAACTTTGAAAAAAACAAAAAAAATCGTAAAAATGTGACAAAATTGGTACTAAAATAAAATTTTTTTCAACACTTTTTCCATAGAAATTCTGAAATTTTTTTTTTTTCAAATCCTTATAATTCGTAAACCGCTTAATAGATTAGAACGAAATTTGGCAAATTGATAGATTGGAAACCGTTCTTTAAAATGACATGGTGCATTTGTCATCGGGGGGTGGTTTAAGGGGTAAAAAATCAATTTTTCATTCGGAACCTAATAACGTAAAAAGTACTATCACGAATTGAATGAAATTTGGTTAAAACGTGTATTAGGCGTTACTCTTTAAAATGGTATACAAAAAATTTCTATAAACTTTGAAAAAAACAAAAAAAATCGTAAAAATGTGACAAAATTGGTACTAAAATAAAATTTTTTTCAACACTTTTTCCATAGAAATTCTGAAATTTTTTTTTTTTTCAAATCCTTATAATTCGTAAACCGCTTAATAGATTAGAACGAAATTTGGCAAATTGATAGATTGGAAACCGTTCTTTAAAATGACATGGTGCATTTGTCATCGGGGGGTGGTGTAAGGGGTAAAAAATCAATTTTTCATTCGGAACCTAATAACGTAAAAAGTACTATCACGAATTGAATGAAATTTGGTTAAAACGTGTATTAGGCGTTACTCTTTAAAATGGTATACAAAAAATTTCTATAAACTTTGAAAAAAACAAAAAAAATCGTAAAAATGTGACAAAATTGGTACTAAAATAAAATTTTTTTCAACACTTTTTCCATAGAAATTCTGAAATTTTTTTTTTTTCAAATCCTTATAATTCGTAAACCGCTTAATAGATTAGAACGAAATTTGGCAAATTGATAGATTGGAAACCGTTCTTTAAAATGACATGGTGCATTTGTCATCGGGGGGTGGTGTAAGGGGTAAAAAATCAATTTTTCATTCGGAACCTAATAACGTAAAAAGTACTATCACGAATTGAATGAAATTTGGTTAAAACGTGTATTAGGCGTTACTCTTTAAAATGGTATACAAAAAATTTCTATAAACTTTGAAAAAAACAAAAAAATCGTAAAAATGTGACAAAATTGGTACTAAAATAAAATTTTTTTCAACACTTTTTCCATAGAAATTCTGAATTTTTTTTTTCAAATCCTTATAATTCGTAAACCGCTTAATAGATTAGAACGAAATTTGGCAAATTGATAGATTGGAAACCGTTCTTTAAAATAACATGGTGCATTTGTCATCGGGGGTGGTGTAAGGGGTAAAAAATCAATTTTTCATTCGGAACCTAATAACGTAAAAAGTACTATCACGAATTGAATGAAATTTAATTAAAACGTGTATTAGGCGTTACTCTTTAAAATGGTATACAAAAAATTTCTATAAACTTTGAAAAAAACAAAAAAAATCGTAAAAATGTGACAAAATTGGTACTAAAATAAAATTTTTTTCAACACTTTTTCCATAGAAATTCTGAATTTTTTTTTTTCAAATCCTTATAATTCGTAAACCGCTTAATAGATTAGAACGAAATTTGGCAAATTGATAGATTGGAAACCGTTCTTTAAAATGACATGGTGCATTTGTTATCGGGGGGTGGTGTAAGGGGTAAAAAATCAAATTTTCATTCGGAACCTAATAACGTAAAAAGTACTATCACGAATTGAATGAAATTTGGTTAAAACGTGTATTAGGCGTTACTCTTTAAAATGGTATACAAAAAATTTCTATAAACTTTGAAAAAAACAAAAAAAATCGTAAAAATGTGACAAAATTGGTACTAAAATAAAATTTTTTTCAACACTTTTTCCATAGAAATTCTGAAATTTTTTTTTTTTCAAATCCTTATAATTCGTAAACCGCTTAATAGATTAGAACGAAATTTGGCAAATTGATAGATTGGAAACCGTTCTTTAAAATGACATGGTGCATTTGTCATCGGGGGGTGGTGTAAGGGGTAAAAAATCAATTTTTCATTCGGAACCTAATAACGTAAAAAGTACTATCACGAATTGAATGAAATTTGGTTAAAACGTGTATTAGGCGTTACTCTTTAAAATGGTATACAAAAAATTTCTATAAACTTTGAAAAAAACAAAAAAAAAATCGTAAAAAATGTGACAAAATTGGTACTAAAATAAAATTTTTTTCAACACTTTTTCCATAGAAATTCTGAATTTTTTTTTTCAAATCCTTATAATTCGTAAACCGCTTAATAGATTAGAACGAAATTTGGCAAATTGATAGATTGGAAACCGTTCTTTAAAATAACATGGTGCATTTGTCATCGGGGGGTGGTGTAAGGGGTAAAAAATCAATTTTTCATTCGGAACCTAATAACGTAAAAAGTACTATCACGAATTGAATGAAATTTAATTAAAACGTGTATTAGGCGTTACTCTTTAAAATGGTATACAAAAAATTTCTATAAACTTTGAAAAAAACAAAAAAAATCGTAAAAATGTGACAAAATTGGTACTAAAATAAAATTTTTTTCAACACTTTTTCCATAGAAATTCTGAATTTTTTTTTTCAAATCCTTATAATTCGTAAACCGCTTAATAGATTAGAACGAAATTTGGCAAATTGATAGATTGGAAACCGTTCTTTAAAATGACATGGTGCATTTGTTATCGGGGGGTGGTGTAAGGGGTAAAAAATCAAATTTTCATTCGGAACCTAATAACGTAAAAAGTACTATCACGAATTGAATGAAATTTGGTTAAAACGTGTATTAGGCGTTACTCTTTAAAATGGTATACAAAAAATTTCTATAAACTTTGAAAAAAACAAAAAAAAAACGTAAAAATGTGACAAAATTGTTACTAAAATAAAATTTTTTTCAACACTTTTTCCATAGAAATTCTGAAATTTTTTTTTTTCAAATCCTTATAATTCGTAAACCGCTTAATAGATTAGAACGAAATTTGGCAAATTGATAGATTGGAAACCGTTCTTTAAAATGACATGGTGCATTTGTCATCGGGGGGTGGTGTAAGGGGTAGAAAATCAATTTTTCATTCGGAACCTAATAACGTAAAAAGTACTATCACGAATTGAATGAAATTTGGTTAAAACGTGTATTAGGCGTTACTCTTTAAAATGGTATACAAAAAATTTCTATAAACTTTGAAAAAACAAAAAAAATCGTAAAAATGTGACAAAATTGGTACTAAAATAAAATTTTTTTCAACACTTTTTCCATAGAAATTCTGAAATTTTTTTTTTCCAAATCCTTATAATTCGTAAACCGCTTAATAGATTAGAACGAAATTTGGCAAATTGATAGATTGGAAAACGTTCTTTAAAATGACATGGTGCATTTGTCATCAGAGGGTGGTGTAAGGGGTAAAAAATCAATTTTTCATTCGGAACCTAATAACGTAAAAAGTACTATCACGAATTGAATGAAATTTGGTTAAAACGTGTATTAGGCGTTACTCTTTAAAATGGTATACAAAAAATTTCTATAAACTTTGAAAAAAACAAAAAAAATCGTAAAAATGTGACCAAATTGGTACTAAAATAAAATTTTTTTCAACACTTTTTCCATAGAAATTCTGAAATTTTTTTTTTTTCAAATCCTTATAATTCGTAAACCGCTTAATAGATTAGAACGAAAATTGGCAAATTGATAGATTGGAAACCGTTCTTTAAAATGACATGGTGCATTTGTCATCGGGGGGTGGTGTAAGGGGTAAAAAATCAATTTTTCATTCGGAACCTAATAACGTAAAAAGTACTATCACGAATTGAATGAAATTTGGTTAAAACGTGTATTAGGCGTTACTCTTTAAAATGGTATACAAAAAATTTCTATAAACTTTGAAAAAAACAAAAAAAATCGTAAAAATGTGACAAAATTGGTACTAAAATAAAATTTTTTTCAACACTTTTTCCATAGAAATTCTGAAATTTTTTTTTTTCAAATCCTTATAATTCGTAAACCGCTTAATAGATTAGAACGAAATTTGGCAAATTGATAGATTGGAAACCGTTCTTTAAAATGACATGGTGCATTTGTCATCGGGGGGTGGTGTAAGGGGTAGAAAATCAATTTTTCATTCGGAACCTAATAACGTAAAAAGTACTATCACGAATTGAATGAAATTTGGTTAAAACGTGTATTAGGCGTTACTCTTTAAAATGGTATACAAAAAATTTCTATAAACTTTGAAAAAAACAAAAAAAATCGTAAAAATGTGACAAAATTGGTACTAAAATAAAATTTTTTTCAACACTTTTTCCATAGAAATTCTGAAAATTTTTTTTTTTCAAATCCTTATAATTCGTAAACCGCTTAATAGATTAGAACGAAATTTGGCAAATTGATAGATTGGAAACCGTTCTTTAAAATGACATGGTGCATTTGTCATCGGGGGGTGGTGTAAGGGGTAAAAAATAAATTTTTCATTCGGAACCTAATAACGTAAAAAGTACTATCACGAATTGAATGAAATTTGGTTAAAACGTGTATTAGGCGTTACTCTTTAAAATGGTATACAAAAAAATTCTATAAACTTTGAAAAAAACAAAAAAAATCGTAAAAATGTGACAAAATTGGTACTAAAATAAAATTTTTTTCAACACATTTTCCATAGAAATTCTGAAATTTTTTTTTTCCAAATCCTTATAATTCGTAAACCGCTTAATAGATTAGAACGAAATTTGGCAAATTGATAGATTGGAAAACGTTCTTTAAAATGACATGGTGCATTTGTCATCAGGGGGTGGTGTAAGGGGTAAAAAATCAATTTTTCATTCGGAACCTAATAACGTAAAAAGTACTATCACGAATTGAATGAAATTTGGTTAAAACGTGTATTAGGCGTTACTCTTTAAAATGGTATACAAAAAATTTCTAAAAACTTTGAAAAAAACAAAAAAAATCGTAAAAATGTGACCAAATTGGTACTAAAATAAAATTTTTTTCAACACTTTTTCCATAGAAATTCTGAAATTTTTTTTTTTTCAAATCCTTATAATTCGTAAACCGCTTAATAGATTAGAACGAAAATTGGCAAATTGATAGATTGGAAACCGTTCTTTAAAATGACATGGTGCATTTGTCATCGGGGGGTGGTGTAAGGGGTAAAAAATCAATTTTTCATTCGGAACCTAATAACGTAAAAAGTACTATCACGAATTGAATGAAATTTGGTTAAAACGTGTATTAGGCGTTACTCTTTAAAATGGTATACAAAAAATTTCTATAAACTTTGAAAAAAACAAAAAAAATCGTAAAAATGTGACAAAATTGGTACTAAAATAAAATTTTTTTCAACACTTTTTCCATAGAAATTCTGAAATTTTTTTTTTTTCAAATCCTTATAATTCGTAAACCGCTTAATAGATTAGAACGAAATTTGGCAAATTGATAGATTGGAAACCGTTCTTTAAAATGACATGGTGCATTTGTCATCGGGGGGTGGTGTAAGGGGTAGAAAATCAATTTTTCATTCGGAACCTAATAACGTAAAAAGTACTATCACGAATTGAATGAAATTTGGTTAAAACGTGTATTAGGCGTTACTCTTTAAAATGGTATACAAAAAATTTCTATAAACTTTGAAAAAAACAAAAAAAATCGTAAAAATGTGACAAAATTGGTACTAAAATAAAATTTTTTTCAACACTTTTTCCATAGAAATTCTGAAAATTTTTTTTTTTCAAATCCTTATAATTCGTAAACCGCTTAATAGATTAGAACGAAATTTGGCAAATTGATAGATTGGAAACCGTTCTTTAAAATGACATGGTGCATTTGTCATCGGGGGGTGGTGTAAGGGGTAGAAAATCAATTTTTCATTCGGAACCTAATAACGTAAAAAGTACTATCACGAATTGAATGAAATTTGGTTAAAACGTGTATTAGGCGTTACTCTTTAAAATGGTATACAAAAAATTTCTATAAACTTTGAAAAAAACAAAAAAAATCGTAAAAATGTGACAAAATTGGTACTAAAATAAAATTTTTTTCAACACTTTTTCCATAGAAATTCTGAAATTTTTTTTTTTTCGAATCCTTATAATTCGTAAACCGCTTAATAGATTAGAACGAAATTTGGCAAATTGATAGATTGGAAACCGTTCTTTAAAATGACATGGTGCATTTGTCATCGGGGGGTGGTGTAAGGGGTAAAAAATCAATTTTTCATTCGGAACCTAATAACGTAAAAAGTACTATCACGAATTGAATGAAATTTGGTTAAAACGTGTATTAGGCGTTACTCTTTAAAATGGTATACAAAAAATTTCTATAAACTTTGAAAAAAACAAAAAAAATCGTAAAAATGTGACAAAATTGGTACTAAAATAAAATTTTTTTCAACACTTTTTCCATAGAAATTCTGAATTTTTTTTTTTTTTCCAATCCTTATAATTCGTAAACCGCTTAATAGATTAGAACGAAATTTGGCAAATTGATAGATTGGAAACCGTTCTTTAAAATGACATGGTGCATTTGTCATCGGGGGGTGGTGTAAGGGGTAAAAAATCAATTTTTCATTCGGAACCTAATAACGTAAAAAGTACTATCACGAATTGAATGAAATTTGGTTAAAACGTGTATTAGGCGTTACTCTTTAAAATGGTATACAAAAAATTTCTATAAACTTTGAAAAAAACAAAAAAAATCGTAAAAATGTGACAAAATTGGTACTAAAATAAAATTTTTTTCAACACTTTTTCCATAGAAATTCTGAAATTTTTTTTTTTTCAAATCCTTATAATTCGTAAACCGCTTAATAGATTAGAACGAAATTTGGCAAATTGATAGATTGGAAACCGTTCTTTAAAATGACATGGTGCATTTGTCATCGGGGGGTGGTGTAAGGGGTAGAAAATCAATTTTTCATTCGGAACCCAATAACGTAAAAAGTACTATCACGAATTGAATGAAATTTGGTTAAAACGTGTATTAGGCGTTACTCTTTAAAATGGTATACAAAAAATTTCTATAAACTTTGAAAAAAACAAAAAAAATCGTAAAAATGTGACAAAATTGGTACTAAAATAAAATTTTTTTCAACACTTTTTCCATAGAAATTCTGAATTTTTTTTTTTCAAATCCTTATAATTCGTAAACCGCTTAATAGATTAGAACGAAATTTGGCAAATTGATAGATTGGAAACCGTTCTTTAAAATGACATGGTGCATTTGTCATCGGGGGTGGTGTAAGGGGTAAAAATCAATTTTTCATTCGGAACCTAATAACGTAAAAAGTACTATCACGAATTGAATGAAATTTGGTTAAAACGTGTATTAGGCGTTACTCTTTAAAATGGTATACAAAAAATTTCTATAAACTTTGAAAAAAAACAAAAAAAATCGTAAAAATGTGACAAAATTGGTACTAAAATAAAATTTTTTTCAACACTTTTTCCATAGAAATTCTGAAATTTTTTTTTTTCAAATCCTTATAATTCGTAAACCGCTTAATAGATTAGAACGAAATTTGGCAAATTGATAGATTGGAAACCGTTCTTTAAAATGACATGGTGCATTTGTCATCGGGGGGTGGTGTAAGGGGTAGAAAATCAATTTTTCATTCGGAACCTAATAACGTAAAAAGTACTATCACGAATTGAATGAAATTTGGTTAAAACGTGTATTAGGCGTTACTCTTTAAAATGGTATACAAAAAATTTCTATAAACTTTGAAAAAAACAAAAAAAATCGTAAAAATGTGACAAAATTGGTACTAAAATAAAATTTTTTTCAACACTTTTTCCATAGAAATTCTGAATTTTTTTTTTTCAAATCCTTATAATTCGTAAACCGCTTAATAGATTAGAACGAAATTTGGCAAATTGATAGATTGGAAACCGTTCTTTAAAATGACATGGTGCATTTGTCATCGGGGGGTGGTGTAAGGGGTAAAAATCAATTTTTCATTCGGAACCTAATAACGTAAAAAGTACTATCACGAATTGAATGAAATTTGGTTAAAACGTGTATTAGGCGTTACTCTTTAAAATGGTATACAAAAAATTTCTATAAACTTTGAAAAAAAACAAAAAAAATCGTAAAAATGTGACAAAATTGGTACTAAAATACAATTTTTTTCAACAATTTTTTTTTTTCAAATCCTTATAATTCGTTAACCGCTTAATAGATTAGAACGAAATTTGGCAGATAGATAGATGAAATTTGGTTAAAACGTGTATTAGGCGTTACTCTTTAAAATGGTATACAAAAAATTTCTATAAACTTTGAAAAAAAACAAAAAAAATCGTAAAAATGTGACAAAATTGGTACTAAAATAAAATTTTTTTCAACACTTTTTCCATAGAAATTCTGAAATTTTTTTTTTTCAAATCCTTATAATTCGTAAACCGCTTAATAGATTAGAACGAAATTTGGCAAATTGATAGATTGGAAACCGTTCTTTAAAATGACATGGTGCATTTGTCATCGGGGGGTGGTGCAAGGGGTAAAAAATCAATTTTTCATTCGGAACCTAATAACGTAAAAAGTACTATCACGAATTGAATGAAATTTGGTTAAAACGTGTATTAGGCGTTACTCTTTAAAATGGTATACAAAAAATTTCTATAAACTTTGAAAAAAGCAAAAAAAATCGTAAAAATGTGACAAAATTGGTACTAAAATAAAATTTTTTTCAACACTTTTTCCATAGAAATTCTGAAATTTTTTTTTTTCAAATCCTTATAATTCGTAAACCGCTTAATAGATTAGAACGAAATTTGGCAAATTGATAGATTGGAAACCGTTCTTTAAAATGACATGGTGCATTTGTCATCGGGGGGTGGTGTAAGGGGTAAAAAATCAATTTTTCATTCGGAACCTAATAACGTAAAAAGTACTATCACGAATTGAATGAAATTTGGTTAAAACGTGTATTAGGCGTTACTCTTTAAAATGGTATACAAAAAATTTCTATAAACTTTGAAAAAAACAAAAAAAATCGTAAAAATGTGACAAAATTGGTACTAAAATAAAATTTTTTTCAACAATTTTTTTTTTTCAAATCCTTATAATTCGTTAACCGCTTAATAGATTAGAACGAAATTTGGCAAATTGATAGATTGGAAACCGTTCTTTAAAATGACATGGTGCATTTGTCATCGGGGGGTGGTGTAAGGGGTAAAAAATCAATTTTTCATTCGGAACCTAATAACGTAAAAAGTACTATCACGAATTGAATGAAATTTGGTTAAAACGTGTATTAGGCGTTACTCTTTAAAATGGTATACAAAAAATTTCTATAAACTTTGAAAAAAAACAAAAAAAATCGCAAAAATGTGACAAAATTGGTACTAAAATAAAATTTTTTTCAACACTTTTTCCATAGAAATTCTGAATTTTTTTTTTTCAAATCCTTATAATTCGTAAACCGCTTAATAGATTAGAACGAAATTTGGCAAATTGATAGATTGGAAACCGTTCTTTAAAATGACATGGTGCATTTGTCATCGGGGGGTGGTGTAAGGGGTAGAAAATCAATTTTTCATTCGGAACCTAATAACGTAAAAAGTACTATCACGAATTGAATGAAATTTGGTTAAAACGTGTATTAGGCGTTACTCTTTAAAATGGTATACAAAAAATTTCTATAAACTTTGAAAAAAACAAAAAAAATCGTAAAAATGTGACAAAATTGGTACTAAAATAAAATTTTTTTCAACACTTTTTCCATAGAAATTCTGAAATTTTTTTTTTTTTCAAATCCTTATAATTCGTAAACCGCTTAATAGATTAGAACGAAATTTGGCAAATTGATAGATTGGAAACCGTTCTTTAAAATGACATGGTGCATTTGTCATCGGGGGGTGGTGTAAGGGGTAAAAAAATCAATTTTTCATTCGCAACCTAATAACGTAAAAAGTACTATCACGAATTGAATGAAATTTGGTTAAAACGTGTATTAGGCGTTACTCTTTAAAATGGTATACAAAAAAATTTCTATAAACTTTGAAAAAAACAAAAAAAATCGTAAAAATGTGACAAAATTGGTACTAAAATAAAATTTTTTTTCAACACTTTTTCCATAGAAATTCTGAAATTTTTTTTTTCCAATCCTTATAATTCGTAAACCGCTTAATAGATTAGAACGAAATTTGGCAAATTGATAGATTGGAAACCGTTCTTTAAAATGACATGGTGCATTTGTCATCGGGGGGTGGTGTAAGGGGTAGAAAATCAATTTTTCATTCGGAACCTAATAACGTAAAAAGTACTATCACGAATTGAATGAAATTTGGTTAAAACGTGTATTAGGCGTTACTCTTTAAAATGGTATACAAAAAATTTCTATAAACTTTGAAAAAAACAAAAAAAATCGTAAAAATGTGACAAAATTGGTACTAAAATAAAATTTTTTTCAACACTTTTTCCATAGAAATTCTGAAATTTTTTTTTTCAAATCCTTATAATTCGTAAACCGCTTAATAGATTAGAACGAAATTTGGCAAATTGATAGATTGGAAACCGTTCTTTAAAATGACATGGTGCATTTGTCATCGGGGGGTGGTGTAAGGGGTAGAAAATCAATTTTTCATTCGGAACCTAATAACGTAAAAAGTACTATCACGAATTGAATGAAATTTGGTTAAAACGTGTATTAGGCGTTACTCTTTAAAATGGTATACAAAAAATTTCTATAAACTTTGAAAAAAAACAAAAAAAATCGTAAAAATGTGACAAAATTGGTACTAAAATAAAATTTTTTTCAACACTTTTTCCATAGAAATTCTGAATTTTTTTTTTTCAAATCCTTATAATTCGTAAACCGCTTAATAGATTAGAACGAAATTTGGCAAATTGATAGATTGGAAACCGTTCTTTAAAATGACATGGTGCATTTGTCATCGGGGGGTGGTGTAAGGGGTAAAAATCAATTTTTCATTCGGAACCTAATAACGTAAAAAGTACTATCACGAATTGAATGAAATTTGGTTAAAACGTGTATTAGGCGTTACTCTTTAAAATGGTATACAAAAAATTTCTATAAACTTTGAAAAAAAAACAAAAAAAAATCGTAAAAATGTGACAAAATTGGTACTAAAATAAAATTTTTTTCAACACTTTTTCCATAGAAATTCTGAAATTTTTTTTTTTTCAAATCCTTATAATTCGTAAACCGCTTAATAGATTAGAACGAAATTTGGCAAATTGATAGATTGGAAACCGTTCTTTAAAATGACATGGTGCATTTGTCATCGGGGGGGTGGTGTAAGGGGTAAAAAATCAATTTTTCATTCGGAACCTAATAACGTAAAAAGTACTATCACGAATTGAATGAAATTTGGTTAAAACGTGTATTAGGCGTTACTCTTTAAAATGGTATACAAAAAATTTCTATAAACTTTGAAAAAAAACAAAAAAAATCGTAAAAATGTGACAAAATTGGTACTAAAATAAAATTTTTTTCAACACTTTTTCCATAGAAATTCTGAATTTTTTTTTTTTTCAAATCCTTATAATTCGTAAACCGCTTAATAGATTAGAACGAAATTTGGCAAATTGATAGATTGGAAACCGTTCTTTAAAATGACATGGCGCATTTGTCATCGGGGGGTGGTGTAAGGGGTAAAAAATCAATTTTTCATTCGGAACCTAATAACGTAAAAAGTACTATCACGAATTGAATGAAATTTGGTTAAAACGTGTATTAGGCGTTACTCTTTAAAATGGTATACAAAAAATTTCTATAAACTTTGAAAAAAACAAAAAAAATCGTAAAAATGTGACAAAATTGGTACTAAAATAAAATTTTTTTCAACACTTTTTCCATAGAAATTCTGAATTTTTTTTTTTCAAATCCTTATAATTCGTAAACCGCTTAATAGATTAGAACGAAATTTGGCAAATTAATAGATTGGAAACCGTTCTTTAAAATGACATGGTGCATTTGTCATCGGGGGGTGGTGTAAGGGGTAAAAAATCAATTTTTCATTCGGAACCTAATAACGTAAAAAGTACTATCACGAATTGAATGAAATTTGGTTAAAACGTGTATTAGGCGTTACTCTTTAAAATGGTATACAAAAAATTTCTATAAACTTTGAAAAAAAACAAAAAAAATCGTAAAAATGTGACAAAATTGGTACTAAAATAAAATTTTTTTCAACACTTTTTCCATAGAAATTCTGAAATTTTTTTTTTTCAAATCCTTATAATTCGTAAACCGCTTAATAGATTAGAACGAAATTTGGCAAATTGATAGATTGGAAACCGTTCTTTAAAATGACATGGTGCATTTGTCATCGGGGGGTGGTGTAAGGGGTAAAAAATCAATTTTTCATTCGGAACCTAATAACGTAAAAAGTACTATCACGAATTGAATGAAATTTGGTTAAAACGTGTATTAGGCGTTACTCTTTAAAATGGTATACAAAAAATTTCTATAAACTTTGAAAAAAAACAAAAAAAAATCGTAAAAATGTGACAAAATTGGTACTAAAATAAAATTTTTTTCAACACTTTTTCCATAGAAATTCTGAATTTTTTTTTTCAAATCCTTATAATTCGTAAACCGCTTAATAGATTAGAACGAAATTTGGCAAATTGATAGATTGGAAACCGTTCTTTAAAATGACATGGTGCATTTGTCATCGGGGGGTGGTGTAAGGGGTAAAAAATCAATTTTTCATTCGGAACCTAATAACGTAAAAAGTACTATCACGAATTGAATGAAATTTGGTTAAAACGTGTATTAGGCGTTACTCTTTAAAATGGTATACAAAAAATTTCTATAAACTTTGAAAAAAACAAAAAAAATTGTAAAAATGTGACAAAATTGGTACTAAAATAAAATTTTTTTCAACACTTTTTCCATAGAAATTCTGAATTTTTTTTTTTCAAATCCTTATAATTCGTAAACCGCTTAATAGATTAGAACGAAATTTGGCAAATTGATAGATTGGAAACCTCTTTAAAATGACATGGTGCATTTGTCATCGGGGGGTGGTGTAAGGGGTAGAAAATCAATTTTTCATTCGGAACCTAATAACGTAAAAAGTACTATCACGAATTGAATGAAATTTGGTTAAAACGTGTATTAGGCGTTACTCTTTAAAATGGTATACAAAAAATTTCTATAAACTTTGAAAAAAACAAAAAAAATCGTAAAAATGTGACAAAATTGGTACTAAAATAAAATTTTTTTCAACACTTTTTCCATAGAAATTCTGAAATTTTTTTTTTTCAAATCCTTATAATTCGTAAACCGCTTAATAGATTAGAACGAAATTTGGCAAATTGATAGATTGGAAACCGTTCTTTAAAATGACATGGTGCATTTGTCATCGGGGGGTGGTGTAAGGGGTAAAAAATCAATTTTTCATTCGGAACCTAATAACGTAAAAAGTACTATCACGAATTGAATGAAATTTGGTTAAAACGTGTATTAGGCGTTACTCTTTAAAATGGTATACAAAAAATTTCTATAAACTTTGAAAAAAACAAAAAAAATCGTAAAAATGTGACAAAATTGGTACTAAAATAAAATTTTTTTCAACACTTTTTCCATAGAAATTCTGAAATTTTTTTTTTTTCAAATCCTTATAATTCGTAAACCGCTTAATAGATTAGAACGAAATTTGGCAAATTGATAGATTGGAAACCGTTCTTTAAAATGACATGGTGCATTTGTCATCGGGGGGTGGTGTAAGGGGTAGAAAATCAATTTTTCATTCGGAACCTAATAACGTAAAAAGTACTATCACGAATTGAATGAAATTTGGTTAAAACGTGTATTAGGCGTTACTCTTTAAAATGGTATACAAAAAATTTCTATAAACTTTGAAAAAAACAAAAAAAATCGTAAAAATGTGACAAAATTGGTACTAAAATAAAATTTTTTTCAACACTTTTTCCATAGAAATTCTGAAATTTTTTTTTTTCAAATCCTTATAATTCGTAAACCGCTTAATAGATTAGAACGAAATTTGGCAAATTGATAGATTGGAAACCGTTCTTTAAAATGACATGGTGCATTTGTCATCGGGGGGTGGTGTAAGGGGTAGAAAATCAATTTTTCATTCGGAACCTAATAACGTAAAAAGTACTATCACGAATTGAATGAAATTTGGTTAAAACGTGTATTAGGCGTTACTCTTTAAAATGGTATACAAAAAATTTCTATAAACTTTGAAAAAAACAAAAAAAATCGTAAAAATGTGACAAAATTGGTACTAAAATAAAATTTTTTTCAACACTTTTTCCATAGAAATTCTGAATTTTTTTTTTTCAAATCCTTATAATTCGTAAACCGCTTAATAAATTAGAACGAAATTTGGCAAATTGATAGATTGGAAACCGTTCTTTAAAATGACATGGTGTATTTGTCATCGGGGGGTGGTGTAAGGGGTAAAAATCAATTTTTCATTCGGAACCTAATAACGTAAAAAGTACTATCACGAATTGAATGAAATTTGGTTAAAACGTGTATTAGGCGTTACTCTTTAAAATGGTATACAAAAAATTTCTATAAACTTTGAAAAAAAACAAAAAAAAATCGTAAAAATGTGACAAAATTGGTATTAAAATAAAATTTTTTTCAACACTTTTTCCATAGAAATTCTGAAATTTTTTTTTTTTCAAATCCTTATAATTCGTAAACCGCTTAATAGATTAGAACGAAATTTGGCAAATTGATAGATTGGAAACCGTTCTTTAAAATGACATGGTGCATTTGTCATCGGGGGGTGGTGTAAGGGGTAAAAAATCAATTTTTCATTCGGAACCTAATAACGTAAAAAGTACTATCACGAATTGAATGAAATTTGGTTAAAACGTGTATTAGGCGTTACTCTTTAAAATGGTATACAAAAAATTTCTATAAACTTTGAAAAAAACAAAAAAAATCGTAAAAATGTGACAAAATTGGTACTAAAATAAAATTTTTTTCAACACTTTTTCCATAGAAATTCTGAAATTTTTTTTTTTCAAATCCTTATATTTCGTAAACCGCTTAATAGATTAGAACGAAATTTGGCAAATTGATAGATTGGAAACCGTTCTTTAAAATGACATGGTGCATTTGTCATCGGGGGGTGGTGTAAGGGGTAGAAAATCAATTTTTCTTTCGGAACCTAATAACGTAAAAAGTACTATCACGAATTGAATGAAATTTGGTTAAAACGTGTATTAGGCGTTACTCTTTAAAATGGTATACAAAAAATTTCTATAAACTTTGAAAAAAACAAAAAAAATCGTAAAAATGTGACAAAATTGGTACTAAAATAAAATTTTTTTCAACACTTTTTCCATAGAAATTCTGAAATTTTTTTTTTTTCAAATCCTTATAATTCGTAAACCGCTTAATAGATTAGAACGAAATTTGGCAAATTGATAGATTGGAAACCGTTCTTTAAAATGACATGGTGCATTTGTCATCGGGGGGTGGTGTAAGGGGTAGAAAATCAATTTTTCATTCGGAACCTAATAACGTAAAAAGTACTATCACGAATTGAATGAAATTTGGTTAAAACGTGTATTAGGCGTTACTCTTTAAAAATGGTATACAAAAAATTTCTATAAACTTTGAAAAAAACAAAAAAAATCGTAAAAAAATGTGACAAAATTGGTACTAAAATAAAATTTTTTTCAACACTTTTTCCATAGAAATTCTGAATTTTTTTTTTCAAATCCTTATAATTCGTAAACCGCTTAATAGATTAGAACGAAATTTGGCAAATTGATAGATTGGAAACCGTTCTTTAAAATGACATGGTGCATTTGTCATCGGGGGGTGGTGTAAGGGGTAAAAAATCAATTTTTCATTCGGAACCTAATAACGTAAAAAGTACTATCACGAATTGAATGAAATTTGGTTAAAACGTGTATTAGGCGTTACTCTTTAAAATGGTATACAAAAAATTTCTATAAACTTTGAAAAAAACAAAAAAAATCGTAAAAATGTGACAAAATTGGTACTAAAATAAAATTTTTTTTCAACACTTTTTCCATAGAAATTCTGAATTTTTTTTTTCAAATCCTTATAATTCGTAAACCGCTTAATAGATTAGAACGAAATTTGGCAAATTGATAGATTGGAAACCGTTCTTTAAAATGACATGGTGCATTTGTCATCGGGGGGTGGTGTAAGGGGTAGAAAATCAATTTTTCATTCGGAACCTAATAACGTAAAAAGTACTATCACGAATTGAATGAAATTTGGTTAAAACGTGTATTAGGCGTTACTCTTTAAAATGGTATACAAAAAAAAAATCGTAAAAATGTGACAAAATTGGTACTAAAATAAAATTTTTTTCAACACTTTTTCCATAGAAATTCTGAAATTTTTTTTTTTTCAAATCCTTATAATTCGTAAACCGCTTAATAGATTAGAACGAAATTTGGCAAATTGATAGATTGGAAACCGTTCTTTAAAATGACATGGTGCATTTGTCATCGGGGGGTGGTGTAAGGGGTAAAAAATCAATTTTTCATTCGGAACCTAATAACGTAAAAAGTACTATCACGAATTGAATGAAATTTGGTTAAAACGTGTATTAGGCGTTACTCTTTAAAATGGTATACAAAAAATTTCTATAAACTTTGAAAAAAACAAAAAAAATCGTAAAAATGTGACAAAATTGGTACTAAAATAAAATTTTTTTCAACACTTTTTCCATAGAAATTCTGAAATTTTTTTTTTCAAATCCTTATAATTCGTAAACCGCTTAATAGATTAGAACGAAATTTGGCAAATTGATAGATTGGAAACCGTTCTTTAAAATGACATGGTGCATTTGTCATCGGGGGGTGGTGTAAGGGGTAGAAAATCAATTTTTCATTCGGAACCTAATAACGTAAAAAGTACTATCACGAATTGAATGAAATTTGGTTAAAACGTGTATTAGGCGTTACTCTTTAAAATGGTATACAAAAAATTTCTATAAACTTTGAAAAAAAACAAAAAAAAATTGTAAAAATGTGACAAAATTGGTACTAAAATAAAATTTTTTTCAACACTTTTTCCATAGAAATTCTGAAATTTTTTTTTTTTCAAATCCTTATAATTCGTAAACCGCTTAATAGATTAGAACGAAATTTGGCAAATTGATAGATTGGAAACCGTTCTTTAAAATGACATGGTGCATTTGTCATCGGGGGTGGTGTAAGGGGTAGAAAATCAATTTTTCATTCGGAACCTAATAACGTAAAAAGTACTATCACGAATTGAATGAAATTTGGTTAAAACGTGTATTAGGCGTTACTCTTTAAAAATGGTATACGAAAAATTTCTATAAACTTTGAAAAAAACAAAAAAAAATCGTAAAAATGTGACAAAATTGGTACTACAATAAAATTTTTTTCAACACTTTTTCCATAGAAATTCTGATATTTTTTTTTTTCAAATCCTTATAATTCGTAAACCGCTTAATAGATTAGAACGAAATTTGGCAAATTGATAGATTGGAAACCGTTCTTTAAAATGACATGGTGCATTTGTCATCGGGGGGTGGTGTAAGGGGTAAAAAATCAATTTTTCATTCGGAACCTAATAACGTAAAAAGTACTATCACGAATTGAATGAAATTTGGTTAAAACGTGTATTAGGCGTTACTCTTTAAAATGGTATACAAAAAATTTCTATAAACTTTGAAAAAAACAAAAAAAATCGTAAAAATGTGACAAAATTGGTACTAAAATAAAATTTTTTTCAACACTTTTTCCATAGAAATTCTGAAATTTTTTTTTTTCAAATCCTTATAATTCGTAAACCGCTTAATAGATTAGAACGAAATTTGGCAAATTGATAGATTGGAAACCGTTCTTTAAAATGACATGGTGCATTTGTCATCGGGGGGTGGTGTAAGGGGTAAAAAATCAATTTTCATTCGGAACCTAATAACGTAAAAAGTACTATCACGAATTGAATGAAATTTGGTTAAAACGTGTATTAGGCGTTACTCTTTAAAATGGTATACAAAAAATTTCTATAAACTTTGAAAAAAACAAAAAAAATCGTAAAAATGTGACAAAATTGGTACTAAAATAAAATTTTTTTCAACACTTTTTCCATAGAAATTCTGAATTTTTTTTTTTTTCAAATCCTTATAATTCGTAAACCGCTTAATAGATTAGAACGAAATTTGGCAAATTGATAGATTGGAAACCGTTCTTTAAAATGACATGGTGCATTTGTCATCGGGGGGTGGTGTAAGGGGTAAAAAATCAATTTTTCATTCGGAACCTAATAACGTAAAAAGTACTATCACGAATTGAATGAAATTTGGTTAAAACGTGTATTAGGCGTTACTCTTTAAAATGGTATACAAAAAATTTCTATAAACTTTGAAAAAAAACAAAAAAAATCGTAAAAATGTGACAAAATTGGTACTAAAATAAAATTTGTTTCAACACTTTTTCCATAGAAATTCTGAAAATTTTTTTTTTTCAAATCCTTATAATTCGTAAACCGCTTAATAGATTAGAACGAAATTTGGCAAATTGATAGATTGGAAACCGTTCTTTAAAATGACATGGTGCATTTGTCATCGGGGGGTGGTGTAAGGGGTAAAAAAATCAATTTTTTCATTCGGAACCTAATAACGTAAAAAGTACTATCACGAATTGAATGAAATTTGGTTTAAAACGTGTATTAGGCGTTACTCTTTAAAATGGTATACAAAAAATTTCTATAAACTTTGAAAAAAAACAAAAAAAATCGTAAAAATGTGACAAAATTGGTACTAAAATAAAATTTTTTTCAACACTTTTTCCATAGAAATTCTGAAAAATTTTTTTTTTCAAATCCTTATAATTCGTAAACCGCTTAATAGATTAGAACGAAATTTGGCAAATTGATAGATTGGAAAACCGTTCTTTAAAATGACATGGTGCATTTGTCATCGGGGGGTGGTGTAAGGGGTAAAAAATCAATTTTTCATTAGGAACCTAATAACGTAAAAAGTACTATCACGAATTGAATGAAATTTGGTTAAAACGTGTATTAGGCGTTACTCTTTAAAATGGTATACAAAAAATTTCTATAAACTTTGAAAAAAACAAAAAAAATCGTAAAAATGTGACAAAATTGGTACTAAAATAAAATTTTTTTTCAACACTTTTTCCATAGAAATTCTGAAATTTTTTTTTTTTCAAATCCTTATAATTCGTAAACCGCTTAATAGATTAGAACGAAATTTGGCAAATTGATAGATTGGAAACCGTTCTTTAAAATGACATGGTGCATTTGTCATCGGGGGGGTGGTGTAAGGGGTAGAAAATCAATTTTTCATTCGGAACCTAATAACGTAAAAAGTACTATCACGAATTGAATGAAATTTGGTTAAAACGTGTATTAGGCGTTACTCTTTAAAATGGTATACAAAAAATTTCTATAAACTTTGAAAAAAACAAAAAAAATTGTAAAAATGTGACAAAATTGGTACTAAAATAAAATTTTTTTTCAACACTTTTTCCATAGAAATTCTGAAATTTTTTTTTTTTTCAAATCCTTATAATTCGTAAACCGCTTAATAGATTAGAACGAAATTTGGCAAATTGATAGATTGGAAACCGTTCTTTAAAATGACATGGTGCATTTGTCATCGGGGGTGGTGTAAGGGGTAGAAAATCAATTTTTCATTCGGAAC